>JAENPR010000370.1:0-599269 GCA_018135685.1 Themeda triandra | reverse complement strand
TAAAACCCACATTTTTACATGACAATGATAATTTTAGGTGGTAAGTCAAGTTTTTGGATTTCTTATTTGGTATACACAACCTTTTTGTGTCAGTTATACTTTGTCATATTTCCCTTAAAATTACTTATAATCTAGAATGAAGGGAGTACATATTATGATATTTTCACATAATCCATGTGCATGTTACAACGTGTTTGGTTTTGCGGTGTCGGTAGAATCATCGATTTAGTAAAATTGTCAAGATTTGTTGGTTAACGACGTGGAACAACCATCTCTGTTTGTGGGTCCACCAATGCCGGACGAGATCAACCGCCAAAAAAATACTGAAGAAATACGTACACGTTAGTTTTTTCTCCCCATACCACAAATATGTCTACTAGTTTCTCAATCCCATTCACATACTAGTATGTAGTCCAAAGTTGATCGATTTGCTGACCGTGCGAGATTGGAAATCTGTTAGGCTATTCGCAAAAAAAAAAAAAAAGAAAGAAAGAAGGAAATTTGTTAGGCGATCGACAAACTTGCTTAGTCGGAGGTGTCATGTCGTCAAGTCGAAGCACATAATTAGTCAAGGGAAAACAAGTAGTACGACGACAGAGAGATCGAAGCGTGCGTAATTTTGTGATTTTTTTCCCCTGGTTGGGTCGGGCAGGGGCAGGCGAAGGCCGGGCGGTTGCGGCTGCGCGGCGGATGGCGACCGGTGCCGCGGCTGCCGCGCCACATGGAGTAATCCGCGTTGGCAAAGCGCGGCCAACCGCTAGAATCAAGCGCCACCACTCAAGCACGACATGTTCCATAATAATGGATTATTGGCACTGCTAGCCTACAAACCACAGCATGCATGCAAGTACACTACTGTTTGGGTTTCTGATGGCCTCGCGAAGAGTCAACGTACGGGGATGTTGAGGGCCCCGAATGACACGTCGTACGTGTGCAGTGCCAGCCCGGACAACGTGGCGCGCGTACGTGAACGGCCGCTCCTGGACTCCCGGCGCGTGCGTGCATGGAGTGGATGAGGATGCGGCCGCTCTATAGCAGGCTGGATGCATGATGTGAGGAGTGCGTCCGGCCGCCGGATGGGGTGGAGGCGAACCCGGCGGGAAACGAGGTGGGCGGCAGGGCGGGCGCGCACGGAAGGACAGGCCGGCCGGCCGGCCGGGACAGCCGCGCGCACCCGTGTCGTCGTCGGCTCGATCGTCTTTGTCTCGTTCGCACCGCATGCACGAAGCCACGCAGGTTCACGGCTTCACGCACGTACGCAGCCTTGATTGGAATTGGAACTGGCGGAACTGGAATTGAAATCTGGAAAACGGCAGCTAGCGGCGGCCACGGCCCGGCGCGAGGGCAGCCGCGTAGCGCGGGACGCGGGGACGGTGCCCGGGGCTGCCGGGCGCGGGAGGAGCACGATGCTCGGGTTCGGGGCCGGCCTTCGGCGGTCTCGGCGCGCGAACCCGGCGACGACGGTTGCTTGCCGCTGCCGCTGGCCTGCTGCGACGAACATTCATTCCCGTTCGTCGTTTGTGGCCTCTTTGCCGTACTACTTGCCTTGGATGAAGTTAACTACTCCTACAGGTGTACTATAGTATGTTGATTCTGGCCGGGGCCCAACGGATCGGATCGATGGGGAGGGAGTAGATTTTGCGATCGGTGTCACGAAATTTCTGTACTACTATATATATCGGTTCACATGTATGTATGGGCAGGAGAGAACGAAACCTGGAATGGTGAACGTTGGGTGGTAGCACAATAATCCACGGTTGTCGTCCAGACACACACGACGAACATCAGTTTTTGTCCTCTCTCCGTCACGCAATCTGCAACTGCGAAACTAGTTTCACTTGCACACGTACGTATGCGATTAATTAGCTAGTACGTGCGTGTGCGTCAAATCAACTAATAGCTTGAGGTCATCTGGGTTTGCAATATTTGCCGCCACTTCGCTTGTAAACACAACAACTAACCAACGATCGTCTATCGCACTAGTCACAGAGATGTACAAAGGATCCATTTTACTGACTGACCGACACCACCAAGTCCCAGGGGCTGGAACCATGAATGCGAAGCTATTGGTGCTTAAGATACAAGGAGCTAAGGAAGGAAAACCATGAGCAATGGCCGATGAGCATTCAACCATTCTAGATTGGTACTGTGGATTTCGAACCAGTACACAATGGACTTCTACTCTACACTAGCACAATTTTGGTATTTCTAGATATATAAGTTTGTTTGTTTGCAACATAAGCGTGAGTACTATATACACTCCCTCCATACTAAAAATAAAGTCATTTTGAGCGGAGACATGATCTTCATAATATAACTTTGACTTCGTTATCATATAAAAGTATTTATCGAAAGTGATATATGTATATGCTTATGAAAATATATTTTAAGACAAGTTTATTCAAAGCGGTTTTCACATTTTCAAATTCAAGAACCTAAAAGTTATTTATGATTTAAATTTTCAAATGTTTGACTCAAGTCTTGTCCAAAACGACTTCATTTTAGTACGAGGAGGAAACGATGGCAAAGCCATGTTAGCTCACCGAGTGCATAGACACCAGGGTAAATTCAAAAGGTTAGTTAACAAAGCGTAAATTTTGCCACTCTTATGCTGCTTAAAGCTCAGCAATGTGCACCTTTAGTCGTTATGCTTATGCTTATGAAATGTGCACTCGGATCCTTGATATTCTAGCTTCGCCACTAGAGGAAGTATATCTAAGTGCATAGAAAAGTTAAAACAATTTACAAATTGAGATGAAGAGAATTTGAGGTGAAGAGAGTACCGTAACTAGTAAATCAATCTGTACTTTTTGGTTTTTGCTTTAATATAAGATGATGGTAAATTATTTGCAAATTTAATTGTCTATGTTTAATTTTTTTATTATATCTTTTAATCTGAGAACAATGTATTCCTATGATTGTAATTGTATTCTATTGCAATAAGAAATCACATCATGTCAGACACGACATGCATTAGGACTAAACACGCTTTACTTTCTCCATTTAGATTCTTTTCGTCAATGTTCAATTTAAATTGATTTACGGATGTTCCACTTCTACTTTTTTAGAACTTATATAACATATCTATTTTTCAGCAGCCCATTTTGTAGAGGATTAACATATGGACACTTCGTGACAGTAGTAGTAAATAAAGTAAGACGAGAGTCCAGATAAGACGTGGGGGCAAAAACCAAGGCATCAAAGGTTTTAATCAGGGCACGATTGATTTTTTAGGGGATTACAGTACGATATTACGCAAGCTAGGAATTCTCTCTGGCAATTTCAATTTCCAGAAAGGCCGTTCACTTTCCGGCATTTATATATAGCGTCAATAATCAAGTCTTTTGGTGAAAGTAACCGTGCATCTTGGAGGATCAGCTAAGCAAATTAAAGATCCTAGCTAGGCAGCTAGCCTAGCTAGTACCACCTGAAAGTACACCGACAAAGTAAACCAATCGATGTCTGCTGGCTTCGGACGGCATTCACAGTTGGGTCATGCTGACAAATGTGCGTGTTTTAACGCGATTTCGCCGCCTTTGCTTTCTGGGCCGGCCGGCAGACCACTCTTCGTGTAAGGTAAAGCAGGAGTGGTAGTGGTTGCTTTGCTTGGATTTTATCCCCTGCATGATGCAAGCTTGATGACCTGAAATTAGTCAGAACGCGACGCCTTTTCAGACTAAAAAAAACGTAAAGTGCGCCTAACCACTGTGTCTGTCTTCTTGCACCGCCACAAGACTGAAAGAGAGTCTTTCGTCACAAGGCAACGCGCTGAAAGAAATCAATACGCGCTCGGCCGGTGTACAACTAGACACAATGCCAACCATAGGCGAAACATACAGAAGTTTTGTTTTTTGCGTCAGGTTCAGGACTTCAGGTTCAGGTTATAGCACTGCAACACAGGATTTTTTGTAGGCGAAAAAAACAGGGCAAATCGTCAGAATGATGGTATATATATGTAGTGTGTTCATGGCTTGAAATTAACCTGCATGCTTGTGATTTGAAGCTCTGAACCAATGCAGTGGAACCACCTGCAGAAAGTGAAGAGTTTAGACGGCCGGTCTGAGTTGCTTAGAATATTTTTGAAACGGAGGTGAGCTAGATCAGGTCGCTATTAGCATGAACACTGCCAAATTAACGACAATTGGAACTATAGATCCATCCAAAAATGAACAGCTTACTTCAGTACCAAGCTATCATAGCAAAAGTACGTACGTACTCGAGGAATTAAATATAGTTACATACTTGGATTCTGTTCTAGCTTAGCATAATCAGACGACTGCATGCCTTTTAAATTTTGTTTTGACAGGGTTAACAGGCTGTTAGCCTGGTGGATCGACAGACGACAGGGTCTGTACATCTGTGATCGAGATCTCCAAATGGCGTCCGTCCACGCCGATCGATCGTCTACGCGTTAGTTGTTTGGTTGGCGGCCGGGCCACGCACGATGCAAAGCTACCAATCCAACAAAAAGTGCGTGCGCAGGGGATCTAGCCGTCGTTACTTCTGGCCGGACTTCACGTCCTCACGATCTCTGACCTCACGAGCCACGCGGTACAGACACGAGAAAACACCGTGGATTATACTTGTAACTCGACGACAACAAAATGGCAAGGGCTTTAGGGGACAGCAACAAGACATGCCTGCCTGTCCTAGATCATATGCAGAAGCAGAACTGGTGGCCATGCATATGCAGAGATGTTTGCCCCTCGTGGATCACAACTTTTTCGTTCTTCTTCGATGACAAGGGGCGACAGGATTGAATTGAGAATCAGGCCGGCGCAGTGTCAAAACCCTGCTAATTTGTTTAGTGCGTACTTTGTAGGCACATGAAGCCAGATGAAGACAAACTTTGTATCAAAATTGTAGAGCTTAATAAGATTTACAATTTATTTCAAAAAAAAAAAATAAGATTTACAATTTAGTCGATAAGTTTTTATTTCAAATTACTTACATTGTCATTTTTTTTTGAAGTTATTAGGTTCTGAAAATTCGAAAATAAGAATTTGAATGAACTCAGATTTTGATATGATCTATACAAAAAGTTGAAGTTCAATTTGATCTATAACTTGGTAGTTGAAAATTTTCATCTAAAGTCATTTAGAGTCATATTTGTTTTGTTTCCTTAGATTTCAAAATTTTAAAGTTACGTCCTGTTTGCTTCAAGTTTTCAGCCATAGTACATTATTTTTCTCTCTCAACAAAAACAACATCGCTAGCTTATCGTACAAAAGGCATCAACCAAACATGGCTTTAGAATTTTCAAATGATTCCAAACATTGACATGATATATATCGAAGTCGTTTAAAAATCTCTAGAAGTTTGAAATACGATAATATAAAATGAATATTAAGGACTCTAAATGAATTTGAATAAAAATACCAATTACAAATTATATATCGACACCTAGCGAAGAATAATCCAAAGGGGCTTTGTGCTGGTTGGAGATGTTAGTAACATTAGGATTTGGGAAAAACATTGTCCCGATGGCCAGCCTCTTGGATCTCAGCTATGATCCGAGGCTCAAGTTTGTGGACTTGGTTCAGCATCGCTTTGGTTGCTAGGCCAGTCCTTCCACCCCTCTCCTCCTCTATGTTCCACCTAGTTGCAAGCTTTGGGCACTACGAATGAAGATTCGGTTAGCCTCATCCTAGAAATTGTCTTGGTCGCATGACCAAGGATTTCAATATCTTTCACCTTTTCGGTTGGATGTACAGTTTCTCTATTTCATCAAAACATGTTGGTTTTATGATCAACAAGCTAGAAAGCTTCTGTGCAAGATCTTTGCCATCTTCTTCTACCTCTAGAGCGAAGGAGGACCCAGCCGCGAGACTATGCACTTTCTGCCTGAGCAAGAGGCCGAATGAACCCATGTTAGTTCCCGTAACAAGAAAAAAGTTATGCTCATATTATCAAAGCTCCTCCTTCTCCCAAGAAACTATCTTGATGCTTCTCACGATAATCGTCGTCGCCTAGATTCAAAACAAGTTTCTAGTTCAAATTTTGAAAAAGTGAAGAAATCAAAGAAGGTGCCATGTTGGATCCGAAATTGCACCTCTCCCTAGCCGTCCGGAGAAGGTCCCTCAAGCTAAATCGTGCCCGGGAAAACCGTTGAGTCATATTTGAACCCCAAATCTAAAGTCCAATCTACACCGGATCCCACGGGCCCAATTCCTAATTTGTCGGCCTAGCACTACTCAAAGGCTTGGCTTGAGGCATGCAAGGAAGGATTGCAAGAATATGGTAAGATGTCATTCGTGCTTCAATTATGGACATGTATCGACATCCTGCCTTCTTAGCTCTCAACGCTTTGTCCGTTCTAATCTCAGTTTCTCTTAAGCATTGAACTCTTCTCTTTTGACTCTTTGAAAGGCCATTAGGACACCAATGGTTCTTTTGCCAAACATACTGCTTCTCCTCTACCTCTACATCATAAGCATCACATCTCTCATGAATACCGCACTTCTCAATGTGCCGATCCTTCATATGATGTCCAAGTCTTTCATAAACAAGATCGGCGGTTGGTTTGTGACTGTCGAAACCCTCGTATTGGTTCACTCGGGGAAGTCTCTTTTGGTTGGTAGTCTCAAACCTTCATTCGAGCAATGTCGAAGAAGGGACAATTCCAATGTGATTCCATTTGCTCTCTTTCATACCTTTCTTCTTCACATCTCCTCAGTGCTCATGCTCTTCAAATCGCCTCCTTTGATACTTCTCCTTTTCTCGTTTGCCATTTGTTGAGCAAAATACGAGATGTAACTGCGAGGTTTTCTTTCACCCGATGCAAAAGATTCAAGTTTGTCGAGATCGGCTACTTTGCTTGCTCACGTTTTCTTTTGATTTCCCGATACTCTTCATCTGGAGCTGCAATCTTTCATCCACCGATCTTGATTCCTTCGCCTAGTGGAGGTTAGCACCTTGGTTCCACTCTTGGGAAAGACTGCTTTAGCCATTGCAGCACCAAAAGGGGTTTGATCGATCTTCAGTTTACCGGTGCCGAAAGTTATCTTCCTAGCTTCAATGGCTTTTTGTACTTGTCCTTTGAACACCAAGCACTCATTGGTGGAGTGGGTAGTGGAATTATGGGATTGACAATACTTCTTCCCCTTCCTCTCTTTAGCACTGAGTGGCTTATGTAACACTTTGATTAAGCCCTTGTCCAGTAGGTAATCAAATATTTTATTGGCCTTAGTGATGTCAAAGTCAAACCTTTCTTGAGCTTTGCCCTAAGGATGCTCAATCACACACTCCCTCTTGAGGTTCCACTCAATAGCATCAACGTCTTCTTCTTCTTGATCTGAATCATACACTAGGCCTTTGTAGTAACTCGCCACATTGGTCGCCTTCTGAAGTCGGCCCTGCTAACGCAGTGGTTGCACATATTCGGACCTGAGCCACTCTATGCGCAAGTTCTCCAAGGTTGTTGAAGTCTGAGCCAACAATCTTCTCCTTCAAATATGGTTGCATTCCTTTAATCGTCAATTTCACCAACTGGTGGTCAGACAGGTTTATGCCGAAGCATAAGTTTTTCAGTTGCCTGGATCTCTGAAGATACTCAGAACCCGGTTCACTTACCTTCATCTTTATGATGGCCAAATCATCGATATCTTTCTCTGCGTCCCATTATCGAAGTAGGCATGAAACTTGCTTTCCAACTCCTCCCCAAGTACGATAGAATTACGTGGCGGTGAGGAGTACCATGTAAACGAGGCCAGCGGGGACAAGGCAAAGAACCCGACTCTGTGAATTTCTTCAGCTGAAGCATCGCCTAATTGAGCTAGGTATCTACGACATGCTCCATCGTCTTTGGTGCTATCTTCTCCAAGAAATTTGGAAAATTCACGGAATTCTATAGTGGCGTGGGAGCTCCATGCGGTTGAACCACTCAGGATATGGCATATTGTATGACTTGGAGAGGCTCCTCTTCATGCCGAATTCTTTCTCCATCACTTCAGCGAGCTGTTGACGGGAATAAAGACCAGTTTTGGTACACTTAGAAACCCGTCAACAGTCCTCGATAGAAGGAAGATAAGCATCACATGAGCATATTTATCACTAATAAAGTTTCACTTGTATTCTTAGCTTGTGAAATGCGGAAAGCTGGAAATAGGCCTGTGAGACCAAAACCCGGGACTACCAATTGACGTTCTGGTCTCACTAGGATCGACCACCAAGCGGGGTCCCCGACATTTATGCAGAGAACCCGATCTTGGATCCAAATGTGCCACACCTCAACATTCCACCCAATTGGTACATTGGACCAAGGATCCACATAAGCAAGCAAGATATCAAGTGAACCCAACTTCGGACAAGACTACACGTGTGTTGACGGTCGTTAACTCATAAAATTAACCGTCAACTTAGCATGCAAATGGACCTATTCATAAATACTTAATAGATATAGGGTTACCACCGTGAATTCCACGAGTTTTGGTGAATATCTATTTCTGCAACGGGGAAATGGAAAAACTACCCAAGATGGCCCACATGTCGGGTTTACATAGAGAGAAAGACCGAACGGGTGAAAAAGTATAATCTAGAAGACTCCGAAGGCAACACTGAAAACTCCGGGCCCACTGCAGCGTGGCCGGCGGCGACTCAGGGGAGGGAGTCGGCCGACTCCCCATCTCCACCAATCGGGTGGAGTCTCGCGGATCCCGCCTCCACCGACTTTGAAGATCAATAATTATCGTCCATTTAGGTCGGTTTGATCCGAGGGCGTGTTAATCCTAGGGGGCTATATAAGCGAGCCCCGCCCCCCGGGTGAAACCCTAATTCATTCTCCAATTCATTCAAGACTTCAATCTAGAGAGAGAGTTAGATAGAGAGGGTCCTCGAATGGATCTATCTCTATAGGGTATTAGTATCAAGAGAGATTGAGAGAGTATAGAGTGGAGGTAGATCTCGGAGGAAGCCCGCCTGTCGGTGTCTCCTCTCCAGGTGTACTGCGGGATCAAGTCTCCTAACCCGAGGCTTGGTTTTGTAATCATTCGGCAATTCAACTTCTAATACTAGTAAGTTCGTTGTTATTATTGTTCTTTGGTTTACAAGTTTACTTTATTTCCGCGTTGGGAATAGAGTAATCGTTCTTTAGCATAAGCGTGGTGCTTAGGCTAGGTTCACTTGTAGATGCTCCTATTCGGCCGGAACCGTGGTAGTAGTGAGGGAAGTGACAATCCCTTTATTACCTTTGTAATCCACTTCCCGTTGGTAGGTAAGGTAGGTCCTTTGTGCCCGGTTTAGCATCCTCTCGTGGTGTCTATTCCTCGGTACCCCTTAGAAACGTAGTCTCAAAGCTTGCCATAGGTTAGAAGAAGACCCCGACGAAGGAGTTCTCTCTATATCGCTTAATTCTCACTTGACTAGCACCCAGGGGTAGTAGTAAAGATCGGGTTAGTCTATTGCACGTTTTCTCTTAGCGGATAAAAATAAATACGATACTCGGATTTATCTCCGGGTGAAGTGCTCACCGATATCCGTGCGCTTGCGGATTATTTCTCTTTGATTCTTTCGTGTGCGTATCTAGTGTCAACAAGCATTTACGCGCCGCTGCCGGGGAGAAAGACGGTCCGCTTAGATAACCTAAATCTTGCTCTACCTTGTACCTATACTTTTATCTTTTTCTTTCACTTTACTTTTCCGTACATTTTATCTTTTTCTATCCTTATGGATAACTCAAATTCCATTCCTATCTTTCAATTTTCTCGCACCCACGGAGACCCTAGTGCCACATGAGTCATCACCACCTATCCAAACACCTAGCTATAGGCCGAGTCCGCGGTTGATTGCATTGGTCCAAAGCCTATCCTTTTCGGGAGAAGGAGACGAAAACCCTTACCTTCACATTAGAGACTTTGAGCAAACATGTGATCATTGTCTTCGCATAGAGGGCATGTCCGACAAAACCCTCCGTTGGAAGCTATTTCCTTTCTCGTTAAAGGAAAAGCTAGACAATGGTATGATAAACCTGTAGGTAAGCAACAAGGAGATTGGGGGTCCTTACGCTCCAACTTTTGCCTAGATTTCTATCCCATCTCCCAAATCGTCGACCTTAGAGTCAAGGTTCGACTATTAAGCAAGAACCCGAAGAATCTTTGGCCTCATCCTGGAATCATTTTACTACACTTTTAGCATCGAGCCCGGACCTTAGTCTACCAGATCCCATTCTTTTACAACACTTTTATAAAGGTCCGAGTAGAGATAGTAGAAAATTGCTCGACACAACTTCGGGAGGATCATTCTTGCATATCTCTCGCCGAGAAAGCAAGATCAATCCTAGACCAAATCCTATCCAAAGAATTAGACTACCTCCTAGAAGTAGAACCTCAAGTAGTCAAGACAAACATTTGCCGTATACACCATCCACCTCGGCTAACCCATGTCTTGAGCAAGAGAAGGAAGACATTCCACTTCCCGATTTTATGCTAGATATTGAACCCGATCTGTTTTCCGAATTTGGAAACATCTTCAACTATCACAAAGTGAAGAAGCCACAAGGCAAATATCACCCAATCAAGCCATGCAATATTGATGAGGATATTCCAGGGAAAGACCTCGGGAGTGTTAGTGTCCATTTATGAGCAATGAATGGTTAGAAGAGTCGAGCTTTCCTCGAAATAATTCGTTTGAATTCATCTTCTCTTCCCATTCATTGCATGATTAACAATGATCGCATAAATGCTCTCTACAATCCAGTTGGGGTATAAATATCATGTCTACCACACTAGCAAAATATTTGCAAAGAAACATGACATTGACCCCAACGGTGAAGTTCATAAGAAATCTTTCAAGACAAATTCTTCCTTGTTTAGGAATCCTACATGTCCTACCACTCCGGGTAGAAGGAACCCCTGCTCACTTAAGCTTCTATGTCTTTGACATAGGGGATTTCCACCTCGTTGATAGGACAACCATTTAGAAGACTTCTTTATGAAGGACAAACTGGGAAACTAAACATTTGTTTAGGCAAGAAACTCCAGTTGCAATGTCCATTTCACACTCTTTAAATGCTAGGACCGAGCCCTATCCACATTATGATCCATTGGAGGAATTTAGAGCAGCCTCTCTAGAATTCCTAGTTAAACCAGAATTAGAAGATGAAGCGAGATTCTTCATAGAAGAAGAAGTGACCCTTTCCGAGAATGAACCATTAGACGAGTTTACCCTACCACCTAGGCCTCCTATTGAGTTCAAACCTTTACTAGCCGGTCTTAGACATGCCTTTCTAGGAAATGATCCAGACACTCTGTCATCATAAGTGACACTCTCACTCAGAGCAGACTTTTCGCTTAATGGCCGTCCTAGAAAAACATAAAAAAGCTTTTGGCTACTCACTCCAGGACCTCAAAGGAATTAGTCCTCGCCTTTGTACCCATCGCATTCCCACAGATCCCGATATTCCACCATCCGAGAACCCCAACGTAGGCTCAATAATGCGATGAGGGAAGTTGTTAAGAAAGAAGTTTTAAAAGCGTTGCACGCCGGGATTATTTACCCCGTGCCACACAAAGTGGGTCAGCCCCTGTCCAAGTTGTGCCTAAAAAGGGAGGCATGACATGTTGTCCAAAATGAGAAGAATGAGTTAATCCCACAAAGAACCGTCCACAAGATGGCGAATGTGCATAGATTATAGAAAGCTTAATAAGGCAACAAGAAAAGATCACTTTCCTTTGCCTTTCATTGATGAGATGCTTGAGCGATTAGCCAACCATTCTTACTTTTGCTTCCTTGATGGATATTACGGATATCATCAAATCCCTATCCATCCTAATGATCAAAACAAAACGACCTTTACATGCCCTTATGGAACCTTTGCTTACCGTAGATGTCTTTTGGGTTATGTAATGCACCAAAGCCTTCTTTTCAAAGATGTATGATGTCTATATTTTCGATATGATTGAAAAGATTATGGAAGTTTTTATGGATGACTTTTCGTTTATGGAAAAATTTTGATGAGTGCCTTGAAAACATAGATCGAGTATTACAAAGATGTGAGGAAAAACACTTAGTCCTTAATTGGGAAAAGTGTCATTTCATGGTTAGAGAAGGAATAGTGCTAGGACACTTAGTGTCCGAAAGAGGCATCGAGGTAGATAGAGCCAAAATAGAAGTTATTGAACAACCGCCTCCTCCTATCAATGTGAAAGGAATTAGAAGTTTCCTTGGTCATGCCGGTTTTTATCGTAGATTCATAAAAGATTTCTCTTACATCGCTAGACCTCTTACCCGCTTATTGGCTAAGGATGTTCCTTTTGACTTTGATGATGCCTCAACTACAATCATTTGAGATCCTTAAGAAAGCGCTCATCTCGCTCCAATCATTCAACCCCCGATTGGACTTTACCTTTTGAAATTATGTGTGATGCAAGTGACTACTGCCTGTAGGAGCGGTGTTAGACAGACTAAGGATAAGAAGCATCATGCAATAGCTTACGCTAGCAAAACTTTGACTGGACCTCGGCTTAATTATGCTACCACCGAAAAAAGAGCTCCTAGCCATGTTGTCTTTGCTATTGATAAGTTTAGATCCTACTTAGTGGGTGCCAAAGTGATTGTTTACACGATCATGCCGCTTTAAAATATTTGCTCACTAAGAAAGATGCTAAACCTCGTTTGATAAGATGGATTTTATTACTCCAAGAATTTGATCTAGAAATAAAAGATAAAAAGGAGTAGAAAACTCGTTGCCGATCACTTGTCTAGAATGCCGTTTGAGAAACCACAGAACTACCCATCGACGACGCACTCCGGGACGACATGCTCTACGGAATCACCGTCCGACCCCGGTATGCGAGATATTGTTAATTTTATGGTTACAAAGTTACGTACCACCAGAGGCAACAAAAGGAAACTTATCCGGGAGAGTCGTACTCACATATGGGATGAGCCCTACCTCTTCCGAGTGTGCTCGATGGCCTCGCTTCGAAGATGTGTGCCCACCGAAGAAGGAATCAAAATCATTGAAAGATGCCACTCATCACCATATGGAGGCCATTATGGGGTGTTCCGTACACATGCGAAGATTTGGCAATGCGGATTTTTCCGGCCAACAATGTATGAAGACACAAAAGATTTCATTCGGAGATGCGGTCCTTGTCAAAGACATGGCAACATTAACTCAAGAGATGCCATGCCACTTATCAACAACCTTCGGATCGAGCTCTTTGATGTCTGGGAGTTGATTTCATGGGACCATTTCCACCATCGAAGAAATGTGAATACATCCTCGTAGCAAGGACTATGTGTCCAAATGGGTCGAAGCTCGCCATGCAAAAAGGCGAGATAGTTCAAGCTCCAAGAAGATGTTCGAAGAAATAATATTCCCAAGATTTGGAGTCCCAAGGATAGTCATAAGTGATGGAGGATCACATTTCATCGACAAGCGTTTTGAGCAATACTTATTGAAGCATGGAGTACGCCATAATGTTGCTACTCCGTATCATCCTCGACAAGTGGCCAAGCGAGACATCAAATAAGCAAATCAAGAATATTCTTCGGAAGACAGTGAATGAAATGGGAACCGCATGGAAGGACAAGCTTCCCGATGCACTATGGGCATATCGAACAAAGATACAAGACACCTATTGGGATGTCACCATATCAACTAGTCTATGGAAAGACATGCCACTTACCAAGAGCTGGAATTCAAAGCTCACCGGGCCATCAAGAAGTGGAATATGGATCTAGAAGTAGCGGAGAGAAGAGGAGGATGCAAATCTCGAATTAGAAGAATGGAGAGAGAAAGCCTATCACAACGCCAAGATATACAAAGAAAGAGTGAAAAGATGGCACGACAAGAGAATCAAGATCAAGGAGTTCACACCCGGAGACAAGGTATTACTTTTTAATTCCAGGTCAAACTTTTCGGGCAAGGAAAGCTTCGAAGCAAATGGGAAGGACCGTTCAAGTAGTAAGCTCATCATCGCATGGAGCCGTTACGCTTCGCAACAACGAAGGTACGATATTTAAGGTAAATGGTCAACGCCTTAAAATATTTTTAGAGCCCATTGAGGAAATAGGTGAAATAGATGAATTAAACTTCTTTCTCAATTAGGTAGTTGGGCCCGACCTTTTTACTTTTCGTTTTTTGGGGTCCGGGTATTTTTCCGAACGACAAAAATATGCTAATTAGGTTGCGAAAAGGCCGAGCAGGGGAGTCCACCGGCCCGAGTCGGCCGACCCATAGGGGGAGTCGGCCGACTCATGGACTCCCCCATTCACCGCCGCCTTTTGCATTCGTGATCCTTCCATACTCTTCCTTCGGGGAATTTTTGCCGATTAGGGTTTTTGAGATTACGTTGACGCGTTATTCCTTCGGAGATTCCCTTTAGATGCCCTTTAGCCGCCTCTCCATCCCCCCTATATAAAGAAGCCCAGCCTCAAGCCAACCTCATTCCATCTAAAGCCTCCTCCTCCTAGCATCAAGCTTGCTACGTAGCAATGGCGAAGTCAGAGCCAGAGAATTTAGATAGGAGATTGATCCGCTTCGGATTGATCTCAACACCATCCGAAGAGAAGAGCCTGAGAGCAAGGCCATCGTCCTTGCTAAGCCCAAACCCCTAGCCTCTATTCCTCCAAAGCCTCAAGCTTACAACATAGCTACTTCGCTCAACCATTCATCGCCGCACCCAAACCTTTGCTCCTTGATGGACCTCCACCAAAGGGTCCTATTGTGAAGCTCCCGAAGGCACCAAGATCCTCCCTCCTAAGCACAATGAGATGCTTATGGGAGTGAAGACCAACAAGCAAGGAGAGATCGTCGTGCTAAGTATAGCACCGGAGAGCGCTCGTATTTCGAAGGAGTCCGTGCTCACCCGAGCGAGTGAAGTTCGTCCCCTCCGGGGAAGCCCCGAAGCGCTCTTGCCGCCTCGGAAGCTCCAAGGAAGCGTCGCAAGACCGTTGCGTGCACTTAGAGAAGGAGCTAGATACTCGCCAGACGTTATTGCATCTCTCGCTTAAAACGCCCAACATATCCAGAGAAAGGTAGCATTGTCACTCTCATAGATAGACTTCGTGCGCAAGAGAAGAGGACGGATAAGTTAGAAAAGAGGTTAGACGCTCTAGAGAAGCGAGTTGATTAGATAAGATTTATCTTAGCATCGAAAGGCCTAGTGTGTTTAGATTAAAAGTTTTAGTTTGCAAGAGTGCTTAGTTAAAGTTTCGATCTTAGTTCTTTTCAATACTTGTAATCCAGGCCTTAATGAAGATGAAATAAAGTTGTTAGTTATATTTATTATTGCATATGTGTTGCCTCTTTTGTCTCCACCTTGTTGTGAATGAAGATAACAGAATCTAGTGTGGGGAGGCAACCGACAGACCTAAACTAACGGATATCGGCGAACCAAGCAAAATATTTGAGAGTATACGACGTAAAGATCACGCACGACGAAGCGGACCCCGAGGGGCCACTGCGTGCAGCCGGCCGCCCCACATCCGGGTCGGCCGCCCATGGCCGGGCCCATTTGGCTTCGCTTTCGTCCACGGTCAGGTTTGCTTCCCCTACATTCCAAATTTTATACCGATCACGTTTTTCCGATTCGTTTGGGGAACACTTTGAATTAAATCACCCGATATATATATACCGAGAAGGTAGATTATTTTAATCATGACCCCAAGATAGACTCACACCATGATAATTCCCGGAATCCCCGTTGTCGTTGGGAACGTATTTTATAGGGACCCCATTTTACTTAAGTTGTTGAGGACAGTGATATAGCAAGAACCATGAGAACTTGATTTCTTGATGTCTAGTTGCTTGGAGAATTTCTTTTTGAAAATCTTAAAATGTTAGCTATACTTCTCCTCTCGTAGTAATAAATACCTATAGAGCCTCGTCGACAAAAATCAGTAAGACCAAAGACATAAGCTTTTATTTGTGTTGAGAATAGTCTTGGCGGTATTAGAGCCTTAGAGAAGGGTCTCTTACTCATATGATCAAGTGCACTTACACCCACATATATATCTCGTTTAGCTCCTACACCGGAGTACGCAAAAACATGCTTTCCGCCATTCATCCATCTCCTACACTCGGGAGAGGATACATACGCTTTTCTAGGATTTCTATATGCTCCAAGAATTGTTATCATCATCCAAATTGTTGAAAGAAGATTATTATTGTCATCATCATCATCATGTTCAAGAAAGTTATTGTGTCCAAGATTGAGGCATGGGCTATGCAAAAATAACATTGTTAAAAAAAAAGAGAGAGAAAAAGAAAGAGAAAAGAGATAGCCCATGAGCTCTTAAGTATTGTGATCCCAAGAGAAGGAAAGTTCAAAGAAGCTCAAAGAGCTATTCAAGAAAAGATCAAGCAAAGCAATGTTCAAGAGAAGAGTAGGAGCATCATTATCATAAATTTAGCCACCAAATATTCCACACACTTGCACACACTTGATCTAGAGTAAGGTCCCCCTCTCCTTGGTTCCCGTTTTTGGCTAATCAATATACACAGTGAAAATGCTATTCCTTGAAATACCCTAAAAACTCCACATAAGCCTTAGTAGAATAGAGGCATACCCTTCTACATGCCTCAAGTGAGTTCCATAAATACTACATACATTGAGAGATTTGAGTGCTCTATACATAATGGTGTGTTCTACAAATACCATATATAATGAGTGATTCGAGTGTGCTACATGATGGAGAAGGGTAAGCTAAGTTTTTCTTTGCAAAAATGTTATAAAAACTCGAGTGACAGGATTGATAGAAGAAGGATCTCTACTTCGGCTACTGCTCCATCTTTCAACTCCCCAAAGTGCAATGGTAGACACTTTGAATCCCGCAAAGATGTATGATCGGAATAATCTAATGTTGATGTCTTAGTTTGAGGCTATGCTTAAAGTAATCCATCCTTTTCCTCGAGACGAGTAAAAGACAAGTGTGGGGGAGTTTGTTGACGGTCGTTAACTCATAAAATTAACCGTCAACTTAGCATGCAAATGGACCTATTCATAAATACTTAATAGATATAGGGTTACCACTATGTAATTCCACGAGTTTTGGTGAATATCTATTTCCTCGGGGTGACAAAAAAACTACCCAAGATGGCCCACATGTCGGGTTTACATAGAGAGAAAGACCGAACGGGTGAAAAAGTATAATCTAGAAGACTCCCGAAGGCAACACCTGAAACCCGGGCCCACTGGCGTGGCGCCGGCCGACCCGGGGAGGGGAGTCGGCCGACTCCCATCTCCACCAATCGGGTGGAGTCTCGCGGATCCCGCCTCCACCGACTTTGAAGATCAATAATTATCGTCCATTTAGGTCGGTTTGATCCGAGGGCTGTGGTTAATCCTAGGGGCTATATAAGCGAGCCCCCGGCCCCTGGGTGAAACCCTAATTCATTCTCCAATTCATTCAAGACTTCAATCTAGAGAGAGTTAGATAGAGAAGGGTCCTCGAATGGATCTATCTCTATAGGGTATTAGTATCAAGAGAGATTGAGAGAGTATAGAGTGGAGGTAGATCTGGAGGAAGCCCGCCTGTCGGTGTCTCCTCTCCAGGTACTGCGGATCAAGTCTCCTAACCCGAGGCTTGGTTTCCGAATCATTCGGCAATTCAACTTCTAATACTAGTAAGTTCGTTGTTATTATTGTTCTTTGGTTTACAAGTTTACTTTATTCGCTTCGCGTTGGGAATAGAGTAATCGTTCTTTAGCATAAGCGTGGTGCTTAGGCTAGGTTCACTTGTAGATGCTCCCTATTCGGCCGGAACCGTGGTAGTAGTGAGGGAAGTGACAATCCCTTTATTACCTTTGTAATCCACTTCCCGTTGGTAGGTAAGGTAGGTCCTTTGTGCCCGGTTTAGCATCCTCTGTGGTGTCTATTCCTCAGGTACCCCCTTAGAACAGTAGTCTCAAAGCTTGCCATAGGTTAGAAGAAGACTGACGAAGGAGTTCTCTCTATATCGCTTAATTCTCACTTGACTAGCGGCCCGGGGTAGTAGTAAAGATCAGGTTAGTCTATTGCACGTTTTCTCTTAGCGGATAAAAATAAATACGATACTCAGGATTTATCTCCCGGGTGAAGTGCTCACCGATATCCGTGCGCTTGCGGATTATTTCTCTTTGATTCTTTCGTGTGCGTATCTAGTGTCAATAACGTGACAAGCCAGGACAGCACCAGGAAGCTGCCAGGTGGGCCAGGGACCCCAGGTCCAGGTCGGTCGACCAGGCCCTGGTGGCCTAACACCTTGGCCCGCTCCCAAGACACCCCTGGACCTTCTAGAAGGCCGGGACCCACAGTCGCCACCTCCCGGGTCGGCCGACCTGCATGTGGGCCCACCTCAAGGTCGGTTCAACTCCACCAACTTCCCCGCATGGTCTCCACGTGTCCTACACCGAGCAACGTTGATTCAAGTCGGTGGGAAGGTCGGTTTGATCCAAGGGCAAGGAGACAAAGCATCACACGGATCGGCGACGTGGCGTGAGTAACCCCTACTCCACCTCCACTATAAATACCCCCTAGTCCCTCATTGTAAAGTGTCCCCAAGTAGTCCACAATAGTGTTCTCAAGCTCAAGCTCTCTTGGGAGATCAAGGGTAGTGTAGTCTAGTCTGGAGTGGGAGTTAGAGTTGAGTCGAGCGAAGCTCGGGTCTCCGAAGTCGTCTTCTGGAGAATCTGGTATAGCTCTTGTACCTTTACTTTTGAAGTACTTTCCTTATATTAATATAGTCTTGCTTTACTTTATTAAGTATTTACTTTGAGTACTTTACTTTTAGTATTTACTTAGTGCGCTGCTATATTAGTGTAGTAGTGTTGTGTCTTAGTCTCTTTAGTGTAGAGTCCGAACTAGTTTAGTGTCTAGATCCTTTGTGTGTGTTTCGCTACCAACCGGGGCCGAGGTTACTTACGTGGTAGCCGGAGTCTTAAGGCTAGATTAAGCGAGGTGCTTAGGCTAGTGCTTAATAGTGGATGCACCCTATCGTTGATTGGTATATCCATTCACTTTCGACGTATATTAGCGGGGCGGTTGTGACGTTGCACTCCCCGGTTGGCTCTATTTGCATCGGGGATAGGCAGCGGGGCGCCCATAAGACAAAGGTCCGTCGGTGCGGGGATGAACCCTCTCCTGTTTGTCGGCCGACTTCCCTATCACACCTGTATTGTCTAGGCATTAGTTTAGTTAAGTCATTACGCTAGTAAGATTAGAGCACAGGAGTATAGTTAGATACATAGGAGTCCTTACTCACTCGTTGTCCTCCCACCTAGCTAGCTACCTACTAGTTACCTTTAGTTTATCACTCATAATCAACACTTACCCCTTTATCAATATCAATAGCTTAGATTGAGTAGAACCACCACGGGTATCCATCACCCACTTACTAGAGAGTCTTAATCCGCTTCCTGTGAGCGAACTACAAATTCGACACCGGAATACTCACCTGGTTGAAGTGCTACAGTGGTACCTGTGCGCTTGCAGAGGTACCCTTGGTCAGTCTTACGTTGTGACTAGAATCTAGCTTTGCTTAGTATTCTTAGGTTGTTGCCGGAGGAGGAATTGTGACACCCTCTCTCTGGTGGTAGTTCAGGTTTGCAATAGGCTTAGCTACCAGACGCCAGTCGTATTTATCTTTATCCATTTCTAGTGATTGCGCTAAGATCTGCCAACACGAGCTTCCTGATCAGTTGATCACCAGGATCGGCAGATCCTCTAACATTCAGACAGGGAGTCATACCAAAATGATTATAGCTTGATACATTGGCAAAGCCTGCTGGTGGCTCACCATCTCCGTCTTGGTCTCCTCCTCCCATGGCCTTGTTGACATAAAAGTCACCGTTCCTTCTAATCTTGCCAACTGTGGGAGCTATTTTTTGAGCCGAAGGTGGTACATCTGAAGTGGTACCAAAATTGGATAATTGACCCTTCGGCTGGTGTGCATTAGGAACTGCACTGCTACTTACTCCACCATTGGTATTCGAACCTGTGACGGCTCTGGTAGAATCTTGCGTGCCGCCTTGCATGCCATCGCCAGTAGTTGCATCCTTCAGATTGAAGTAAGCCGGTCCATACTGATCAATGGGAACACCAACCAACGCCTCCTTCATGATATTTCTGAACGTGTTCAGAAAGTATGCTTGATGACCCGAGATGGCTTCATGTATAATCTTGTTTAATTTTGACAGAAAAATTGCTTATCTCTGTCATCATCGGTGACAATCTCTCCAGCCATCAGAATCTTGGGCATCTGTTGCTTCAAGACGATCTTGCCTCTGCGGACCCTTCCAAAGCACAACAAGCACTTCTCTACCGGTTGTTCACTAGCCGTCTTGATTACTGCTTTGTATTCTTCTTCAAGATCATCTAAACCGACATCAATAATGTTGTCGATGTCGAACTCAGATGAGTCCGGCATGGTTGACGATCGTGATTCCACCGGGCGTGCCAAAAAGAGTGTCGGCACAAAAATGTGACGGGGTCAGTCTTCGCGCCGGGATGAGCACTCTCGCAAGCCAGACAGACCAAGGCTTACGTTCCTTGATCCCCGCGGCTACCTCCAGCAGTTGATCCGGTTGGAGTCGGGCGTGCCCGATCAATTTGACCTCGCAATTGACAAGGAGAAAGAGAAAAGTCAAATTATGGAACCCTGTCGGCTTGATTCCGGATGCTTCCGAGTCTATGGCTAAATAGCCGATCGGTTAGGACAATGACTAAAGAGTCAAGATCCATTATGCATGTGAAGTAAAAGAATGGTAAATAAATCATGCATTAAATAAAGCAGTTCATCATGTCATGATCGGATAAATAATTGTAAGATTGAATCTAGACATGATACGTGCCAAAATAGGTAATAGACATGCTTGAATCGGCTATCCGAGTACACAAGCGCAAAGCCGTTAACCGATTTAGTCTGTCTAGTACAAGATGAATAAAATCCTACACGTGTGCAATGGCATGGATGAATCTAATAAATCTACCAAACCCGTGAATTTGAAACCCGTTGACTAAGTAATCGTTGAGCCAAGTCTCGTCCAAGCAAGTTTGATAAACTAGACAGATCTAAACGTGTTCATTGCAAACAATGATATGGTTGAAGCTCCGTGAATCGGTTAATTTAACCGATACGACGTGAGAACGAACTAGGTGTATGAACGACTCCACATTAAAACCTACTAATGCAATCTACTTTAGTGAGATCGACGACAACCCGCATTATGCCACCTAGATAGATTAAACTAATAAGCTCTAGCATAAACCCATCTATACCCTAGAATGTGCACACGTCACGAATAAGATTGATAGGATTTGGCTAATGCAAGCACAAGATCGATTATCATGACAAGAGATCCAAACAACATGAGCATTGAGGATAATCGAATCTAAAAAGATGTAAGCCAAATCTACCAATCTTAATTCAGGCAAAAGATGTGTTAAAAGTAAATAACAAATAGATCTAACAACATCGGTAACTTGATGAATCTACTAGGATGCCAAACCTAATAGAGCCAATAACTAGCAAAGGGTAACTTGATGAATCTACTGGATTTGCCAAATCCAACAAAGCCGATAACTAGCGTGTATTAATCCATACAACAGGAGGTCAAACCGGCCCTATCAAGTGCTAACACAAACCATGGCACGCATGATACTAGATAAGAGGTCGAACTGGCCAAATCTAGCGTGAACACGTAGCCGACTACCGTAGATGCGCCATAGGAGGTCGAACCCTTACAGATAGCCACCCTTACAGATGCATCGAAAGGAGGTCGAATCGACTCGATCTAAACATAAGTAAAAGCTTTTCTAACGATACTTACAACAAGCGAGAGGTCGAACCAGCCAAGCCAGATGCAAATACGCCGAAATCCTAAGAACTAAGGGTTTGATGGCGCAGGGGCCAAAAAGGGTGTTTGTTTGATTGATTGAATGTTGGATCCCTTATAATGTGCCGGGGCTTACATATTTATACCCCGGGCTTTGACCAAGTCCTATTCTAATACGACTCGTGAAATAAGGAAAATAATCTAAAATAACTATCTTTTAACGAGATAACTTGGGACCCACTATTCCTTCGTTGTGGAGCCTCCGTGATTTTTGATGCAATCCTACGTAGCCGACTGGTCTTCTTTCCAATGAATAGCCGATCTTGATCAATCGATTTGCTCATCTTACCATTGTCGTCTCTTGAATTCTTTGTTCTTATTTTCATGACTTCTTTGCTCGTGTCAAATTCCGGTGCAAACATCTTGTCCCTATAGTAATTATGATATTCACATTGGATATATAGAATATTATTTTCTCACGGGCAACTAAAGTTTTCATGCACCAATGCGATTTTAATAAAAGTCTTGATCAAATTAAGAAATTAAGGAACACCATATTTTCGCTGAGATATAAGTTGATGTCTCGCATTATATAAATAATTCCACAAAACTTGTAGAATTTTGCAAGATATGTATCTTTTGAATTTGTGATTTTGTATCAAAATGTATCCAAAAAGTGTCAATAAAGTTATTAATAAAATCTTTTAGCGTAGAATGCTAATGGGAGGCAATTGTTCAATGTTGATGGGCTTTACCTCATGGTCCCCGAAAAGTTTGGTGATTTCATACAAGATATGTGGTTCAATTTGTTGCACAATACTCTTGATCACAATCTAGGGGTTGAAGAAATGCAAGTCAATTTTATAGTTCATATTTTTAGTTTGTATACTTAACCGAATAGATTTCTTGTTAACATGAGAAATTTCTATTTGCTACTCTCTTCATTCCAAACTACAAGACATTAGGTCTTAATAAAGTGAATTTTCTTCTTGTTTACTAGAGCGAAGAACTACATGCCGTCGCCAATTCATGTAATGTGAAAAAGAGTGGAAATCTTCAACACATAAGTAAGTGATGTCATTAAAACAGGGTTTCTAATCCAGGTTCAACATTGTATTGATGAATTGAGGGTAGAATTCCGTGTTCAATATTGTATTGAGAAATTGAGGGTACAATATGAAATTGTTCAATTGAGGGTTGAACATTTGATTGATAAATTGAGGTTTGAATACGCTCTTGGTAAATTGCCTAATTTGATTATTCAATATACCAAAACGCTGATAGAAGGGACACCACCTGAAATCCATTTAAAGAATCTGGAAATGATGTATAGCGTACCAAATTGTGTCAGACTCAGTTTTCTTCCTGCTTAATTTGTGTGAATCACTGGCGCAGGTCCGGCAACAGAGTGAGATAATAGATGAGGAGTGCTAGTGTCCAGATGGCTTGGGGTGGAGCCCCTGCATTGCATAAAGAAACCATCAGCTGAAAATTATAATGCTTAGAAGTAGCATCTAGCACAAAAGCAAAAACATAAGGATTGCATTGTACCTCACTCGATCTCAAACCAATTTCTTCCTGTAATTTTTCAATCTCGAACTTCTTTAGGTATTTCGGAGCCCACCTTGGCACGATCCCGCAATGTATATTATACAATGATCAATTGCAATTTGCAAACCAAGAGGATGCAAACTGAAACAAAACAACTAATACCCGTATTTGTTTGCTTAAAAAAACTGAAATCTAGGCACTACGCTCAAGTAGTTTATTCCGTATAGTCATTGCACTTTCTGGATTTCCCCTCAAGTGTGGCGGCACATAGCGTTGGACAGTGCCACCGACCAGAGAGGCCACTCGGTTGACATTCACTTTGGCCTGGTTGGCAGTGTTGATGGTCATACTTGGCCCGGCTCCACTTTCCATAGAACCTCCACCCTTAGCCATCATTGTGTCATTGCAAGATAGTGTGACCTGCTTTTGTCTAAGATCTTCCACCGAACCAACTTTTCCGTGTGAAATATCTTCATCTCCTTGTGCTTTCATGAAGGATGGGTTAATTTTCACTCTTTTGCACATCACATGAATTGGTGATGGCATACACCTCTTTGCTCTAATAAACAAAAGAAACTCACTTTGTTAAAAAAATTTAGAACCCACAGTAGGAACCCTCCATTCCAAATTATAAGACGTTTTAGGTTTTCTAGATACATTACAAATTAAAAGGCATTTTAGGTTTTCTAGATACGTTGCTTTTGTTATGTATCTAGACACAGTGTACATCAAATGCTATGTATCTACAAAAGTCAAACTTCTTGTAATTTGGAATGAATAGAAAATTTTCATGTTAACAAGAAGGAAAAAGTCTACTTTGTTAAGAAAATTACTTCATAAAGTATACAAACAAACATGAACGTCTAGTTGACTCAAATCGCTGCAAGCCCTAGATCGCCATGACCTAAGGTATTGTACAATAAGTTGAAGAACATGGATGGTACAAAATCATTGAGCAACCATGAGCTCTCCTCCTTCAACATTGAATAATTGCCTTCTTGTAGAAACATCTGTGCCAAAAAAATATTTTATTAATCATTTATTGACAATTTTATTAATAACTTCATTGAAATGCGACAAGATAGATTCAAAAGACACACACCACACTATTTTTTGAAACATGTGTGTTGTAGTTCCCGATGAAGATAAAAGCGCTTATTGGTGAGTTGTTATATGGTACAGTACATTTTTCTTTCCAAAGACCATCTTCCTCTGATCCCCACTCAAAAATCTAATTGAATAAGTCAATCTTTTATATATTCTCGCCGCCAACCAACATGCGGCTTATAGAGATTCAAGTGCATCAATAAAACCTGTCCTTTTTGTAGGCAAAAGGCCATCAAACTTAACCTTGAGCTGGTGGAGGGTATTTGACCCACCAGTTGTGGTAAGCAAGCAAAAATGAGCCTCCAATGCCACTCTATATGATTCAAGGAGGGGGCCTCGTGGAACGTCAGTTAATTTCTTTATTAAATGAAAGAGATAAACTGGGAGTTGTCCATCTAGAAAAAAGATACTCTTTAATCATCGTGTGAGCTCGGTGAAGTCATTTTTTCTTTCATCATGGGTTGCTAAGCGGGGTTTTGGAGGCTTAATTTCATGAACTTGCCCATGCAAAACAATGAAAGAATCCAGATCAAAAGCCCCATTCCAACTCAGGTTAGCTACATGATTTCACGTGAAGAGGCAGATCCAGCTACACAGGACTGCACAACCCTCATCAGTCAGATTTACTTTTACAACACCCTTCCTGGGAAGTTTAACCTTGATAAGAAGTCGGTTGCCATTGTCCCTAGTTTTCTTAAGGGCAACAGCGAAGTACTCCCTCAGTGTAATTCCTGAGTAAGAGAATGAGATAAGGCTTCTTCATGTTCAACTTTCTATTTAATTGCATCTGTTGTATATTTTATAAGCAAAGGAATAGATCCAATTTACAAGAAAAGAAAAATATATAGAGCACAACAATATATTTTAGAAGCAAAGGAATAGATCCAATTTACAAGAAAAGAAAGATATATAGCACAACAATACTATAATGTTAAATATTTCCTTGAATGTTATGAACATGGATATTTTGGGATAACTAGGCCTTATGCTATGCCAAGAGCTTAAGAGATTGAGGAGACTAGAATTGTTTCTTCATAATTTATTGCTTGATTTCAAATGACAAACATGCCTCTCTTTATATAGAGAGGGAACCAACCCAAAACCTAACCCTAACTTGGCGGCTAAGCTACTGCCTTTTTGGGCCTATTGGGCCGGCGACAACCTACTAGTCACCTACGCCCATGATATTGAATGAAGTAGTAACAAATGGCAAGCACCTTAACATTATTGCGGACTTATTTGAGAAGATTAAAGTAATTACTTCCTTTCTAGCATGTGCAATATCTTTCAAATAGCAGCATTTGTGTAACTCCAATTTAAGGGAACAAAAGACATACTGATCATAGTAGTATATAACATCCCCTTGAATGCAAGAGTAATATATATATAGCAAGCACCTTTAACATCATTGTACACTTATTAAAGGAGATCAAAGCAATTAATTCGTTTATAGTAGTTACAATATCTTTAAAACAAGTAAGTGTCTAAATCCAATTCACAAAAAGGACATAATTCATTTACTCAAATGCAGTAGTAATGTATGGCGAACACCTTTAACATCACCGTAGATTTATTCCAAGAGATTAAACTAAACACTTTTTAAGCCTTGCAATATTTTAAAATTACCTAGACAAATTGTAAGGTCCTAGATGGCTAGAGGGGGGGTGAATAGCCTATAAAAATTTCTACAAACTCACTAAGCAAACTTCGTTAGATACACAAATGGCGGAAAGCAAGTTTTGCTTAGCCTACTAGATGTTGCAAGCCTCCTATCCAAACAATTCTAGTAGGTGATCACTAGCACAAACAATAGCTACCACTAGTGATCAAGAGTTCTACCCACGGGATTTAATCTACACAAGGAGTGGTTCCCGACCGACCACACAAGCAATTCTACCCACGGGATTTAGTCTACACAAGTTGTGGTTCCCGACCGACCACGCAAGCAATTCTACTTTGCAAGAAAGTAATCAAAGTAATACAAGAGAGGGTAGGAGCGTGTTATACCAACGCGTAGAGTCGAGGTTGCCAATCACCAATAAGATGAACAATCAATCACAATCGGCAACACACAAAGGATGATGACCAATCACCGGGAGACAAGATGAACACAATGATTTATCCCCGGATGTTCACTTGGGCACCGCCAAGCTACATCACCCGTTGTGTCGACCAACACCTAGATGGTTCCTCGGTGTGACCCTCAAGTCACTAGCCCCTCAAGGCTCGCCCCGCAAGGCACCGCAAGACACCACTCTCAAGCGAGGTACTCAACGACACGCGCAATCCACTAGGATGCTCTTCGTGATCCCCACGAGGTGAGCTCAAACCTCTCACAAACAACCGGAGGTGGCCAAGAACAAACACCTTCTCTTGCCAACGCCTCCAACTTCCTCCAAGCCGGCTAGGAGCGGTACTCTCCAAGAGTAACAAGAAATCCACCGGCTAAACCACCCACAAGTGCCACTAGATGCCCTCAAGCAATGCAATGCACTAGGTGATTCACTCAATCTCTCTTAGGATGAACAACCAAGCAAGGGAGATGAGTGGGAGAGAGTCTCTTAGCTCAAAGAATGCACAAGGGATGAGAAATGGCCAAGAGAGCTCCCCAAGGGCCGGCCACCTTCTATTTATAACCCCTCAAACAAATAGAGCCGTTGCCCTCCTCGGGCAGTCGCGCAGAACGCGCCGGACGCGTCCGCTCGGGACCGCCGGACGCGTCCGGCGTCCTTCGCCGCGCCGCGCGAGACGACCGTTGGGATTTGAAGTGCGCCACGTCACCACGCGTCGGACGCTGCACAGTGATCCGCCAGCGTCCGGTGCTCGCGTCCGCCACGCGTCCGGCCGAGTCCTCGCCAGCGCCCCCCGAGCCAGAAAGTTTCTGGTCGGCGTCCGGGGTCGCGGACGCGCCCAAGCCGCGTCCGCCGCGCGTTAGCCGCAAAGCCAGCACGCCACGCCGAAGTCCAAGGCCCCGGACGCGTGCTCGGACCGAGTCCGGCGCCGCAATGGCCAAGCCACGCGCGCACCCCGGCTCAAGCCGCCGACGCGTCTCGCCCGAGTCCGGCACCCTTGCCACTCGCCGTCCGGCGCCTTTTGATCGTCATTTCGTCGCCGTGTCGTCGATCCACGTCACGCCACTTGCCTTCATGCACCAACCTTCACTTGTAGATCACTCTCTTGAACACAAGGGTTGGTTTATCTCTCGAGATACAAGGCAATGGCTTAGCTCACTAGGTTCTACATGCAATGCACTTCATGAATTCACCTAGTGGCACCCGTGCGTCGAATAGCCGATAAGACTTCCCCTCTCAATAGTGCGGCTATCGATCCTAAACCACTCACACCCTCTATGGTGTATTGAGTGCAAAACAAAATGGCCCTAACGGTTATACCTTTGCCTTGAGCCCATTTTGTTCCTCCAAAAGATATGAACACTTCACACCATCATGTGACCGTCTCGATCCATCGATCTTGACTTCACTTGCCCTTCACCGTGCATCGGTCCATCGGTGCCTAGTCTTGCCCGAGCTTCACCATCGCATGGTCCTTCACTCCCAAGCCTTGACTAGCCCTTCACCTTCAACACCGGTCCATGGAGCCAAGCATCGTCTTGATCTTCATCTTTGATCACATGACACGTGTCATGCTTCATATTCAATATGCTCATCATGTGGACAACCTTTCTCTAAATCAACCACTTTAGATAAACAAGGTTAGTCCTAGGTTTCATCAATTATCCAAAACCAAACTAGGGACTTTCACAAATGCATAAATCTAATTTATAGTAACAAAAGAGACATTGAGCCTAGTATAGTCTAATGTTCCTCAAATGCATTGCTGGCGGCAAAGCACCTTTAGCATCATTACAGATTTATTCCAGGAGATCAAACTAACACTCTATGGCATTAATAAATGAATTTACGTAAAGTTCATACATGAAAAAAAAATTGATAAGAAACCCCGAATACCTTCGAATAAAATGTTGCGAGTTAACAAAAGTCTCGAAGAAACACACTCCGTAGCACGACATTTCATGGCGAATCATGTTGTACTCTATAGGATCATACTCCAGAGGATCAGGTTTTGTCTCCTCGAGCTTCATAGCTTCATAGGAGGTATACGAGGCACCATGATCTTCCACGGTTTGTACGGACGAAGGAACAAAGCTTTAGGAATGGTAATAGGGGGAAGGAAGCCCTTGTCCTCAGCTTGAGATACAGCGCTGATGGTGGGCGATTGTAGAGAAATGCCTGGACTAGTAGCACTGTCGCCGTCATGCATCCCTTCGCCGCTGGTGTTCATGTGCTCTACCGAAGCTGTGCTCGACAGGGTTACCCCTCCACCGCCTCCTAGCCGCCACGAGCACCTCTTTCGCACCCCTTTCGAACCTAGGGTTGATGACCTGGGAGTGGGACGAGCCGACGAGAGCAACAGGCCACCAAGGTGGAGGGGAGAGCGAAAGGTAGCCGGGGGCAGAAATGGCCAATGTGAGTCCAAACCAATTCCCAAACCCGAGAGACGCGGGTTGTGTCTCGAGTCTCGAGTCTTTGAGAGGGAGATCAAGTGTAAAGTTTGCACATAAAGTTACCAAGTGAACGGGGGCAATTCTCTATCTCGTGAGAATCAAATTAATGTATGAGTAGTAAAGAAATAATAATAAGCCTTAGAAAAGACATGTTCTTGATTTTTTTGCGTGCGTAATGAGCCCAATCCAATGCCGGTGGTTTAATTATTTCCCTTGCTAGTTCATATTCTAGTTGAAAGAAGAATAGTACATGACATGTTGTCTTTATACTCTTATTATATTTTCGGGACAAGATAGATTCAAGTCTTCACAAGAATGTCCGTGACAAGGGGGGCCATGGCCATCGGCCCCGCCGTGGCTCCGCCATTGAAAGTTATTACCGAACCCTTCTATAGTAGAAAAATTGGAGTTCAAAATTTATGACCCATTTTAACCGATTTATTATACTTGTAATAGTGGTGTCAAATAGAGTGACGCCATGCTAAGTTTTAAAATCAAATCCTAGTCACTTAAATCGGCTCCTAAAGTTTAGTCACCCCCATGTGTGGGTGGACTAAAAGAGATTAAAAAGGTCTTTTTAGTCCCTTTTATTAGTCAGGGTGTTTGGCTCCAAAATAGTTAAAAGGTGAGGCACCAGGTGTAGGGTTGAGATGGACTAGAGGGGGGAGGTGAATAGTCCTTCCTAAAACTTATCACACCGGCTAACCAAAACAAATGCGGAATTAAAACTATCGGTCTAGCCAAGACTTCACCCCTCTAGCTATAACTCTAGATGCACCTTGTAAAAGATCCTAAATAAGAAATTAAGGTGCCAACATAGCAAGTGCTCTCCTAATTAATTCTAGCTTGCAAGGTCACACAAACCTAAGCAACTAGTTCTAATAAGCAAGAGCACAAAGCCAATCCTAAACTCACTAGATGCTCAAGGACAAGGCTATACAAGCTGAACCCAAGACCGCAATTCACTTAACTACACAAGCTAAGTAAAGCAACTTACTCTACTTCTAGCTACACAAGCAATAAGGTGCTAAACAAGCTACACAAGCAATTAAGCACTAGAGCAACTACTCAAGCTATGTAAGAAAGTAAGAATGTAAATACAAGCTTGAACTAGAGCCCTAGAGGGGATGCAAACCACCACGAAGAGTAGACACAAGAAGACAAGGCGATTTTTTCCCCTGGTTCACTTGGTCGCCACCAAGCTACGTCCAGTTGTGGCGATGCACCAACTTGGTGATGAGGTGCCACGCTCAATTGGCTCACTGCCAAAAACCACACACGGGAGCCGCACCATCCAATCCATACAAGACTAGGATCCTCCAAGCCACGCTCAACTAGAGTAGCCAATTCGCGCACCTGCGGGGAAGGCTCAAGAACCCCTCACAAATCCTCCTCCGGAGCACCGCACAATCTCCTTGCATGCTTCGACGGAGTCACTTGCCACCAAGCCGTCTAGGAGGTGGCGACCTCCAAGAGTAACAAGCACACCGGCTTGCAACACGATCACCGAGTACCACTCGATGCAAATCTCTCAATGCAACGCACTAGAATCATTCTATAACTCAATCGGATGAACACTCTCAAGCATGGATGAGTTAGATGGCTCCCAAGCACCACAACACAAGCCACTAAGGCCCTAGTGTGCTTAGCACCAGCAAAGGCCGGCCACAACTCATATTTATAGGCTCCACCTCGAAAAGAGCCGTTGGGCAGCTCGGGCAGCCGTGAAGCACGCGTAGGATGCGGCTGACGGCTACCGTCGGACGCGTCTTACGGTCCTCTGACACCCGACTGTTGCCCCGACCGTTTGAACCTCCAAGCACCATGTCAGCGTCCGACGTGCGTCCAACGGTCCCTGCTCAGCGTCCGACGCCAGCGTCTGTCGAGTCTGCTCACTGCCAAGCCTACAGGGCCGCGTTCGACGGCCCGTCGGACGCGTCCACCGTGCGTCCGACGCAGGTAAGCCAGTCTTCAGCGCGGCACAGTCCCAACACAGCGACGGACGCCGTACAGGCTCGATCTAGCGTCCGACGTGTCCCCTGCGGACGCGTCCGACGCTAGAGACCTGGCCTATCTGCTCGGATGTCTAAACCCGCCGGACGCGCACGAGCCAGCGTCCGACGCAGCTCGATGGACGCGTCCGGAGGGCCACCCAGCAGCAGGGGCCAGTGGATAGCGTCCGACGCCGACTGCCGTGTCCGACACCCACAGAAGAAGTCTCCTTTGTTGTTTCGTCGCGTCTCTTCTTCAATCCTTGCTCCAACATGCTAACCAACAAGATACCAACTTGTACTCCAGTGTTAGCATGTTTCCTCCAAGATTTGCATCCGGCGCAATAGAAAATATGCCTCCAATTTTCATGAAAGCACCGAATCCTGCAAACCCATCTCAACCCTGCAAACACCACCACCTTTGCAAATGTGCCAACACCACCAAGTGTACATCACCATGTGCATGTGTGTTAGCATTTTCACAATCATTTTCAAAGGATTTTCTCTTGTTCTCACAACACCACTCGATCCTAACATGTCGCAATGTTAGATCGCTCAAGTGGCACTAGATGACCGATATGCAAAGAGGTTTGCCCCTCTTGATAGTACGACTATTAATCCTAAATCTGGCCATCAACTTCTCTACACACCTCATGACCGGTGAAATAAAATTCCCTAAGTCATACCTTTGCCTTGCGCATTTCCATTTTCACTGTCTTCTACCGAAGTGCCAATGCAACACATGCATCGACACGATCTCAAGTTGATATGATCCACTTCATATCATCATGCAACATTCTCGGTCCATCAATCTTGACCTTACTTGCTCTTCACCGCCTCATGGTCCATCGAAACCAAGTCTTGCTCAAGCTTCACCATCACTAGGTCCATCGCTTCAAAGCCTCAACTTGTCCTTCACACACCCTCCGGTCTCGAGCCAAGCCTCATCTTGATCTTCACCATTTGGTCACATGACTCCATGTCCACATATGCAATTAAGCTCCTCCATTGCACATTCACTTGTGGACTAAACTCTTGTGTATTCTCATGATCACATCATTAGTCCACATAAGTTGTCACTCAATTATCAAAACCAAACAAGGGACCTTTCACTAGGCTTTAGTCCCATTTAGCAACTCTTAGGTGATTAGTTGGCTAATGCACTTTTTATTCCTATTTAGTCATAGTGTTTTATAAAAGTGATTAAATGTGACTAGATTTAGGAGGGAGGAGTGAATCAAACACCACATTTGTCAACAATTCTTCTCCAGATAACAACAATGGGAACCCCTAAAAAAGACAACAACAATGGGAACAACCATATTAAAATACATAAAAACAATACATTAATTATAAAAAACACACTATAAATGGTTGCTAATCCACTATAAGTTGCAATTATAGTCAACTAGCACATATAGTTATGGTAGTTTCTCTTCATCCACTAGCATTTATTTAGTTGTCCACAAAGATGTGTCAAACTATTTATCAAAATTAGTTTAAGATAGTTTTATTCATATAAATAGTCTAATTATTTTTAAATTATTAATACTCGCAGAACGCACGGGGTATTCACCTAGTATTGAAAGCTATGAGTTTTAAAGTTTCAAGAACACTTTGGCAAATAAAAGGATTTATTTGTAAACACTTTATAAAAAAGTAAAAAAAAGTTAAGTCATTTTTATTGAAGTTCTTTCTGTTTGGGCCGAAATAGAATCTATACCTATTATAAAGATAAACCCCACTAGTGAATTCTCTCAACATGCAAGCTATCCACATCATCAATCCACTCAACAATCCACTATAAGTTGCAATTATAGCCAACTAGCACATAATTAAGATAGTTTCTCTTCATCCACTAAAATGCATTTAGTTCTCCACAAAGATATGTCAAATAATTCATCAAAACAAAAACTAATTTAAGATAGTTTCATTCAATCGTCCACAAAGATGTCTCAAATCATTTATCAAAATTAGTTCAAGATAGTTTCATTCGTACAACTATAAATATAAATAGTCTATTTCTTTTAAAAAAAAATTCTGGAATACCCGCAGCAACGCGCGGGGTATCCACCTAGTTAACTATAGTTTGTTAGGGTTAGGTTGAAAGAGGGACTCACAGAATTTTGGATTGATTGCATGAAAAGGGAGGGGTTAGATCACATAAATTAGGCGAGTGGAGTATTGACCGGTATTGCTAGGTGGTTGATGGGGCACCGATTAGATGAAGAAGATGATGTGGCAAATCTTTGACTTTAGTTGACAAAGGTAAAAAATACATCTGGACCGTTCAGATGAGATCCAACAGCATGGGGAGGAGCTCCTCCTCCTCACGCATTGTAAGGTCGAGATGGCGGACTAGAGGGGTGAATAGTCCTTTTGAAAACTAATCGCTTTCGGCTAACCGATATAAGTGCGGAATTAAATCTATCGGCCTAGCTAACACTTCACCCCTCTATCTATGTCTCTAGATGTACCTTGTAAAAGATCCTAAACAAGAAGACAAGGTGCCAATCTAGCTAGTGCACACTAAACAAGTCTAGCTTGCAAGGTCACACAAATCTAAGAAACTAGTACTTTAGCAACCGGGTGTGCACCTACACAATTCTAAAGGGCAAAAACACAAAGCCAACCTAAGCTCACTAGATGCTCAAGGACAAAGCTACACAAGTCAAGCCCAAGAGCTCAAACTTACTTAACTACACAAGCTAAGCAAGGCAAAATACTCTACTTCTAGCTACACAAGCAAGAAGGTGATTAACAAGCTACACAAGCTAACTAAACACTAGAGCAACTACACAAGCTATATATGAAAGTAAAGAATATAAATGCAAAGCTTGTGAAAGAGATTGCAAACCACCGCGAAGTGTGGACACAAGATGACTCGGTGATTTTTTCACCAGTTCACTTGGTTGCCCCCAAGCTACGTCCCGTTGTGTCGACCAACACCTTCGGTGGTTCCTCCGGTCTTTTCACCTAGATGGTTCTTTGGTGTGACCCTCAAGTCACTTGCCCCTCAAGGCACGTCCCGCAAGGCACCGCAAGACACCACTCTCAAGTGAGCCCCTCAAGACACCGAGCAAACCCACACACGCAAGGGTGGTCACTCAATGACACGCGCAATCCAATAAGGCTACTCTTCATGATCCCCGTGAGGTGAGCACCAACCTCTCACAATCTCTTCTCTGGAGCACCGTATCTCCACGCGTGCTACCACGGAGCCTCTTGCCACCAAGCCGTCTAGGAGGTGGCAACCTCCAAGAGTAACAAGCTCTCCCGCTTGCAACACAACCACCTAGTGCCACACGATGCAATCTCACAAAGCACTCGCACTAGAATCGCTCTTCTCACACTATCGGATGGTCACTGCCAAGCATATGTGAGTTAGAGGGCTCCCAAGCACTACCACACAAGCCACCAAGGCCAAAGTGTGCTCAGCAACTGGCCACAGCCGGCCAAACCAAATATTTATAGCCCCATCCACAAATAGAGCCGTTACACTTTGAAATCTGCCCGTTACTCAGCTCGGGCGCACAAGTCAACTGCGCCGAACGCGTCCTACGCCAGCGCCGGACGCGTCCTACGCGTACACCACCAAACCGAGGTTCAAAACTAGCCGTTAGAGGGCTTTCGGACAGCGCCGGACGCTCATTTTGTGAGCACCGGACGCGTCCTACGCTCGCCGGACGCTGTCCAGAGAGTGTGTTCTCGCGTCCCACCGCCGGACGCCCATTTAGTGAGCGCCGGACGCGTCCGGCACCATCGTCCGTCGCTCTCCAGGACAGCAGACCACCTCTCACTCAACCGGGCATATCTCTTAGCTCCGAACTCCGTTTTTGATGTTTTTGGGCTCGTTGGAAAGCTTATTCAGAGGACTATGCAACCAACATATCCTCATGGTCCCAAACATTATGGATCAAAGCAGTTTTCTAACCCAAGAACCACCAACTCTCATTTCCAACACAAGAGTCCACGGAACCTTCTCCAACTTCTTCTCTTTTCTCAACACCTTTGCAAATGTGCCAACACCACCAAGTGTACATCACCATGTACTTGTGTGTTAGCATTTTCACAATCATTTTCGAAGGATTTTCTCTTCATCTCACAACGCCACTCGATCCTAGGACACCGCAATGTTAGATCGCTCAAGTGGCACTAGACCGATATGCAAACAAGATCACCCCTCTTGATAGTACGGCCATCTATCCTAAAACTGGTCAAGCACTTCTCTACTCAACCTTAGACCGGTGAAATGAAATGCCCTAGGTTATACCTTTGCCTTGCGCATTTCCATCTCTACCGTCTTCCTCCATTGTGCCAATGCAACAACATGCACCGACACGATCATCAAATGATATGATCCACTTCATATCATCAGGTGACACTCTTGGTCCATCGATCTTGACCTCACTTGCTCTTCACCGTTGCATCGGTCCATCGGTGCCAAGTCTTGCCCAAGCTTCACCATCGCATGGTCCTTCGCTTCGCAGCCTCAGCTTGCTCTTCACACTTGCAACCGGTCCATCAAGCCAAGCCTCATCTTGATCTTCACCTCTTGGTCACATGACTCCATGTCATGTCTCATTTGCAATGAGCTCCTCCATCAACTCATGTGTTGAGCCTCACAACATTTCCAAGCCATCTCGACCATGGCATATGTTGCTCACACACATGTACCTGTGAACTAACTCCTGTGTATCTCAACCATCACACATGTTAGTCCACCTAAAGTTGTCACTCAATTATCAAAACCAAACCAGGGCCTTTCATGCGCGTCGGGGCAAAGCAGAGCGCCAGACGGCCATGCTCGCCAAGCCTTGGCCTGAGCGATGCTTTGATGATCCGCGGCCTCCGGCGAGCGGTGGAGTAGGTAGCAGGGGCCACGGAGAATTCACGGTGGGGAAAAGGCACCGATGGAGATGTAGGTGGTGGGGAAAAGGCACCGATGAAGATGTAGGTGGTGGGGCGGATGAGAATAGCTATTGTTGTGGGACGGTGGTGATGACGGCTCGGAATGGCGACCCAATGCAACAGGGTGGTCTCGCCGTGACCTTGATATTCCAAAAGAACAAACAGGGAGGCGAATGGTCATGTCTGTGTGGAGATCAGGATCTCGAACCGAAGCTCGTTAATGGCGGCGGCGGTGATGCGGGGCGATGGAGTAGGAGATAGGGCAGCGGGAGGCGAGCGACGGGTGCGGAGTGGACTGGAGTTGTGGTGCCGGGGCTTCCCACGCAGAGTGAAGAGGAGCCGGGTGGCTAGCTGGTGCAGCGGGCTGTCAACGGCGGCGGGCGCTGGCTGAGCACTTGAGCAGGGGAGGAGAAGATGGTAGCAGTTTGGAATGCTCGACGTGCATGTCATGACCGGAAGAAAGGGAGGCCTTGGTCACGCGTTTGTCGGTCCGCTGGCGGCCGGATCATGGCGGAGGGGCAGGGCAACCGGAGATGGTGGGAGGTCGGAGACGGTGCTGATAGGTGGGGTTCACCGTTCACCCGTCAGTGGCTGGCAGGCGGGGCCTGCCGGGAGTGGCAGTGAGAGAGAGCACTCGCTCGTGGTTGTCTGCAAGGCGAAAGTTGGGCAATGCCAAGGCCCAAAGATGGGAGGAGGATGAGCGTGGGTGGGGAGAGATGGGCTCGGCCCAAGCCGCAGGAAGGAGGGAGCGGAACTTATGATAGACGATGTCAACACCACATTAGGAGAGAGTACTCCATTGAGTACGGCTAGCGCAATTTTAATTTGACGTGATGTTGACGGTTGTTAATGATCAATTTTATATGTCAATCGGAGAGAGAAAGAGGGGTATAATCTTTCACCACCATAGACTTAGGGTTTAAACCTGACGAGATTCCACAAGTTTTGGTGAATATGTGTTTTCGCGAGGGGATTATCGGGGAAAACATCCAAGGAGGCCCACATGTCATGATTACATAGAGAGAAAGACCGAACGGGTAAAATTGTATATTCTAGAAGACTCCGAAGGCGAACCCCGGAAGCGGGGACCCACCGGCGAGTGGTGGGTCGGCCGACTCCCGTGGTGGGTCGGCCGACCGGCCACCTCCACCAATCGGTGGAGGCTCGCGGATCTCGCCTCCCGACCTTGAGGAGCAATAATTATCGTCCGTTTAGGTCGGTTTGATCCGATGGCCGTGGTGCATCCTAGGGGACTATATATTGAGCCCCGGCCCCCGGCTCGGGCGAGAATTCATTCTAGAATTCATTATTCGAGAGGTAGCCATCAGCAAAGCCAGGGTTTAGAGAGACATCTCCACCAGAGAATTAGAATAGCTACTCTAGATCTTCAAGTTCTACATAGGTTTAGACTAAATAGAGGAAGAATCGGGCGCTGTTGATGTCTATTAAGTGCAACTGAAATAAGAAGGGTTCCGCAAGCGCACAGAATATATCATCGTAGCATTTTAACCGGGAGTAATCCAGGTATCGTTATTTATAATTTTACCACTTTGGGAAGGGAATGCACTTGGATAATGAGTGATGAGCAATGCACATGCGATAATGGAGAGCTTAACCTTGTCTCGTATCGATCATCTCATACGGGGTAAGTGTCACATAAAATATAAGAATGAATGATAAATGACATAAGATAAATGAGAGCATTTAGCCACATAAAATAATAGTAATCAGCCATCTCAACTTAGCACTCTAAGCTTATAACACTAGCATGGACTAGGACGGTCTAGGGTATAATCCTATGTTATTCTAACTATAAAGTCAAAGCATACAATGATTAGTGCAAGAACATCTAGCAATCATGGCGGGAAAAGGTTACATCTATGCATAGTGATATTACCAGAGAAGACAAGAGACATAGCAATGACTTCAATGTAATAGGTTTGTTCGCTAGACCTATACTCGGGAGAAGGGCTACAAAGGACTCAACAGGACTGTCACTCCCGCGATCTACCTCACGATCCGGAATATAGGGTGCAATCGCAGATAAATACGGTCTAGGCACCATGCCTACACAATATTTACCACTCACCCATCGATCTAATGAGCAAGCGCTATACGATCCTATGCATAAACATAATTCTAGTCCAACTATGCTAAACATATAATCAAAGTAAACTAAGAACAATATAATTGAGAACATAATCAAATAGAGCAAAGTCAAGTCGATATAATAGAATAGAATAAAGTACTACTCATAGTATCACGAACAATGATGAATATTACAAGAATGTAAAGGGGAATTACCAAGAACTCCGACAGATCCGGACTCCAAGCTAGGCTTGATTCCCTCTAGATCTATTCCTATGTAGCTATGCTACTAAACTATGGAGCTCTAATTGAGATGGTGGCTCGGCTTCTCACGAATTCCGATGAGAGAATGAACTCTTGAATGAATTAGGGTTTCACCCGGGGGCCGGGGCTCGAATATATAGCCCCCTAGGATGAACCACGGCCCTCGGATCAAACCGACCTAAATGGACGATAATTATTCATCCTCAAAGGCGGTGGAGGCGGGATCCACGAGACTCCACCCGATTGGTGGAGATGGGGAGTCGGCCGACTCCCCTGGGTCGGCCGACCGCCACCCCGCTGTGGGGCCCGGCCTTCGGGGGTCGCCTTACTGGAGTCTTCTAGATTATACAATTTTACCCGTTCGGTCTTTATCTCTATGTAATCATGACATGTGGGCCTCCTTTGGTTCTCTTTCGATAACCCCCGCAAAATAGACAATCACCAAAACTCGTGGAATTACATCGGTATAACCCCTATATCTAACATGTGAACTCATATTAGTCCTTTCTCTTGCTGCGTTGACGGTATAAAATTGATACTTAACGACCGTCAACAAACTCCCCCAAGCTTACCTTTTGCTCGTCCCCGAGCAAAGATAGACTCGATGGATCGGGAGTTCTTTGAAATGCTTTCACTCTTCACAAGTACACATGCGTTCAAACAAGAACTCTCCTCCGGATTAGAATGAACTATTCGACTCAAAACTTACTCATATTACCTTTCACCATGGGGCTTGTAACCGTCACTTGGGTCTTGAGTAGTTGAAAGATAGAATGGTCAAGTCAAGCGCCATGTTTCTCGCTCTTTGATCAACTATTATCCTGGAGTTTTTGCAAAGTTTTTGAAATAAAACTCAGAGTTCCTTGTATGAACCTTTCAAGTCTCTCATTTGTGGTATTTCTGGATCCTCTCCAAGGCATGAGTAGTGTATGCCTTCTCTCTTCTCTCACAATATGTGGTATTTGTGGAACTAAGGCATAGTGGAAAGTGCCTTCTCTCTCTCACCCTACTTTCTAATAGGCTTATGTGGAGCTCATAGGTGGAGAGACACTCAAACTCACTTGCATATATTGCACAGTTAAGACATGGATCCAATAGGAACTAAAATAATAATAAAGTCATATGTGCTTGTGAATGAGGAATTGAAATGGATGATAAGATGATAATAGGATGATGATAGTATGATGGTGATAAGAAAATGATTATGAGGGATACTCAACTGGTGAACATCTACTTCTACACTTGCTCCTTTGGGGATAACATGACTCCCTTTATTCGGAAACCTTGAAACTTCTTGAATGGAAGGACTTGGCTACTCTTTCTCTTTTTTTTTTTTTTGAGCAACCAATCCTCTGAAAACGAAACTTTAGCACAGGGAGTGTATAACTTGAAATGATAATGACTGGAGCCTTTTATGTAGGCAATGAAACGGCAATGATTATTTCTAGATGTTCACTCCCAGAATAGGAGTAGAACCTTTTCTGGATGATGTGAAATGAATGGGTATGTATATGTGGATGGATGAATGGATGGATGCGTACTCCCAGGGTAGGAGCAGCATAAGTGCGTATCTCTAGGGTAGAGACAACACAATATGTGGGGAATGCGTACTCCCGGGGTAGGAGCGGCATAAGTGCGTATCTCCGGGTAGAGATAGCACAATATGTGGTGGATATGGATCTATATGTGGGTGGTACTTCTAGGGACAGTAGCACAAAAATGAATGTAACATTTATAAAATGGGTGCATGCTTCGAGGACAAGTAGCATAGATCAATGGATGGAGAGCACATAGTATTGACTTTAACTGCGTGGATCGGTTCCTTATGGGTCCACAAGATAACCACACTCAATGCCTATAAAGTCTACACTCAAACCTACAATATGATCTATATAAATGAGATGGGTTTTCCTAATCTAGTAAGCATGAATATATGGCCGTGGTAGGAATTTAAACTCTCATCATAAAGGAACTCATCATGCAGGAATTTAATATTTTCAAAGATAAATTCTCCGAACTCTAGTATCTCTTGGAACAAAATGGACAAGAAACTCAAAACCTTCCCATATCATACCCGTCAACCACCTAGACTTAGATCAAGTGTTCGCTACCCACAAGTTTCGGGTTCGAGCAAATCTCAAATCTAAACAAGTTGTGTCCAAAACTCGGGAGAGTGCAAGGTTGAAAACTAGGTACTTGAAAGGAATTACGGCAGAGCAACTATTCATCATCTCCATGTAGAGTTTATTCTAGGGATCACTTTTAAAGACAATTGCAAGAGCTCTCCAAAAGTAGAAAAGATAAATAAGGAAATCTTTCGGGTTTCTATGGTTATGCATCTTTTTTAGTTGTTTTAACAAAGCATACTTTAATAAAGCATAATTAGATAAGTTGGAGACACTTAGCTTGGTACACGGGGATGCTCTCCCCAAGCTGGATGTTGACATAGTCTCGCCGATGTTGCTTGATGTGCGCGAAGACGTTCTAGTCCTCCGGGAGTGTTGTAGATAGTTGCTTTGTGGAGACAAGATTCAATTGTCGCGGGCAAAGACTCCGACGAGGGGACCGGATGTCCTTCGCTTGTTAGCTCTTCTTGATCCTTGATGTTCTATGAAGCTCAAAATAGACAACAAAGCTTGTGGAACTAATTAAGCGTTAGTGATAAAACCTCTAGGCCTTGGTTGTCTAGAAATTTCTTAACTTAGACTTGTTCTAACGGATCACAAGAATTATTTTTATCTTTTTATTATTTAAGGAATGCGAGACGGGGAAATAAATATGCTTTGAGAAATTATTTTTGTGCCACCATAGTGAATGACTATCCACATGGGGCTTGACGATTTTCTCGGATGCAAATGCACAACATCTTTATTTTTTTTTCAAATGCGGAGATAAAAGAGTAAAGATGCGACTAAGATGCAAGTAGGAAAATAAATATGCTAAGGTAAAAAAAATATAATGCTGAAAAGTAATGCCGATAAATACCAAGTTACCTCTTGGCGCGGCGTTCGGTGGTTTTAAGTCCTCCGAGCAGGGACTTGTCATGTTCGCTCATTTTTCAAGGGGCGCATTGGCCGGTGCCTCGGATGATGTCGCCTCGTGTGTAGGAATTGATTCGATTTTACTTTTATTTTCCACACCTTCTTTGTTGGAGAAGATGACCTTGAGGAGGAAGTTTCTTGGGGCACTTGGTTTTCTTCGGTAGCACCTCTTCTTCTTTTACAATGTTCTTCTCTTCGGGTACCGATCTTCATATCTTGACACTTCTCCCTCATAGTCGGCCCATCCATCTCGTAGTGATGTTCTTTTTGTTACGCGACGGGTACGCTGCCTTCTCCTTGCTCTGTTCTTCTTGGGCTCCTCGGTGATTATATAATTATTATTGAAGTAGCGGCGTACCTTCTCGGTGGGAAAGTGAAAGTGAATCTCTCATGTCCCAATGTAGATGATAGCTCGGTGGTATTCGGGAATGGTCTTCCTAGGATGATTGGAGGATCATAGTCATCTCCCATGTCAATGACTAGGAAGTCTCGTAGGGACATAATGGTCATCTATCTGGATGAGGACATCCTTTACTTCTCCTTCGACGAAGCGGAATGTCCGGTCCGCCATCTGCACCGTGCATAGGTAGGCTCCAAAGGCATAGTGCCATATAGGTACTCATAAGTTACCTTGGCCATAATGTTGACGCCTTGACCCGGTGTCACGATGCCTTTATTGAAAGAGCTTCGTTGATGGAGCATTGAATGGTTGGGACACCTGGGTCATCCTTCTTGATCGACGTGGGGACTCGAGTAAGTGGTCATGCTCCTTATGGACTGCGGTGACCATCCTTACTGTCTCCGCCTTCTTGGTCTTCTTATTCTTGTTCTTGCTCTTCTTAGCCGGACTCTTCTTCTTCTCACTGTTCTGCGATGAGGGTGTCTTTGAACTGCAAAGACTCTGTTCTTGAAGAAGAAGGTTTCTCTCTTGCCCTTGATGTTGAAGATGATCTTGGCGGTGTTGGCATACATGATGGCTCCAAGAGTGTTCAAGAATGGTCGTCCCGAATGATAGGGGACCTTTCATCACCGCCGTATCCACTACCACGAAGTCTCTGGCTGGAACATACGAGTTGCCTACTCGTACACATATGTCTTCAAGCACTCCCAAAGGAACACGGAGTGACGATCTGCAAGTCAGCCGTAAGCACATGGTTGTGTATGCTAGAGGGCATCCGTAACACCCCGGCCCGAGCTTAACAGATTAATAGGATACTCATATCAACAAGTTGCAACTTCTTTTCCTAAGCCCATCTTCTAAAAACTCCAAAATTAAGCGTGCTTGGCCTGGAGCGATGGGTGACCGACCGGGAAGTACTTCCCGGGTGCGCATGAGTGAGGACAAAGTGCGCAGAAAAGACTAGTGTTGGTCTGTGAGGGCAGTTTATGTCCTACTTAAGCGGCCAGATGTAAGCGGGCCCGGCCTCGGAGGGGCGGGACGTTACAGATGGTATCAGAGCCGACCCTTGCGGTTTCACGGGCACGTGTGTTAGTTGCGCAGGCATGGTGCGCATGGCTGGTGTGGATCCGGAGTGGTCGCTCAGCATGGCTCATGCGCTGGCACTGGACACACGGACGTGGCCAAAAGGGGGCGGTCCTGGCCTGGGGTTGACCGACGAGGGCGTCGGTCTTCTAAGGGGGTGAGAATGTAACACCCCGGCCCAGAGCTTAACAGGATTAATAGGATACTCATATCAACAAGTTGCAACTTCTTTTCCGGAAGCCCATCTTCTAAAAAACTCCAAAATTAAGCGTGCTTGGCCTGGAGCGATGGGTGACCGACCGGGAAGCACTTCCCGGTGCGCATGAGTGAGGACAAAGTGCGCGAAAAAGACTAGTGTTGGTCCGTGAGGGCGAGTCTATGTCCTACTTAAGCGGCCGGATGTAAGCGGGCCCGGCCTCGGAGGGGCGGGACGTTACGCATCCGAATAGCTTCTCATATATCACTCTTGGCATGATGTTGATGCTTGCACCGAAGTCACAGATTGCCTCATTAAAGTTAGTACTTCCAATGGAGATCGGAATGACTGGTCTCCCTGGATCGCCCTTCTTGATTGGCAGAGTTGAGTCAATCCATGATCCTTTTGATGGATCACTCCGGCTATCTTCTACATTGAATATATCAACAAGATTTGCGCCTCGAGCTCTTTGGGTTGTCCCGCCAATTTACCTTGACCGAGTGGAGGGAGCAAGGTTGACAAGCCGTTGTACTGCGACTCAAGTATCTTGTTGAAGCCGAGCCGACTCTTGATGGCATTGGAAAAGCCATCCATTCTCGTTGCCGAGTGTCTCTAGGACCTTGTCATTTGATGTCGGCTTCTTGGACATTGTCCATCATCTTGCCTTGGTTCGGCACTAACTCTCTCAAAGGCGGCCGGTTGTAATTATTGTAGGAGTTGTTACCTTGATAGTTGCTGAATAATTGCACGAGTAGTTAGGCCTCTGCCGCCGATTCCAACCTTGATTCTGCGAGGACGATAGTAATTATTGTTGTTGTTGTTGTTGAGGTAGTTCACGTCCTCCTTCGGCTACGGGCGGTTAGCACCCGTGTGCCCGGTCTCTCCACACTCTTCACATGTCATGCGAGCATCATGTATATGCATGACTTCTTTCTTCTCCGGGGCTCTCTCATCGAGCCTCTTCATTAGCAGATCCATTTTGGCGTACGGCATGTCTACCTCCTTCACCGGTGCATTCCTCCACCTCTCTTGCGGGTCTCGAGTTCTTTCTTCACTCCAACCTTGATTGGATGCCATCTTCTCCACAAGAGCCGTGGCTTGAGGAATAGTGAGTGATAAGAATGCACCTCCGCGGCATCCATCGTCTCACGTGTCTTGTTGCTAAGCCCATGGTAGAACGTCTGCATAAGCAGCCAATTCTCCATGCCATGATGAGGACACTCGAGGATGTAATCTTGAAAGCGCTCCCAAGCTTCTGGGACAGTCTCATCATGGTGTTGCTGAAAGCTTGATATCTTCCCACGAAGAGCATTTGTCTTGCCCATGGGGAAAAACTTCGCCAAGAAATTGGTGGAACATAGTGCCCACGTAGTATTCTTCTCCTTGTTGGCGTAGAACCACTGCTTCGCTCTCCCCAAGAGTGAGAATGGGAAGAGGCGAAGTAGTATAGCATCTCTCGGGGACATCCTTGATAGTGAATGTGCTACAAATCTCCGGGAAGTGTTGGAGATGAGCACTAGCATCTTCATGGGCCTTCCCACGTAACGGCTTGCTTGCACCATGTTGATCGGCGCAGGCTTGAGCTCAAAAGCTCCTTCGATGTCCGCAAATGGTCCAAGTGCGAATGTTATCCGTAGTGGGAGCTGAGAACTCGCGGAGTGACTTGTTTGCCATGGCTTCAAACGCTGGTGTCAAGTCTCGAACGAAAGGTCGACTTTCTGCTTCTGACAAACTTCCAAGTTGAGTTGATGATGATGCTTTAGTGGTCTTCTTCAACTTGCTTCCCGGCCTTCCCGAATAAAGCTTCGGATCGTCAATATAATTATCGGGAAGAATTGTCTTTTTCATACATTACCCCGTATAAGATATAAAAATAGACGAAAGACAAGGGTAAGGTCAGTATGAGTAGAGAATGGTGACAGTGCTCAATCTCATTATGTAGTGCAATGCTGCTCATTATCCATTGGCTTTCAACCTTCCCCCCGCAACGGCGCCAAAAATGCTTGTTGATGTCTATTAAGTGCAACTGAAATAAGAAGGGTTCATAGCGCCTGAGAATATATCATCGTAGCATTTTAACCGGGAGTAATCCAGGTATTGTTATTTATAATTTTACCACTTTGGGAAGGGAATGCACTGGATAATGAGTGATGAGCAATGCACATGCGATAATGGAGAGCTTAACCTTGTCTCGTATCGATCATCTCATACGGGGTAAGTGTCACATAAAATATAAGAATGAATGATAAATGACATAAGATAAATGAGAGCATTTAGCCACATAAAATAATAGTAATCAGCCATCTCAACTTAGCACTCTAAGCTTATAACACTAGCATGGACTAGGATGGTCTAGGGTATAATCCTATGTTATTCTAACTATAAAGTCAAAGCATACAATGATTAGTGCAAGAACATCTAGCAATCATGGCGGGAAAAGGTTACATCTATGCATAGTGATATTACCGAGAAGACAAGAGACATAGCAATGACTTCAATGTAATAGGTTTGTTCTCGCTAGACCTATACTCGGGAGAAGGGCTACAAAGGACTCAACAGACTGTCACTCCCGCGATCTACCTCACGATCCGGAATATAGGGTGCAATCGCAGATAAATACGGTCTAGGCACCATGCCTACACAATATTTACCACTCACCCATCGATCTAATGAGCAAGCGCTATACGATCCTATGCATAAACATAATTCTAGTCCAACTATGCTAAACATATAATCAAAGTAAACTAAGAACAATATAATTGAGAACATAATCAAATAGAGCAAAGTCAAGTCGATATAATAGAATAGAATAAAGTACTACTCATAGTATCACGAACAATGATGAATATTACAAGAATGTAAAGGGGAATTACCAAGAACTCCGACGTATCCGGACTCCAAGCTAGGCTTGATTCCCTCTAGATCTATTCCTATGTAGCTATGCTACTAAACTATGGAGCTCTAATTGAGATGGTGGCTCGCTTCTCTGAATTCGATGAGAGAATGAACTCTTGAATGAATTAGGGTTTCACCCGAGGGCCGGGGCTCGAATATATAGCCCCCTAGGATGAACCACGGCCCTCGGATCAAACCGACCTAAATGGACGATAATTATTCATCCTCAAAGGCGGTGGAGGCGGGATCCACGAGACTCCACCCGATTGGTGGAGATGGGGAGTCGGCCGACTCCCCCTGGGTCGGCCGCCGACCGGCCACCCCGCCAGTGGGGCCCGGCCTTCGGGGTCACCTTCGGAGTCTTCTAGATTATACAATTTTACCCGTTCGGTCTTTATCTCTATGTAATCATGACATGTGGGCCTCCTTTGGTTCTCTTTCGATAACCCCCTGCAGAAATAGACAATCACCAAAACTCGTGGAATTACATCGGTGTAACCCCTATATCTAACATGTGAACTCATATTAGTCCTTTCTCTTGCTGCGTTGACGGTATAAAATTGATACTTAACGACCGTCAACAAACTCCCCAAGCTTACCTTTTGCTCGTCCCACGAGCAAAGATAGACTCGTGATGGATCGGGAGTTGCTTGAAATGCTTTCACTCTTCACAAGTACACATGCGTTCAAACAAGAACTCTCCTCCGGATTAGAATGAACTATTCTGACTCAAAACTTACTCATATTACCTTTCACCATGGGGCTTGTAACCGTCACTTGGGTCTTGAGTAGTTGAAAGATAGAACGGTCAAGTCAAGCACCATGTTTCTCGCTCTTTGATCAACTATTATCCTGGAGTTTTTGCAAAGTTTTTGAAATAAAACTCAGAGTTCCTTGTATGAACCTTTCAAGTCTCTCATTTGTGGTATTTCTGGATCCTCTCCAAGGCATGAGTAGTGTATGCCTTCTCTCTTCTCTCACAATATGTGGTATTTGTGGAACTAAGGCATAGTGGAAAGTGCCTTCTCTCTCTCACCCTACTTTCTAATAGGCTTATGTGGAGCTCATAGGTGGAGAGACACTCAAACTCACTTGCATATATTGCACAGTTAAGACATGGATCCAATAGGAACTAAAATAATAATAAAGTCATATGTGCATGTGAATGAGGAAGTGAAATGGATGATAAGATGATAATAGGATGATGATAGTATGATGGTGATAAGAAAATGATTATGAGGGGTACTCAACTGGTGAACATCTACTTCTACACTTGCTCCTTTGGGGATAACATGACTCCTTTATTCGGAAACCTTGAAACTTCTTGAATGGAAGGACTTGGCTACTCTTTCTCTTTTTTTTTTTTTTTTTTTTGAGCAACCAATCCTCAAAACGAAACTTTAGCACGGGGAGTGTATAACTTGAAATGATAATGACTGGAGCCTTTTATGTAGGCAATGAAACGGCAATGATTATTTCTAGATGTTCACTCCCAGAATAGGAGTAGAACCTTTTCTGGATGATGTGAAATGAATGGGTATGTATATGTGGATGGATGAATGGATGGATGCGTACTCCCAGGGTAGGAGCAGCATAAGTGCGTATCTCTAGGGTAGAGACAGCACAATATGTGGGGAATGCGTACTCCCAGGGTAGGAGCAGCATAAGTGCGTATCTCCAGGGTAGAGATAGCACAATATGTGGTGGATATGGATCTATATGTGGGTGGTACTTCTAGGGACAGAAGTAGCACAAAAATGAATGTAACATTTATAAAATGGGTGCATGCTTCTGAGGACAGAAGTAGCATAGATCAATGGATGGAGAGCACATAGTATTGACTTTAACTGCGTGACTGGTTCCTTATGGGTCCACAGCATAACCACACTCAATGCCTATAAAGTCTACACTCAAACCTACAATATGATCTATATAAACAGATGGGTTTACCTAATCTAGTAAGCATGAATATATGGCCGTGGTAGGAATTTAAACTCTCATCATAAAGGAACTCATCATGCAGGAATTTAATATTTTCAAAGATAAATTCTCGAACTCTAGTATCTCTTGGAACAAAATGGACATGACTCAAAACCTTCCCATATCATACCCGTCAACCACCTAGACTTAGATCAAGTGTTCGCTACCCACAAGTTTCGGGTTCGAGCAAATCTCAAATCTAAACAGTTGTGTCCAAAACTCGGGAGAGTGCAAGGTTGAAAACTAGGTACTTGAAAGGAATTACGCGGAGCAACTATTCATCATCTCCATGTAGAGTTTATTCTAGGGATCACTTTTAAAGACAGATTGCAAGAGCTCTCCAAAAGTAGAAAAGATAAATAAGGAAATCTTTTACGGGTTTCTATGGTTATGCATCTTTTTTAGTTGTTTTAACAAAGCATACTTTAATAAAGCATAATTAGATAAGTTGGAGACACTTAGCTTGGTACACGGGGATGCTCTCCCCCAAGCTTGGATGTTGACATAGTCTGGATGTTGCCGACAGCGCCGAAGACGTTCTAGTCCTCCGGAGTGTTGTAGATAGTTCTTTGTTGGAGACGGCATTCAATTGTCGCGGGCAAAGACTCCCGACGGGGACTTTGGATGTCCTTCGCTTGTTAGCTCTTCTTGATCCTTGATGTTCTATGAAGCTCAAAATAGACAACAAAGCTTGTGGAACTAATTAAGCGTTAGTGATAAAACCTCTAGGCCTTGGTTGTCTAGAACTTTCTTAACTTAGACTTGTTCTAACAGATCACAAGAATTATTTTTATCTTTTTATTATTTAAGGAATGCGAGACGGGGAAATAAATATGCTTTGAGAAATTATTTTTGTGCCACCATAGTGAATGACTATCCACATGGGGCTTGACGATTTTCTGGATGCAAATGCACAACATCTTTATTTTCTTTTCAAATGCGGAGATAAAAGAGTAAAGATGCGACTAAGATGCAAGTAGGGAAATAAATATGCTAAGGTAAAAAATATAATGCTGAAAAGTAATGCTTGATAAATACCAAGTTACCTCTTGGCGCGGCGTTCGGTGGTTTTAAGTCCTCCGAACGGGACTTGTCATGTTCGCTCATTTTTCAAGGGCGCATTGGCCGGCGCCTCGGATGATGTCGCCTCGTGTGTAGGAATTGATTCGATTTTACTTTTATTTTCCACACCTTCTTTGTTGGAGAAGATGACCTTGAGGAGGAAGTTTCTTGGGGCACTTGGTTTTCTTCTCGGTAGCACCTCTTCTTCTTTTACAATGTTCTTCTCTTCCGGGTACCGATCTTCATATCTTGACACTTCTCCCTCATAGTCACCCATCCATCTGTAGTGATGTTCTTTTTGTTCGCGACGGGTACGCCGCCTTCTCCTTGCTCTGTTCTTCTTGGGCTCCTCGGTGATTATATAATTATTATTGAAGTAGCGGCGTACCTTCTCGGTGGGAAAGTGGAAGTGAATCTCTCCCGTCCCAATGTAGATGATAGCTCGGTGGTGTTCGAATGGTCTTCCTAGGATGATTGGAGGATCATAGTCATCTCCCATGTCAATGACTAGGAAGTCTCAGAGGGACATAATGGTCATCTATCTGGATGAGGACATCCTTTACTTCTCCTTCGACGAAGCGGAATGTCCGGGGTCCGCCATCTGCACCGTGCATAGGTAGGCTCCAAAGGCATAGTGCCATATAGGTACTCATAAGTTACCTTGGCCATAATGTTGACGCCGACCGGTGTCACGATGCAGCCTTTATTGAAAGAGCTTCGTTGATGGAGCATTGAATGGTTGGGACACCTGGGTCATCCTTCTTGATCGACGTGGGGACTGAGTAAGTGGTCATGCTCCTTATGGACTGCGGTGACCATCCTTCTGTCTCCGCCTTCTTGGTCTTCTTATTCTTGTTCTTGCTCTTCTTAGCCGGACTCTTCTTCTTCTCACTTTGTTCTGCGATGAGGGTGTCTTTGAACCTATGCAAAGCACTCTGTTCTTGAAGAAGAAGGTTTCTCTCTTGCCCTTGATGTTGAAGATGATCTTGGCGGTGTTGGCATACATGATGGCTCCAGCGGTGTTCAAGAATGGTCGTCCCACGATAGGGGACCTTTCATCACCGCCCGTATCCACTACCACGAAGTCTCTTTGGAACATACGAGTTGCCTACTCGTACACATATGTCTTCAAGCACTCCCAAAGGAACACGGAGTGACGATCTCGCAAGCCGTAAGCACATGGTTGTGTATGCTAGAGGGCATCTGAATAGCTTCTCATATATCACTCTTGGCATGATGTTGATGCTTGCACCGAAGTCACGATTGCCTCATTAAAGTTAGTACTTCCAATGGAGATCGGAATGACTTGGTCTCCCGGATCGCCCTTCTTGATTGGCGAGTTGAGTCAATCCATGATCCTTTCGATGGATCACTCCGGCTATCTTCTACATTGAATATATCAACAAGATTTGCGTCTCGAGCTCTTCGGGTTGTCCCGCCAATTTACCTTGACCGATGGAGGGAGCAAGGTTGACAAGCTGTTGTACCGCGACTCAAGTATCTTGTTGAAGCTGAAATGACTCTTGATGGCATTGGAAAAGCCATCCATTCGTTGCCGAGTGTCTCTAGGACCTTGTCATTTGATGTCGGCTTCTTGGACGATTGTCCATCATCTTGCCTTGGTTCAAAGCACTAACTCTCTCAAAGGCGGCCGGTTGTAATTATTGTAGGAGTTGTTACCTTGATAGTTGCCCGAATAATTGCCTGAGTAGTTAGGCCTCTGCTGCGATTCCAACCTTGATTCCGCTAAGGACGATAGTAATTATTGTTGTTGTTGTTGTTGAGGTAGTTCACGTCCTCCTTCGGCTCGGGCGGTTAGCACCTCGTGTGCCCGGTCTCTCCACACTCTTCACATGTCATGCGAGCATCATGTATATGCATGACTTCTTTCTTCTCTCGGGGCTCTCTCATCGAGCCTCTTCATTAGCAGATCCATTTTGGCGACGGCATGTCTACCTCCTTCACCGGTGCATTCCTCCACCTCTCTTGCGGGTCTCGAGTTCTTTCTTCACTCCAACCTTGGTTGGATGCCATCTTCTCCACAAGAGCCGTGGCTTGAGGAATAGTGAGTGATAAGAATGCACCTCCGGCAGCGGCATCCATCGTCTCACGTGTCTTTGTTGCTAAGCCCATGGTAGAATGTCGCATAAGCGGCCAATTCTCCATGCCATGATGAGGACACTCGAGGATGTAATCTTGAAAGCGCTCCCAAGCTTCGGGACAGTCTCATCATGGTGTTGCTTGAAAGCTTGATATCTTCCCACGAAGAGCATTTGTCTTGCCCATGGGGAAAACTTCGCCAAGAAATTGGTGGAACATAGTGCCCACGTAGTATTCTTCTCCTTGTTGGCGTAGAACCACCGCCGCTCTCCCCAAGAGTGAGAATGGGAAGAGGCGAAGTAGTATAGCATCTCTGGGACATCCTTGATAGTGAATGTGCTACAAATCTCCGGGAAGTGTTGGAGATGAGCACTAGCATCTTCATGGGCCTTCCCACGAACTAGCTTGCTTGCACCATGTTGATCGCGCGAGGCTTGAGCTCAAAAGCTCCTTCGATGTCCGCGGGCTGGTCCAAGTCGAATGTTATCCGTAGTGGGAGCCGAGAACTCGCGGAGTGACTTGTTTGCCATGGCTTCAAACGCTGGTGTCAAGTCTCGAACGAAAGGTCGACTTTCGCTTCGACAAACTTCCAAGTTGAGTTGATGATGATGCTTTAGTGGTCTTCTTCAACTTGCTTCGGCCTTCCCGAATAAAGCTTCGGATCGTCAATATAATTATCGGGAAGAATTGTCTTTTTCATACATTACCCCGCATAAGATATAAAAATAGACGAAAGACAAGGGTAAGGCTGTATGAGTAGAGAATGGTGACGAGTGCTCAATCTCATTATGTAGTGCAATGCTGCTCATTATCCATTGGCTTTCAACCTTCCCGACAACGGCGCCAAAAATGCTTGTTGATGTCTATTAAGTGCAACTGAAATAAGAAGGGTTCCGCAAGCGCACGAGAATATATCATCGTAGCATTTTAACCGGGAGTAATCCAGGTATCGTTATTTATAATTTTACCACCGGGAAGGGAATGCACTGGATAATGAGTGATGAGCAATGCACATGCGATAATGGAGAGCTTAACCTTGTCTCGTATCGATCATCTCATACGGGGTAAGTGTCACATAAAATATAAGAATGAATGATAAATGACATAAGATAAATGAGAGCATTTAGCCACATAAAATAATAGTAATCAGCCATCTCAACTTAGCACTCTAAGCTTATAACACTAGCATGGACTAGGATGGTCTAGGGTATAATCCTATGTTATTCTAACTATAAAGTCAAAGCATACAATGATTAGTGCAAGAACATCTAGCAATCATGGCGGGAAAAGGTTACATCTATGCATAGTGATATTACCAGAGAAGACAAGAGACATAGCAATGACTTCAATGTAATAGGTTTGTTCTGCTAGACCTATACTCGGGAGAAGGGCTACAAAGGACTCAACAGACTGTCACTCCCGCGATCTACCTCACGATCTGGAATATAGGTTGCAATCGCGGATAAATACGGTCTAGGCACCATGCCTACACAATATTTACCACTCACCCATCGATCTAATGAGCAAGCGCTATACGATCCTATGCATAAACATAATTCTAGTCCAACTATGCTAAACATATAATCAAAGTAAACTAAGAACAATATAATTGAGAACATAATCAAATAGAGCAAAGTCAAGTCGATATAATAGAATAGAATAAAGTACTACTCATAGTATCACGAACAATGATGAATATTACAAGAATGTAAAGGGGAATTACCAAGAACTCCGACAGATCCGGACTCCAAGCTAGGCTTGATTCCCTCTAGATCTATTCCTATGTAGCTATGCTACTAAACTATGGAGCTCTAATTGAGATGGTGGCTCGCTTCTACGAATTCGATGAGAGAATGAACTCTTGAATGAATTAGGGTTTCACCCGGGGGCCGGGGGCTCAATATATAGCCCCCTAGGATGAACCACAGCCCTCGGATCAAACCGACCTAAATGGACGATAATTATTCATCCTCAAAGGCGGTGGAGGCGGGATCCACGAGACTCCACCGATTGGTGGAGATGGGGAGTCGGCCGACTCCCCCGGGTCGGCCGACCGCCACCCCGCCAGTGGGGCCCAGCCTTCGGGGTCGCCTTCGGAGTCTTCTAGATTATACAATTTTACCCGTTCGGTCTTTATCTCTATGTAATCATGACATGTGGGCCTCCTTTGGTTCTCTTTCGATAACCCCCTGCAGAAATAGACAATCACCAAAACTCGTGGAATTCGTCGGTGTAACCCCTATATCTAACATGTGAACTCATATTAGTCCTTTCTCTTGCTGCGTTGACGGTATAAAATTGATACTTAACGACCGTCAACGGGCGCTTGTGCTCGGAATTCCGGATCTTCATCATCGAATTGGTATTATCTTGTATCTATTCTTGTGACTTTATTCTAAATATCATTATGTTTCTATTTATTATGTTCCTAGTTTATTCTAGTTCTACATTTGATATGGTTATGATTGGTAATAAGTTTATGTATATGTTTGCAAAGCGCTTAGCTCTCTTCCCGGGGGTTAGGTGGTAGATTTCATGTGAGCATGGTGCTTAGATGCCGTTTACCTGCAAATGCACCCTATTGGCCGGGTTGTGTGGTAGATCGCGGAAGTGACAGCCCGTTGAGTCCTTTGTATTCCATCCCCGTTGGTAGGTCTAGCGAAACCAAAGTTGCGTAGTAAGTCCCGCTATGTCTTGGCTTGTTATAGCAATGATCCTTATACATAGATGAAGAGTCTTTTGTGCTATATGTGATAGTGTAGAGTTGGAGTAGATGAATGACTTAGTAGATTAGAACCTACATAGGAATTATATTTCTTGTGCTAATCAGATGTCAACCTACCTTTTGTGAGTAGTCTATATCTAATCTCTGTGTGATTTATACCCTGAGCTTATTACTTTATATTCCCTTATTTATCATGGTTTACCCTCTCGCAAAGTATGTGACTTTGTGTAATCAATCACTCATAAGTAGTCGTGTTTAGCAAGTTCATCTCATTGTTTAAGTCCGTAGTTCTTTCCTTTGAGCTAAATATAAATAACGATACCTGAATACTTCCTGGTAAAAATGCTACGATGGTGTATTATCTCGTTCGCTTGCGGATCCCATATTTTTCTTGACTAGAGGAGCAGTTTCTATACCAACACTTCGGTGCCATGCTAGGGATGACAACTTAGCGTGAGTGGTGTTAGAGGTGTCAACAAGCATTTTTGGCGCCGTTGCCGGGAACGGAATAAACTTTTAGAGAAAAATTGCTTAAGCGAGATACTTAGAAAATGAGTGATTGTCACTAGTCACCTCTACTTTGGCAGTTCACCCCGTTGTTTTTCTTTGTTTATATTTTATACGGGGTATTAGCGGGATTGAATCGATTCATTCAAAACTCTCGATCATCGAGTCGGTTCAATCAAGAAGGAAGCTCGTCACCAATCAAGATGGCGAGAAGACCTTCGGAGTTCTCTCGCTCCAACAATAGAGAACATCCGCACCGGTCCAAAGAATACACAATAATATGGAGTTTGAGCTCAAGCCAAGTCTCATCAACATGGTGCAAGCTATCCAATTCGGTGGAAAGGTACATGAAGATGCAAGTACACATCTACGGGACTTCATGGAGATTGGAAACACCATCGCCATAGATGGAGTTAAAGAAGACCTCATACTTCTTCGCCTCTTTCCATTCTCACTAGTGGGAAGAGCGAAGCAAAGGTTCTATGCAAATAAAGAAGATATCAATACATGGGCGAAGTGTTCCAAGGCCTTTCTAGCAAAATTCTTCCCAATAGGCAAGACCAATGCCTTAAGAGGAAAGATTACCAACTTCCAACAATGAAGACGGAGACCATGTCGGGAGCATGGGAGCGTTTGCAAGGATATATCCAAGATTGTCCCCATCATGGAATGGAAGAATGGTTACTCATGCAAGGTTTCTATCACGGATTAACTCCGAAGATGCGTGAGCACCTAGATGCAACTGAAAGGATCATTCTTATCACTCACTCTTGGGAGAGCTAAAAGACTCATGGAGAAGATAGCAGATAATCAAAGCCGGTTCCAAGACAACATTCAAGATTGTCACCGAGTGAAGAAGCAATAGAAGAAGTGAATGCATTATCAACCAAGATGGATGCCTTACTCCACCGGCTTGACCAGAGGGCCAAGTACAAGGAAGATCAAAGAGCAATTGAAGCAACATATAAGCGAAATTCAAGTCCCATCGTGAGAAAGGTTCCACATTGGGTGCAACCATCCATTAATCAAGGTACTCATCGGAGGTAATTATGCAAAGCAACCTACTTTAAGAGAGTTGGTTCTACAACAGTCCAAGATCAACTCATCTATGGAGGATAGGCTTGCTTTGCTAATAACAAAATCTTGGAAAATTTAAGCATTAAAATGGATAGTTTCTCTTCGCCATTAATGATCAATTAGAGTTCAATAAGAAAATAGAAGAAAAGATAGCAAAATTGGCCATTGCTTTGCTCATTTGCCACTAACCCCGAAAGCCGTGTGAGATCTATTACTACAAGAAGAGGGAGTTCCACCGAGATCCTCCCTATCCAAAAGGAGCAAAAAGGCCAACCATGCTACCACCGGTGGCGAAGAAGAAGACTTCCAACCCGAGCTAGAAGTATTACCACAAGAATCAAGCATGAAGCCGCACAAGATCGGGAAGCAAGACAACAATTTCGAGATACAAACTACCTACCATTCCCTAGGAGGAAGAGAGGACCACAAATGACGATGAGCGGTTTGGTAAGTTCGTGGAGGTAATTCAAAAGTTATATGTCAATATACCTCTGCTGGATGCCATACAGGTCCCTACTTATGCCAAGTACATAAGAGATATTCTTAACAAGAAGAGACCACTGCCATCCAATGAAGTGATCAAGCTAACTGAAGAATGTAGTGCGGCCATCCTCAACCAACTACCAGAAAAGAAGAAAGATCCAGGATGTCCCACTATTGACTGCACAATTGGAGATCAATATTTCAATAATGCACTCTGTGATCTTGGAGCAAGTGTCGTGTGATGCCCGCGACGGTCTACTACAAGCTCAACCACACCGCACTTGAGCCGGCATCAATGTGTCTACAACTAGCCGACCAATCGGTTCGTTATCCGTTGGGCATTGCTTGAAAACATTCCGAGTCAAGATAAGAGAATTCTTCGTGCCGGTAGACTTTGTAGTACTGGATATGCATCCAGACTCAAAGGTATCACTCATCCTTGGAAGACCTTTCTTGAGCACCGCCAATGCACACATTGATGTCGGGAAGGGAGAAATCAAGTTCACTATAAATGGGCAAGAAGAGCAATTCGCATTCAAGTCGAAATAAGAGCTCAACAAATCCGCGAAGATGGTAGAAGAAGATCGAGGACAAGTACAACCACCGAGAGACGGAGGATGCATCTGGGGATCATCGGCGGAATAAATATTTTGGAAGGTCCAATTCGGAGGACTTTAAAAATCCGAATCCTCGCCGGAAGGTAACTCGGTATTTATCCGCGTTTAAAATTGCATCTCTTATAGTTTTCTTAGGCATATTTATTTCCAGCATTGCATTATAAAATTCTACGCCCCATATAAATAAATTTACGGTGCGTTACAACCCGTTGAAAATATTTTATCGTGGTGGCACAAAAAAAAATCTATCATTTCATGCATTTAAATTAGTTTACCTTCATTTGAATTCCTGCATTGTTTATAATTTTTATCATGGCATTTAGTGCTTGGTGGGTCCCTCACCATAGGTCCCACTTCCACTCACCTCCACTATCCTCTCTTTTCCACCGCCAAATCCACTCAACCGACCAAAATTTCTGGATTGACAAAAGATCACGCAATAGCATGTGAAGTGGCAGCCACATTGGCCAACCTGGTGGGGCGGCCGACCCCACCATTGGGTCGGCCGACTCCCCCCTTCCACCTCTATAAATAGGCCTCCTCCCATGGCTTCCATGCACCACCCACATTCCAGAATTTTAGCCAAACCTTCGCTCTCGACTTCGTGTTTTACGGAGAGAGTTAGAGAGAAGAGGAGAAGAGTAGGAAGAGAGAAGAAGTGAGAGAGTAAGCAAGAGTTTAGTAGCAAGTGAAGGGAAGGGATAGTGCTGAGTAGATGATCACAAAATTAGTGGAGATGCTGTCCAAATAGGATAAAGAAAATCTAAAATCAAGGGGAGGTTCTCAAAATCAAGACTGAAGTTTAGAACTTTTTGTCATGAAGAACGACTAACCTCTCGGACCGCTGACTCTGAATGGCTAACCACTAACCTTGTGCTAATCCTTCTCTCCACTAGTGTTTGTTTTTGTTTCTTTTGAGCAACTTGCAGGATGAAGGGCGTCTTCAAGGGGATCTCGGGAACCATCAGGAACATCAGGACAAGAAGTGCATCCCGCCAGTAACTCGGTGGCCGGTTCCGACATGAGTGTCGACCCACCACCGAAGCACCTCCGGTAGCACCTGGCGGCAAGACTGTAGCACCACCGGCATCTCCCGAGAGTCCTCATGAGAACATCGACCTCGCCACGAGAACGCCCGGAGAAGGATGTATACAAGAAGCTCAAGAACAAGCGTTTCATCCACACACCAGTCATCGATCCTACACTTCGCTGCGAGCGTGGTATGGCTCAAGAATTCGACACAATTTTTCCACTAGTTGGTTGGACTTCCTTTGCAAACCTCACTGAGAAAGGGATTAGGCTCTTGACCATAGAATTCCTTAGCACCCTTCGATACACGGACAATGGAGTTTATTTTAGAATGTTTGCTCTGGAATATTCTGTCTCTTGGAGAAACCTTAGTGACCTCCTAGGTTTCCCTCAAGATGCCCTCATAGATTTAAATGCAGCACTAGGTGATTTTGATGCACATAGGTTTTGGAGCAGCATTTCTAGAGCACCGTACCACTTAGCACACCGCACCGCAGCCATAGAGCATCCTACGCTTAGATTTTTGCACCGTTGGATAGGAGCCACCTTTTTCCCACGATTTGATGAAAGCAAGATCAGAGTAGCCGACTTGCAGTTGCTATACGCGGCCGTCAAGAAACAAAAGTGTCTCCTGTCCATCTCCTAGTGAACCATTGGATGAGTGTCCCCGGTTACAAAGTAGGAAGTGTGGCCATTTGCTCGCTTATCACTCGCATTGCCACAAGCTTGAAGTTATTAGAGGGAGCTACTTTTGAGTACATTGAACATCATAGAGAATTTTATGACCTCTACACTTTTGGCCAAGGTCACTTTCGAAGAAAGTGAATGATGTTTATTATGCAAAATATGGTGATGCTTTGCGATCCGGTTACCTAACCCGAACCGGCTTTGTATCATGTGCAAAACTATCATGTTGAGTTGCGAGCGGAACCGGTGAATGAGAGAGCACCTCGAAGAGTTCGCTCGAGAGGGTGACAGAAATCGTGAACCGGTTGGCGTGGTGCCGAAACCGCCCGAGAAGAACCAAGACATGCCGGTTTCAATGAGTGGAATGTACCTTAGCACCACTCACTAAACTCATGGGTGTACCCACCACAAAGCCAACCACATCAACCATTCTATGGTTACTACCCACCATACAACACCCCGGGAACATCGAGCCGGGACCATCCGAGCCAGACCCTCACGGCCGCCAAGATACTCTTATGACCCCTTTGGTACCACCGATGAAGAAGAAGAACCCCACCATGACTTTGAGCCACGTCGCCACTCGATGCCACCAGTTTCATTTTCACCCAGCGGCACTATGATGAACAAGTAGCCTTCCAAAGCACAACACCACCGCCACTCGAATCGCCATGATCGAGGTGGAATGACCAGCTCCGGTGGAACCGAACACCACCCGGACACTTGGGCACCATTCAAGAGAGCCGGGGAAGAAGCCGCTTCCATGCTGCATGGCTTGGTGGACTGTTGCACATCCACTATCCACCACCACCGCCGCAAGGCTAGCTTGGGGGAGGACCCCCATTATCAAGATAAGTATTTCTTTCCTTTTGTTTCAGTTTGTTTGTTTTCAATTTATTTGTTTTTCTTTGGTTTGTTTTATGCATTGAAAAAAAAATCAGAAAAACTAGAAAAACCCAATAAAAATTTTTGCTTGCTAAGTTTGTTTAGTTTGCTTTCTTTAAATGTCTTTTCAAGTTTGCCTTAAGATGAAAACCAAATAAAAAGAGTGAGCAAGTTTGTTTTCAATTCAGTTTGCTATAAATAAAAATGTGTAGACTTGAGGATTGCGTGATGGAAATGATGAATAGTTGCTCTGCTCAAATTCTTTGCAAGTACCTAGCTTTAAATTTGAGTTCTCCCAAGGTTTGGATACACTGTTTGACAACTGGATTTACTCTACACCTGAAATCTGTGGGAGCATATGCTTAAACTAAGTTTAGGTAGTTGTCGGGCATGATATGATAATAGTCCGAGCTGCTTTGTTCATTGTGTTCCAAAGTGCCACTAAATTCTGGAGATTTGTTTGTGAAAATTATAAATGTTTCATGATGAGTTCCTTATATGACAGAGAGTTAAAATTCCTACCACAGCCAAACTTGATCATTAGAATAGGAAGCCTCCTCATTTGTTTAGGGCTCGTGCTGTCGGCTGTGTTGTATCCTTATGAACTCATCATGCAGCTAAATCCTGGTTTCACACACTCACATTCACCCCTGCTACTTCTACCCTGGAAGTACGCACCACATAAAGCCTATCATTCATTGAAATTGTTCTACTCTTACACTGAGAGTGAACACCCAAAAATATTCCCCTGTTCATTTCTGCTAGCCACTTATCCAAAATCAATGCTCCAAGTGTTCCATTTGTTCCCAATGTGAAGTTGTCAAGATTGAGAAATGTTCCATTCAAGAAGTATTTCATTCCTTTTTGGGCTGCAAGAATTGTAAAAAAAAAAAAAAAAAGAAGAAGAAGAGAAAAGAGAGAAGAAAGAAAAATTTATGAGCCCAGTCTTTGTCAAGTTTCCAAGTTTAAGTTCCAAGAAGATTCAAGTGTTGAAGTAGTTCCAAGTTTCATCCAAATAAAGGAGCACCGATAATTCCTTTGTGCACCCCTTCTCCTCCCACAAATATTTCTCTCTATTTTATATATATCATCCACATATAAAACCACACATGCACACACCGATTGGTTGTATGTTGAGTTCCTTCAGATCCATGGTTCGATCATGCCAATGCATTAGTTCTCCACACCTATGAGCTCCATATAAACCTTTATTAGAGTAGGGTGAGAGAGAGAGAGTGAAGGCTCATCTATAAATGCCTTGAACCACAAATACTACATATTCTGAGAGTAAGAGAGAAGGCATATCTCCTTTCAATGCCTTAGAGAGGATCCAAAAATACCACATATTGAGAGACTTGAAAGGGTTGTATTAAGGAACTCTGAGTTTTTATTGAAAATCTTGTAAAAACTCCAGAACAGAGGTGGAACAACAGAGCATGAGACAACAGTGCTTGACTTAATTGTTCTGTCTTTCAACTACTCAAGACCCAAGTGCAGGTAAAAGCCCCATGGTTGAAAGAAACATGAGTAAGTTTGGGAGTTATGATAGTTCACTCTAGTCTGGGGATGAATTCTTGTTTAGAGCATGTGTGTTTGTTAAGCATGAAAGCATTGCAGCAACTCCTGATCCATCTTCTGTAGCTATTTGCTCAGGGACGAGCAAAGGGTAAGCTTGGGGAGTTTGTTGACGGTTGTTAATGATCAATTTTATATGTCAATCGAGAGAGAAAGAGGGGTATAATCTGTTCACCACCATAGACTTAGGGTTTAAACCGACAGATTCCACAAGTTTTGGTGAATATGTGTTTTCGCGGGGATTATCGGAAAACATCCAAGGAGGCCCACATGTCATGATTACATAGAGAGAAAGACCGAACGGGTAAAATTGTATATTCTAGAAGACTCCGGAAGGCGAACCCTAGAAGCGGGGACCCACCGGCGAGTGGTGGATCGGCCGACTCCCGAGGTGGGTCGGCCGACCGGCCACCTCCACCAATCGGGTGGAGGCTCGCGGATCCCGCCTCCACCGACCTTGAGGAGCAATAATTATCGTCCGTTTAGGTCGGTTTGATCCGATGGCCGTGGTGCATCCTAGGGGACTATATATTCGAGCCCCGGCCCCGGCTCGGGCGAATTCATTCTAGAATTCATTATTCGAGAGGTAGCCATCGGCAAAGCCGGGTTTAGAGAGACATCTCCACCGAGAATTAGAATAGCTACTCTAGATCTTCAAGTTCTACATAGGTTTAGACTAGATAGAGGAAGAATCGGGCGCTGTGCTCGGAATTCCGGATCTTCATCATCGAATTGGTATTATCTTGTATCTATTCTTGTGACTTTATTCTAAATATCATTATGTTTCTATTTATTATGTTCCTAGTTTATTCTAGTTCTACATTTGATATGGTTATGATTGGTAATAAGTTTATGTATATGTTTGCAAAGCGCTTAGCTCTCTTCCCGGGGGGGTTAGGTGGTAGATTTCATGTGAGCATGGTGCTTAGATGCCGTTTACCTGCAAATGCACCCTATTGGCCGGGTTGTGTGGTAGATCGCGGAAGTGACAGTTCCGTTGAGTCCTTTGTATTCCATCCCCCGTTGGTAGGTCTAGCAGAACCAAAGTTGCGTAGTAAGTCCTGCTATGTCTTGGCTTGTTATAGCAATGATCCTTATACATAGATGAAGAGTCTTTTGTGCTATATGTGATAGTGTAGAGTTGGAGTAGATGAATGACTTAGTAGATTAGAACCTACATAGGAATTATATTTCTTGTGCTAATCAGATGTCAACCTACCTTTTATGAGTAGTCTATATCTAATCTCTCAGTGTGATTTATACCCCGAGCTTATTACTTTATATTCCCTTATTTATCATGGTTTACCCTCTGCCAAAGTATGTGACTGTAATCAATCACTCATAAGTAGTCGTGTTTAGCAAGTTCATCTCATTGTTTAAGTCCGTAGTTCTTTCCTTTGAGCTAAATATAAATAACGATACCTGGAATACTTCCTGGTAAAAATGCTACGATGGTGTATTATCTGTTCTCTTGCGGATCCCATATTTTTCTTGACTAGAGGAGCAGTTTCTATACCAACACTTCTGGCGCCATGCTAGGGATGACAACTTAGCGTGAGTGGTGTTAGAGGTGTCAACACGTGATAAATGCTTTTTATGCTCAATCATGTCTCCCGGAGCACCTGCGAATGCTCGGGGCGCTGGCCTCGGTTAGTGACATGCATGATGTGTGTCATGTCAAGGTGTGTGTGCATGACGGAAAGGGGGAGGCGGAAAGAGTGGCAACTGGCAGCATCGTAGCCTGAGCTGCGCCTAAGTGAGATCTAAGCGGGCACCGTGGATGATGCATGGATTTGTTCATTGTATTACGTATATGTTTATGGTTATAGGTGATACATACCGTCACCGAGTACTGTGCATGTGGAAGCGCCGAAGAAGTCTCTGACCTTTTTCGTGACCTAGATCGGAAGTTGTGATAATGCACGAGTCTCGTCGGTCTGCTGCAGCAACAGCCATAGAGCCTGGAGGACGATGGAGGAAAGTCGCAGGTCAGGGATCCCCAGCCCTCCACCACAAGCCATGCTACCATGCATTTCCGGCGGACACTTCTGTCATTGCCGGCCCATAGGAACCTCCGGCACATGCCGTTGATCTCCTCAATCTCCCACGGAGGCAGCCTGTCCGCTATGAGAATGTAGATGGGGACCGCAGCGAGCACGGACTTGATACAGATTAGCCTCTTGCTTCTGTTCATCAATAGTCCGTGGCACGCTGGCATTCTTTGACCGACCGCGTCGATCGCTGACTGGAGATTGAGAGAGAGCTGACATTGTTTGATGATTATTTGAGGTGGTTGTTGCGGCAAAAATACAAAGAGTTTCGATTGAGGAATTGTGAAATGTCACAAAAGTTTCATGTGAAAAGATACAGAATTTTTGGAAACCGAGAGTATGTCAGGCTTGACAAGCACGCTGCATTAGCAACTTCAGCAGAAACTTGGTGGGTAATTGTGAAAACCTTGCATTCTTGTTTTCTCTCTGCGTTAGCAACATCAGCAGAAAATTGTGAAAACTTTGCATTCATGTCCTTTTTTTTTTCTCTTCCCATATGTTGTATTCACGCTTATCTGAACCGGTCCGGGGTTTCCAGTAAAGACTGCCTTTCCATTTGCAGGCACGGAAGGAAAGCTGCAGCATTAACAAAGTGCCAGTCCAGCCCAAATGGTACGAGCCGATCATGACGCAGCTCGCCGGGCACGAACCACCCGCTGGGCCGCCACAGTCGAGCGAGCCTGTCCCGTGACGGGCTCTTCTAACACAAATTGGACCGCCTCGCAGTCTTGCGCTATGTTTTCCAACACGCCACCTGCTACCTGTACGCATAGAGCTCCTAATGAGTGTCAACAGAGGCAGAGAACGAACGAACGGTGGCAGGTTAAATCAAGGGCTAGAAGTTAGTGGTGACATGGCAATATAATAAGGTATATAATGGTATATTAGAGAATCATAACTGAGTTGACTGTTGACCTCACCTCGAACAACACTTATGCCATCGAAGATTACTGATGACCTCAAACAACACTTACGCCATCAAAGAATTACTGATCAGTGATCACCACTGACACTTGCTCATAGCTTTAAAAACATGTAACCCTGTGACAGCGGTTAAACCAATATCCACAAGTGTCTGTGTATACCCAAAATGTTGTGTTTGATTAAAAACAAGTGCTAAAATTCCCTGTGACAGCAGTTAAACCAATATCCACAAATGTATACCCAAAATGGTGTTTGAATAAAAACAAGTGCTAAAATTCGCTTGCCACCTTCATAAGTTAACTCCATAAGGCACCATCCAACTAGGCAGATTATACATCACAGTAAAAACTACGGGAGAACAAGTACAAGAATATCGACAGCCACAATACGAAATTCGGATTCTGGTATACGAAAACAAGGATTAATTATAGTAGATTGAGCCATCGGAGTTCTGACTCCATATGCAGCACAGGCTAGTAGTTGTATGGTTTAGTTGTAGAGTTCATTTGTATCGTTGCGGCCCTGATTGAAAGCTGACTGACTTTTCATGGTAGCCGCCTTCTTCCCAAGAATGCTCTCACTGCATAGATAGCCAAAACTTTGAAGTGAGCTTCATTGAAAAATATAATGAAAGTATTATCCTCCCTAATTAAGATCACACAAATCATACCACAAATATCTAGCAATGTATAATTATTGTCATCAGTAGTATGCATCACAAGTGCAATTAACTAATCAAGACTTACTTTCATTTTGGCAAGGTTCTTAACTCCATATCAGACTAGAAATTATGATAAAGTGGTTTTTGAGTCTATATTAATCCTTGTAATAAAAACAACATGCTTCAACTAAACCATAAATTGAGCAAACTTCAATTTTGTATTTTACTGGACACATATACCGTACAAAATGTACTGCACAAAATTTTTTACAAAAGAATATCATCTGCAGGTGATGAACTGATGACTGAACTCTAGTCAACAAATAAAATACTTCAACCAACCATTGAACAGACCTACCACTAAATCCAACTAGAATTGTATTTGCATTTTTTTTTTTTACATTTTCTCTTGTGATTCCACATCATAGCGAAACCACAGCTAAAAAGAGCCCCGATAGAATGGTAATGTTCCAGGAACATAGATTATTGAATACATCAAACCTGAGTTCAGAATTTTACTATAATTATAAAGTTCAATTAGTTGCGCTTATGTACCAAGAAATCTAAAATTGCACAGATCAAACGAGATTATAAAAATAGGCTTTTTCAGCCCAAGAAAGTTAGGGAAATAAAAAAAGTTATCATCCTAAACTCCACACAATGTTCATTTTCTAGTTCTCAGACAACATTTCAACTACATGTTCATTTTCTAGTTTTTTTTCAAGAACATGCAACGGCATGTATTTCATTGAGCAGAACTTGAGCCTTACACGGTAAGCCGAAGCTTACCAACCCCCAACACACACACACCAAACCCACTCGCACGAGGTTGTAATTACATAAAACCATTGGTGCAACTAGCTTGCTACCGAAACGCTATCCCTGCATCGGCTCGTCCTCCAAGCCAAGCATATTGAGGTTGAAAGTGATCGGGACAAAGTGACCACCCATAAACTTCTGAAGGTTGTCATAGGTGGCGTCCGAGAGCGGACGGCCGAACGCCTTCTTGCACAGCACCACTGTGTCCTCCCCCACGGACGGGGATGGAGGGGGGACTCCAAGCTTCTTCAACAGCACCACTTGTGCCTGCTTAGTTGAGTTCGCCTCCCGCGGCGCAGCGGCGATCCGCACGCTTCGACGAAGAGATTGAGGAGGAGCAGGGGTTCTGGGCCTGCGTAGCCTGGGTCGCCCTCTAATGAGCGGCGTCTCCAATGGAATGCATAGGCTCTCCTCCAAACGCCGCACTGCGGCGTCATCTGGCCGTCATGCCCAGCTTCCTCATTTCATTTTCTAGTTCTCAGGCAACATTTCATTAAGTTCGCACACATATTTGAACAGTACTAAGAGCTTGTACATGTATACTGAATTTACTGTTTCTTTTCATTATGACAATGCTAAACAGAGAAACACAGGAACTTATGAGCACACAAGAGAAACAAAAACACTTTAGTGGCTAGGCAAGATGTAAGATTTCATTCAAGTTTGTAATAAATTCTATTGATTTGGATAACAATTAGTACTTTTACTACTTAACGTATGGATGATCATACTTAGTTTTATTATATCTAGAAAGGTAGATGAATAATTTACCAACCAGGGCAGAGTGCACAAGACCAATACTTCTCTTTATTAAATAGGAAGGAAGAACACAATAACTATTTTATCTGTAACCAGTGATCACCAAATAATGCTGTAGCGGGTTGCCTCGGCTATCGTGGATACCTAAAAGGCCAGAGTGTGAAACAAACACGAGAGGCACCAGAAGAAGGCACAAACATTCCTCTCGACGGAGACATGGACGATGAATTTGAGAAGGGGACAGGGCCTCGGAGATTCACCTACAGCCAATTGTCACAGAGGCGACACGCGGATTCTCCGACGACGAGAAGCTCGGTGCGGTTTTGGGTCAGTCTACGGTGTGGGTACCTACAGGACCAGGGGCTCGATGTAGCCATCAAGAGGTTCTCCAAGACATCGAGACGAGGAAGGAGTACATCTCCGAGGTGACCATCATAGGCCGGCTCAGGCATCGCAACCTTGTGCAGCTTGTTGGGTGGTGCCACGAGGCCGACGAGCTCCTGCTCGTGTACGAGCTCATGACGAACGGCAGCCTCGACGACCATCTCTACAGCACAAGTGACATTCTAACATGGCCAGTCAGGTATGAAAACATGATTTTTCACAAAAGAGATTGAGAAGGAGATAAAATGAACTGGTCCGCACAATTGATAGTATTATCTAGCTGGTTATTAAGTTTATTTTTCATTTTTTTTGGCGTCAGGTACAACATCATTCTTGGCATGGGCTCTGCTCTCCTGTACCTTCACCAGGAGTGGGAGCAGTGCGTGGTGCACCGCAGCACCGGGACATCAAGCCGAGCAACGTGATACTGGGCGACTTCGGCCTCGCCCGCCTCGTCAACCACAGCCACACGCCAAGCTGGGCGACTTCGGCCTCGCCCGCCTCGTCAACCACAGCCACACGCCGCGCACACCACGGTGCTCGCCGGCACCAAGGGGTACATAGACCCGGAGTGCGTGGTGTGACCAGCCGCACGATCGAGCGCCCAGTCGGACGTCTACAGCATCGGCGTCGTCCTCCTCGAGATCGCCTGCGGCAGGAAGCCCGTCGTCCCACAGGAGGAGGACGAGGACAAGGTGCTGCTCGTGCACTGGGTCTGGGACATATGTACGGGCGAGGCGAGCTCCTCGACGCGGCGGACGCGCGGCTGCACGACGCCGGCGAGTTCGACTTGCTAGAGATGGAGTGGACGCTGGTCGTGGGGCTGTGGTGCGTGCATCCAGACCGCGAGTCCAGGCATTCCATCCGGCAGGCCGTGAACGTGCTGCAGTTTGAGGCGCCTTTGCCGGAGCTCCCGCTAGATCAAGTACCACGTCTTCGTCCCTGAGTGAAAACACTCGAGCAGGCCACTAGTGTGGCACCCAAGGGACACGCTCAACACGAGGAATACAGAAGGAGAGGCAGTGTACGAGAATCCACCTCTATTCCTCTATCTATCTAGTCTAGGATATAATGTGAGATTAAGTTTGTTGGGTTGAACAAACTAGTGCATACAACTCAATGTGGTATCATAGGCACGTACGATCTTTTTTTTCCACCACCACCCATTGCATGTCCTCTACTAGCCTCAACTCGTCTTTGAACTTTTGGGCTGAATAATCAGTCACGCATCAAGTATTTAGTTTAAATCCTAGCATCATAACTAAATACAATTGCAGACAACTCATATTTCCACTTTTGAGGTCTGAGGCAGCCCTGCACGCAAGGGTTAAATAGTGGCAACTAAAATTTGTAGCATCGATCGTTGCAGGAAAATGAGAGGGTCAGGTATTGGATATCTAAAGATACTCTAACGTGAAGCCACGACGCGGCCTGGTGGTGGCCACGGTAGCAAATTTTTTTTACTGCATCCGATGACAATCCAAGGGTGGCCATTCCTCGCTTGCCAGCTGTACGGCTTCTCTTTCGTTGTCGACCTCCCATTGGATGAGTGAAAAATATCTACCTCCCTCTCTCTTCAACCCCTGGCTATCTCTCACCTCCGCATCTAGATCCAGTCCACCTCTCACTGCACTGCGGCGGCTATGGCAGGCGCCTTGGGCGGCGGCGCGGCGCCGATGCGAGGCTTGCCCCCAGCGCGGCGGCAGCTGCAGGCGCGGGCGAGCGCGCGCCAGTTCTCATCCTCCTCTCTCACGGAGGCGGCGGCTATGGCAGGCGGCGGCGCGGTGTGGAGGCGAGGCCGCCCCAGCGCGGTGGTGCCCGAGGCCGCGGGCGAGTGTGCCCGGCTGGCGGCGCCCCTCCCCGACCTGTCGTTCCCTTGCAGCGGCGCCCGGAGCTCCGGTTTGGCGGCGGCGCCCGTAGCTGCGGCGCACGGCAGACCGGGATGAGATCAGCGGCTCCCCGCAGCGCAACCCTACCCGACAAGCGACGGCGCGACCGCGTCCCTTCCCGATCCGCGGCGGCGCCGGCCTCCTCGCCCCGATCCGCGGCGGGCCCCGCCCAACCTGATCCGCGACGGCACGCAACGGCTTCCGTCCCCGCGGCGGCGCGGCGACGGCCTCCATGGAGGAGGCAGCGGCGGACAGCCGTCGGCGCGGGGCCCTGCTCCGCTACGGCTCGGGCGGCGTGGATACGCTCCTTCGCGACCCCGGAGGCGCGGCCCCGTTCCTCTGCGACTGGACGACGGCCGTTGTGTCCTTTGCTATGTTCTAGCCTCTCACTTTGCTGGCGTGGAGAATCATCAGGTTATGCCAAACCCTTGTCTTCCTTTCCTGCTGTGTGATGACTTGACTTGGTTTGGGGATTCGTCATCTCACGAATTGAATAGCTAATCAGATCTATGATTCTGTTGATTTAGGCAGGATGGGTACGATAGCTTTTTTTGCGACCGTGGAGCTAGAGGATGAGAGGTTCCAGAATGTCTTCGAGCAGCATTGAGGCCTTCATCATCATCAGCATATCCTCAGGGCCTTGCACATCTACTACATAGTAAGTGTTGCCTTGCCGCTATGCAGATTTGTTCAAAAGGCATGAATCATGCGTTAGGATGGAGGTATCTAATTTGTAAGAAGTCAAATGATAGTGTATGCATACAGAACTGTATCTTTTAGGAAGGAGGTATCTAATTTGACAAAGATGCCAAATGATTATATTCATGTACTGCAGATTGTTCATATGCTTTTGGCATCAGCTATTGGCCAGACATTTTTGCACTGGTTTCATTTGAGATTTTTCTTCTTCCAGTCATATCCATTTTTTATCAGGTTTCGATCTGTTACCATGATTTTTTTTGCTTCATTATGTGTCCTGGTGCAAAGAAGGAACCTGATAGTTTGCCATTGGCCATTTAGATATTGCGAGAAACTCCTATGTATCTTGAGGCACTGATTGCGTCTGGTGTCTGATTGTCTGGTGATTATCACAAAAGAAGCAAGTAGACACCCAAACTATAGAAAATATTTCTGAATCTTTGATGAACCATGTAGTTTTTTCAATTTAACATCTAATAATGATTTGAACATGTCTTTTTTGTTTTCCTGCAAGGTTGAAGTTCAGGAGCAATTAAGCACCATTAGCTGCTCTTTCTTCAGCGGGCTCTTCTGCTCGCAAAAGGTTCCATGGAAGATGTTGACACTGCTCAGGTTAACTCACTCAACGAATCTTCCTGGTGAACTGATTCTGATCATTCTTTCCGCAAATCTCACCTGTTGTTTCTTTACTTTGCCAGGGCAGCTTCTGGAGAACAGTTGCGACCAGAACAATGGATCCTAGCAAGTCCTAGATGCCTCTTTTTTAGAGATCCCACAAAAAGAGTACATGCTCAACTTCTGCTCATAGCATCACCCACCTAATCTTAGCTTGCGTGCTATATTAATCCTTAACGTTGACTTGCTCTCTAGCCTTGTGCCAAAAGTCTGTTGCCATTGAAATGAAATGTGCTCGCTCTAATGGTGCTCGGAGAGTGGTTAGCAAGGTAAGCAACATTTTTTCTTGGCTGCCTGATTGACTCCTAGATCTTATCCTTTTCCTCATAACGAATCTTTACCAACGCAACTGCATACCTACGTAGTATGTTTTTTCCTATCAAAGAAAATCCCTGACAGATCAATACCACATTTTGCAAAAAAGTAAAGGCAGCTATAATACATTACCAATCTTGGCTTTACTAATTCTGCTCTTACTTAGGATAACAACATATTACAGGTGCTTAGCTTCGATTTGCAACTGAGCAACTGAACCTTTCTCTTATGCAGCCTGCAGGCAAATGCTGCCACGGAGGCAGCCGAAACACGCCTTTCAAGTGTGGTAATCGCACTGGATGTGAAGCCACTCAATCCTACAATTGCAGATGTCCATCTTGCCATCCAAAAGAACTTTACAAACAGAACCATTCCTATAGCCATCGCACCATTCCGCTTTGACTTTATCATTCAGTTTGCCACGAGGTATGCAATACATTATATCTCCAGCTATCTTCTTAAGCCACACGATACACAATTTAGTTAACAATTCTGATTTGCAGACTACTCATCTGGCTATACCTTGGACTCCGATCGAAGCTAGTGCCTCCGCTGAGCCTTCCACAACCTACCTCTGCACCAAGCACACCCTTCCTCCGCGAGACTCCATGAAGACCACTTCTATGCATTATCTTGCAATTACCCTGTTGCGTTAGCATAGCTACTAAACCTTCGGATGAGATTATTCCCACTGTGTTTGAGACACTGGGTAGTATTTGAACAAACCTCTAAGATTGTAATGTTTTCCTAATGTGTAGCCATCTAATGCCTGCATTGTGTTTTGTTTTCAAATGCTCATTTGACCATTTCTCTGCCCGATGTCTTTTGTGCCAAATGCTATTTCATTTCCTGGTCGATACAACTGTGGCCATAACTTGCGCGCATGGGCGCGCACCAGTGACTAGTGGAGTACTACTTCATTGCATATTGCACAGCTGTTGGCTGTTGCAGAGATAACTAAAATTCATATCTGATTCAACAAATATGAATTTTGACGCAAAGCTATGACAATTCATAAGAATCCTAGAGTTGCAACCCATGTAAAGATATTGCTTCCGTGTAATATGCAACCCATGAATCCACCCTCTGCCTAGAAGAATAAATAGTATATAAACCATATAATAAACGAACTTATCATTCCAATTTAAATTCCACCAAATTCCTCAAGCAGCAAGCCAAACAACTCAACAAGACTAAAATGTCTCCTTGTGAATTGAGACCGACACAAACCAGCACTAATAAAGCAGCCCATAGCTGCTAACCTACTGCTGACACTACAAGTGAAATTCCAAAAGAGATAGATGTGTCAACTCTTAAAACCATCCACACACTAGTAAGCTCGAACTAATCCAAGGCAGCCTGACACAGCGCATCTGGCTGAGCTCAGTCCATGTTATCATCGTCCTCATCTGGCAGGGGAATCGTTGCAGCAAGTTCGATCTCTTTGTCAATCCTGCATGCCATGAAAAGCATTACATGATCAGAGAGGCACTCAGCGTTATTACAAACAATTAATGTATGCAGCATGGTAAATCAGTGTTGTCGTAAGGTACACGTTTGCTTGAACAATGACTCAGCATTATTATAAACAATGTACGCAGCATGGTAAATCAGAGTAGTGGTCAGGTACATCATTGCTTGAATAATGACTTACTGTTGCTGGGCAGCAACGTCAATGGTCACGTCGGCAGGCTGGAGGGCTATGTCTTCGACGAACCTGAGTTCCATGTTCCTGCATTTACAGTCATGCATCAGATTACCATCCGTTTGATGTTGCTATAGCATGTGCATATCAAGAGAAAGTCAGGCAAATGTATATGAGTGGTACAATGTGGATTTGCTACAGAATAACAATACCCACCCCGCGATTTTCCTTGCAAGGTAGAGGAAAGGCTTCTCGAAGTTGTAGTTGCTCTTGGCAGAGATCTCATAGTACTGAAGGTTTTTCTTCCTGTGGTAAGTCACCGCCTTGGCCTTCACCTGCCGGTTCTTCACATCCACCTTGTTGCCACACAGGACAACCGGGATGTTCTCACACACCCTAATATGCACAATAAAAGATGTACCAGATCAATTCAGGACACTGAAACAAGAGGGATGTAATAAGAAATTCAGAAGGCAAAAAATTACCTGCTGATGTCCCTGTGCCAAGTGGGAACATTCTTGTAGGTAAGCCTTGAGGTGACATCGAACATGATGATGGCACACTGACCATTGATGCTGCATGATAACATATGAGCAAATATTAACCCTTGATAATGCATCTCACGGTTTGTAGGGTCACAAGACTGACAAATCCATTAGTAAATCATCTAGTCTCAATTCTTTCAGGGATCTCTACCAGTTCTAGTATAACTGTCTCTCTATGGTTACCAAATTGGACCTACTCCAGCTGTCAAGGCTGCTCTACGGGTTAATCTGGATCCTCTGGGAATAAGCTTGCTTATTTGCTTAAATGCCTTTGCTTACATCAGTTAGTAACTTAGCTTGCATGGGAAAATATTAATCTCTGAGGATTGGATTAACACATCATCTTCACTTCATTGTAACCCAGAAGTCACGAAAATAACTTAATGACAATTGCATTGATTTCTACCAATTCAAGCTGCCTGAATGAACTTATGAAAATGGCAATTGCATTGATTTCTACCAGTTGAAGCTGCCTGAACGAACTTATCAAAAAAAAAAAAAAACATCTGACTGAAGAACTAGTTGGTTGCAAGGTTGAAGGTTCTTACTAGTATCCATCACGGAGGCCACCAAACTTCTCCTGGCCAGCCGTGTCCCAGCAATAGAACCTGATCTTGCCGTGGCTCGTGGTAAAGTCGAGAGGGCGCACCTCCACCCCAATTGTTGCTGCAAATCGTACAGCGGATCAAGAACGAACAGATCAATCAGACAGTCAGGCTACTATCCATATACAAGGAATAAATTAAATGAAATAACGTTTGCTGCTCACGTTCGTATTTCTTCTCAAACTCCCCGGTGATGTGCCTCTTCACGTACGTCGTCTTCCCTGCAAGATGGCATAAACAAGATCGACGCGCAGTTTGTGAAAAATTCGGCAACATTGAAGCGCCATTACCGATAAACTGCTAACAACAGGATCAAGAGCCTTACCCGTGCCACCGTCGCCAACGAGGACAAGCTTGAAGCTCGGGTAGTCCACGGCCGGGGTGTTCGGCAGAGCCTGCGTCCGTACACCAAAATCACCAAATCAACACGAGATAAATTTAAAAATAAAAGAACCCTAGCAACTACGATGGCCTGCGACGGCGGATCGGAACGGATCAAGATACGCCGAAACCCTCGACCAAATCCGCCGAAATTAAACCCTCGACGGAGACAAAGGGTTCAAGATAGATCAACGCACCATCGGGGCCGATCGAACCCTTGGTCCGGGGCTCGGAGCGCGAGTCGGCGGGGTCGGAGACGCTGGGTGGGCGGCGGACTGGAGGGATCGCCGGCGACGATGGGGATCGGGTCGGGTTTGGGAGGACGCGGCGGTGGCCGTGGCTTCTATATATAGGGGCGCCGCGCCGTCGTCTGCTTGCGTTCGACGCGACCGGTTGCAGGGGTGGGCTAGCTTGAATCCTAAGCGGCTTTGTGCGCCGTCGGATGTGTTTGATAGCTCCACGTGTCCTCATCTGGGCCGTACACGTGCGGATACGCCTCTTCGGAGAACTTAGCGTTGTATACGGACACATCTTTTCGCTTTTCGTTCACGCGAGGGAAAACGAACCGCCAATGTCTGCGGCTGGGCCCAAATAAGGCCCACTATCGTCGTGGATGGTAGGGGTCAGGCCTAAGTTGTCGTGAGTGGCAGGATGAGTCGGGCCCAAATGGCGCAGCGAGCGTCAAGCGCAAGGCCCATGTGCTTGTCCACTGAAAACACCATTCACTGAAAGTTACCGGCACTAATTACCGCATTCCACTGCTAGAAATAAATAATTAAAATATCTCATTTTAATCAAAAAAACAAATCTTGTAAATGCTAAGTAACAGTTATCCCAGTTATTATATATAAATTTATGCAGAGAATAAACTTGTATCAATAGATTTATATTCAGAACATCTCTAAATTAATATTATTTTTTAAAAAAATAACAATATATCTAAAAAGTAATGGTTGAAATCTATTTTATGTTTCTATAATCAAAATAGTGCTTATCATCTAATGATGGTGGGAGGAGTAATTTTAAGACATGGGAAATGAGGCCATTATCCTTCCCTTAGGATGTTCCTTGTTTGCTCGATTATTACTCCGTTCTGAGTAGAAGGGAATCTTGATCTTTGAACTAAAGATTGAAGACATTTTTTTCATAAAATACGACAGAAAATATTTATTCATCTTTTAGAATGGAGGATTTTTATAAGAACATATAGACACCTTTGATTCATAGGAAAGAAACCCAGGAAATTCAAAGAAGTACTGGTGGCATCATATGATTGATTCATACGAATTTTTCGGGGAAAAAAACATCAACTCGAGTTGGCTCACGCGTAGGGTCTCTGTAAAAGAACAGCCGTTCATGTTAATTGTCTATGTCCATCTAAACCGTGGCTCTCATCTTGGCCACGAACAGCGAGCTCACGCCGTGCGCCATCCTGCACGCCACGCCCGTACTGAGCGTTGTGGCCGGTGACGGCGAATCGGCCGGCAACGACCACAGTCCACAGCAAGTGGCATCAGCGAAGCGCAGAGTGCTGGAGCAGGAAGCATGGCGGGTGGCGGTGAAGCACAGCAAGGAGGCACGCACGCGCCGCGCGCAGTCCTTCACACCCACGACAATTTGAAGATAACAAATCAGCAACTGTACATTCAGAAAAACGGGTGAAGTCCCGGTCGAAAAAAATAAAGCAACTGTACATTCAGCCATGGCTTAACAACCAAACGAACAGAGCGTAGATGTTTTTGGAAGAATCAAATTTTCAAAATCATTTGTGATTTGGCAACTTTCAAGATCAAAAGATTCAAGCCAAGGGTAGTAACAGGGGCAGCAAATAGGTAAACAGGCACACACACTGCAACAGGGGTAGTAACAGGGGCAGCAAAATATTGTAACAAATATGGTAAACCGACAATTTTACTCCGTTATATGGCTCACACCAGATGTTCGATAAAAATAAGTGTCTCAATAGCACCATGGTTACTAAATCGACCAGACAAACATTGCCAACATAGTCTAGTTGCTCACGCAATTACAGAACAAGACGAGATATTTAAAACTCCCACTAGGTATCCCTCAGGCAAACACAGACCAGCCAGACACATCATTTCTTCTTGGCGGCAGCCTTGGTCACCTTGGCTCCAGTTGGGTCCTTCTTCTCCACACTCTTGATGACTCCCACAGCCACCGTTTGCCTCATGTCCCGGACAGCAAAGCGACCAAGAGGAGGATACTCAGAGAAGGTCTCCACAACCATGGGCTTGGTGGGAACCATCTTCACCATACCAGCATCACCGTTCTTGAGGAATTTGGGCTCCTTCTCAAGCTCCTTGCCAGACCGCCTGTCAATCTTGGTAACGAGCTCAGCAAACTTGACAGCAATGTGTGAGGTGTGGCAGTCCAGCACTGGGGCGTAGCCGTTGCCAATCTGCCCAGGGTGGTTCATGATGATGACCTGGGAGGTGAAGCTAGCAGCCTCCTTGGCAGGGTCATCCTTGGAGTTGGAGGCCACGTAGCCACGCTTCAGATCCTTCACAGCAACATTCTTAACGTTGAAGCCAACATTGTCACCAGGAAGGGCCTCCTGGAGAGCCTCATGGTGCATCTCAACAGACTTAACCTCAGTAGTTAGGCCACTAGGACCAAAGGTAACAACCATACCAGGCTTGATGATACCAGTCTCAACACGACCAACAGGAACAGTTCCAATACCACCAATCTTGTACACATCCTGGAGGGGGAGACGCAGGGGCTTGTCTGAAGGCCTCTTCGGCTCATTGATCAAGTCGAGAGCCTCAAGCAGGGTTGGGCCCTTGTACCAGTCAAGGTTAGTGGACCTCTCAATCATGTTGTCACCTTCAAACCCAGAGATGGGAACAAAGTGGATCTTGTCAGGGTTGTACCCAACCTTCTTCAGGTAGGAAGAGACTTCCTTCACAATCTCATCATAACGGGCCTTCGAGTACTTGGGTGTGGTGGCATCCATCTGTGAAACAGCAAAACCCAAACAATACCATTAGTTGAATCAGATTAGACCTAAACAGCAGGCAAACAGTAAAAACACAAGATCATATTATTCAAAAGGCGATAGGCATGAAATTTCTTGGGGGTGCCAACAGCAATAACCACCAGGCAGATAAACATATGTTTCACAGATTTATTCATGCTAACTAGTGTGGGCTATAAAGTAAAAACAACTGTAAAAAATACAGACCTCACCAGGTGCAAACCAACAAATCCTACTATTTGACGAAGTAAAGTAAATGACAATTGCAATCATATCAAGGCATTTAAGTTATGCAAATTACATATGCATTGCAAGCATTCCAACAACTTCAGAGCAGTTCTAAAATCAGATGGAATCATCAAATTTTATCACCAATTGAAAAAAAAAAATCTGAAAATCATCATAGATTATGCAAACTAATGCAGATGAATTGCAATCATACATTTTTTTAGATAATGAATTGCAATCATACATAAACATGTAGGAAGCAGATGGTTATTCAATGTAAGCAATTGGTGTTTCAACATACAACTAACATTAGTTATTCAATCAGAACACAAATGCAGTATTGAACCTGAAAGCAGTATAACTGAGTGTAGATAAATATAGCCAGACTATTGAAACACAATACTTAGAAGCATCTCAAATCATGAACAAACTAGATGGGAATTCCTGGAATTATACCTTATTGCAGCAGCAAATCATCTGCTTCACGCCAAGGGTGAAAGCAAGGAGAGCATGCTCACGGGTCTGGCCATCCTTGGAGATACCAGCCTCAAAACCACCAGTGGTGGAGTCAATGATAAGAACAGCACAGTCAGCCTGGGAGGTGCCGGTGATCATGTTCTTGATGAAGTCACGGTGTCCCGGGGCATCAATGACAGTGCAGTAGTATTTGGTGGTCTCGAACTTCCACAGGGCGATGTCAATCGTGATACCTCTCTCGCGCTCGGCCTTGAGCTTGTCGAGCACCCACGCGTACTTGAAGGACCGCTTGTTCATCTCCGCAGCCTCCTTCTCGAACCTCTCGATCACACGCTTGTCAATGCCACCAAGCTTGTAGATCAGGTGGCCAGTGGTGGTCGACTTGCCGGAATCGACATGGCCGATGACCACAATGTTGATGTGAGTCTTCTCCTTACCCATGGCTCAAGGGAAAGGTTACACTTCTGCTTACACCAAAATTAGCAGATAAAAACAGTCAGAAAATAATATATCAGAATTAGAATAAACCAGTAATAATCAAACAAAAATCCAAAGTGGAAGTACCCCACCCACGTAATATCATGTATCAGAAACTGGATCTAAAGAACAGCGCAACAGCTATAATCTAAAATCTATGGCCGAGAACCAGTTGCAAACCGCAATCAAGTTTATATACGTAGTACATACTAAAGGTAGATGACGAGATTGGTACTCCACCACGTGAATCGGCTCAGTTCATCACACATGGACGAAAAAACCAGTAGATCTGGTAACCCGACGAACAGGCTCAAAGCGCCAAACGAACAGGCTCAAGCACAGCGAACAGGCTCAATCGAAGCACAACGAAAAGAGAAGGAAGATAAGCGCAAGCGCGCGCGTGTTGGCAGAGTACCTCGTCGGGGCGACAGCAGAGTGGAGCGGTTACGGCTCGCCGGTGATCGGAGGATACGGTGACGGCGGCGTCGGCTACTCTGCGGCGGCCGACTGCGTCTTGAGCTAGGTTTTTATGAGGAAGGTACCTTGGGTTAGGGCATGGATGAATGGGCTATTGGGCCCAAAAATCACTTCATGGGCCACAATTGAACCAAAAAATATTTAGTTCTAATCGTGAACCTTTTTTCGTCTAAATTGGGATCAAATTTGACGGATTGGCTTCCAAAACTTGCCAACTCCTTAAATTTGGCTTGTCAATTTATTAGTAATTTTTTTATCCAACTTTTGTCTTGCCAAATCCTTTTTTTTTCGAATTAGGGGATTCCCCCATTTTCATTAAGAGGAAATACAAGCGTTCGAGATAGTTCAGAAAAGAGCAAAGAAACGGCCTAAACAGTGGTCAAACCAGCAAGCAACAGTAATTTAACAACCCAAGCTCCCATAGAGTACAATACAGAACACAGAGCCAAACTAACTGACACTCTCTTGTCTTGCCAAATCCTTGGTGTGACAAATTTTGATAGCTAACCAAGTAGACTCTAAATAAGGTGAATACAAGGTCATGTTGTGGCCCGCGTGTTGGCCTGCTCACCGGCAGGTACCCTCGCCGTGCCATTGCTGGATCTGGCACCCCTCGGCCGTGGCCCATGGCCGGCTAGCCGCCGCCAGAGCTGACCTGGACAAATCGAGTCCCGCATGCCGCATTCCAACACCCTGGACATTTGGAAGTTCTAGTGTGGCTATTCAATTTTAGCCTTTGTATGTAGTAATTAATAAAATAATAACCAGCAAGGGAACATGTGGTCTGAGTTAGAAAGTAATTGCTAAAAACTTGAATTTATCTACTGAAGTGGACCGCGTTATTTGAAACTTATTCAGTGCAAATCCTTCATGCAGTAATTTGTCACAGGGGTGTAAAACCTGACTTTGTACACGCTGTTTAGAATAATCATGTTCCATCCTGGCTGCAAATTTTTCTCGGTCTTCTAACAAATAGTAAACGGCTAACTAGGGATAACTTAGCTAAAAGAATATCAGTGAAAGATGCAACATGTTTGTTCTGCTCTGATTTGGAACATATTTCCCATTTATTTTTCAATTGTTGTGTGCCAATAAGGATTAGATTTTTATCTATGAGCTGATGCTTATTAGGCTACGTTGACTCTAAATCAGTGGCTCGTCTATAGATTGCAAATGAGAAACGTACTGTTATTAACACTGTGACATATGTTGTGCTTTGGTGTCTTTGGAAATTACAAAATGATCTTTGCTTTTAGGGAGTTGCATGGATGGGAGGGAAAGGATGATATTGAAGTTCCCTCAAAAAAAGGATGATATTGAAGATAGCTAGAACTCTCAGGAAACAATTGGCGCCGCTCAAGCTAGAAACACAGATAGAGGTCAAGGATGACGTATTTGGAGAAAAATAGAAAATCAAGCTCCAAGATTATGCCGGGAAATGAGCAGGTAAGTGATGGAAATATCAGGTTGGGGTACAATTGGCTGCTCAACCTTGGGAGGAGGATTACAACACTGCAAATTCACATCAGAATGAAGAGCTGTCACCTGAGTCTGAGTGTGGTGTCAGATACTTGTAATAATATGTTAGTTGGCAATCTCTTTGTGGAGTCTAGAAACAAGAGCTAAATTGGTGGGCGCACCTAGAATAGGTTAGAACGTACTCCGAACGTTGATGTGCTTTATGCAAATAAAGCAGGGGGGTCATCTCTTGTTGACTCGAGATGAACGGAGAACCAAGGAAGCAAAGGCTAGTGGACTTGATAGGAAGTTCGACAAGAAAAAGGTGAAGTGTTTTATAGGCAAGAACTTTGGTCATTATTACTCTTATGACTGTCCTTCTAGGAGAAGAAAGAAGGGAAGACATGTATTGCACAGAAGCATGAAGATGACGATTATGATGAACCGGCTTTACTTATGGCCGAGGCTTGCTTGCTTAGTTGCTTTGACATCGGTTTCTATGCATACTCAACTTCAGGGCATCGAGAAGATGTGTACTCTAAGTTCAGTTTGTATTAAGGTGTTGTTTAGTGGAGTTCTCCATCCAAGGAACTCCATGATGTCAATTATTTGAGTCCTCCATCCTAATAGGGAATATTTCTAGGATATCGATAAGCTGAGCTTTACATCCTAAGATTGGAAGTTCAGTTGGGTTCTCCAATCTCCATCCTAAGATTGGATGTTAAAGCATCGTTAGTTTTGTTCTCTGTCTTGAGAAATTCAGGGTTTTTTTTCTTAAAAAAAAAAGAGTTTGGAACAATTGTGTTCTCCATCCTGAGATTGTGTTTTTTCCTCTATCAAGAAAAGTCCAGGATGTTGATTATGTGAGTTCGCCGTCCTAAGACAAGTTCAAGTTGGCCAAGATGTTCATTTCCTGAACAAAGAAGACCTCTCAAACCCGCCGCCACCAGATTGGAGAATCAAGCCGTTCACTCGGATGTTCTCCAATCAATGCTCTGACATCAGCTGCAAAGATCTACAAAGTTCATCGAAACTTAAATTCTACAGCTTATACTCTTGCACGGCAAGCACTTCAGGCAGCAGATTCACGGGAACATTTACACTTCTCTTGCTCTTCTGAGCACCATGTACCTCAATGTTCCTGGATACAAGCTCTACGTGAAGTAGACTTGACTGATGTGTGGATCATTGCAGCTCTCTGCTGCTAATCTATATAAATTTGTTTCTTGTCCAAAAAAAAAAAAAGGTTGGCCAAGATGGAGTGAATTTGCTACTGCTGTGGTAGTGAAGTCAGCAGGACAGTGGCCAATTTGTTTTTTACTTCAAATTGTACTAAGACAATTTAGGATAGTGTTATCCCTCGGTGTGGTTTGCGAGTCCTATAAAAGGATCTACACTGTCCTGCGATGTAACCTTCCACCTTTGTGAGCTTGAATAAGAGAACGCGTCTCTATTAGATTAGTTAGATTAGACTATTAGTTCCTCTCATTTGATCATTTTCCCTTCCATACCATTTAGTTTGGGCTATAAAAAGTGACAGCACAGCGAAGCACATGAGCATAACTGACCTCCGTCTCAAGTCTATTTAATGATTCAATAAACCAATAATGTAACTTCTAATAAAGCTGCTACGCAACACTGTTAAGTTTCAGCTTCCGAGCTCCAGAAATGTTTTTTTCCAGAGTCGCACAGAAAATCCGGCAACGCGCAGCCACCCGCTCCAGCTGTCTGGACATGAGCCACTCACTTCCAGAGCTTCCGCAGAGACATGCTCTTCTCTGCATCCTTCTTCATCACCTTAGCCACTGCCATCTCGAAATCCTCCTGGGTGACGTGCACCCTTCTCTCCCGAAGGGCAAACATCCCTGCTTCTGTGCAAACAGCCTGCAAAACCACAAGGTAGAATCAACGTGAGTAGTGGACCATAACCGTCATGGTATCTGCAACTTTCACATTTTCAGTGCACAAAGGGTGAGCAATTGATGGCTGGGAGACAGATAAATCTCACTAAAGTTCTGCTTAAATGGCTAATTGCAGAGGCTAAAATGATAAAGACAACTGATACATTTACCCTTGCTACCCAGGCCAAATCTTGCGTGGATGGAATTTCAACTACATGGACTAACATGATAATAACCTGGGCTTCTGAATTTCTGCAGATGCTTAAAGAAGTTGTTTAATGCTTTTACAGTGTATTGTTCTGAATGCAAATTTTCTCTTGGTAAGGCATGCTTTGTAAACTAGGATCGTCATACAAACCTTCAGCTCTGCTCCAGAGGAGCCATTCATCTTCGCAGCGATCTTCTTCAGATCAATGCCACGCATCAAGTTCATTCTTCTTGAATGAATCTTCAAGATATCAAAGCGGGACTGAAAGACCGGAAGATTATAGGTTAGTCAAACACAGCAGCCATGTGGGCACTGAAAACTTGATTGCATAAAAACTGTGAGCACTCTAAGTACTGCACAACTTACAGTTTCACTTGGATTTGGAAATTCAATTTTCCTGTCAATGCGTCCAGGCCTCAGGAGGGCTTGATCCAAAATGTCTATCCTGTTTGTCGCCATGAGAACCTTAATCTTGTTCGTTGCTTCAAAACCATCAAGTTGGTTCAGAAGCTCAAGCATGGTGCGCTGGACCTCACTATCACCACTGCCACTTGACTCCATCCGAGCTGATCCAATGGAGTCTATTTCATCCATAAATATAATGGATGGTGCATGTTCCCTGTCAAAACAAAATGAGATAATTAAGCATCTTGGACTATACTATGAAGCATTTATCGCAACAATTTATATTAGGATCCCATTGAAGTATCACTGATGGTGATGAGTGATGATTTGACTGTAACATAAACTGAGAATATGTACCTAGCCATCACAAAAAGTTCACGAACCATACGGGAACCCTCTCCAATGTACTTCTGAACCAGCTCAGAACCAGAAACCCTAATGAAGGTACAGTCTGTGTGATGAGCAACTGCACGAGCAAGTAATGTTTTTCCAGTACCTGGAGGGCCATAGAGAATGACACCCTGAAAGATGAATATGATAAATATCAATATAGTATTATCCACAGAATAAAATATTTGATTGGTACAAAAAAACATATATAAAGGTCTGGTAAACAGATCCTAACCTTTGGTTGCGCAATTCCAAGACTCTCAAACAACTCAGGATGCTTGATTGGAAGCTCGATTACCTGAAGATTGAGTTATTAAGCCAGAGTGCTAACAGAAGGGCATAACAAAAAAAAAATGCACTGTACAGTGAAATTCTTTACACACCTCTTTGATCTCTTTAATTTGCTGATCAAGACCGCCAATCATATCATATGTAGAATCAGGAACTTTCTCAACCTTCATAAGGTTAACTAATGGATCGACTTTGCTGGGTAGAATAACATGAAGCAGATAGCTCCCACTTCGAAGGGCAACTCTTGTAGAAGGTGTGAGCTTTGTAATATCTATACTTTTATCAACATCAACAATATATTTTCCTTCTGGATGCACCTAAGAGATCGCCATAACCAGTTAGGTACAGTAGGATAAGTGGAAACTCGGTCCCATTCAAAACATACATGCTAATACAAATACATCTGCTATGATAATGATCATACTCTGGACTATGTAAAAAAACAGAGAGAGAGAGAGAGAGAGAGAGAGAGAGAGGAACAGTAAATTGACATCAGCTTGAATTATTGCTATTTTTCAGAGAAATAATAAGTAGAATGTCATGACAAATAATGACTGTCGATACTGAAATCTAAGATAAAGCACCATTCCAGTTTCTATTATATTCACTAATATTTGCATAGACCAAGTACTAGATATTTGCAAAAGATCTATCCTCGTTCGCGTGTATTATTTTTACAGCATACTTTGGATTAGAAAGGATGTATTTTCCTTTTCACATATAGCCAGGAATGAAATATTGTGCTTCTTCCATTATACCAAAGCAAGACTGGGATGTTCATACGCCAAATTTAAAAACCAAAGAAAGAGAACAGATGTACCTTCACTAGAACCTTTGACTTGCTCATCACCTTCACAACCTCACCAACATGTGAACCTGGTTCCTGAAGGAGGTTCAACTCTTCCCGGCACATTCTAACTGCAATACAAAAGCTGAGAGTTATCAACGATTGTAAGAAATAACATAGTTCATTCTAAAATTCTCATTAGAATTATGTCGACACAATACTCCCTTCATTCCAAATTATAAGACATTTTGGCTTTTCTAGATTCGGAGCTTTTGTTTTGCACTTAGGTATATATACACTATGTCCAGTACATAGTAAAAGCAATGTATCTAGACAAACCAAAAGTCCTATAGAATTTGAAACAGGGGAAGTAACATCTAGCATCAGCACCTCTTATAACAGAAAGGATTTCACGAAATGCTAGCGCAGAGAGCAAACAAATGCAAACGCGCAACAGGGAAATTTCTCCACGGAAGCAGTGTGCAACTGTAAAAGCAAGGAGATTTTCACTTTTCAGCAGTTAGTTGAACTGAGTTTAGTGACCTACAGTCTAAAAGTAATAGGCATGTTACAATTCTGAAAGAGGTGTAACCATCATCAACACTACACACTAGCAAAATTCAGCAATATCCAATCTCCAACATTAAACACGAAGATCAAATTCCATTTGGCAAGGAGGGTCTTCAATTCTAAACCTGATACATGGGTACCTAAACATGACTTGCGCACATGTACAATTCTGGTTTTCCCAAAATCACAAAATTGAAAACACAATTCAGTGGATCGCGCTGTCTTTCGGGCGCCCTACTTCACACACGCTATAACCAGAGCAAATGAGTAGACCGACCCAAGTGGTCGTAGATAAAGATGAGGGTCTAGGGTTTCGGCCGGGGGAACCAGCGCGCTCACCTCGGGAGTTGAGCTCGTTCCGCTGGGCCTCGAGGCGGCTTAGGTCATTGATCTTCTGCTGGGTCGCGAGGAGCAAGTCGTGGATGTGCTGCTGGTAGTACTTCCCCAGGCCATCGCCGCCGCCGCCCCTCGCCTTCGCCGTGGCAGCCTCGTGCCCAGCCGCCGTCAGCGCCGCCGCCGCCGAGGGCTTCAGGACGTCCATCGGCACCGTCAACATCGCGCGATTCAGTTTCACGCCTCGCCCGTTCGCCGCGGCTGTTTTTATTTTGTTCGATTCGATTCGAGTTTGGCTTGGAGGAGGAGCTGCTGTTGCTCTCCTGGGCTCGTGGACTCCGATTAGACTCTCGGGCCTAATGGGCCTGTGAGGACGTGGCCGCGTGGGTTATTTTTTTTTTCCGAACAAAAAGTCTGTTTATAGCCCATCTCAAATCTCGTTCGGATTTTTCCCATGTGAACGGGGTACCGGTTTGGTTTGCTACTGTGTTTCTGATGCCGCTGCGTGTGCAAAAAGTTTGGCAGGCTACCCAGTGTACCACCTTTCTTCCTCTTGGATTGGATGTTTGCAGGGGCGGACCTAGGGGGTATGCAGGGTATTCCGCTGCATACCCTGGCCTCAAGTACTAACAGCTACAAAGATTTTGTTTTGATAAGTATTGGTTGATATTTCTCTGCTAAACATAGCCCGTATGTCTGTATGCATGCTAAGTTAAGATAGTTTTCCGATCTCCACAAGATTAATATAGAGATTGGTTCCTAGTTTATAATACATATCACACGAAAAAACAACTTGCTCTTTGTTCTGGTTATATGTTGATAAATTGGTAAGATCATGTAAATATTTTATTGGAATTGACTAAAAACTAAGAGGATTAAGTCTCTTTTGTGTCTATAAATGATTTTACCGAATTGCATGTCAAATTTTTTATATGACATATGTATATCCTATGCAAAAATCCTAGGTCCGCCACTGGATGTTTGTAGCTGAATTCGTGCTTTTCGGCCGTGTGCTTCTCACTTCGACCATCGGTTTCGTTAATTCCTCCTTTTGGTCTCCTGTTGTGCTGGATAATGGAGTTCGACGAAGAGGAGGATGCCAAAGGATCGAGCATGACAAACACATGCAGAGTTGCTATTCCTCGTGCTGCTGTTCGTTTCTCTTATCCGATCGAGGTAACAAAGCAAGAAGCATCCAAGGAGCAAGGAGCTGGCCAAGTACTGCTAAGGAGCTGGCCAAGTACTGCTATCTAGCTGAAAGCAACATGCATGCACGGCAAAGACTGGACACACGAACTGCACACGTTCGCCCGTATCGGATCATTTCGGATGTACGTGCCCAAACTAAAGCGAATCGAGCCAACAAACTGCGTACTGCCCAATTTTTTTTCCTCCCTATAACCTGTGTGTATCTGCGCCTGCGTGCGCTTTTTCCCGCGTACTTTCCAAATTGTTGGCAGATAGATGTATAATTCTAAAAAATAGATACACATATTAAATAAACTAGAGAAAACCTAGCGCATTGCTGCGGGAATCGCCGATAAAATTATACTACTTGTATCTGCTAATATCGTTGATTAAATATCGTAATACATATTTGCGGATGATTTTTTTAACAACGAAATATGTTAATAAATGTGGTGGTATGCTAACGTGATTATGTGAATAGTATGAATGAAACATAATGGCATGTGTTAGTTGGATGTGTTAGTGGATGGTTACATGAACACTTTGCATGGAGAGATAGAATGTGCTGGTAGGATAGTTAGTGGATGATGATATGGACATTTTGCATGGCAAGAGAAATAGCTAGTGGAGTTTATCTATATAAGAGATATAGATATAAATATAGATATAAATACAAATACACACTTAATAGTTGTTACTCTGTAATGTTCTTTTGCTTTGCTTCTACCAAAACTCCAAACAAAATGTATTTCCGTTTGAGATATAATGAAAATGGGGCAATGGTCCTCGTATCGAAAAGAAAAAAAACATACTAAATAGTCGTTGGACTTTCGGTGGAGAACCAGAGCATGGGCATGTTTGATAAACTACTTACAGCTCAACTAAGTTCAATTCCGGATATCAGGAAGGATCCAACATAGGCGATGGGGGGCTTAAGCCCCCTCTCCTCCGCGCCTCGGCGCCGACGAGTCCAATGAGGAAAACCAACACGGAGCTTGCGGGCAGCCCTATGCATAAGAAACTTGTCGTGAGGTTGAGATCAAAAGAAACAAGCAAAAATCAAAAACTGTAAATTTTCTATGGTTTCCAAAGCCAAAAAATTTTGAGGGCATTGCCTCAAACAAACAAATCAAACGAAAAGAACCATTTAAACTATGAACCAACAATGAGCATCATAACAACTAACCTCTTGCTGAAGTCCTTCGTGATCTTCTTGTTCTTCATCATATATTGGTGGAACACAATAACACCACTTCTTAACCATACCATATGAATCAGTAACATCAAGAGGTTGCATTGCTTGCAGCAATCACAGCCAAAAGGCTTCTCCATCACTTGATGAAGTGCTTCACGACCAGTACCTTCAATTTGGTGAGGTCCCAGACCTTCGAGGATCACATCAAGGTGATCACACTCTTGGTTGACGTTGGTGCTGTCGGAGATCGCTCGACGACATGGACAACCAGCCATAACCTCAAGCTCTGATTACCAAATGATATGGATCGACTCACGGAATGGTGTGTGGTGGGTAGGATAAAACTAGAATCACTCAGAGATCACTCAACAAGATCAACTAGCACCGGAGATTACTCGACGGGTTTCTCAAAGAAGAGTCGTGCTCCAATCTCATATCATATATCAAAATCAACTCTCCTCAAATGATAGATTACATGGTTTATTTATACTAGGAACATCCCTCCTAGTTGGGTGTGAACATAAACATAAAAGAAGCTAGTGGAGGATCATATTGGTGGAGAAATTCAAGAGTCATCGGTTTCTCCCGCAGCCACAAAACAGCCTGTGCAGCTTCCACCAAACTGCTCATAACTCCTAGCTCGGAAGTCCAAAAGATGCACCGTTTGTTGCGTTGGAAAATAGACTCGTATATCTTTCCATCAATGTAGAATATGTGTGCTGAAACCATAAATATTAATGCCAGCATACCACGGAATATAGAACTGATTCTGCATGCTTCTCATGTCCTCATCAGCCCCCGTTGACAAAGCCATTCTTCCCTCGCGGAGCAGCTTTCAACAAGGCCGAACGAACATAGTATACTAATGTCCCCAAAGGATTGGCTACAATTCACTTTCCATGGAGTTGGATTGTACCCTGAGTAGGACATTCAAAACCAATAGTTTATATTTGATATCGACTATTATTAATATAACAAATACTCACTCCGTTTCTTCAAATTATAATTCTTTTGACTTTATGACCCTAAGTTTGACTAATCGTCTTAATAAAAAATGTATGCAAATGTCAAATTTAAGTCATGTTTTAAAGCACTATTGTTAACAAAACAAGCTACAATAAAAGAAGTGATATTTTGCACAAATTTTGAAATAAGATGAGTGGTCAAACTTGATGTTAGAAAAGTCATACGAACTATAATTTGGAACGAGATTAGTACTTTAACATGAAATTTGTTTTCCATTCACTGGCCATCCATTGTTACTAAATTTTTTCAAAGAGTTAGACCTAGAAAGCACAAAGTTCTAAAGACAGCATAGATCATAGCTAACCAAGCTACATGTATGTAGTAGGAAGTGTTGTCGAGCATACTGAGTTCATATGAGCCACACCATCTTTTTTTTTAGATAATGAGCCACACGATCTTAATCCGATTCACTTTAAACAGCCTTACTCCTGTACTCACTACTGCATAAACTATTTTTAAAGATTCTTCATTTTAACACTGTGAAGAATTATGTGATTTTAAAGACACTTAGTACTAGTTTTATATCATATATTTGAACTTTTAGAAAAAATTGCACCTTATCTATCACAAAAAAAAAAAAAAAACTCCTGAACTAGAATTTTTGTGGGACACGACCTGGCTCCACTTGATCAAGCGTTGAGTTAGGATCATTGAACTAGACACAAAATCATTTCACAATCTTTGCCGTGAACGTGACCCAACATATTGGCGGGTCAAGTTGTTTCTCCGATTTTTTTTCCACACCTTGGATTGATGCCCAGCACGAATAATATTTCTTCCTCTTGGATTGATGTTTGCTGAATTCGTGCTTCGGTCCTGTCTCGTAGCGCGCGCTTCACTTTAACCAACGGTTTCGTTGAAGATGTGCTGGATTTGTGATGGAGATGAAGAGGAAGACTCGAGGAGTATGGAAAATGGAAGCAAAATAGTAAGCAAGAACGAAGGAGCATGCATGACAAACACATGAAGTTGCTGTTTGGTTCTCAGAGGTAGCCAAGGAGCCGAGAGAAGGAGCCAACAAGAACGGCTAGCTGCAAGCAAGCATGCATGCACGGCAAAGACAAGACACAAGAACTGCGCATGTTCTCGCTCCGTGTCGGATATCATGCGTACCAAAAGCTGCTTCGAAGCAACAAACTGACAATTTCCTCCTCCACTGTACTGTACTATATCTGCGCGTGCCTGCATTTTTTTCCCAAGTACTTTTCATACATGAAGTTTCTGTGAAACCTTGAATTCGTTCTTCACATCCAATTCAAACCGTTCGTACGTCCACCAGGACTCCAAATCCACCTTTTTCCTGCTTTTCGTGCTATATAAATAGATCTCTCTCTTCTCCTTCCGTCGCTATCTGTCCTGCTCGAACAAGATCGAGCATGGACATCTTTGACACAGTTTATAAACTAGCCAAAATATAAGGTCACTTATAGAGGAACGAGATAATAGTCGGTATAGTTTTTTTTTTTTTTTGAGGGAACAGTCGGTATAGTTAGTTGTTCTCGCTGCGCGGACGTCTTTCTGGAAGAGGAAGTGGTGGGCTTTGTGGCCGGACAACTGGGCCACGTTTGCCAGCTGACGCATCACATGGGCTGGGCTTGCGTGGGCCGACCAGAGTTTTCTACGGCCTCGTCCCAGCTGAATGCTTGTCTGATCCTCAAAAAAAAAAAAAAAAAAAAAAAAAAAAAAAAAAAAAAAAAAGCTGAATGCTTGTCTCCACGCGCGGCGAGCACTGCCGATCTCCTCCTCTTGCCCGGTGCCCGCGCCGCCGCCGCCGCCCCTCCGCCACGGCGATGCTGCGCCTGCGAAATCACCTCCTTCCTTTACTCCGCGCCGCATCGCCGCTGCACTCCCCCATCCACCCTCGCCTGTGCTGCCTCCTGTCCACCTCCCCCGCGCCAGTGCCATTCTCCCTCGAGGACTACCTCGTCGCCGCCTATGGCCTCGTGCCAGCTCAAGCAGGCGAGGTGTCCAAGAAGGCGTTCCGCGAGTTAGCTAGAGGATCCAGCAAAGAGGAGATCCCACGCTCCCGCCTCTTCTCCGCCTCCAATCCCGATGCCATCATCGCGCTGCTCGCCGGCGCGGCCGACATCGCCGCCGTCTCCGCGAACCCGCTGCTCCTCCGCGCTTCGGTGAAGAACATCGCCCTCCGCATTCGTGCTCTCCGCGACCGCGTCGGTCTTTCTGCACCCCAAATCGCTCGCTTCCTCCGGGTCAGCCCAGATGCTCTCCGCCGCAGCGACAACGTTCCCAAGCTCGAGTTCTTCGTCTCCTTCTACGGCTCGTTTGAGCAGGTCCTGCTGGCTCTGAAGAGGAATAATCGCCTCCTCGGTGCGAGCCTTGACAGGTTAATCAAGCCCAACATTGCTTTGCTGCGTCTGTGGGGTGTTCAAGATATGGCTCACCTGTGTTTACACCACCCGATGCTGCTTACCTTCAACCTGGAACACTTGAAGGAGTGTTTGATGCGGGCGGAAGAAATCGGGGTGCCTCCTACTTCGCACATGTTCAAGTATGCAGTGGCCGTCGTTGCCCGGAATTCCAAAGAGAAGGTTGCTGCCAAGCTTGACTTCTTTAAGAGGACTCTTGGATGTTCTGACTCTGAGGTTTCCATTGCAGTGTGCAAGATGCCAGGTATAATAGGATTCTCTGACAAGCTTCTTCTGCGCAAGATTGAGTTCCTAGTCAATGAGGCCTCGATGGAGCCACGGTACATTGTGGAAAGGCATGTCCTGTTCACACTGAGCCTTGAGAAGCGGCTAGTGCCCAGGCATTATGTCATGAAGGTTCTGCAGGAAAAGGAATTGCTCGATAGCAATAAAACCCTTTTCTCATTAGCTTCATATGGAGAGGACACTTTCAAGTCGAAGTTCATCGACTGTCACGAGGGCCCTGTTCCTGGCCTAGCAGATGCTTATGCTGCAGCTCGTGTTGGTATTGTGCCCTCCAAAGTCTAATTTTAGCATCTGCTTTTGTGTTTTAGGTAGGTGGTGGAACTGTAACTCATGTTCATTATCAGCAGCCCTCTGTGCAGGCATTTTTTATTCTGATTTCTGCAAGAGAACCACTAGTGAATTCTGATTACTTATGTATATTTCAAATTCAAGTCATAAGTAATTTATGAAGGAGGACATATCCTGCTGCCTTAATGTGCAATCTTGTTAGTTTCTTCTTCTGCTTAGGAGTTAGGACATGGCTGAAGATTATCCTTAACATAGTTTTCCTTCTCTGAATAAGTCTTTGCTGTAGAAATTAATAAGCTTACTATTGGGATATGGGAGTGTTGCTTTTCCTTTTATCTTAATCATTTTTATCAGTATGTTTTATTACACCTGATGTTTTACATAGCTGTCACTAGCTGAATGGGTTACTAATATTTTCATTCTATAAGACTGAACAGGTAGTTTCAGTTAGTGCCTGAAATCGCTACTAGGAAGAAACTCTCTATGATGCAATTTGGTAATGCCAATATTGCAAGAACAACTAAATATTCTTGATTTCTAATAAATATTTTGGATGCCATGTACCAAAGTGTAACATCCTAGATGTTAATTACAACTAAAACTTGATTTAGTACTTTATTAAAGCCTAATCATCGAGCATCATGGCATTAATGCATTCATGTTTTAATATTGTTTTTGATGTGATGCTTTGTTTTACTTATGAAATGATGCTTGTGATTTCTAATGACCGATTAGTTAATGTAGAAATTAAATCGAGTTAAAAATTCGTTTTAAAACCCTGTTTTCCCGAAAACCCTATTTATCCCCTTTTCTCGTATTTCAAAATCTACAAAGAATTTGGGGTTGGTCCAAAAAGGAAAATTTTGGGTCTTGATGAGAGCTTCAATGTTGGTGAACAAAGTTTTTCAAGTTTTCAAAAAGAATTTCAAATAAATTTGAAAATACAGTTTTCCAACGATTGTTCCCTTTTGATTTCAAATCAATAATTCAAAAACTATGCATATTTTGGAAAAACTCTTTTTGGAGAAAATGTGCAGTTTGAAAAGTTGAGTATTCCATAGTTTTGGAGTTTTTCAAGTTATTTAGAAAAATCAAAAGTAATTTCAAATATTTGTTTCTAGGGTTTTTGTCCCCTTTTCAAATTTGATTCAAAATTCAAACTTCTGTTCAGAATTTGAAAATCTTCCAGTTGAGAAAATTGTAGAGCATGAAAAATTAGGCTAGGGTTGTTTTTGGAAATTTTTGAGTTTAGTTCAAATTTTTGGAGTAATTGGCGATTTTTGTCAGCTGTATTCAAGAATCCCTGTAGCGCTGACGTCATCACCTCCCTTCTTCCTCTCTGTTCACCGGCGCCGCCGTGTCCCTTGCCCATGCCGACCTGCCGGCTTCCGCGGCTCGCGCTCGGCACGGAAGCCTCCTCGTGCTAGCGTGTCGCTCTCTCCTTCATTCCGCCGCGCTATAAGTAGGAGACGCCGGCTTCGAGTCGTCCTCTTCCTCTCGATGCCGCCGCCACCGAGCTCCTCGCCGGCCAAATTCGCCGTGCTCGCGCCATCATCGCCCACACTAGCTTTTTCTTTGCGCATCTGAGCCCTATAAAATTGATCATTAACAAAACGTCCCGCCACGGTCATCTTCTCCGCGGCCGGCAACCGAGCCACTCTAAATTCATCACCGTCGTTCGTCGCCGTCTCTAGTCATTTTCAAAATTCCTTTGGCAGCCAAGGTCCCTTCACGTCGCGCATCCGATGCTTTCCCTATCTCGCCGTTTGATCCACAGTGACGCCGGAACGGAGCTCGCGCCGTCGGAGCTTGCCGCCGTCGTCCCGGTCACCGACGACCTTCGACCTTCGCGCCTTCCGATTGCACCACCTTGTGCCCCGACACCGTGGTGAGCTCCCGCACGTGTCTTCACCCCCGGTTGGCCACTCGGGCGTCGTGCGCCGCCGTACCATGTTGCCACCGCATGCCGCCCCTGTTCGCCGCGCCGTGCGTAGTTGGCTAGTTTAGGGGTCGGGTTGAGTCACGTTCGCGTGTGCGTCGCATTCGCAGGGCCGCATAGGGTGGTATGCTTGCGTTATCACCGTCGGAGAAGTTTCAACGCGCGCCGCCGCCGTTGCCGTGCTCCGCCGGACCGCCATGGTCACCGGCAAGACCGCTGCTGCCGCTCCGTCGCCACGTTAGCGATCTCCATCGATGCGCAGTGTCAAGAAGAGTGCTTAGAAGCCAATCACGTTACCGGAGACCTCGCCGTCGGCCGTCCCCGCCGCCGGTCGAGCACCATCACGGCGTCCTCTGCTGTGAGATAGCCAGGGACCCGGGAAAACAAGAATAGGGAGAAAGCCAAGGTCCTTTATGCAAAGTCCGTGACTCATATAAATAGTGCCAAATAGGGGTAAGGGTCTATGTGTAATTTTGTGAAACCACAGGGTCTTTTATGCAAAGTCGCCAGGCCAAGCCTTTCCAGGCCGCGCTGGGCCGGCCTGCTCACACCAACGGGCTGCGCCCTGGCCTCGCGCGGGTCTGTTGGGCCAAAGCCGGCCCATGTACTGTTTCTCTTTTTATAAGAGTTTTTCTTTTTCTGAATTTTGTGAATAGTGTTATGATTTTGTTATTTTCATATAAAATTATTTATAGCTCCAAAAATTCTAAAACATTTTGTGTGTGTTCTCTATCATGACCTTGATCTAGGAAAAATATTTTATGCCAATTTCAAGTAGTTTTGATATGTTTTAAAATTAGCTATTTTAATTGAAAAATGAGTCTTCCTTGATTTTTAGTTATTTATTTGTTGTTCCAAAAATCTTGAAAATTATTTTGTAGCCTTCTCGGTCATGAGGAGCTTAAGTTTAATTTTTGGAGTTTTATTTGTCAACCTTTTATTTTGTCTCGTATTTTATGCTTAGTTATTTAATAGATCTTTAATTATTTGTTAGGCCTTAAGGACTTAGGGTTTGAGTGTTTTGAGAGTGATTGAAGACCTTAGGTCATTGATCTTAATGGCCTTTGGCACTTTAATTAGTTGTTTGTGCTCTCTTGATCAAGTCATTAGGGTTTAGTCGATGTATTCTTGTATGATTTATCTTGATCTGCTGGTTATCGTAACTAGAGTGGCTTCACCTGTGTAACCTAGGTTTTTATTTAATTAATGTTGTTAAAATACAACTTTATCGCGAAGAAAAGTTGTACTCAAGTCTATGATCTTGTTGAGTCATCCTTAATGCATCATGTCATGAGCTCAATATTCTAAGTATGCATCATTAATTACGTGTAGTTGTTCGAGAGTGGGGTGGATCGTGTTGATCGAAGTTCGGGAGGTATCCTCCGACAACGGTGTTCGAGGAGATTATCCACCAATGATAACAAGTCATCTCTCTTGAGGTTGGTGCTATACATCCACGGTGTTGATGACAAGTCTCACATTCGGAATCTAACTTCACTGCAACGCAGGCAAGCCCCGGATGCAATAAACCTTTACCTTGGTTTTATAAAATTTTTATCTATCAGCTTTGAGTTGTTGCATTAAAGGCTAGGAGTTGAGTGAAAACCCACCAAATGCATTACCTGTCTTATTTTCGTATTCCTCATTACCTGTTTAAGAAAATGCGTATAATTGCTTAGCCCTGCTTATTTAGTTAAGTTTTCAAAATGTCAAGAATGAAAAAGATGAGAATGGCTTATATTGTTGGAATCACTTTGTTAGTAATTAATTTGAGTCCGGATGGCTAACTTGCATTGGGAAAGGAGTCCCTCCGTAGTGTTTCCGTCTCGTTGATGCCCTAAGGACCGTTCGTTGGTGAACTCGGTGATATCGAGACTAGTTACCACATGCATTATTGTGTTATATTGTGGGTCGCCCCACGTATATCGGTATCCGTGGGGCAGATGTCCCATATACCATGTGGAATGATATATGGCTGCGGTTGTTATCCCGGTATATCGTGTGATCTGATATTCTCAGGAGTTAAAGTCTCCGTGTTTATCAGTGATCTAGGTCCCAGCTGGGTAAAAATGGATTCGAATCGCCGTTGCTTCTGGAGAAGAAGACTCGATCGGTGTTCATCATCGTAGTAATAACTTAACTAATGTTTAGGGTTCAATTGATGTTGGTTGGTCGCTTGAGCTAAGGCAAGAGAGCCGTTAAGTTACAACTTGGTTTTTCAAAAGCTTTTACGCAAAAATATTGATTCTTGCAAGCCTTACCTTGTCCCTCTGACCTGCATTTCTTAGTCTTCACCCCTCTTTTTCGTCGGGTCAGTCTTGTTGAGTACTCCCGTACTCAGGGTTTGTTAAACCCCTGTTGCAGGTTATAACTGGTGTTTGAACCAAGATTATGTCGGTGGGCTCGGCGTGATCTGGTTGCCCTCTCCCAACTTAGGTGCTCTACTTAAGTTGTCTTCTGTAGTTCTACTCTGCTTCCACCATTGAAGTTAAGTTTGTAAAAATTAACTTATTCATATTTTGTAAACTTTTTAGTGTTATCATTCTTCCGCACTCTGATGTATATATTTTTGTAACAAATGTTGTAATGTTGTGGTTACTCCATTGTTGATCCCGGGTATGAGTGTAAAAAGTGGTTTAATCGGTGTTCGTTAAGAACATCGACAGGGCTTCATAAGTTGTGTGGAACACATGCATAGTAATCTGAGGTCTGTTAAGACGAGGATTAGTGCATGTGGGCCACATTACTTAGGAGGTTCTGCCACAGTTGGTATCAGAGCTCATACGATGGATCAACTACAATATTACATTTGAAAACTTCAAAATGAGCTTACAATTTAAAAGTTTTTGAAAGAAACAAATTAAAAATAGACTCTTATCTATTTTCTTTCTTGCTGGAAGACTTCGAGAAGTTCGTCGCTACTTCTTCGGATGGTCAACAAGAAAGTCAACTTCCTCGACAAAAGCTTCGTCGAAGTGTCTTCTAACAGTTCGTCTAACAAACCCTCTAATTCACTAACTTGGTAAAGGTGATGTTTTCTAACATTGTGAGGACGTATAGGACGAGCATATCATATAAAAATCTTTTGAAAGTTAAAACATCCCCTTAAGGTTGGAATGGTTATATTCCTTTATGACTGTTCCATTGCTGGGAATTTGTGGAATATACCTTGATATACATCATTATGTTAAAAACTAAAACCTGGTACGAATTCTTGATTCTTTTGTTAAGTATGTGTCACACCTTGATTCTTTTCAACTTCGACGCATGCTATCTCCTTGGGGTCGTTTAACGACGTATGTCTTACCTTCATGTCACTATAATTGTGTTCTCTAAAGGTACCATGATCAATGACCGGGAAACAACGACGAAACCTGGGGTCTCCTGTGGTTTGTGACCATAAGGAAATACTCGCTGGGCGTTCGCTAATGTCGTGGTCCGTGATCGTGAACCCTTATAGTCCACAATTAGTGTGTTCTCATTCTTTGAACATGCTAATTCCTTGACCTTGATATTCGACAAAATTTTGTCAAAAGTCATTTTGATTATGTTCTGTAATGGTGTCTCGACCCGTGACTATGGTGCCGTGTCAACCTGAAATCTCCTGTGATTCGCGACCACATGAGTTTTCATCAGGCTATGCACAGGTATCGTAGTAGATCACAATGGATGTACTTTACTTATTGAGTATTCTTGGGATTCAAAGTTGTTCTTTGAACTCCCTAAATACCTTGTGATCGTGACCGATTTTTGATCTCGGTTACATTCCCGATATTACTAAGAGATGTGGGTTAATACTGTTGTGCTTTATAATGGTGCCGTGTTCCGTAACCCTAGTGCCGCGACGGAACCTAGAGTCTCTTGTGTGACCCGGGCACACAAGTTTCTGCTAGGCGCGCGCAGGTATCGAGGTTAGTGGGCATGAGCTACTATAGCCTCGCAACTAATGTACCCTACTCTTGGAATATATCTTGTGAAATTACTTCGAAACTCCCTTGAAACTCTAAATACCTTATCGCTTGCAACCACTTTCATCTCATGGTTGTAACTCTCGAATCGAACCTTGTTGTTTTATGAACTTCTCACAAATTGATTTGCTTGACACATTTTCTTTTTCATTACTTACCCCACGGATTTTGTTGCCCAAAATCTCGGACGAGATTTTCTTAAGGGGAAAGATTGTAACATCCTAGATGTTAATTACAACTAAAACTTGATTTAGTACTTTATTAAAGCCTAATCATCGAGCATCATGGCATTAATGCATTCATGTTTTAATATTGTTTTTGATGTGATGCTTTGTTTTACTTATGAAATGATGCTTGTGATTGCTAATGACCGATTAGTTAGTGTAGAAATTAAATCGAGTTCAAAATTCGTTTCAAAACCCCGTTTTTCCCGAAAACCCTATTTATCCCCTTTTCTCGTATTTCAAAATCTACAAAGAATTTGGGGTTGGTCCAAAAAGGAAAATTTTGGGTCTTGATGAGAGCTTCAATGTTGGTGAACAAAGTTTTTCAAGTTTTCAAAAAGAATTTCAAATAAATTTGAAAATACAGCTTTTTCGACAGTTGTTCCCTTTTGATTTCAAATCAATAATTCAAAAACTATGCATATTTTGGAAAAACTCTTTTTGGAGAAAATGTGCAGTTTGAAAAGTTGAGTATTCCATAGTTTTGGAGTTTTTCAAGTTATTTAGAAAAATCAAAAGTAATTTCAAATATTTGTTTCTAGGGTTTTTGTCCCCTTTTCAAATTTGATTCAAAATTCAAACTTCTGTTCAGAATTTGAAAATCTTCCAGTTGAGAAAATTGTAGAGCATGAAAAATTAGGCTAGGGTTATTTTTGGAAATTTTTGAGTTTAGTTCAAATTTTTGGAGTAATTGGCGATTTTTGTCACTGTATTCAAGAATCCCTGTAGCGCTGACGTCATCACCTCCCTTCTTCCTCTCTGTTCACCGGCGCCGCCGTGTCCCTTGCCCATGCCGGCATGCCGGCGACGTCCGCCAGCTCACGCTCGGCACTGGAAGCCTCCTCGTGCTAGCGTGTCGCTCTCTCCTTCATTCCGCCGCGCTATAAGGAGGAGACGCCGAAGCCGAGTCGTCCTCTTCCTCTGTTTGCCGCCGCCACCGAGCTCCTCCTCGCCGGCCAAATTCGCCGTGCTCGCGCCATCATCGCCCACACTAGCTCGCTGCTAGCCCTGCATCGTCTTTGCGCATCTTCTGAGCCCTTTAGCGCCGCCTCCCACCGACCAAAACGTCCTGCCACGGTCATCTTCTCCGCGGCCGGCAACCGAGCCACTCTAAATTCATCACCGTCGTTCGTCGCCGTCTCTAGTCATTTTCAAAATTCCTTTGGCAGCCAAGGTCCCCTTCACGTCGCGCATCTGATGCTTTCCCTATCTCGCTGTTTGATCCACAGGTGACGCCGGAACGGAGCTCGCGCCGTCGGAGCTTGCCGCCGTCGTCCTGGTCACCGACGACCTTCGACCTTCAGCGCCTTCCAGATTGCACCACCTTGTGCCCTGACACCGTGGTGAGCTCCTGCACGTGTCTTCACCCCTGGTTGGCCACTCGAAGCGTCGTGCGCCGCCGTACCATGTTGCCACCGGCATGCCGCCCTGTTCGCCGCCGCCGTGCGTAGTTGGCTAGTTTAGGGGTCGGGTTGAGTCACGTTCGCGTGTGCGTCGCATTCGCAGGGCCGCATAGGGTGGTATGCTTGCGTTATCACCGTCGGAGAAGTTTCAACGCGCGCCGCCGCCGTTGCCGTGCTCCGCCGGACCGCCATGGTCACCGGCAAGACCGCTGCTGCCGCTCCGTCGCCACGTTAGCGATCTCCATCGATGCGCAGTGTCAAGAAGAGTGCTTAGAAGCCAATCACGTTATCGAGACCCGCCGCCGCCATCCCCGCCGCCGGCCGAGCACCATCACGGCGTCCTTCCGCGAGATAGCCAGGGACCCAGGAAAACAAGAATAGGAGAAAGCCAAGGTCCTTTATGCAAAGTCCGTGACTCATATAAATAGTGCCAAATAGGGGTAAAAGGGTCTATGTGTAATTTTGTGAAACCACAGGTCTTTTATGCAAAGTCGCCGAGCCAAGCCTTTCCGGGCCGCATTAGGCGGCCACACCAACGGGCTGCGCCCGGCCTCATGGGTCCGTTGGGCCAAAGCCGGCCCATGTCTTGTTTCTCTTTTTATAAGAGTTTTTCTTTTTCTCGAATTTTGTGAATAGTGTTATGATTTTGTTATTTTCATATAAAATTATTTATAGCTCCAAAAATTCTAAAAATTTTGTGTGTGTTCTCTATCATGACCTTGATCTAGGAAAAATATTTTATGCCAATTTCAAGTAGTTTTGATATGTTTTAAAATTAGCTATTTTAATTGAAAAATGAGTCTTCCTTGATTTTTAGTTATTTATTTGTTGTTCCAAAAATCTTGAAAATTATTTTGTAGCCTTCTTAGGTCATGAGGAGCTTAAGTTTAATTTTTGGAGTTTTATTTGTCAACCTTTTATTTTGTCTGTATTTTATGCTTAGTTATTTAATAGATCTTTAATTATTTGTTAGGCCTTAAGGACTTAGGGTTTGAGTGTTTTGAGAGTGATTGAAGACCTTAGGTCATTGATCTTAATGGCCTTTGGCACTTTAATTAGTTGTTTGTGCTCTCTTGATCAAGTCATTAGGGTTTAGTCGATGTATTCTTGTATGATTTATCTTGATCTGCTGGTTATCGTAACTAGAGTGGCTTCACCTGTGTAACCTAGGTTTTTATTTAATTAATGTTGTTAGAATACAACTTTATCGCGAAGGAAAGTTGTACTCAAGTCTATGATCTTGTTGAGTCATCCTTAATGCATCATGTCATGAGCTCAGTATTCTAAGTATGCATCATTAATTACGTGTAGTTGTTCGAGTGGGGTGGATCATGTTGATCGAAGTTCGGAGGTATCCTCCGACAACGGTGTTCGAGGAGATTATCCACCAATGATAACAAGTCATCTCTCTTGAGGTTGGTGCTATACATCCACGGTGTTGATGACAAGTCTCACATTCGGAATCTAACTTCACTGCAACGCAGGCAAGCCCCGGATGCAATAAACCTTTACCTTGGTTTTATAAAATTTTTATCTATCAGCTTTGAGTTGTTGCATTAAAGGCTAGGAGTTGAGTGAAAACCCACCAAATGCATTACCTATCTTATTTTCATATTCCTCATTACCAATTTAAGAAAATGCGTATAATTGCTTAGCCCCCGCTTATTTAGTTAAGTTTTCAAAATGTCAAGAATGAAAAAGATGAGAATGGCTTATATTGTTGGAATCACTTTGTTAGTAATTAATTTGAGTCCGGACGGCTAACTTGCATTGGGAAAGGAGTCCCTCTGTAGTGTTTCCGTCTGTTGATGCCCTAAGGACCGTTCGTTGGTGAACTGGTGATATCGAGACTAGTTACCACATGCATTATTGTGTTATATTGTGGGTCGCCCCCACGTATATCGGTATCCGTGGGGCAGATGTCCCATATACCATGTGGAATGATATATGGCTGCGGTTGTTATCCCGGTATATCGTGTGATCTGATATTCTCAGGAGTTAAAGTCTCCGTGTTTATCAGTGATCTAGGTCCCAGCTGGGTAAAAATGGATTCGAATCGCCGTTGCTTCTCGGAGAAGAAGACTCGATCGGTGTTCATCATCGTAGTAATAACTTAACTAATGTTTAGGGTTCAATTGATGTTGGTTGGTCAGCTTGAGCTAAGGCAAGAGAGCTGTTAAGTTACAACTTGGTTTTTCAAAAGCTTTTCTGCAAAAATATTGATTCTTGCAAGCCTTACCTTGTCCCTCTGACCTGCATTTCTTAGTCTTCACCCCTCTTTTTCGTCGGGTCGGGCCTTGTTGAGTACTCCCGTACTCGGGTTTGTTAAACCCCCATTGCGGTTATAACCGGTGTTTGAACCAAGATTATGTCGGTGGGCTCGGCGTGATCTGGTTGCCCTCTCCCAACTTAGGTGCTCTACTTAAGTTGTCTTCTGTAGTTCTACTCTGCTTCCACCATTGAAGTTAAGTTTGTAAAAATTAACTTATTCATATTTTGTAAACTTTTTAGTGTTATCATTCTTCCGCACTCTGATATATATATTTTTTAACAAATGTTGTAATGTTGTGGTTACTCCATTGTTGATCCCGGGTATGAGTGTAAAAAGTGGTTTAATCGGTGTTCGTTAAGAACATCGACAGGGCTTCATAAGTTGTGTGGAACACATGCATAGTAATCTGAGGTCTGTTAAGACGAGGATTAGTGCATGTGGGCCACATTACTTAGGAGGTTCTGCCACACAAAGATGGTTGTCTGTCTGGCCCGTAAAATAAATGCTAAGTTGCAAGGGAGACGATTTCATATGGGAGTGGATTTGTTGTTATTTGACTGTTTTTCTTCTAGAATATAGATTGAGAGAATATGTTCCTTTTTATACTGGCATCTTGACTTGGCTGCATAATATTAAGGAAATTGATCTTTGGTATATAGAGAACATGCCTCTTCTAGAACTAAGCCCGTCAAATAAGGGAGTCAATTGTCGTAAATCTATATGACTCAAGCTTCTTTATTACTATTTTGCTTAGTTTTGTGATTTTAAGCATGTGCATGATAGATAGCTGGCATGGTCCTATTTATATGGTTGTTCTTCCTATAATCCTACTAGTATAGTGCCCGTGCTAACGCTACGGGTTTATTTTAGAAATACACATGAAAACAACCGAACGATAATGTTCTTACTATAGTATAGGTAGCGTGCCGTGCGTTGCTACGGGATAATAAACTTTTATACTAAAAACACACGGATCACACAATAAGATGATAATATTGTGAAATTAAATACCAACGCTAAAAGTGATATTTAATCCAAAAAACAAACTTTTGTTAACAATCACTGGTTAAGACATTTTTATTTCTAACAATGGCACTACACTTATTCAAACACACGGATTTATTTGCCCTTGGGAAAACAAAATGATATAAACCTGACATGAAACTATGCTCGGCAACATATGTTCAACAGAGCAACCCTACTGAAGTTATTATTGGATTTCGTTCATACAATCAAAAAACTTATCTTCATAGGCTCATAGCACTATAAACATCGAATAATTCCATCAATTCTTGATTCAAAAAAGAGCAAGCAAGCATTGACGCAACTCCCAAGAAGCCGTAATGCCATTCAACAACAATTTTACCCAATTTGATCTCCTTAGTTAGGGACAATGAACTTAGGAGACAAAGTGCTCGCATTGCCAAACAGTCATGATACTCAGAGAAAGCTGCAAAATATACCTGCATAACCTATGATCGTCTACCTATTAATGCAAACAAATTTCTTCAGAGTCCAACAGTCCGCCCTGTTTATTATCCAAATCACGTACCTAAACCTGAAACAAAACAAAGCACAAAATCAATGTACAAAGTAGCCAACTGAGGAGGCTAATAAATGTTGATACGAAAAATAACAGATGGTTTGTCTTCCTAGTGCCACTCTAGTAGCGTTGGACACATACAAACATCAGAAACAGAAACAGAGGAGCAGAGAGCACGAAAATGACTACTTGGATTAGTAGTACTTGGCCATAGCTAGAAGTTGTGTTACAAGTTGTGTTAGACCAAACCATTTACTTATATAAATAAAACAATATAAAGCCCAAAAAGTTATTCTGGTAGTTCTACGTTTACCAAGACAAAAGGTGAACTTACATTGAGGAAATGTACAAACAACAGAGGCCTGCTGCATGTAAATCAATATTTCATCCAGTAAACATCTTTAAGGTTGTAAACCAAATAAAATAAAAGGATAAAAGATGCATGTGAAAATTGGATTATGGATATGAAATTAAGCAAATTATATTCATGTTCCAAAGAAATACCAAAACTTTAGCATTTCTGCAGTCATGCACAAGCTTTCCAAATATCTCTAAGTTACTGCCACGAACGAATTACACTGAAGCGAAAATAATCTGAAATCGGAAAAAAAAAAAAGATGCCTACAGCTGCTACTGAACTACTCTTTTTTTTTTTTTTTTTAGTATTGCTACTGAACTACTCTAGGAAGCATCTACAACACATTATTGGCTAGCGGCACAATCACCATGTGTTAGAACAGAGAAGCAGACCAAATGGATGGATTGATAATATTTCGTATTGTAGCAAAAAGTCTAGTATCTAGCTCAAGAATGGATCTCTCAGTCAACCTGAATGTTAGGTAATCAAAACAGGAAGAAACTTTATAAGCTTCTGAGGTTACATTCATGGCGGAGAGTTCAAGATGTCATCTGTGGACAACTTGCTGGCAGTTGCATGGATAGGACCAAGAGCAGAATGGGCGATCGTGTATCCAGAGCTTTTCAGAAACTTTTGACCAGAACAACCTCAAGAACATGCAGATGGCAATATGGCATAGCTATACTGTAAAGAGCTTCATGTCACAAGGTAACATTGCAAGAAATAACAAGCCTGTTCATATAAACATGCAAGGTAGCATAACACATGGTACATTGGAGCTTGTGAGTATTGGGATGGATTCTCATAGACCTTGTGAGTATTGTCAAGAACCTTGACTCAACCTAATGGACTATGACAGTAAATCTCGAGTAAGTATAGCAATCAGCAGTGACATGTTCGTTTCAGCTACGGATTCTGAAAAATAGGTTGCAGATTGTGAAAAGCTCAGGATCGTTGGGTTGTTTCATTGTGTGTGCTCCACTTGACGGGTCTGTAACAAGTGGCATTGCAGGTAATTTCAAGTCACAATCCGTGAAAAGCAGGGGAAGACCAGCTTCTTGGATTGTTACAATCCAACGACGACCTAGGTTGTCGAAACTGGAGTCACAAGCTACCTGTTTGTTCAGATTGTAGAAGTTACAATCCACAATCCAAAGCTCAAACTCATGCTGTATTGGCCTGCATTACCTTAGCATATCGATCATACCATGGAGCATTTAACAAGGTGCTAACAAGATGAAGGAAGCAAGACTGACCTTGCAGTGAAGTTCTAAGGGCTCTACAAACTCTGAAAACTCCATCTCATCAAGCGCCTTGAGGACATCATCACCGCTGATGGTCTGCCTCTTTGATTCCTTGCACATATCATTGGCACTGCAGACAAAATCATAATTGTATTAATATCCCGGATGCCTTAACATGGAAGCTGATTATACTAAATTGGAAGACCATTTTCCAACTGAAAGCTTTGATTGATGGCAGCTCTACAATTTTGCACAAAAACCTGGAATTTGATTGAATAAAATATGTTGTACGTCAGTACTGTTCCACAAAATGGTAGAGGATAACAATCAGGTTATTGCAAGCAGCGCCATAGAGATATTTAAATCAGGTTATTGCTCCGAATGCAAGCAGCGCCATAGAGGATAACAATCAGGTTATTGCTACTACTCTGATTATATCCCTATGCACTGCATAAATTCTATCATTCAAATTTGATTTTGGAGAGAAGCAAGGACACTGCATCTGTCTTCTAGATGTATTGAGTGTTCAATTAATATTGCTCATTCTAACTCTGCCATGGTACCTGACTTTAAATGCAGCCAGACTTATTTTTAGTTGCTAACTAAAACATATAATCTTAAAGAGATCCAAAAATCAAATATCAGGAAGCCTACTCGAGGATCTAAAACATGAAAAGTGCACATAAATGTTACCAGATTATACCTTAGTAAAGGGGAAGAAATAACCAGCTCAATCTGACAATCTCTGCTGCAAATCCCCTTTTCTTCACATGGGCCTGTAGACTATCAAACTGCAGACTGAATCAAAGATTTTATTTTTACCGAATGACTGAATGAAAGTGGCAAGCAGCAGACAGATTGGCTATCACTAAATCAATCTAAAAGCAGATGAGTGGCAAGCACGAGAGAGATTGACTAACCATTGAGACGGCGGTGATGCGACTGCAAGTGACTGCTTGATCCCGCACGAATTAGTGAGACCTTGGGATGATGACCGTCACGCTGTCCGTATCATCAGGGAAGCAGAGGACACGGCCGTCCCCCTATAGTCTTCGTTTTCGCCCGTCGAGGTGAGGCCTCCTCCTACCGCCCTGGACCGGAGGGGTCTCGGACCTGAGTCGCAGACGCACCAGTTGTCGTCGTGGTGGCTCGTCCCGCCAAAGATCATCACGGGGCGGTGAAGGGTTCTGTCTGCGCGTCCTGGAGATGGCACGACGATGGTGGACGGCTGCCCTGGTGATCCTGTTACCCCGGGCCGCGACGCCGGCGGCGCGGGGATAGCGGCGCCTCCACATTCCTCGCAGCGTGGGAGGCACGTCCGGTGGCGTCAAGGCGGCGGCACGGCAGCCGAGGACAACGGCTTGGGTGCATGGCGAGGGCGAACGGCGAGGACGACGGCGCGGGCGTCATGGAGGCGGCGGTGTTCCGGCGGCGCTGAGGCACGGGGAGGAGGGATTGCACGGATCAAGCCGGCGGCACGGCGGGGCTGGGCGATGGTGTCGCACGGTGCGGGGCGTACCATCCGCGTTTCCATATTTGTGGTTGGGGAGAGATTGCAGGTGAAAGGGAGGACGCCCTCACCTTCCAAATTTGCGCACGGGTGGGAAGCCGGAGATGGCACGCGGGTGAGAATGAGGGTGGGAAGCCCGCGTGTGGGTCGAGGGTGAGATTCTGGCTTCCCACTCTTTTAGAAGAATTCAATTATAGTATAGATGTCACAACGTATTATGAGTTTATACATCATTGATCATTTATGTGTTTATCGCTAAGCAGGATCACAATATGACAATACCCGGCAGCCACCTTCATCATCTAGTTTAAATAGCAGGGCGAGTGCATTCAGTGGTCCCTGAACAGCCATGTCCTAGGTTAAATTCAGATTCATGAACAATTGAACTTAGTAAAAGCAAGCTCTTACACACGGGAAAATACGCTGAACCACTCTCACGATGTATTTCGGTTTGCAGCTCCTAAAATCTTTCATGTTGAGAAACAATAGAAAAACCTCAAAGATTTGCAGAAGCTCTCAGGAAACAAATTCTAGGAACTTGATTGCAGTTTCTGTGTAACATTGTGCAATCCTAAACGTGGATGGACTAAGGTACTGGAGGACGATTAAAACCATGTCGAATTATTTTCAGTTCAGCTGTAAGCTAATTGGAATCTGACAGTATTAGTTAGTCCAATCAATTTTCATCAGTGTTACGTTACTAGTATAATGCCCGTGCTAACGCCACGGCTTTAATTTGAGGATGCTCATAAAAATAACTAATGTTTTTTTTTCTCATAGTTCAACTTTTACATAATTATATTTGAGTATTCACACATATTCTATTAAAGATAAGCTTTGTAACCCACGCTACTCTGCAAGAAGATATATGAAATTCACTGTCAGTTCAAATTAGGCCAAAGAAAAATCTCATGTTTCTTCATTTGGTGATTCACATTTCCATGTGAAGATTTAGACATCTGAGTTTAAACAATTTCTAGATCATAATATTAGCACCAGGTGTCACTCCATTTGGATTTCAAATTATTTACAAGCTCAATGGGAATGTACAACTATAGATTTCAATACTCTAGGACCTGAGAATTTTATTTTAATGATAATGGAATAACAATATCTCAGCCTCGCAATTACCACAACATTTTCACTGCAACTTGTCCTTGACAGGTAAAAGATAAATTTCAAGTTGCACCGATGTCAACCATTTTCTACACAATGCTATCCCCTTTGCAACTTATTTTGTTCAACAACCTTTTCTATTTCTTGTTGGAGGTCCCAGTGACAAACTAACCAAACATGTGGTAATTATGCCAGAATCAGAATCATTTTCCTAAGTAGGTCTTGCAGCTGCCCACGGACGAAGCGGTGGCTCAAACATCTTCCCTGCAACATCCAGTGGCAGCTGTTGAGGAGCATCCTCTCCCGGAAGCACAATGAGGCCCTTCTCCCTGAGAGACGAAGTTTCGTTGTAGCACTCCCTCAAGAGAGTCCACCAGCTGCCGCTCCTCTCGAGCTGCATGGAGGTCGTCATTGTCCATCGTGCTGAGTCAACTGGACTGACTAAAATTGAGATCCTTACACTGAATGCTTATGTGTCCACTGCTCGTCCCCCACCTAATGTCCACCAGCTAACACCATCTCGGCATCTAGAAGATAATATAAATTAACTAATGACAGAAACACAAATTCAAAAAAAAAAGACATAGGTGTTCTAGCTATCAATATTTATGCATGTGTTTTAGAGCTGGGCATTTAGATCAGGACTTAAGGAAAAAAGAAACCTGAAACTACAAATGATAGTGTGCCCATTCTAACGCTACGATATCATTTGAAAACAAACTGTGGTGGGAACCTATATCTCTGCAATGCTATGCTATTTATTGAAGGAAACCTATGCGCATCTTAAAAAATTAGGTTTGAGAAAATTACAACAGTCCAGGCATCTTCATGAATGGACAAGAAGCAATTCATTGGGGCATTTTCAATGGAAAACAATTTAGAGAAAAAAGAACAGAAGAAAGCAACAAATAAAAGAACTAACAAAGGACATTTGTTCACCTTAGTTAGTTGAATATATCTCAGATGGCCAGGGCCAGGCTATTGTATGGTCAATAGATATATTTCGGAAATCGAACTTTTCGACCGGGACATACCAGTCCTAGCCGACCTTCCTATTTGCCTCACATATGTACATTTGACGATCTCCCATACATGATGAGAAGCCCTCTGCTCAGTAGTACCTTAAAATGCAGTCACAACATAAGCAAAGTATGAATACAGGTAATCCAAGATGAAAGCAAGAGCTATCCCAAAGGAAGAAAGAGCACTGTCCCAAAGGAAGAGCAAGAGGCCTGGCAAGCCAGCCGAGGTTCGAGGTTGTTAGCACACAATTGCTATGGGGAGGAAGACGTACAGATTCAGAAACCTTTTTTTATTTTATTTACTAAAAAGAGTATGAAACTACTGGAGAATTTGTGCATGACTCAGTAACCATGCATCTATGAAAATAGCAACAAATATATACCACTAATTGAACAGTTAGCTACTAATATAGCTATCTAAAGAACATAATAAGGCACTGAGTCAGTGACCGTTGCAGGACCTGAAGACTATAGATCAAAATGAATAAAATCTGGACAAGAAACATAAGCAACTCCCTGACGCCACGATTCCAGCAGACATTGGAACCACATGTAAAGGAAATAAAAAAATACAGGAAACTCTAATTACCAGCGCTAGAAAGCAAGGAAAAGGAGAACCTACCAATCCATCCCTCAAACCTCGTTGGTGCACCGTAAACAAGTTGTGTGCTAACAACCTCTGCTTCTATGTTCTTCTTTTTTCTCCCCAAAGCACACATTTAATTAAACACTTTTCCTAATTAAATTTACCTGCCACAACAAATAAAAAGAGATCAACATAGGAATCAAGCTGTAAAGAGAAATTTTTGCTTTCATTAATAAAGTGTGCTCTTGGAGCTTGACATTTAATAAGGCTATGGAGAGCATTATGGCAAGAGAACACATGAATCACTTCATCAAACTTTAAATTAAATTTCTTTTGCCATGTTCTCTTTTTCTTGAGCCGGTTTGCGCACCGGGAAAAAAGGAACTACAGTTGCAATTGGAAATCTGGAATTGTAGCCATGCTTGTGCTGAAACCAAGACAGAAAGACCAAATAAAAACTGAAATGAGAAACCACTGGGATCATAATATAGAAGTATGGGTTAAGTGTAGAAAAATATTGAACCTAAACTTACAGGATTGAGATCCCCGCAAGATAGGTGTGGCTTTTCTATATTTATGGATGGTACAACCTGTAGATGAAATCAATACATATGAAGCCTTCAGGTAAGTAGCATACATTAGTAGAAGGCTAGATTAATCATAAAATATGTTGAAGAGGTTGCAGCGCAGCTTGATTTTATATACAACTACTGCTACTTTCAGTAAACCACCTTACCACCATTAGTTGAAGAAATAGATTTGGTACAACAACAATAGTGCTTAGCAAAGGAATTCCAAGAGGGGAGTGAGCAGCAATGCAGATGGCTACGTGCTTTGAAGAAAGAATAGTACACTGCAAAGGAGATTATGTAGCAAAATGAAGAATGGATTTGTACCTTCATCCTAGCATCATCGTTGGGGAATGTCACTTGACCAAACCTGATTAATGGATCTGTAGAAAAATCATGAGGAACTAATAAACGATAAGGTCAGGATTTCCAGGTGAATTAGAAGGAAAGAAAGAGAACACAGCATTGAGGAAACATGACTTGACAGGAGGACTGCATTGGGGCGCTGGTGATGTGGCGGGGAACTGCGATGGAGATGAGCGGAGCACCGACAAAACACCTGCATTAAACCAATCTCCATTGAACCAAAAAAGATGAACCAAAAGATGAACGGGCGAGATCCATAATAGCATGAGCAAGCGAGAGGAGTATATGATCTGGAGAGGGTAGACGGGCACACGATGGGGAGCTCGCCTCACCGCCGCTTAGGGCAGCCGCCCGTAGGATCCGGGGGCGAGAGGAAGGCCGGCGAGGCACCCGCCGGAACTCCTCCTCGCCACCGGTTGGCCGCCGCTGGATGCGGGGCGGGCAGCGGACACCGATGAGAACCGGCTCCGGGCGTCCAGCGGAGGAGCACGGGCCCGCTCGTGACGCAGGGATCCCCGATGTGGTCGTTACCGCTCCGCCTCCGCCTCGGGAAGCCGCTGCCGCTCTCCGCCGCCTCCGCTCCGCCTCCGGTGCTTCTACGAGTACGGCGCGCCCGCCGGTAGTCCCGGAGGTGGAGGAGGCCGGCGGGATCTTGGTGCGCGAACGGGGAGGGGGGCAGTCCATTGGTACGGCGCGTGGGTGGATCGGGGTTTGGCCGGCCGGTGGGAGTGGGAACCCTAGCCGCGGTTCAAGAAGAGTCGCGAGTGACGAACTGCGGGGAAGAGGAATTGTTTTTGCCGGTGGATGCGGCACTCGGCGCTCGAACCCGCGGTGTCGGGTGAGGGCCGCGCGATCCTGCGTGGGCGTGGGGAGAGTTGGAAGCGGCTTCTCACCTTTTAATCTCAGACGTTGATTTCGTAGTTGGTGTGCTGTGAGTCGTTGATCTTGGAGGAGGGAGGTGGCTTGGAGAAGATTTCAATTATAGTAGAGATGTTTTATTCCAACGGATGTCCTATGTAGGCCACACTAGTTGAATGGATTGTTTTTTTATATGTATACTGATGCTAACAGTGTGGTAATGAACTGGTAGTTTCAGGTTGCAGCCGAAATCACTACCGAGATGAAACTCTCTATGAAACAATTGGGTAATTCAATGTTGCAAGGGCCAACAAATTATTCTTGGTTATCTGTTTGGCTGTATGGGAAACAAGTGTTTATTGCTTAGTCGGATCACAAACCAATCTCTGCAGGCAATATGGCAATACACGGCAGCCATCTTCACCATCAGAATTAGCAGCGCATTCAGTAGTTCTCCTGAACAGCCATTTCCTCGCTGAACTCGTAATAGCAAGCACTGTCGTACCACAAGCTCATTTGGAAAGACATTCTAGTAAACAATCGATTCTCTATATCTTTCCATCCTTTAATTACTTCTCTTTACCTTGTTTGGCACTTCTTAGACCTACTCTCTAGAGGCAGCAGCATAGCAGGGGGTGTTTTTCAAAAAAAAAAAGGACAACAATAATAATGGAGGAAGGTCAGGGGTATTTTCCAAAAAAAAAGAACAGTTCCTCGGCCCACTATATTGCTCCCCATAGAAAAGGCCCATATATGTTTCAAAAAAAGATAGGCCCATATAAATACGGCCCAGACCAACTGCCAAAATATGCTCATCCAAACCGTTAGACGCTGATCCAGCGGCCCACAACAACCCCCCAGCCCGAGAAGGCGACACTGCTCCCACTCGCGCAGCCACCGCCCCTCCCGCTCTCGTCCCAAATCCTAGCCCTATATAACCCCAGCGTCGGGCCTCCTGCCCCTTCCCCACCCTTCGCCCCAGGAGGCCGGCCTCGCCTCACACTCCCGCCCGCCCGCCCCCGCCGATCCATCCTTCCACCCAATAAAGCGCCTGTACAGATCCAACCCTACGGATCCGGATCGCCTTTACCCCGCGCCGATCCGCGCGATTCGATTCGATTCGATTATCCTCCGATTTTCCCCGATTTTTTCTGGTTTCGATCGGAGCGCTAGGGTTTGGGCGCGCGGGGGGCGGCGCCGCGCATTCCAGCCAGGGTCGGTCGTCGTCGGTTCCACGGGCGGCGGGCTAGGGTGTGCTCTCTCACCGCGGGGAAGGGAAGGGAAGCGAGTCCAGACGATGGAGAAGAAGAAGGTGGCGATCCCGCTGGTGTGCCACGGCCACTCGCGGCCCGTGGTGGACCTCTTCTACAGCCCCGTCACGCCCGACGGCTACTTCCTCATCAGCGCCAGCAAGGGTAAGCGAATCCAATCCCCAGCCTCGTCTCCCGAGTGATGGGTTCGTTTTAGTTTTCTGGTTGGTTCGGATTGGCGTGGTGATTGAGTGATTGTGATGTGGTGGTCTGCTGCTGTTAGTTGACGAGATGTTGGCTAGGATGCATGTGTTTGAGCGTCTCAATTTCAGTCTAATTTTACGTGGATGTAGGAATTAGTTGCCAGTGAGATTTGTGCCATGATAGTCTCCTCATGCTTTGAACTATGTAGTTTGTTGGTTTGGCCTCAATGTTTGGTTGGTGTGGGGTTCAGAAAATATGACTACAGTCCCATGTTGTGTAAGATAGTGGTATTTTTGCAAGTTTTAGTAACATCCTTTTAGCAAGGAATGTACTATTTAAGGGGTAGCGAGTCAACTGACACAGAACACCATAGTTTCCTTTTTCTAGAAAAAAAAACATCTATGTGTGAATAGCTAAACTGATTGCCAACCTAGAAAGGGCAGAGCGTTTTTTTTTTCTTTTGCACTTGTTTAAAGTGCCATGAAACATTGGGCCGGCAGTCCGGCACACTCGTTTTAAAGTGCCATGGAACATTGGGCCAGCACACAGCGTCTGATGGTCGATTATTCAACCTGGCGCATGTTTGTTGGTTAAGCAGAAACAGTTGTCATTTGGTGGGATGGACCTTATCACCTTAACGGATAAGAAGTAGGCCACATGGTTGATTTCTGGTGAATGCAAGGCATTTTAACCATTATTTTTACTAGTTCCACTCACTGACCCTTCAGCAAGAGAAATCCATTACTTCTTGATTTATTTCATTGTGATGTGATTTTCCTGCTCCATCCGTACGCATCTACTTTGCTTTATGTTGCTAGGTCGAATTTCCATGTCTCCTACCATTCTTCTGCCAAAGTAGCCTCCGATGGATTATGGCTATGAAGGGTACTGATATATTGAGTAATCTGTGTTGCTGGTGAGGGAGAGTGGTGACTCCAATGTACATGTGACTATGTGTTGTTTCAGGCTTAGATGTGTAGTGTTAGTTATCCACTGCAATCATTTAAGGTTTTATGGTTGCCTAGATGGCATGGTGCAATTTATCTGAAGTTTGCCATATCGGACCCATTTATAGAGGGATGAAGAAGCTATTGCAAACTCGTAGTTTATAAAAGTCCTATTGCTGGCCATTTCTTATGTAATCATGACTGCAGAACAAGGTTCCATTTTGTATTGCGTGGGTTCCTATTTTGCAGTGACAGCAGAGCAAGTTCCATTTTGTATCGCGTGGATTCCTATTTTGGAGTGTGTTTTCCCAGTTTGGGCTGCTTAATTGTATTTATTGGTTGTCTGGATAACTTGGATAGAGACTCTATATGCCTATTCACGATTGAATTGTGTTCCTATATGGCAATGCAAATAATGAGAATGGTTGAACTTCTTACCTATTGAGCGGTCATTAGAGTGATTTAAGTGCTGTGCTAAATGTTGACCATGAAAAGATTATTATAGCATAGAATCTGCAGATATTTATGCATTTGAGAAGAGAAGTTTGAGCAGTTTCTAAGACTAGCTCATGGTATGATCTTGGATTGGGACTAAGTGATAGTCGAAAGGAGTCAGATACCTGTTTTACAGGTTATACATTATTAATTTGATGCCTGACTAAAGGGTGATTCCTTTGTTGCCAAGCTTTGAATGATTTTACATGGTTTGCATATTACTAGTAAACTTTGCAATAGGAGAAGCATACCTGCCTTCTCATTGCTAACTATTGAATGAACTTTTTATTATTTCTTTGTTACGCAGACACAAATCCAATGCTTCGTAATGGTGAGACTGGTGACTGGATTGGGACTTTTCAAGGACATAAAGGTGCTGTTTGGAGCTGTTGCCTTGACAAGAATGCTCTGAGGGCTGCATCTGCTTCTGCTGACTTCTCGGCGTATGTTTTTCTTACCCTTTGAAGTTGAAATCACCATTGTTGTTCATTTGTTCTCCCCTTTTACAAAATTGGATACATATTGATTACTCTATCAAATAATTCCTGTTTTATGGATACTTTATGTGATGCTTTGTTTATCTGCTTCCTGTGACATGAATGTAGACACGCTCTCCTGCCACTCTGATCGGCCAGCACTTCTAACATATTTGTCAATGTGTTTAGTGAGGACAAAAGTCATATTCAATTGTTTATTTGTTGTCGCCCTTAACATGCATCATTTCATACCAAACTTTCATGTAAGTATAGGTTAGAATAGATATGCTGACCTATAAAACTTCCATTCATTTATTTATTTTTTTATTCTTGGTTTTCATCCTACTATAGGATCAAGAATAAGTTTTTTTCTTGGTTTTCATCCTATAGGATCAAGAATATGTAGTAAGATATATAAGTTTTTTCCGTTGAAGTTGAACACTTGGATGAGCAAACTGTAAAACTCATTTGGGAGTGAAGAATTTGGGAAAGGGTTACCGTACATAGTATATACTATGATTAAACTCTTAAGGTTTAGGAGGTAAGTGGCCTACCACGTACCACGATTGTCATACTCCCTTGTCCCTCCATCCATAAATATAAGGGATTGGTGGTAAACTTCCATTTACTCTCCTGAACTCTCCATCAAATCCTTTTAATGGGCTGTTAACCTGCCATTTCATCTTTACTTGCCAATCGAAACCTATGAACATGCTTTAGTTAGGGGTATATGCGTCTTTTTCTATCCATGGGTTTTTAGGTCTGTCCTTAAATTCCAGGTTCCTTCTGTTTGTGGTAGATGTTTTTTTTGCAGGGTGGGAATAGATGATTTTGGGTACATTGTGGATGCTACACAACTCTGTTTAGCAAATATGGTTCTTTGAAGTAGGTTTTATTAGTTCAGTTCAATATAATATCCAATTGCATGCAAAGTGAATATAGGGATATTTGCATGAAAAAGTAACAATTGGCAGGTGTGAGACTTTTAACATATCCGCTACAAGTTGCACTTCATTGCTCATTCCTGATTTGAATTCTCTGTTAGTGACTAATGTTGATGTTCCTTTTCCAGTAAAGTATGGGATGCCCTTAGTGGCGATGAGCTACATTCATTTGAACACAAGCATATAGTTCGGGCATGTGCCTTCTCTGAGGTAGTGCTTGCTAATGCTTATCTTGTCCTCATCTCAATGAAGTATATGTGGAAACCATGATTGTAATTTCTGGAGTGTCCTTTCCACATAAAATGTGCATAGTTCTTTAATAATTTTTTTAATGCTACTAACCACTGAACAATTTGGCCAGTTGGCCTAATTTATTATGCTTACTGCTATCATTGGATATCTGAAAACTGTACTTGTAATATGGTTGATTTGTATCCATGACCACATCTGTCTTAACATTATTAGTATTTGTTCATTCACTTAACTTTATTATGCTCCTCTCCAAGTAACTGGCCATTTTTGTTTAATGCTTATAGAACTAGTTTATATTTGCACATGATATTTAAACACCCCCCTTCTAAAATGTATTTCAATACTTCTGATATCGCTACCTATAAAAGAACACTTGGGAGTTTCCTGCATTGCTTCCCTTAAAGCCAATAGATTGCAAACTAAATTTGATTTGATTGAGAGAACATATGTTTGGGGTTTGGTGCAGCTGCTTTATGGATTGTCCTTCCATTTGTCTTTTTTACACGTTGTTGTATAAAATTGGCCCTGTTCTTCATGGTTGCTTCTGGCCTGACTTAAGTTGCAATTTACACTACAGGACACCCACCTTTTACTCACTGGAGGCATGGAAAAAACACTGCGTGTATATGATATGAATCGTCCTGATGCAGCCCCAAGAGAGCTTGACAAATCACCTGGTTCTGTCCGAACTGCTGCTTGGCTTCATAGTGACCAAACTATATTAAGCTCTTGCACTGACATGGGTGGAGTAAGGTTTGTATACAGAAGTGTCCCAATTGACGATAAACATCTATGTGTTCTCCTATATATTCACTATAGGTGTGTTCCTTTTAATTAATTTTTATAGTACTGTGCAGGATATGGGATGTGAGAACTGGAAAAATTGTCCATACTCTTGAAACCAAGGCTTCAGTCACTAGTGCAGAAGTAAGCCAGGATGGCAGGTTCATCACTACAGCTGATGGCTCAACTGTAAAATTCTGGGACGCAAATCAGTAAGTTAAGAGTAAATCAGTAAGTTAAGAGTATCACCATTTTAGTTAACCACTTTGGTTGATTGATACCTTTCTGACAAACATTTTGTATTTTGCATCAGCTTTGGCCTTGTTAAAAGCTATGATATGCCGTGCAATGTTGAGTCGGCTTCACTTGAACCTAAGTCTGGCAGTAAATTTGTAGCTGGAGGAGAAGATTTGTGGGTTCATGTATTCGATTTCTTCACTGGTGAAGAAATAGGTATGTTATATCCCTTTTAGTTCTCTAGCCTGCAGTTCAGGACCTCTGCTGTACCTTTGCCTATACAAATCTTATCAGTTGCGTTCTGCAATTCTAGCTTCCAGTGTTGTGATGTGTTAAGTATTTGTTTAGCAATGTTATCAGTTATGTTCTAGTGTTTTAGCTTCCAAGCTTCTCCCAGGTCCCAACTCACAAGTCATAGTACAAAAAAAATCATGTAGCAAAAAATGTATATAAGGAATCAAAACTTCTACCCTTGAGTACTGATGGTATTTGAACTTGGAAAGATGCATGATGTGGCAATGATAAAAATCTGGATTTCCACAATTTGTTGCTAGTCTTTGATCAAGTGTTCCGTACATACCTGAGTTTCTAATGCCTTTTCCTATTATATGTTCCAAGTATGCCTTACCTTGAGTTGTCAAGGGTGAAACAGTCTTTTGGGCGAGGGAATTTTCATAAGAAACCATGGTTTTCCAGTGGCTAGTTGTAGAAGGCTTGAACCCATAGCATATATGCATGTCTGGAAAGAAATGGATCTGGTAGTGGGCATCTGTTTTTTGTGTCCCAGGTTCACCCTGAATCACTGGTGTCCAAATAGTTTTGGCTACATTCACTTGATAATCACTATAATTTGGTATCTCAAGGCCTTGTTTGGATGTTGTCGGATTCACCTCAATCCACATGGGTTGGTGTGGATTGGTTCAAGTTCAAGTTCCTCTCCAGTCCAGCCCAACCCATGTGGATTGAGGTGAATCCGACAATCCAAACAAGGCCAGATGTGAAGCTTTTGTTGTGGTTAGGTTTTATTATAGTTATATGTTGGAATGTTTATTGCCTCATAGTGGTTCTCTTGTCCCTTATTCAGTATTTGCAAGGGAAGTACGTCTTTTTATGGTTTTACACATTCCAAATGAAATGACAACTGTTCTTTTATGCAGCTTGTAACAAAGGGCATCATGGTCCAGTCCACTGTGTCCGGTTCGCACCTGGTGGTGAATCATGTGCATCGGGTTCGGAAGATGGCACCATTCGGATCTGGCAGCTTAGCCCAGCTAATGCTGATGACAATGAGGCGGTCAATGCAAATGGCAAGACAACTGCTGGGGTGAATGAGGTTACAACCAAGATAGAAGGCTTCCACATTCCCAAGGAGGGGCAGACTGAGGGGTAGGACCTCATGTGCTTTGTGGTGCTTGTGGTTCTTATTGTGAGGAAATTGCCCTTGGAGCTGCGGTGGTCATTCAGTTTCTCCCTGCGAGTCATCAACGCCTGTTTGCCATCCAAGGGTATCCTGGCTTCATGAGTCATCATCACAGCGCTGGGGAAAAACCATACCCCTCATAAGCAAATGGTGGTGGGTTTTTGGATGGGGCCTTCGCTTTGATAGAACATAGCAACTGTAGTGTCAAAATAAACAAGAGAATGCAACTTAGGTAGTTTAGGGATCGTGTCTACGTTCATTAAAGTGAAGTACTCTGTATCTCCGCAGGTAACTTTGATTTTTGATGACTCTTTCTTTTTTTGCCTCACCGTGTTCCCGTCCCCTAAAATTGTGGCTTTTGATGTTGGAATGCCGATCTTAAAAGCCGATCGCCACTTCTTGGTCCCTAGGGTAGTTGTTGAGCGTCATGCCTATAAAATGACAGGTTTCTGTTCGGATGGCTAAAGCTCTGCTGGACACGCTCTTGTGGTGTCTTCCACTGAACTGAAGACCAGGACAAGATACGCGAATGCTGCAACAGTTTTTGGGTCTCACATGTTATTGTGCTCCTATCCGAAATACAGTCTTTTTGGTTTCATGTTATTGAGAGAGCACCTACCCCGAAATTCATGATTGGTTTAGGTATCTCATAAAGACGGCCTTTCCCAGAGGGCATCTGGGATATGGCACTGGCGCATGTTGCGTTTTGCAGCAAAGACTCGTCACTGCTTTCGCAAAAGGGAATCGCGTCACATGCCCCGCCATGTGAGGCAAAGCCCTGATTGATTGCATTTGATCGGCCTTTCTGCGAGGGTTTCTGGCTGCGGCGTCCATGTGGGAATTACTTACTGTTCAGACCAGTTGCTGTTCATGGCCATCTCATGATTGGCGCCAGCTGTACCACTGGTCCTCTTCGTTTAATAATAATCGTTTCGTCCAGCATAGAAACGGGAATTTCTGCTCCAAACTGCTGTTGTAACGTATCATGGTTGGTTCAGAAGCTCAGATCTACCTAACGCACACTGCAAATGGTTTTCTTAAAAAAAAATAGCGTACTGCGAAGGACGGTCTTGCAATTCTGATATTGTACCAGTGCTCCATCTTGTATTGGCCTCATCCTCACGTGGTGTCAGTGTCACAGGACGTTGTAGGCTTCTGCCTGCCTGCAACACGAAACGGAAAACACCGTTTTATGCCGAGTCCGTTCACGGCAGTGCACACGCAGAGGAATAGGGTTCATCAGGAATTGAGAATGTGGTTGACAAGCTGAGTGCTTGGCCTTCTCAAGCCACAGAAGAAAGGCAGCCACGCAGCTGGCAGCTACGAACTTGCCGGATGCGGACCACGGGGGACCTCAACCCCCCTTGCAATGCACACTTGCCTGCAGCTGCAGGCTGGATTGATGCGCGCGTAACATCATTCATTCATTCATTCCATGGCCAAATTCCAGTGTCATCATGCGCACCTCCTTCTTGCTGGCAAAACGTACATGTGTATACACCCTGTTCAAGGTTTTTCTTCAATGATACCAAGATCAAGTGGTCAACTTCTATTTTAATTTAGAATAATGCCGAGACAAGCAGACAGGCTACAACTCCTATCACGCCATAACTTGCAGGTCGGATATTGATTACAAGTATGAATGCATAATTGACAGGCCCTTCCTTCTGAATCATTCGTTCGAGCAAGCAAAAGCTCAGATCCACATCAGAGCCAGCAGCTGAAAGCCACTCTGGGCAATCACAAGTTCACACCACACAACTGGCACATCACATTCAGTACAGTGCCCTCCTGAGAACAAACCATAGTTGCGATCCGAAACACTGGTAATCCAGGAGGATGTTAGAACAGGACCGATCAATTGAATAGGGGAATTCAAGTTTCAGTTGGCCTGCAATCGAAACATCTCGATCAGGCAGCTAAGAATGCGTCACCGAAAATCGATTGCTTTCCCCCAATCTGAATAAATAGGACACATCAGGCATTCAGACAACCCTAGCGAAGAAATTACACCGTTTCTACCTAACCGAATCATCTACTTTCACAGATGCCATGCTACAACTGAAAACAAGAACTGACGGTTGAAACAATGGAATAAACCTCTGCCCAGCCCCAGACAACCACCCAACTCAGCTTGTGCCACCTAATAAGAAGAAGAACCAGGGTTCTTCAAGCGTTGCCAACCTTTGAAATCTTTGGAACATCCACTGGGAAGTTGTCAATCTCATCCATCCAGGGGTTCTTCTCCTTGGCCGGGTTCACGGTCCGGAGCGCCTTCCAGACGGCGCTGTTGCACTTGAACCCAGAACCGAACGCGATCTGCCAGATCCTGTCGCGCTTCCTGATCCTACCTTTCGCCTCAGTGTATGCCAGCTCGTACCAGAGTGAGCTGCTTGATGTGTTGCCAAACCTGTAAAGGGTCATCCTCGATGGCTCCATGTGCCAGTCGGTGAGCTCCAGGTTCTTCTCCAGCTCATCCAGCACCGCGCGGCCGCCAGCGTGGATGCAGAAGTGCTCGAACGCCAGCTTGAAGTCGGGGATGTATGGCTTGATCTTCATCTTGAGCAGCTTCTTGGCAATCAGTGTGCCCATGAAGAGAAGCTGCTCTGATAACGGGAGCACCAACGGCCCCAGCGTGGTGATGTTGGTCTTGAGAGCGTCTCCGGCCACCGCCATGAGGTACTTGGACAGCGACACGCCAATCTTGCCAATCTCATCCTCCTCCTGCGTCACGCAGCCGAAGCACTTGTCGTCGGCGCCCTTGTGCGTGCGCACCGTGTGCACCAGCTCGTACTTGGACCTCCGCCTGTCCGACCGCCTGTTGGAGAGCAGGATGGCGGCGCCACCCATCCGGAACAGGCAATTCGACACAAGCATGGACCGGTTGTTCCCAAAGTACCAATTCAGCGTGATGTTCTCCATGCTGATCACCAGCGCGTAGGAGTTTGGGTGCACCTGCAGCAGATCCTTGGCGAGGTCAATGGACAGCAGCCCGGCGCTGCAGCCCATCCCGCCGAGGTTGTAGCTCACGATGTTCCCCCTCAGCTTGTAATGGTTCACCACCATGGCTGACAGCGACGGCGTCGGGTTGAAGAGGCTGCAGTTGACCACCAGGACGCCAATGTCCTTGGGCCTGACCCCGGTCTTGTCGAGCAGCTGGTCGATGGCGCCGAACATGACGGCGCGCGCCTCCTTGCGCGCCTCGTCCATGCACGGGTTGGGGGGCACCCGGAGCACGGCGGGGGGCAGGTAGGTGTCCTCGCCGAGGCCGGAGCGCTCGAGGATCTTGCGCTGGAAGTCGAGGTTGTCGTCGGTGAAGGATCCGGTGAGGTTGGAGCAGTGCATGAAGGTCTGGCGCGTGCACTTGCGCTCCGGCTCCGGCTTGTAGCAGGCGAAGTCGAGCAGGTACACGGGGCGCGGGCGGGTGAGGAAGTAGACGGTGGAGAGGAAGACGAGCAGCGTGGAGCAGGCGACGACGGAGAGGAGGTTGAAGCGGAGCTGCTCCCACAGGTCGGCGAGGTCGCGCGGGGAGACGGTGGAGAGCTGCACGGCGACGAGCGCCATCAGTGGCGACAGCAGCAGGTACATCCCGTGGGAGATGAGGTAGTGGTACCCCAGCTTCACGTACTTGAGCCGCACCGACTGATGGAAGTCCGGCAGCCGCCTCCGCGGCTGCGCCTGCGCCGGCGCCGCGGCGGCGGCGGCATTGGGCGGCGCCGACGTCTCCATTCTGAAAAGAACAGAGATTTGCCGTCAGAGAGTCCCAAATGCCAGGATCTCAGCCAAGAACTTCTGGATCTCAAGAATCGTGGTTCAGATTGGAAAGCGCAGATAATCCAAATCTAACGCGGGCGAGTCGTCAGGACGCGAGGGAGGTTTGCAGGCGTACCAGGCGGAAGAAGCGGCGGTTCCTAGAGAAGGGTAGGGAGGAGGCGACGACGGAGGGAGAGAAGGCTTGAGCCGGCGAGCCGCCGCCGCCTTCCCCTCTCTTGTCTCTCGATCTCCGCGCTAATGCGGCCGCGAGCGCCACGGGGAGGCGCCCAGCTACGTGGTTTAATAGGGAGGCCACGCGAAATGAACAAACGGAGAAGACAAGGGCCGTTGGAGAGGAAATTTCGGCTAGCCGCCTCCATGAATTTCCGTATTCTAGTTTAGCCCAAAAGGATCGTGTTTGAGCTGGCACCTGAATGAAAATGTTATATTTACCAACTTTTGCTAGGAAGTACTCTACGATAATTTTCCTATTTTCAAAAATTTATTTTTCCAAATCTAACTTGTTTGGTCGCGTCAGTCTCCCTGGCGCGTCCAAACTGTGCCACCACCGCTCAACCTGATGCAGCTAGCCTACGATCGTGGTAGGTTAATCGCTTGTTGACCCGTTTATGTGGCAGACGTGTGTGGTGCAATCCACTTAAGCGCAGCTCTTACCGCGACAGCCTGCCTGTCGTGGCTGAGGGGAATACAAAGTTGTGTGCCAGCCTCCCTCTTCCTCTTCATCCTCTGTTCGGTCCTGTCGACGCTAACAGCCGTCGTGCCTCCCACCATCGTTCGCTCTAGCCCTTCTCGGTGCCCGTCTCCACCTTGGTGTTGGATGCTGGTCACCCCAAAGTTTCCTCGCCACCCCCTTCTCGTCGATGCCCATCTCTTAATCCGCTTGTCGCTGTCGACCGCCCTAGGCCACCAAAGTGGCCTTCTCTTCCTAGCGACCGGATTGGGTGAACCCCTCCCCCCCCTAAGCTTCCTCCTTCAAAGCCTCATCTCGATCAGTTGTTTCCATATGATTTCATGGAAATGTTTGGTAGTTCAATTTTGTAGCAAAATTTGTTTTAGTTAGATAAGTTAGTTTTTAGTATAGTTAGTCTAGTTACATTAGTATAGTTAGTTAGATTAGTTAATTTTTATTAGTATAGTTAGTTAGATTAGTTAATTTTTATTAGTATAGTTAGTTAGTTAGGTTATATTTGTAGGTTTAATATTTAGTCTATATTTAGTTATATTCGTTAGAAGGATTTTAAAGACTTGATGTAGTTAGAAGGATTTTAAAGACTTGATGTAGTTTGCTCAAATATTTTTTTGCTGGATTGTTTATGCCGTTTGTTTCATGGGGGAAGTGTTAGAAAAGAAGGTGTTTGAGAATATAAAAGATGAATTGAAAATGTTCGATATGCCGCCTAGCTCTAGTGACCTTTTTTGGGGGTTCATGGAGAAGAAGATGAATTGAGAACAAGGATGCCAGAAACTAGGACAAATGTAGTTGTTGTCTCTTTTTTTTTTTTTTGTGACTAAATGTAGTTGTTGTCTTAAACTCTACTTTTGAGACAAAAATAATATATTGTGAGTTTGTGATTCCTATGAGCCATAGCCATATAAGATAATTCACACTATGTAAATGCCATGTGGCGATTATGGCGAGGTACCTTATCAACTACGGACTTGTTCCGGCTGACTGCTATAAAAGCCACGTCCGTAGCAGTTGAAAGACTCACTGTAGCTACAGCTACAGCTGCTGCAGGTGCAACCGAATACACCGTATATTTGATACAAAACTGCAAGTATGGTTTTTTTTAAAAAAAAAAGCAATGAGCTGGTTTCGGTGACTGATAAGCGAGCTAATGCTTGTCTTATGTGAAAGAAAAACATTATATAGTGTCTGATAATTTCAAGCAAATAGGGCAGATACTTCCAAGTTGTGATTGTCGGATACGACGCTACTGTGCCATGGCACGTTTGTTGTGTTCCATGTTGGAACATTTGGGTATTTAATTAACTAGTTATTAGCAAAGGGAGAAAAATCATAGAAGCATGTTTCCCGTACTAAAATTTTCTGGAAACGCGGGGTTAGTTGCGAAAATACAAACCTCTATGCAACGAGTTTATGCCATTATGTATGCCCACAAAAATTCTGCGCGTTTTCTTCCGCAAAAAGAACAAATTTTACGCGTAAAAGATCGACGGCGGCCAGGGTAGCCTGGGTTTAACACGAACGGCTGGATGGACACCTGGACCAGTAGCAGGCGTCCACGCTGCGAGTACGGTTGCCACGATCCTTTTCCAGATACCGTAGCCTTTTTTTCTTCTCACGTGCATGTGGGCCCATGTGACTTTGCCAGTGGAAACAGTAGTGTTGGACGTGTGGGTCCCTGTTGCTGGACTAGTCTAGCTCTGCTGGCTGCTTGGTCCGGGGCAGTGTCTTCCAAAAAAGAAGTACTCACTCTTTCGAAGGCTGGTATTTTTCACATGTAAATTTCTCTCATATTTAGCTCACATTTATCAAAGTTATGCATAGGCATTGTTTTGGAGTATTTTCTAGGACACATGCCTCAGCGTGAAGAATACAAATCATGGACAACATTCTTGTTATTCTTGGACCATTTTATTTATGGTTTTCACACCCTGACTTTTGGGGTGGATTGAATTTAGATGGTAGTCCAAGCGAGGCACAGATGTTGTATATGCACATACATGATTCTTGATAGATATATGGTCCGTTTAGTTCAGCAATTGACGTGTAGTTACCCAAATTCTCTCCTAAATTTCACTATACAAAAAGAAGATTCTAATCACATCAAAATACCGGCACATGCATGGAGTATTAAATGTAGATGAAATCAAAAAATAATTGCACAGTTTTATTGTACTTTACGAGATGAATATTTTGAGCCTAATTAGTCAAAGTTTGGACAATTCTTACCAAATACAAACGAAATGCTACAGTTACGCTATAGTGGGTTTTTCCTAATTTTGCACACCCCAAATTGGAGGATCTAAACAAGGCCTGAGCTATAAAAAGCTATTGTGAGTTATAGGCTGGAGAAGAGTACTTGTTATAATTTATGTGCTGTGAAAAAGTTGGAGTAAAAGTTGTTTGATTAAAACAATTACCATCTCTCTTTATCTCCCATAAACTGGATTCAATTTCTGAATGGAGTGAGTTAGCTTAATTTATTTGTGTTAGTTGGTGTGTTCTCGCGTCAAACGTATTTGGTCAACCACACGCTATAGGCAAGCAGTGAAGATGCACCCAAGTACAAGCGGACGCGGTCGCAATGCTTCCGTGCCGATGAATCTGGACAAGTGTACAGCCAGCAGCCCAGCACGGTTGCAGGAGCAAGAAACCAGCTCGACGACTTTGACTCGCATCGCATCGACGTCGAGAGACTTCTTGGGGAGGGGACAGGGGAATCATATGCGCGAGCCACGTTGGCCACGCGCGAAACCAGATGGTGATAACTGATAAGCGCGATGTGTTACTCGGCAACGGATCCTATGCAAACTAGATATCCCGTGCAAATTTGTAAACTAACGATCTGGACCGCAGATGTTAATCCAAGAGATCACAGAAACAAATGGACATCTTGTTTTTAAGAAGTTATTTTTAAGCTTGGTTATATTCATATAAAATTGATATCAATATTTGACTTATTGTATCATATAAATATTAAGTTATGAACAGTTTTTATATTTTGACCAAACTCTTTTTTTAGAAAAGTTTTGATTTCTTAAAAAACCAAGGTGTACATTCTTTTTTGAAACAGAGGAAATACATAATATTTTGGACATTGACACGACCACATACGTGTGATTCACCCTGAGAGCTTTATTTATGTTGGAAAAAAGAATAGTAAAGAATATAGTTATTTTGGACATTGACATAACCACATAAGTGTGATTCACCTTGAGAGCTTATTTATGTTAGAAAAAAAGAATTAATTAAAATTTGGATGCACATGGAACCCTCGAGATCTAGCAAGAAAATTTTCTTTGCTTAACTTCCTAGAGAAAAAAACTTTGCAAAGGTTATTCCTGCTTGTGATTCTTTGTGGTAGTAGTTTTTTTTAAAGTAGTGTTTTGTGATAGGAAGTCTATGTTATCTATGATAAACACACCATAGTGTCTATATAGAGAAAATAGTCCAGTATAAAAAAATGAATCGAAGGAGCTATTTTTTTTTTTTTTTGGCTCTAGCCATTTAGTTCATTTCAGAGAACCATCTTAAAAAGTAGCCTAGAGTTTCTTCTTTGTAAAATTTCATTTGGTAAACTAAATGTGTGTTTGGCAACGAGAAAATTTTTAGATTCTTAATTAATAAAATCACTACCAAGTGCACCAAACATGATTTCCATTTTCATGTTTTTCAAAAATTCCCATGGTTTTCGGTTCCCATAAAACTTCACAACATTCGTTGTGCCTACCACTCCTAGATGGATTAACGCCAATCTCATTTGAGTTTTATTTGTATTAATAGGTTGCCATGCAAGTATTTTTTATGAAATATATGTCAGTGTATTTAAAAAGAGAGATAAGAAATGAGTTTTATAGCTTTTGAGTCATAAAATTAAATATCTATAAAACTCTAGAACAAAACTTTACATTAAAAGAGCACGTTTTATCCAAGTTTTATTTCATTCTATTTGACAGCCTTAGAAATAACACCATGTACTCCACAGAAGACTGAGCTAATTGCAATTGAACCTTTCCGACAGACTACAGTACAGTTTTCATCGTCTGTCAGTCTACAGTTTCAGCTCGTAATGCATGGTGACTAATTGCAATTGAACCTTTATTTCCGACAGACTACAGTACAGTTCTCATCGTCGGTCAGTCTACAGTTTCAGCTGGTAATGCATGATGTACGTACTCTTCTGATCTTGAATGCATGATGTACTAGTATCTCCCAGAGAGCTGGAGGAAGCCGGAGTGCTTCCAATGATCATCTCCCTTGGCCGATGGTTCGCCCATTGCCCCTCGCCCTCGTGCATCGGCAGCGTACGCCCCAGTAGCAGTAGCTCGTGTCAATGCGCGCCCGGCCGGCCACCGCGGTCCGCGGGCACGGTCTGACGGACATGCCGCACCGCAAGCGTGGGACAGCCCATGTGAGATTTGTGTGACCTGCCTGCACCTATGTAGGAGTACTCCGTCCGTAGTTCCGTTCCCTTCTCCTCCTCATTTCTTATTGTTTTTTTTAATAAAAGGATGAAGGTCCTGACTTGCCATCTTCAGGGGGAGAAAAGGTGCTATAAGTAAACTCTCAAAAATGCTGTAAAAGTTTACTGATATGTTTGCTGGATGTGAGTTTCAGTTCTTTCCTAAAGTTGGTCACTAATAGAATTGCTTTAGTAACTCAAACCACAAACTGTATTATTCCTTCAAATACAAAGAAGGTTGTGAAGAAAATAAAACTCAGGCCACAGTCTATTACAGATTTTGTCACCATTGATCAAAATGTAGATTCAGACTGGTTTTGACCCTTAGGGAGACCGGAGACCAGCAAGTGCTCCTTCTGAAGAGCCATGACTATAGCTCATCTTTTAGACCAAAAGACAGATTTAACTATTTACTAGAAAACGACTCATCCTTTTAAATGTTTGGTATGGCTTCTCCTGCTCTTTCGTAGGAGTTGCTGTCAAAGTCAGAGTCGGAATTGTGCCAAATAGGCCGTCCTATAAGAGCACCAAGGTTTCTTTAGTTAAACGTAAGTGTTTTGTAGCCAACGAAGCTTCACGTAAATGCGTACAATGCCCCGGAAGGAATTGGGGATGAACCATCGCGACGTCATCAACTGCCCATCCCTTGACTCATCCGTTACTGAGCGACAATCGCTCGCAAATTTTCCTACTTATAGATATATTATATGCTTAATCACATCACGACTTATATGAACAGAATGCAGGTCCACTTTCAGTGTTGACACAGCTCCTTGCATTGTTAGACCAACAAAAACTTTATAAAAACAAAAGGGGCCCTCTTTTTATTTTTGATAGGAAGAAGAGTAAATTGCATCGGGAGTACATAAACTATACGCGTGGGTGCAAATTACCCCAATAACTATTAATCTGCTCTATATAAAACAAGAACTTGTCATCTTGGTGCATATACGGTCCAAATACAATCTTTTAGCCTGCACGACAATTTAATCTATACGGCTCGTGCGGCTCGCAGGTACACGGCTCATGCATATAGGTACATGGCTCATGCATAGCAGCTCGGTCATACGCGGCTCGAGCGACGGGGACGAGCTCGTAGACGTCATCATCGGTGTGCTCGTGCTGCTGGTCTGTGTTTTCTTCCCTACGTGTGTAGTAACGTAAGGTATATATAGCAAGATTTTTCATGATTCTTTGCAACCTTGAAAGGCAAAGGGATAAGTAAAAAGAAGATGCCGCATAGCTTATGTCTATTAAGTGATTCAGTACAAGAAATCTAAAATGTACATTACGCAAAGTTCATACGAATTGTATGGAAGTTCATACCAACTGTATGGAAGGCAAAACACAATGATTCTCCTTTATAGTATATCTTTGAGGGAATTGTATGAACTGACGTGGTTTAGATGCAAATAACAGATGAGAACCGACCATATCGAGGTGGAGCGCGCCGGGTTCTCGGCGACAAGGATCCATTGCTCGCGGCCACCTGCGATGATTCGCCGCAGCGCTGCCTTGTTTGGTCGGCAACTTCCTCGATCTACTTCGTGTTGATCTTGACGTCGGTTCCGTCCTGCCGTCGAGCAAGCCGTGTATGGCAAGGTCGAGGACGTGCTCCTCGTTTTGAGGCGGAGATCATGGGCTTATGATATGTGCATCCGATCTGCTATATGCACGCGTCTATCCTGAGTGAGGTGCGAATATGCAGAAGCCGTGAGCCGTGAGCCATGTACGTGAGCTGAGACCTACTGTCACGAGCTATGCACCCATGGGAGCCGCGAGCCATATAGTGACAATGCAAGCTGCACGAGCCGTGTGCATACAAAGCCGCACAAGCCGTATACTAATACGAGTCCAAACGTAGCCGAAAACCGCTGAGCACGCGAGGGATTGAATTTTGGACCGTATACGCACCAATATAACAAGTTCTTGTTTCACATAGAGCAGATTCAAAGTTATTGGGGTAATTTGCACCCACATGTATAGTTCTTGTACTCCCCATGCAATTTACTCTAGGAAGAAAAACACGGGAGTCAGGTTTGTTCATTCTTGACTTTTGTGTTTGCTTGCAAAGCTCAGCAATACCCAACTTTACCTTTGTGTTGTGTACTTTAGCATTGTGAAGTGTTTTGGTTTTTGTATTTCAGCACCTACACTTCAAGGCATCAACTTTCCGATAAATTGCACAAATGAAGCGACAGCCAAATGGCTTGGCCTGACTTTTGAAACCATTGAGCTTTGACTAGACAACCTGATCAATCAATAATATATCATTCCTACACACGCATTTAGTGTTTTCCAATGCAACCTTTGACATAACACAACAAGGAGTCAAGGACCAAGATCATAATGCGAGCCCTAATTTTGGTGTTATGTATGAGACGGTCAAGTTGTACTGTAGATGGAAGATGTACTCCTGTACTCAGAGAAGTGTGATCTCACTCTCACCTGATATGCACTAGCCTTCATGTGATCAGTTCGCCATTCACGGAGCAAGATCAGATTGACAGATTTTAGCGTGGAAAAGTAACAGGATCAGATGAAGTCAGACAGCTTTGATCATTTGTGTATTCATTCACCATGTATCATGTGCAGTTTCTTGAATGTTTCTTGATATTAAAGTCAAAACTGCAATATTTTTACATGTGCCGTTCTTTTTCTTTATGTGTAACACAAGATACAAGGACACTTTAGAACACAGGGGAGGAACTGAGATCGAAACTTCTCTTTCAGGGCTTCAGGTCTTCTAAGTTTTTTAAACAGCTTCGTTCCACAAGGAAAATGCCTCGCACAAAAAACTTCCATCGTACACTAACAGTTGCACTCACGCTACTCAACACCATGCCGTTATGCGTTTAGGACTGTTTGGTTGGCTTAGCGCATGGACGAAAGATGGATGAGAACACCTGCACAAATCATATGACCTATAAGTTTGTTACCAGTCACACCTTAAGAATGCCTATTTCCTCCCTAATGGTTTTTGCACCCTATTATTTATTTTGCATATTTTTTTGGCAAATAAACAGATATGATGATGATTACTATCCAATTGCTAGAATGCCTTTTTTTTTTTGAAACAGTGCAAGCAGATCTATTTTATTTTAGTTCTGCTCACCCTCGTATTGTCACATCTTCTTAAAATTCTTTATTGTATCTTTTTTCATAAAGAACTTGAAATAGGTTACACTATCAACCTTTCATCCTTAACCCTTATCCATGAGCTTTTGGGGTGTAATATTTGAAGTGTTACATTACCTAATAGCATAGGGTTTCTTAAATCTCTACCTACATTGCAAACAAAAAGGTGATGATTGGCTCTAGAGACATCGGCAGTTCTCACCTACTACGGACTTGCATGGCTGCAGGGACAGGACAGCTTGACAGGGATACAGACACACCAACCTTCAGCATCTATGGACACAGACTGGATTTGCAAATTGCATGCACTCGTGGCCGTGGGGCTTGAAAACAATGCAATGCAACGATGGTTATCTGACCAGGACATAGTTAAGGTAGTGCCGAAAACTGATTTGGATGATGGGTTTGGTGACCAGTCAACTGAAAGGAGGCAACTGCATTTCATAATTATAGACAGCCTGTCAGTTCGTCTGGCCAGATTATGCAAATTAAAGGAGACAACTGCATTTCATAACTAAAATAGCCTATCCATTGTGTATGCTTTCTCACTGTGCATGGTTATAGTTATTATCACACGGAACCTGTGGACAAGCGCTAAATTCTAGTTAGACTTGAGCACAGTCAGTTCAGCTGAATGTTCATAGTCAGGGTGTCCTTATTCAGTTCATTGTTGAGACTTGAGAGTCGGCTTATCCAGGCAAAGTTAAACCAAAACAGATCAGCAGAACCAGGATGTGAACGCCAATCCAATCCTAGAAGCACGAAATGTAAAAGAGCACTTCTCATGTATTTTCATTCTAATGTTTTCCATCTTTTGTCAATTCAATATTTTGGACGATAAACAAATCAAAATGACCTGTCGTTTTAGCATGTAGCTTATTACCTTTCAGAATTTACATTTACAAGCTCATCTGCCATCTACATCATTTGTCCTGCAGAGAAACCAAAACCAAATGCAGCTCAGACAGATCAAAAGTGTAGCAGCAAGAATGATACAGTGCTCTTAACATGTAAATATTGTTTCAAAGAAAAATGATAAGTAGCTTTACATAACTTCTACAGCTAACATACAGAAATGAAATATCAGATAAGATTTACCTTTCTAATGACATACCGGAAGCTCCAAACCCAGCGTGTTACATTCCATTTCCAGTATTGATGATTACAACTCCAATGTGAAGTCAATTAGCCGTATGAGCACCTCGTTCCTCTTTGGTGAAGGAATAGCAGAATTTCAATAAGAAAACATAGAGAATACAAATGTCAAAAGATGGAAGTGGCTTTTTGCAACCCTGGGAAGACAGGGGTAAGGCAACATTTTACATTCAGTATCCTAGAAGATGAATATCTAGTTTTAATACGGAATTCACATAGTTTCTAGAACTATGAGAGAAATTCATCAATAATTTCATAATGAAAGATATACAAGGAGATATACCATTAAGAAGCTCTTTGTCCTGGGATCATTGTAGCGTGCAAGCAAACAGCCTGAATGAGGCTTCAATCCATCGTTAAGTAACTGGGAGCGTAGATCCTTCTCCTTCTGGAGCACAATTTCTTCTTTCGGTCGTCCACTGAATTTTTTCACTGCAGCAATGCCTCCTTCTACCTTCCGCAAAGTAACTGCTGTATTTGGAGCTGGTAAACTGATACAAAAAAATGCTATTAACCACAGAAGTAAAACCATACAAATTATTGCAATTATCTCCTTCATTACCTTATCACACCTATATAAATTCACAACCTAGAAACACAAAATTTAGATGAAAAAGAGGAGAAAAATGGTAATCCCTCCATTCCAAATTATAAGACATTTTGGCTTTTCTAGATACATTACTTTTACTATATATCTACTATCTAGACATAGTGTATATCTAAGTGCATAGCAAAAACTATGTACCTAGAAAAGCCGAAACGTCTCATATTTTGGAATGGAGTAAGTGGCAAAATACCAAGGGACAAGGGAGAAACAATAACAGGAAATGGCAGGAGCTCTGGAGTTCAGATCTGAATCCTTGGATATACCTGTCCAAGTCTTTGTTCATTGGCAGAACTATCTGGATGGATACATCTGAAAGTGTGTCATCAGAAGCTTGAGTGAAGACAGGTGTGGTCATCGGAATCTTTTCAGATGAAGCATTATTGCCAAAGATATATCTACATGTATAAGCAAATTCAGTATTGTGGCATGAGTTTCAAGAATATGTTTGACACGTTTGCTGATCACTGTAATGTATAGAATATCTCACCCGGTTACATTGTTGAAGCCAGATGATCCCGTCAGTTTATCACCTTTTGCTTCAACGACTAAGAATGGCGCATAACTCCTGACCTGATAAATTAGTTATGCTCATAAATTTTACCTCTGGCAAAAATTTGCAAATAACTAAAATTTATAATTAGGCACTTTTAATGATTATAACTCTGCAGGCGAAGATCATATGTATAATACAAATAACAAAACAAGATCATGTGTATAATGGATTATGAGGGCATGCCAACACTTTCTATATATTTGTGTAGTATATGCTAGTCAACATGTACGTGGAATCCACGTTTTGAAAAATATAAGAATAACATTATTATTCATGATTCAAAGAACCGAAAGAAGCTTGATTAGACATAATAATAATTAGCAGATGATATATTAGTGGTATCTGAAACATATATATTTATAATGTAACAATTACTAAGTTTGATTAGAAATAATAATAATTAGCAGATGATATATTAGTGGTATCTGAAACATATACATTTATAATGTAACAATTACTGATAAGCACCAAATGATGGGCCATTAGATGTCAACAACCTGAGGCTTAGATTGCTGAGTAATTATAAATTGTCAATCAGTAAAGATAAAATAATTGTAGATCAGTATAGACGATGCATTATATTACTCTATGTACACAAAAATTGTAGATCAAAGATCAAACGCATAGTAAATCAGTATAGATGATGCATCAGATAGCTCTGAGTACACAAAATTGTAGATCATGCACAAATCACATTGTAAATCAGTATTGATGATGCATTAATACCTCGTAATGTGCAGTCTTCTTTAGAATAAGGTAATTTGGTGTTTCTATGTCAGGGGTCTTGTAAATCCGTAGCTGAACAAAATGCCAAAAACCAGAGTGTCTAAATACTTGTTGACATGTGAAAAGAAAATAATAGGCTGACTGCAGATTACCTGCTTGATAACATCCCACAATCCTTCAGAAGAGAAGTACTCGTTATTTTGTATTGAATCCCAAAGATCCTGCACTTCAGGGTAACAGAAAAATACAGAATCATTTAATGAAAAGCACTACATTATTGTTGATTACTACAATCTAAATGAAGGAGATTGGTCTGCAAAAAAATTCCATAGCCCATATAGCAAATGACAGCAGGACCAAAATAAACCACTGGTATGGAGCAAGCAGAAAAAGAAAAGAAAATAGTAAACCGAAAGGAAGGAACTAATTCTGTTGCATGGTTGCTCCTCTTGATGCCATGGTGAGCAAGTAAAGTTATCTTATGGTTGAGGTTTACCTGGATTCATCCATCATGATGAACAAAAATAAAGAAAAAAAATTATGTGCCTTATCTCAGAATAAACCTACTGGGTGTCTTGCTTTTGCCTTGGTCATATTGGAAGCTAAGTGCAAGGTATAGGACTATATAACCATATCATTAACCATCAGTATAGAAGTTAATCCCCACAGTGCAATTATGAGCTTATGCTCAACCACATTGTTAATACACTAAGCATTGGTGATAACTTAAGAATTTTATCCACCTTCTAAGCATCAGGTGCTAATGGTAGTGTGAAAACAAGACAACTGTTTCACTACCTCTAAGCAACCCATTATACATGCTCTAAGAAAGGAGGAGGCAAGGGGGGGTTAGCGACAACACAATGTATGACAAACTACCAATGAACTACAAGTATACAGCATGGCGTACACAAAACAGGCAGGAAACTTGTCAGAGAAGCCTCTGATAATATTTGTAGTGTGCTACGTGCTAACTAGTCACATGACAACTTATAACTACTTTATATTGCTCTTTACATGTACTATTATTGTCCTCATTTGCACACATCTCAATGTGGTACCAAATAGGGGAAATGAACACAACGTCTTATGCCTGCGTGACAAAGCGAACCACGCCAATATAATTTTCGCCTGATAAGCAAGAGTGCTAACCACATGGCTGTTGAACTTGAGATTCTGCGGGTTGACGCCCATGATCGACACGCCAGTGAAGACCAGCTCCGGCTTCCAGGGCAGGAGCATAAACTTCATCACCATTGTCCACCTCGTGGTGAGCTCGTACGGCCCTGTCTAGAACCAAATTCAGCACAGTCAATAGCCGCCACCGCCACAACTACAAATTTCGCTGCCGAGGTAGCCGTCGATGGTGTCGTGGGAGAGCGCCGCCGAACCTGCTTGACGGCGTGGAGGTAGAAGTCGGGGCGGAAGAGCAGCTTGAGGAGGCGGATGTTGAAGAGGTAGCCGTCGATGGTGTCGTGGCGGGTGATGGGGTCGCGGAACCGCACGCGGTCGTCGTACGCGGACCGGTCGACGCCGACGTCGTCGAACAGGTGCGGCAGGTCGGCGCGCAGGAACTCGCACAGCCTCTCTGCATCAGCCGCGGAGAGGCCCCCGCCGCCGCCCGTCTCCTCCTGCTCATCCTCCTTCGGCACGGCCGACGACGCAGGGGCCACAGCGCCGCCGGGCGGCGCCGCCCGTGCCGCGACCGCGAGGCGGGGGCTCCTCCTCCTCTCAGAGACCGTGGTAGCGCACGGGCAGGGACGCAAGGACACGGCGGTGCGGGCCGCCGGTGGCGGCGGGAGGACGAGCAGGCGGGAGCGGAGGGATGCGGTGGTGGCCATTGCTGCCATTCGTTTGGTTTCTCTCCCTTCGTGTTTCGCTATATTTTTTTTCTTTTCTTTTTTGCGCGCGCGTGTTAAAATTTGGGCCAGAAGATAACTGGCGGGCCTTGTCCAATTTCTAGCCACAGGCCTGGAGTGGACGAGTGAAGTCACCGCGAGATAAAAATTCCCCTCCATTCAGCGAAACAAACCTAAATTGTACAGGAGCAAACTCACGGCTAGATATTCTTTTAAAAATGATAAATTGTACAACAATGAAACATCCGATGAACTTGGCCATTCTAGCGTACCAGCAGCTGTAATTTATGATATCATGATAGCTAGGAAGGATCGAAGGATGGACTAGCAAATCTAGATCTTTTTTTAGAACTGACAAAGCTTCATCAGATCTATTGATTACAACCAGAGTTTATGATACCCCAGCATCTTGGTAGTGGTACAAGCCACTCCTCCACCGAATTGGTATGGAGTTTTGCACATATTACAATTTCTACTAGTGAAGCTAAAAGAGAAATCAACAACTTGTTGATCCCGGGTATGAGTGTAAAATGTGGTTCAATCGGTGTTCGTTCAGGACATCGACATGGCTTCATAAGTCTTATGGAACACATACATGGCTGTCGGAAGTTTTTTTAGACAATGACAGGTATATGCGGGTCATATTACTTAGGAGGTTCCGCCACACAACTCTGGCTCGAGTCCTCAATCTACATGAGAAGAGGGCCGACTTCAGAATGTTGGTGCCCATGCTTCTCCTATAACCTATCACTTGACAGTCTGTTTCCAGATAAAGACGTTACACCCCTCAGTCAATTGCGCACTCTATCCCATCCCGACAAGCCAAAGCCTCTGTAGACAAAGCACTGAGGCAATGATCATACCACCATGCTCGGTCGTGGTAGGTTGGCCCATCCCTGATCTTCAAGAACCACACCAGACGCTCCTCTCCTTTCCTCTGCAATGAAAGCGATATCGACATTGCACTTGGTCCATCCCGCCAGAGGTCGTCGCCATTGTTGTGCCACACTCTCTAGACCTCTTTCTTTGATCGGGTTTGAGAGTTGCCACAAATCAAGAGATGTATCCTTAATCCATTTGATTGCCTTTTTCATTAGGATACATCATCATGTCGTCTTTTGTTCCTAGCCTCACTTCTCCATCAGGCCTCACACACCGGTGATACAATGGCCTCTCACGCCTTGATGACTTTGATGACCTCCGCTCCACCTCTGTTCCCTACGCGCAACTTTCTCACACGAGTGCGCTGTCTTAGGCCCTCTCCACGTGAGCCCTTCATATTGGCCCTCCCCCTTGCTCCTTTGTGTTGCCTCCGCATCTACGTTGTTGTTGCCAATGCTACCTTGTCCTGGGGGCAAATCGAGCCGTGACCAAGTGTTAGCCTCACGGGAGCTCATAGAACAACACAGAGTTGCATTTGTTTTCTCCAGCTCTTGCTCCGTCCATTCCTCAACATTTTTTTGTGTGGATTCACTAGTGAAGTAGAGAGGCGCGGTGTTTGGATCGACAGAACGCAAAGCTACTGGTGGAGCGTCTTGCAGAGCTTTACTGCTCGCAAGCCTCCAACATCTTATACATTCGGAGTGCGTTGGTAGAGATCTAGATTCTCGTAGAAACGTTTCAGATCAAAATTCTCTCAAAAGATTTTTCGGATGATTAATCAAAGCCACTTCATAAAATCTTCTAGTTGGTGGTCCAGATTCTAATTTATAAAAAATGCATAAAAATATATAAATTAAAAATATGCCTTAAAAAGATCAATATTTTTTTATGAGCGAAGAGCTAAACAACAATTTAAATACAACTCATTTTATCTCGATGTACTTTGAAAAGGCAACTAAAAAAATAATTTAACTACTGCAAAAGCACGATCATAGAATTGGATAAACCAGCCTCTCACCGTTCCGAGCTCTAGCGAAGGAACTATGAAACGTTACCCTAAGAGCTCGCTCAGTTAGCGAAGGAGTACTAATTAGCCTAGCAATCCGGCTAGAAATCGTGGCACGGAATAGTTCTTTGAACAGAACGAGTCTAAGCATCCGCTCAGCTGTTTTGAAATGAACCCAATAGCTATTCTAGCTTATCAGTATTACAAATTCGTTACAGTTTTTTAAAAAAGGTATTACAAATTTTAGTGAACCATTTCAACTGAAAATCAATAATGGATAATCGAACAAGGGCTTAGAAGTTCAGGAGCCCAGTTCCACACGACGCCGAGATATCCATACATGGGCCTCGATCTGGGCCCCCATTCGCGAGTCCATTATCGCGGGCTGCCTCGGCCTAAGCCGACGCGCTTATATAAAGCCCCGAACCCTAGAGGCCAGCGCCTTCCTCCTCGCCTCCCCTCCCCTCCGCTCCTCACCCCGCCGTCGTCTGCTGCGGACTGCGCCTCCGCTTTCGCTCGCAAGGTATCGCTCGATCTCGGCTCATCCTCTCTCGCTCGATCTCGGCTCATCCTCTCTCGCTCGATCGTCGAAGTTGTACAGCCTCCCCGTGGATTCGCTCCTCTGCTTGCGATTTGTGGTAGTTACTGTGCCTCCAACCCCTTAGGGTTCTACGGTTTTGTTTGCTTTCGTGTTTGGATGGCCTGATTCTTACGGGTAGTAACTTCTAGATCCGATGAATTACATGCCTACCGAGTCTTAGGGGTAGTTCCTTCTGGATCCGATGAATAACTCACGTACGGATGGCTTACTGATTGTGCTTGTGGTCTACCCGGTCTTCATGAGAAGCCAGATCGAAGATTTCGAGGTGTACAGCTGCTGTAGTTTCTGTTTTGCAGATCCTTTGCTCTGGATCTGTCTTGGTAGTTCATATGCTCTGGACGCGTCCAATTTTGAATTCGTCTTAATCTCAAGAAATTCTGTGTGCTCACTTAATAGTGCTCTTTTCATATTTTCTAGGCTGCTAATGTTATATTGTTTGCTCTGCTTTAGATCCCCCGCCTACTGATGTGTATCAGGCTTTTTTAAGCTGATTACTGCTGTTGCAACTTTAAATCGAGTTTCTGATCCCATCTAAAAAAATTGTCTGTTAATGGCTTTAGCCTTTAGTATTGTGTGATGTTTACAAGTGTTTCTAATAATTGATTCTTCTGGTGTAACAGTTTAAGCCTCACCTCCAGCCATGGGTAAGGAGAAGTCCCACATCAACATTGTCGTCATTGGCCATGTCGACTCTGGCAAGTCGACCACCACCGGCCACCTGATCTACAAGCTTGGAGGCATTGACAAGCGTGTGATCGAGAGGTTCGAGAAGGAGGCCGCTGAGATGAACAAGAGGTCCTTCAAGTACGCGTGGGTGCTCGACAAGCTCAAGGCTGAGCGCGAGAGAGGTATCACCATTGATATCGCTCTGTGGAAGTTCGAGACCACCAAGTACTACTGCACGGTCATTGATGCCCCTGGACACCGTGACTTCATCAAGAACATGATCACTGGTACCTCCCAGGCTGACTGTGCTGTCCTTATCATTGACTCCACCACTGGTGGTTTTGAGGCTGGTATCTCCAAGGATGGCCAGACCCGTGAGCATGCTCTCCTTGCTTTCACCCTTGGAGTGAAGCAGATGATTTGCTGCTGCAACAAGGTATAATTTGGGATTTCTGCTTCACACCTGTTGTGTCATTTGACGCACTAGTAATAGAGTATTTGAGCTTTGTACAAAATTTGGTGCTAGTGCAATATTGTTTGAGTTGTATGCAGGATTTCACGAGTGCAATAAGTGATTCCATTAACCTTCTGTTGCAGAAATATACTCTATAATTTTGATATAAGTTTCTCTTTCATTCGTTTTGAGTAATGTTTAGAGGTTACTGTAATACTTTTAGTGCATTATAAATATGTAGCATTTAATTTTCTTCAACTCTTCATATGATCTGTATAGTAGTTACTTAATGTGCTGCTCTTGATTCAGGATGCATTGTCATATACCTGTTAACTATATTTTTTTGTACTTGGTTTGTATTTGTTACAACCTGGACTGGCTATGTTGGTTATATGTGTTCATTATTATTTAGTTGCTGCTGGGATGTCACTATATGTGCGTACCAGTTAATTTTGATTGACGTCTTCTCACTGTATACAACATTATTCCTGAGTTTGTTTGTGCAGCAGTTAATTGATGTGGTCTCAAAAATGTACAGTTTGCCTGCTGTTGTGATTTATTTCTTTAAAGCTAATGTCATTCTGTTCCAAGCATATACTGTCTACCATGGATAACCGAACTGATGATAATGATTTTCTGTTCTGTTTTTAGATGGATGCGACCACTCCCAAGTACTCCAAGGCCCGTTATGATGAGATTGTTAAGGAAGTCTCATCCTACCTCAAGAAGGTTGGATACAACCCTGACAAGATTGCTTTCGTCCCGATCTCTGGTTTTGAGGGTGACAACATGATTGAGAGGTCCACCAACCTGGACTGGTACAAGGGCCCAACCCTGCTTGAGGCTCTTGACCAGATCACCGAGCCCAAGAGACCTTCCGACAAGCCCCTACGTCTCCCCCTCCAGGATGTGTACAAGATTGGTGGTATTGGAACTGTCCCAGTTGGTCGTGTGGAGACTGGTGTCATCAAGCCTGGTATGGTTGTCACCTTCGGTCCAACCGGCCTGACCACTGAGGTGAAGTCTGTTGAGATGCACCACGAGGCTCTCCAGGAGGCCCTTCCTGGTGACAATGTTGGCTTCAACGTGAAGAACGTTGCTGTGAAGGATATCAAGCGTGGGTATGTGGCCTCGAACTCCAAGGATGACCCTGCCAAGGAGGCTGCCAGCTTCACCTCCCAGGTTATCATCATGAACCACCCTGGACAGATTGGCAACGGCTATGCCCCAGTGCTGGACTGCCACACCTCCCACATCGCTGTCAAGTTTGCTGAGCTTATTACCAAGATCGACAGACGATCTGGCAAGGAGCTTGAGAAGGAGCCCAAGTTCCTGAAGAACGGTGATGCTGGTATGGTGAAGATGATTCCCACCAAGCCCATGGTGGTGGAGACCTTCTCTCAGTATCCCCCACTGGGTAGGTTTGCTGTCCGTGACATGAGGCAGACGGTTGCTGTTGGAGTCATCAAGAGTGTGGAGAAGAAGGACCCGACTGGTGCCAAGGTGACAAAGGCTGCTGCCAAGAAGAAATGATGTGACCAGTTGATCCTGCATCTGCTTTTGCAATACCTAGTTGATGTTCCATTATCACATAAGTTTTGTATGTGGTCGTTGCTGTTATCGTGTGAACTGTTGAGCTCTGCTAGTTTGGGGCCTTTTATCTGTTTAGGTACCATCTTGTTATTTCACCTTTTGCGATACAAGAATGCTTTAAGACCTATATGTTAGCCATTTGTGCATTGTTAAACTGGTTTACGAAGTTGGCTTTGTGCACTTTGGTCCTTTTGGCCCCCCTTTATCTGTTCTGGGAGATTTGGACGGTCATTTTAGATTGGGTTTATCTGCTACATAGAGAAATTTAGTTGCTTCTCTTCACTATTGTTTTTGCGATGTTGTGAGTGGACGTGCAAGGTTGATGGTCTGGAGAAGTAACCTCAAATCATCAGGAATTGTGGTTCTTCAGTGTCCTGTGTGCTGTTTGTAGTACTAAGCATGTCCCTGATGAGTTATTGAACTCGTTCTTTTCTTATAAACTTAAAACAGGTTTTCAATTCACGCTATTTACCATCTGATTGTTGTCTTTCGAGTGATTCAATGGCAATTTAAGTTTGTTTTCTTGCGAGTGTAGGTAAGCTAGGTAGAATTCTTGTAGGGAAACCTCTGACCTTGCCCTCACGCGCGATGATAATTTATATAGGTAAGAGGGATGGCTATATATTGACATAAATTTACATACATTCCAAAGTTCTGAGTAAACTGAGAACATCTATATTTATGGTGCACACGCAGTTGGTTACAATAACTAAAAAATGCACGGTGATGGCCATAAAGTTGCACACGCAGTTGGTTACAATAACTAAAAAATGCACGGTGATGGCCATAAAGTTTTGTAGGCACTGAAGTTCAGTATTTATACAAAAGAGCTACATAGTGCTACGAATTGTCTTGTAGAAGATCAGTACTAGAGTATTTATACAAAGCCAACTGCTGCCTCCAGATGGTGCCGATGATTAGAGTTTTGAACTGGCGTACAAAAGCATGAGAGGATGGACATCCAGATGGTGGCGATGATTAGAGCCTTTGGATATAGTTGGACGAAGAATCAGTCTGATTCCCAGAAAATGAAGCAAAAGCCTAAGCTTAAGATTGGATAAAACTGAACCTTTGGAATGATGTGCATCTTTGAACCCATAAAATTATATCATACTGATCGATCAATGCTTTGCCTGTATTAGAGTTGAGTGTTTTTTTTATTTTATTTTATTTTATATAGGAAAACCCAGATCAGGTAAACAAAAGTGGGATGCCTCACCTAAGCATTGATCTTTCTTTTTGTGATTGGCAGTACACATGCATCATCTCCATCAGAAAAATGGGCAGATACAAATTGAATCATAGTTAAGTCAATTGGAGTATGCAGAGGGAACTTTTGAAAAATGAATATAGAATGTGAGGGGAACTGCATAGCTTAACTCGATGTAAGATTGTTGTCAAAAAAAAAAAAAAAAAAAAACTCGATGTAAGATAGCCCAACCTAGGGTATTTCAAATAACTACCATTGTTGGTGCATGGGGATCGATCAATTGGAATAGAGGTTATTCAAAAATTAATTAGGATGTATGCTTATTTATTTGGCATGAAAGTAGATGAATTAACTCAACTGAATATTTTTTTTTACAGATGAAAGTATGTGTCATACATCGTCTCAACATTGTTGGTGTTGGGTGTAAGCAGGAAAAAATATGAAAATTAATCAGATTTGTACACATTGCCTGATTTATTTTGAGTGTTTTTTTGGTGGGCAATGCAAGCCTAATTGAGGTAGTGATTTTCATGTATATACTATATAGATAATTCGCCCTTGTTACTGTATATAATTCATCTAAAAGCATGGATTACACTATGTTCAGCAGGATGTAATGTATTTGGTTCCTCATTTGTGATGATGCCGTAAACATGTTCTTATAGGTAAATTATGAATCCATCGAGATGCCAACATTTTAGGTTACAAAACAAAAAACAAATAAGCAGGAAACATTGGATCAAACATAAAGGTTTTTATTTTCCTTCTTGAAATTTTATTAAAAAGAAATGAAAGGAGCAACCTTCAGGTTGGGAAAAAAGCAGCATGATAGGTTACCTGGGAAGGCCCTGAAGTTGCAGATTAAGAAGGCAAAAATCCCTTATATAATCTGATTGTGTTGCTACTAAGCTCATGACCGTTATCAAAGAGAAGGCAATGTTCCCCAGTATCGTGATCTTCAGTAAAAGGGGGAGGCAAATCCGACCAAAAAAGATGTGTTAGTTTCGCTCCACAATTATTAATCTTCACTTTCTGAGAAAACTTTGTGCTGTGTGGATCTGTTCAGACTATCTGAACTGTACTTCCAAAATAGGTAAACCTGATAATTTCTACAGTTGTTCTAAATAGCCTAATAAGTGATGAGCATAGTAGATAGGATCCTCAAATACAAGACTTTTAATATGGTGGCAGCACAATTTGTCAATAAATATAATACAAACAGAGCTATATGGGTACAAATCTAAGAATACTAGAACCGCAAGCCACAACGCGGCCTGTGGGTGTCCACGTCACTTAAAATTTGCTTGGCCCTTGGATCGTTCATCCGACGGTGCTGCTACCTCCTCCGATGGCGTATATATACCCCTCCAACCCTAGCTCACTCTCCTGCATCCCGTGCACCAGGCACTCGCCCTCGCCTCTCTTCCTCCCTCTCTCCCTCTGTGGCGGCGACGGCGGCGCGGCCAGGCGCGGGCGCGGACGAGCGGCACGGCGGGGCGGAGCCGGCGCAACGCCGGCGGCGCGGTGGGCGAGCGCAGCCCTCGATGCGGCGTTGTGGCCAGCTCTAGCGCGGGTGGCTCCGGCGCGGCGTGCCGTTCCCAGCGCGGGTGGCCATCTCTCCCTCCACCTCTCCTCTCTCTCCTGGCGGATGGCGGTGCGGCGGTCCCTGGTGCGTCGGCATGGCGACCCCCAGGCGCACAGCCGCCCCCAGCGCGTCCTCCCAACGGCGCAGTGGCCCCAGCGCGGTGGCGTCATCTCTCCCCGTCTCCATCCCTGTCTCGCAGCCCATGGGAGCCGCTCCGTGACCCACGACCGGATCTGGTGTCTCCGTCGATGGATTCGTCGATCTACCCACCAAATCCGAAGGCGTGTGTTTCCTCAAAAAAAAAAATCTCGAAAAAAAAAAAAATCCGAAGGCGGTGCCGTGAGGGTCGTCGCCGGCGCCTAGGGTTCACCTCGCCCAGTCGGTTATCACACCATCGTTCTCATTCTTCTCTACATCCTCTTTCTACAGAGCAAATTAATGTGCTTCGATAATGAGGTTTTCTTGTTTGATGTGACGGCGGCAGGCCGGCCGGCAGCGATGGCCTTGCGTTCGTCTCCATCTCCGTCCCGCAGACGCCGGTGGGTGAACCTCATCTCTTTCTCCGGTACTCCGACCGCAGATCCTCTTCTGCTGCTGCCCAGAAAGATCAGGTAGCCATCAGTTCCCTCCCAACCCTTCTTCGTTTTCTTCTAGATCTGTTCCTCGCTTGCTCCTCATGTTTAGCCCGAGCAAACATGATCCAGTTTGACGAAATCTAGCTCCCACGCCCGCACCGACGGCAAGTCTTTTTTTCCCTTCCTGTTTGACTCATCAAAAAATTTATTTACATTTTTCTGAGTACAGGTCAGTTTGATTCATTGGTTCACATGAGTGCTACTGCAACAGGTATAGCGTAGTTCGCATTTTCATATGTTTACTCAGCATTTTAGCTTTCTTTTTCCTCGGCCCAAAGAAAAAAAAAAGCATATACATGTACATACACATTTATATGTTGTAGGAATTTCCTCCTGTGTTTCCTTGGTGCCTCTCTTGATAGAGGACTTTTCTTTTTTGATATCCTACATGTACATACATATTTATATGTTGATTTAACTACTTAATATATAGTGCCACAATTTCTTCCTTGCAGCTATTTAACTATTCTGTGTTTTCAGCTATTGGCCATTGTAGGCAGAAGCACATCCAGGGCATAGTATTATTGGATTTCTTCTAGGACCTGAAAGCAATAACCAGAAGCGACTACATGAAGTACGATCTTTTCTTTGAAATCTTATGATATTATATTCTGTTGAAACATCCTTGAGAGCAATTTCTTTGTTAAACTATTGTCTTTTTTTTTGACAAGAACTATTGTCTTTATTAACACAATGTATAAAGACTTTCTCTGGTTGCTTGTTATTGCTCAGGGTATGTGGAGCTGTTGAACAACGATGTGGAGATGGTCTGAAGAAGATGGCCTTGTATTTGAGAAGGTCTAGAAAACTCAAATTATGTTTCTGCCAGTCCTTTTCTGCTGTTGTTATTTGCAATCCAGTCATCTAATTATCACAAAAGAAGCAAGTGACTGGCCAATCTATAAAAGAACTTTATGGATATATGATAAATTATGAATTTTTTAGCAATGAGAATGCACATAAAAGAGTGCACATCCTTATATTAATATTTGTAAAAAACTGTGCACTTCGCTTCCTGGTTTCTAATGAAAAATGGGATTTGTTTTCATGACTTATGCATTGATACTTACTTCAGTGTTCTACTCCATACTCCATGAAAAGTGCTTTGTGCCTTGTAGATTGATAAGAATAGATTGATGAGCTTCACGATAGAATGTTCAGGTTACTACAAAACCTTTCATTCTAGATGAAATCACAATTATTCGCTGCCCTTCTTAAGTGATTAATCTATGACTACCTTTTGTAGTTTGGGGGCTAAAGCAAAGTCTGATCTAGCTTTTGAAAATAGGGTGGTAAAACTTCTAAAATAGAGTTGCAGATTAATTAAAAAGGTGCTATGAAATGCATCCTCTATATATAATCTTTTAGATTTTGCTCGATCCATATTTTTCTGTACATCAGGTTTCTAGCTCAAAGTTATGCTATGAAAGACTAAATTCTCTGAAAAGGCAGAGCACCGGCCAGTTATGCTAAGTAAATGTTCTGAGCTGTAGATAGTTGGATAAAAAGTGCTCAAATTATATTGTTAAATCCATGCTGGCTGTAGAGTTCAATCTTGGATTTCATAAATTAAAATATTTCAAGGTTCCATATACAGCAAGCCTCATGAAGTCATGATTAATCATGGGCAGAAAAACTTGATTGTATGACCATCAGTTATGGCTTATGCCATGCATATTCTAAATCTCTTGTTCTGGATGCAAGTGATGATTTAAACTTTCTTTTGTTGTTGTAGTTGAACCAGGGGTTTTGGAGGCCTGGACTAGATCTGAAGGAATCCAAGTAAAAGTTTTTAACCATATTGTTTGCCATCTATTTATTTCACTTTACAAAAAAATTGCAGTTATGAAAAATGGCATTAATTTTTCATCTTATGCTTTCTTTGAATAATATATCAAAGGGAACTGTTGGAAAGGAAGCACATGTTTTTCTCATGTTCTGACCTATCAAATTCTAAATGTCAATCTAAGTGAAACTGTTGTGCTTTATCATCAAGATACCATGGACATATGCTTATGCACATTGCTTAGATAGCGACTCCTCATTATGACTTCCCTATCAGGACCTTGTTTTCTAGGTCGCATGTATATTCTATTAGCAGTTTACATAATTCTAAGACCATATTTCCAGTATCATAGCAGACATTGACCTTTATTTTAATGATTTAAACAGGTTCTTCCTTGGCTCACAGCTACGTTTCTGGTATTGATGGTTTGCCATAGCCAAGCTGGAAACTTAATTACCAGAGCAAACTAAAAGCTGCTACCACTTTCTTCCTTAGGAGATATAGCTGATCGTGTGCTTCGTAGGATGTACCGTGTGTGGTACGCTATGTTGTGCCATCCCAGGAACTCTCCTCAAAGATTCTATCCCGAGACCGTATTATGTAGGATATATGTATTGTATTATTTGGACATCTTGCATCCCAGTTTAGAAATCCTGCTTATGTACTCTGTCTCATGTAAAATATATGTAGTATTCGTTCCAGGTTTAGAAATCGAGATGAATGCCCACCAAGATAGGATTTTTTTTTTAAAAAAACAATGCAGTAAGCATTCATCTGAATTTTATCCATGCTAATCTGTAATAGAATGCAGTATGTGCTATCTGTAAGTGTTCATGTGGTGCTACTATATTTATGTTGCCCCTGTCTTATTCATTAATAAGATAGGAAGTTGAACAGCTTGCCATCAATTGTTATGTCCGTGATCTAATATTCTGTGTTTTACAAACCAAATTCTTCTGTCCATGTGCTACCTTATGAGGAACAATAGTGTGTCATGTTGGTTTATTGACAACAAGTGCTTTGTGTAGCATGTGTGTTTATGTCAACCTAGATTGTATATCAATGTATGTGCCCTCATCAAATATTATGTCTTTGAGTTATATCTATCCATAGTAATGTATATATTGAGATTATTCCATTTATCAAATAGAATGTTAAATATATTGCATAGAATTATCACGCGCGCATGGGCGCGCGCAAATCACTAGTTGAGAGAAGAAATAAAAATAAGAACCCCATATGTCATTTTTTCCTGCCAAAATTGATGGTGAGTTGGCAACCTGAGATATTGCAACTTCATGGCTTAAAATCAAAGCATCAATGAACGTATTTGTGACAAAAGAGGGCAGTTTATTGTCCCATATATATTACGTCCCATCAGCCTACAATGAACAAACAGGCATGTAAGAGAAATCAGTTCATGGATTATGAGGGCACAGTAGGGCATGCCAATGCTTTCTATATATTTGTGTAATAGTATGCTAGTTAAACATGTATGTGGAATCCACATTGTGAAAAATACAGTCACTGATAACCACCAAATGATGAGCACTTAGATGTCAACAACCTGAGGCTTAGATTGCTCGGAGTACAAAATAACTTGTCAATCAGTAAAGATACAAAAAAAAAAAAATGTAGATCAAGTACATTGCAAATCAGTATAGATGGTGCATTATATTACTCTATGTAAACAAAAATTGTAGTTCAAACAAATAGTAAATTAGTATAGATGATGCATTAGATTGCTTTGAGTACAGAAAATTGTCGATGAAGTACAAATCATAGTGTAAACCAGTATTGATAATGCATTAATACCTCATAATGTGCAGTCCTCTTTAGAGTAAGGTAATTTGGTGTTTCTATGCTGGGGGTCTTGTAAATCCGTAGCTGCACAAAATGCCAAAAACCAGTGTCTCTAGATACTCATTGATGTGTGAAAAGAAAATAATAGGCTGACTGCCGATTACCTGCTTGAAAATATCCAATAATCCTTCAAAAGAGAAGTACTCATTATTTTGTATTGAATCCCAAAGATCCTGAACTTCAACATAACAGAAAACTATAGAACCATTTAATGAAAAATACTACATATAATTGTTGATTATTACACCCTCCATTCCAGTTATAAGAAATAGCTTTTGCTATACACTTCGATATACACTATGTCCAGATACATAATAAAATCAATGTATCTAGAAATCTAGAAAATACAAAACATCTTATAATTTCGAACAGAGGGAGTACAATCTAAATGAAAGAGATTGGCCTGCAAAAAATACCATAGCCCATATAGCAGATGACAGCAGGACCAAAATAAACCACTGAGATGGTGCAAACAGCAAAAGCAAAGAAAATAACGGACTGAAAAGAAAGAACTAATTCTGTTGCATGGCTGGTGCTCATTATGATGCAACTTCTTGATCCTACTGTTTGGTCTCAAAAATGGTGCCATGATGAGCAAGTACAATTCCTACGGTTGAGGTTTACCTGAATTCATTGTTCATGATGAACAAAAGGAAGAAAATGAAAAACAAAATCTGCCTTATCTCAGAATAAGGTTAAGGTACTGGGTGTTTTGCCTTGGTCAAGTATGGGTTATGAAAGCTAAGTGCAGTGTAGGACTATAGCCATATCATTAAGCATCAATATAGAGGTTAATTCCTACAATGCAAACATGAATGCTCAACCACATTGTTGACACACACTAAGCATATCTGCTAGCTAATTTTATCCACCTTCTAAGCATCAGGCGCTAACTGTATGGTTGGGGAAAAAAACAGTTTCATAACTACAAGAATACAGCATGGAATGAGACTAAATACACGAAACCAGGCTGGAAACTTGTCAGAGAAACCTCTGATAATTTTTGTAGCGTGCTAATCAGTTCACCTGACAACTTGTAACTACTATGCTCTTTGCCTGTACTATTGTCCTCATTGGCATGTTCTAATATACTTGATCTCAATGTGGAACCAAATAGGGAAAATGAACACAATGTCTTATGCCTGCACGAACCACACCAATCTAATTTTCGGCTGATAAGCAAGAGTGCTAACCACATGGCTGTTGAACTTGAGATTTTGTGGGTTGACGCCCATGATCGACAGGCCAGTGAAGACCAGCTCCAGCTTCCAGGGCAGGAGCATAAACTTCATCACCATGGTCCACCTCGTGGTGAGCTCGTATGGCCCTGTCTAGAACCAAATTCAGCACAGTCAATTGCTGCCATTCCTTTGGTTTCTCCCTTCGTGTTTACTATTTTTTTTATTTATTACTAATTTTCCTGGTTTTTTTTTTTTTTTTTTTTTTTTTTTTTTTCGCGTGTGTTAAAATTTGGGCGAGAAGATTATTGGCCGGCCTTGTCCAGTTTCTAGCCACCGGTCCGGAGTGGACGAGTGAAGTTCAACAGTCGTCACACCTTTGCAGGCTTGCAACAGAACAACTAAACAAATTCGCATTAGACGAGGAACTATTCAGCAAACAAGCCTAAATTGTACAAGAGCAAACTCACTGCCAGATATTCTTTTAAAAATGATAAATTGTACAACAATGAAACCTCTGACAAACTTGGCCATTCTAGCATACCAGCAGGTGTGATTTGTGATAGCCAGAAACTACTAGGCAGGGTCGAAGGATGCACTAGCAAGTCTGGACTTTCATGACAACCTGATATGCCGCCATGTCACTGTCGCAAGCACATGATGTTCATCCTCGTGGTGGCTCAACAAAATTTTCGCTAAAGATAGCCAGGTTTATCTCTCAAATGCCCTCTAAAACAACGAACCGCTGCTATCTGCTTGATGCAGAGTGCAGAGCGTCCTTGCTCAGTTTCTCCCCGAGACCCCTGATCTCCAGGAAGGCTTTGTGCAGCGCTTCCTTTGCAACTCTGAAGGAGCCGGCTGATACAGCTCCCTTCTCTGCACACTTCATCGCGTCACGAACAAGATCATTATATCTTGAAGCCACAGAATCTGCACTGCCACTTTCATTTCCAACGTTAAGCCCAAACAGTTCGGGCCCTGTCTTAGCCTTCTTGGTCCATCGCTTTGTGATGCAAGGCTCTGGAAGCATGATGACACCAGCCAAGAGGAACACACTAAGGACATGCCTGCACAATATCGCTGAGAAAGCAAACCTGCAGCACTCGCACCAGGCCTTCTTCTCAGCAACATTGTAGAAAACAGTATGCGTGGTAGGAGGATCACCGCCTCTTTCGACGAAGTATTTCATGTATGATCCATCCTGAACCTTAACGGCATAATGTTGCATTGCTTCAACCAATTCCAGCTGGAATGTTTCGAAGGCAGCTCTGGTGTAGATACCTCTCGCTTGTTTTTCTAAGACCACGTCGGTTTTCAGAAACTGTTCAGGAGAAAAAGAAGTGATGTCTTTCTGGGCTTCACTTGCGTACAAACCATCTATATATTGATCAAATCTAGTAATAAAAGTATTCAGAGGAACCCTTGAACTGAAGTTATTCCTATAAAACCTACTAACTGTTTCTACTCTGTGAGTTAAGGACAGCTCAGCAAAGAAGGAGCTGGTTAGGTATGCAGGAACCCATCTGTCCCTTATTTCATACAGTGACTGCAGCCAATTATCGTCTCTCAGGCCATACTTGTCAAGAATGGAGCCCCAGGACATGTCAAAAACAGCCACAGTATCACACCCATTGACACATCTCTTTAGCTCATCATGTAACCCAGGAAATCTTGAGCAGACATCAGTCAGTCTCTTCTTGCATCTAGACAAGATGCGCCATCTGCAAAGGCGATGGAAACACTGAGGAAATACTTTTGCAACAGCCGCTGCTATTCCCTTGCCTTCATCAGTAGTAAAGGAAAATGGCAACCGATTATCCATTGCTGTCAACCAAGTCTCAAAAATCCAGCCGTATGAGGATTCTGTCCTGTCCAAAATTAAGGCACAGCCAAAAACAACAGTGTCACCATGGTGATTAACTCCTGTGAAAACTGCAAAGGGAAGCATATTCTCAATTTGACTATAAGTAGTGTCAAAGTAAACAGCATCCCCAAAGTATGTGTATGCCATTCTAGCTCTTGCATCAACCCAAACTGCATTGGTCACACAGTTTTTACTGTCAACTTGTGTAGAAAAGAAAAAGCTGGAATTCTCCGATTGCATTTTCTTGAAGTAGTTAAAGAGCCCTTGCGCATTCGTATCTCCAAACACATTCCTTCGCAGCTCCTGCAATTGGTTCTCATGTTCCTGAAACTTTCCAGAAAGGCGACGGAGTTGGACATCCCGTGCCCGGTCCGCACTAACAATAACATGGGTGTGCTCCAGCACCAGCTTCGTGATAACCCACTTATCTTGGCCCCTACGCACCACCTCCATCATCGCTGGGCACCCATCCCGTATAGAGAATCGCTTCCTCTTTTTCTTATTGCTAGGCTCAACTGGCTTCTTCTTGTGATGTCCCTCTTTCAAGCACACAAAACGCTTCATGACTAGCACCTCGACACCCTTTCTGCGCTCACTACGGGATCGGGCAACACGAATCCCAAATCCAAAGCGTAAAGCATATGCATTGTAGAACGCCCGAGCAGCGGCATCAGACTCGAATTCCATGCCCATACGTGGCTCGTCATTTTTGCCCACGACATCAGCTGCCATCAGCAGCTCATTTCCAATAACAGGTGGCATGGATCCCACGGAGGGATCATCACCATGGATCTGGGAAGCCATCACACCAGTTCCTTGGTCAATATTCTGAGTGCCTGTATTATCCTCTGCATCGATAAAATCTCCAACCAATTCCTCGTCTTCACTTGAAGAATACTCCATTCAGCAGTTTTCCAAAGCCTCAGATTTCAAGGGTAGATGCAGTCCTGATGCACAATAAATCACTGCAATAATAAAGGAGCAAACAGTGACTTACATATTTCAAATTAAGATGAGTAGTAACACCACTTGATACAGAGATAGCTAGAGAAGATGACGAAACGACATGAATGTGGCACAAATTTGACACCTGATGACCTGAGCTTCATTAGAAGAAAATGAATCCTAAAGCAAATTGTTTTGACTTCAATTTAGTATTTATATCCAGGGGTGGACGGTGGACCCAGTGAAGAACATGGGTGACATCCTATAAATTCTTTTGCAAAAGAATCGAAATTTAGAGGCATATAATATGTGCATACACTTGCAATTAGATCAGATCCGATTACAAGTAGCCAAGAACAGCTTAGGTTAGGCTTTGGGTGCTCGGTTTCGCACAGCAGCAAGGGAAGAGAAGAGGGGCGGGCAAACCTTGGTGACTGGTGAGTGCTCGTTGCAGGAGAAGGGGCTCAGAAGACCTTGCAACCTGGCGGAGGGCGCGGCCGGTAGCGGAGTCGTCGCCGGACAGGGAGAGAGAGAGCACGCTGAGGAGAGTGGTGGGCCGAGGGGAAAGCAAACGCACCAGCAGTTCAGCACTCCAGCGGCAGCAGCTAGCAGTCCCCAGTCGGGCCAGTCCAGCATGGTCTCCTCCCGAGTCCCCGAGAGAAATTCGGAAATCTGACCCGGTATTCGTACGGCACTTGAAACTTGACCCAGAATTCGTAAGCCATATAACCCATGTCACGCGAATTGTTTTGATATTTGGCTTCGGAGCACATAAGCCCAGCTTTACCAACTGTATTTTCGTATTGTCCAAAATACCCTTCTATCTTTCTCACTCTCCATGTTTTTTTTGAATAAAAGGGCACAGCTCCAGCCATTGCATTGCAAAGACCATAAACATTCAGCATTAACAGTTCTCAGGTGACCACACCTGTTCATGGGATCGAAGCCCACCAAGCTACCACTACTTAAGCTACTTAAAGAAGTTCATTTCCAGTGCCTCTCTTAACACAGAAGAGCAGGCAAACTACTTATTGAAACCAACAGCAACAGAAGCTTTCAAAGCCCCTCCGAAAAGCTTGATAGGTCCATCCACTTCATTCCAGCAGCACCAGCTAACTTCTCCTCCATCTTCACCTTCACTTCATATGGGAACCCCATCTTGCCTTTGCCAAAAGCTGACTGGTACATAAAACGATCCCATGGATCCTGGACCCTTGCCATCAAGCCATCCTTGGATGTCTTGTACCCAGCATCTTCATCTTCATAAGCTTGGCAGAGTATTCCTGTCTCCACTCCTGTGGGCGAGCACCACCCAACTTTGCAGCATCATTGCAATCTTCAAAAAGAGATCCCTCACATCTATCCAAGGTGCCTCGCTGAAAACAAATCGGGTTTCTTAGTTTCCACATTGCCCCCACGGGGCCGTGCACAAAAGATGTTGCGTACTAAGAATTTTTTGTTAGATAACCACATCTGTCCTACTGAGATGAAATCTCTACCAACTTCTCTGTCCAAAACTTCAGACAAACCCTCCCACATCTCTGTTTTGCTACAAGACACACTCAAAAAATAGATGTTGACCAGTTTGACCTCTTCACAAAATAAGCGGTTAGATTATCTAACTTTTTCCTAATATTAACCTGATCTCTAGTCAACACCTTGTTCTTATACACTAACCACAAAAAGAACAGAACTCTGGGAGGCACCTTAACTTGCCAAAGGGCACGAACAAAAACAGGAGGAGAAATTCCTCTAAAATTCACTATCCTATACAAAGTCTGGGTAGAGTAGACACCACTAGTGTTAAATTGCCAAAGTAAAGAGTCTTCCTCCTCAGACAGGGAGATGGTAGAAGCAATCTGCACCACCTCCTCCCACATAGCATAGAGCCTATAATCTACTCCTCTTCTAAAAGTGCACTTTAAATCCACCCCATCCCACAATTCTGCAACAGTACCATTCTTTTCCTGTACTAACACATACAACTCCCAATATTGAATAGCTAAACTAGAGGGTCCTAACCAGTTGTCTTCCCAAAATTTCACTTTCCTACCATCTCCTAATTTCCACCTATAGCCAAGCTGTGCTGCCTTTGCAGCCCACATAAAACCTTTCATGAACTGTGAAGCACCTACTGTATTGGTACAAAAAATATTAGGGTTCTTGGTCCTATATTTGTAATCCAAGAACTGTTTCCACATCTTCTTATCATCTGCATTATACCTTTTGACCCAAGATGCCAACAAACATAAATTTAAATCTCTCAGATTAGGAATCCCTAAACCACCAAAATCTTTTAGCATAGCTAGGCTCTCCCAATTTACCAAGTGAAACTTGTGTTTATCCTCATTATCATTCCAAAGACAATTAGCCAAATGAGTAGTAATGATTTTAATTGCCCACTTAGGAAATCTAATAAAAGACAGCAAATAAATAGGAATGCTTGAAAGACAGGTTCTAAAAAGTAACTCTAGCAGCATGAGAAAGTAGTTTACCCCTCCAGCCTCCTATTCTATCTAGTAGTTTATCTACAAGAGGTTGAATGTCTTCCCTCTTCAATTTTTCATAGTGCAAAGGGACTCCTAAGTACTTTAAGGGGAAATTGCCAAGTGGACAAGATAACAAATGAGAAATACTATGAGCTCTATCATCATCTATATTCATAGTAACTACCTCACTCTTATGAAAATTTACTCTCATACCAGACACTTGCTCAAACCACATCAAAATCCCTTTCAAATTTTGTAAGTGATCCATATCATCATCAGAGAAGATAATGGTATCATCAGCATATTGCAAAGAAATCACACCCTCTGGTCTAAAACCAACCCTTAAACCCCTAATAAGGCCAGCATTGGCACCTTTAATTAACATCCTAGTTAACACATCAACTACCAAATTAAATAGCAATGGGGACATAGGGTCTCCTTGCCTTAACCCTTTTCCTGGCTTGAAGAAGTTACTTTCTTCTCCATTCAACATAACACCCATAGAACCCTGTCTTATTAGCTTACTGATCCAACTTAACCAAACCTCACTGAAACCTCTAGTTCTTAGAATCTCAAAAAGAAAATCCCAACTAACTCTATCGTAGGCTTTCTCATAATCCAACTTTATTACACACCCTGATTCCCCACTTCTATGCACTTCATGTACCAATTCATGAGCTATAACAACACTTTCAAGTATAAAACGCCCTTGGATAAAAGCACTTTGATTTGGAGAAACCAACCCGTTTATAACCTTTCCTAGTCTTAAAGTCAAGGCTTTCGAAAAGATTTTAAAACTACAATTGATTAGGCTAATAGGTCTAAACTTTTTAATTGACCTAGCCCCCTCTTCTTTAGGAATAAGGGTTAATAAAGCAAAATTCAGCCTATACAAATCCAACTTTCCCAGTTGGAAGTCCCGAAACATTTGCATTAGATCCCCTTTCACTACCTCCCAATACTTTTGATAAAAGAAAAAAGGAATCCCATCAGGCCCAGGAGACCCATCACTATAACAGCTAAATACCACTTCTTTAATTTCTTCCTCTGTGAACGATCTAGTCAGGAAGTCATTTTCCTCATCAGTCACTAGGTCTCCTGGCCCCCAGAAGTCACTGGCTAGCTGAACATTAGCTCTTTCCTCTCTAGCAAACAGGGTTTTGTAGAAGTCCACTGCTATCTCCATCATGCCTTTTTGATCTACAGCAATCCTATCAGGACCCTCTAAAATTTCTACTCTCTTCCTTCTACTCCTCTGGTTAGCAACAGCATGAAAATAAGCAGGGTTCCTATCCCCTTCTGCAATATCTCTATCCCTAGATCTCTGTTTTGCTTTAATTTCTTCTAGGGCCCATATACTATTCAGATCCTTTGCCACACCTCTAAATCTAGCCAACTCTTGATCGATAGCATCCTGGACTCCATCTCTTTCTCTAACAGATTATACTCTAGAGACAACCTATTTTTTTCTCTATTCATTTCTGCCACCTCATTAGCAGACCAACCTCTTGCTATTCTTCTAAAAGACCTAACTCTAAACTGCCATCTATCTAAGCTATCTAGACTTGGACAATCCAGATTCCAGACTTTGTTCACTACCTCCCTAAAATTGCCTTTAGAACACCACCATTTTTCACACCTAAACATCTTTTTACCAAAAAACTGATTGTCCCCCGAATCTACAAGCAAGGCATTATGGTCACTAGGGTGCTTATCTAGACAGAGGGAATTTTTGTTCCCACTCAGTATTTATCAACACTTTATCTATTTTTTTCCAACACAGGACAGTTCTGTCTATTTGACCAAGTATAACTGATATTAGCAGGATCTATCTCTATCAAGGCCCATCTATCAATCCAGTCATTAAAAGCTTCAGCCCACTTAAAATTAATGGCCCCATTATTTTTATCCTTAGTAAATCTCACCAGATTATAATCTCCTACCAACATCATTGGCCCTTGCCAAGCTCTCATGACTTTTTCTAACTCATCTAAAAACTCTTGTTTTCCTTCTTCATAAGGACTACCATAGACCACCACTAGTTTCCAAAACCATCCTGAACTAATATCAGTAATCATCACACTAATAGTATAATCAAAAACATCACCCAAATAAGAATTAAATCTGTCTTTATCACAACCAACCAACATCCCACCTGCTGATCCTTTAGCAGGCAGTAAATGCCAAGAAAAGTTCCTACTGCCAGATAGTGTCTTCAACTCACTATTTGAAAAGGACTCTTTCTTAGTTTCAATCAAACCAACTATATCTACTTGTGAGCTTTTTATCTTGCTAGCTACAAAGCAGGAATTCTACCAACTGTGTTTAGCCCTCTCACATTCCAAAAGATCCCTCTCATTGAAAACTTTCATTTTTCCTATTTCTCCTATTCTTTACTATGGACCAAGTCCTCTCCTCCAGATCCACAGCCCCATGTGAATCAGAGAGAACTCTAGTCTTTTCCACTACATCACCTTCAGTGATAACATTGTCCTTACTTTTGTCAATACAATCCTTGCCACTCAAGAGAACCCTACCCTCCCTGATATCACTACTCTCTCCTACAATAGCTACTTTAATTTGCTGAGCAACTTCTACCCTATCTACCTTCTTACTACTACCACCCTCCCCACCACCTACAGTGGCAACATTGTTGTTTCCTTTAATCACAGAATCTGAATTATGACTACACAAACCTATCTGGCAGATTTCACTAAAAGTACTTTTCCTTTTATCATCTAACTGAAGCACAGTATGCACACTATTCATAAGACCATCAGTCTGACTACTCACATCAATACCAATCTTAGAAGCAATATCTACTAAAGTATCTTTAGAGAAGCTAGTTACTTGGTTGTTACCTGCAGTAACTTCCAGATTACTTTTCTTCTTCAAGTCTTGAGCTCTCCCCAAGACTGTTCCTCCATCCAAAGGATGTCTTTTACTCTTCCTCTCAGGGATCACAGGACCCCACTTTTGCTGCCTTTTCTTTGCTCCAGCCTTGTTCTTTTCAACCTCATTAACATTCTCATCTTTTTCTATCATAGCTTCATCTTCTACCTGCCCCTCAGACTTAGAGTTGATCACCACCTCCTCTTCCATGTTTTGCACATCATCAGTCCCACCTCCCTCAATAGTATCCTCCTCCAAGTTACCAATCAGATTGTTTGGGTTTGAGCTACCCTCACCACTTCTCAACCCAGAATATGCATAAATCCATTCTTCTGGTAACTGAAAGCCCTCACCATTTTCCTGTAAGTCTTCTGTCTCACCTTCTTCCTTGTCAGATTCCTCTAATTCCATTGCTTTTAATAGGTTCATACAAACCGACCTCTCCAAGTCCTGATTATATCTCTGACAATTTTCCTCAGCAAAGGCTTTAGCCAGACTCCTCACAGTTCTCCCTCCTTTGGGGGTGGACAGATTTCTCTGAGTCTTGCTCTCTCCACTACCCCCATCAGCTTTATCCTTTGCCCCCCTACTCTCATCTATTCCACCATCTTGCTTCCCATTGCCCTTGTCAACTTGTGGTTCAGGGTCTTCAAGTTCCTCATCATCACAGTCATAATCAGCAGCATCCTCATCCTCCCCACCTCCATCTTTACCATCAGTATCTTCTTGAACTACCTCCTCAGTCTTGAAATGGATCAGATAGATGTCATCTTTCATTTCCATCACCCTCCTCAAAGGTACTTTAGCAGGGTCTCTACACTTTATCTTGACTCTCACCATAGCAAAAGAACTAGCAAATAAGGACTGCCAATCCACACTAACCATTTTCCCCAGAGCTGAGCAGACCTGTCTCAGAGTGGTCCAATCACACCACTTTGGTGGTATTCCTGATATCTGAACCCACACTTCTTCCAGCTTCCCCACAGGTGTTATGTTCCCATTCCAAGTCTTGAGAGAGACCATTACAGACCCACCACTGAGATAAAAATAGGACCCATCCTCAAACACAAAGTTCTCCACCTTCTTGTCCTGTGGGAATCTGACCAAGTACTTGTTCACTTCCAACTGCTTGAGTTGCCAATCCCAACCCTGATCAAAAACTTTCCTGAGATAGCTAATGATGCTTTCTTGCTCCATCTGACCCCTCTCCACAGTGAAAATAGCACAGTTGTCGAATCCACTCCACAGCTTGAATCTATTTGGCCTCTCTTCCACATCAATATGAAAGAAGCCTAAGCCTCTGCAAGCACCGCCAGAATTCCCCGCGGCATTATGGGCTCTTTCCACTTGGGGCAATTCTCTGCTATATGCTCTTTCCTAAAGCAGATGAAGCATAGCTTTGGCTTAGGACAGGCAGCACTAAAATGACTCTCCCCACAGTTATAGCAAATGATATTTCCTGACTTAGCTTCCCCACTTTTACCCTCTTCTACCTTGTTCTGGTCTGGCTTGGACTGAGAATTTACAGAGCTCTGCGTCTGGCGGTTTTGGATCGGTTGTCCCCCATCCTTCTGCCCCCCAGACTGAGTTTGAGTGGTTTTACCTCTGTAATTCTGCACTGGTGCTCTCGGTCTTGGTGGCCGCTGATTGTTGAACTGGCCTTGCATCGGGCCTGGTGGCGGCGCCGGGTACATCTGCTGTGGCGGCGGCGGGAAGAAGCCGTAAGGACCCGGCGGCGGGAACTGCGGCGGCGGACCCATGGGGTGAGGATAGTAGGCATGCGGCCAACCACCTCCAGCCCAAGGATCCCAGTCCTCTCCCCCGGGGCTCCTTGGACGGTCACCGCGCCCTCCTCTCCCCGCCATGCCCGACTTGAGCACAGCTGCGTATGACGGCCGGAAACCGCCGCCCCAGATCTCCTCAGCAAACCGGAGCTTCGATGCCTCCCTCACCACACGGCCCTCAGGATGAACTGGATGGTAGTTTCCTGGATCGAAATCGCCTCTCTCCCAGCAATCTCTCTGGATCCACACCCGATTCCCCTTCTCCTCTCTCCTAACCCTAACCCTAGGTTTACGGGCACCACCAGCTACTCCAGGCTTGGGGCAATCTAGGAAATACCAAAGTTCACCCCAAAATTCCTCAATTACCCCTCCATTGTCGTCTTCCTCCTCCAGCCCTGCGGCGTCCGATCTCGATCCATCCGCACCCCGGCGGATCTCAGGCAGCGCGCCGCGCGGACCTCCTCGACCAACTTTGCCCCCGGTCACCACTCTCCGCTGACTCACCCCACCGGCTCGGAGACGTGGCAACCGCGGCGGGGTCCCATGTCCTCGACACGGGCTCACCGGCGGCAGCTTCCACTCCGACCGCCTCGCCGGCGTCGGAGTCGCCAAAGGAACCGCCCCAGTCGCCGCTCTCATATTTTCAGTGCCCCCTCTCTCACTCTCCATGTGATTGACGTGTGGGCCATATCTGTCATCTTCTTCGTTTCCTTCTTCCTCCTGGCCGAGGGCTCGAGCGCGTCGGCGCATCAGCACAGTAACGGGTAGCCGGCAGCACGCGAAGGACAGCGTGGCAGCAGCCTCCCGTCGCGCGCCCCAGCGTGCGCGTGCCTGCTGCTCGTGCGTGCAGGAGCCATGGCTGCCGCCAGCACAGCATGCTGCCGCGGCCGTCCATGGGGGCCGGGCCCTCCACGCGTTCAGGCGGGCCCGCCGCGAAGCCGCGCGGCCGCGTGCTGCTGCCGGCTGGCCGACCTCGGCCCCTCCCCGGTGCGAGCAGCAATAGCAGCCATGGCTGCCATGGCCACATAGCAAGCTAGCTAGCGAACGTCGAGGCGGGCATGCGGGCGCACGCAGCCGGCGGACGAGCGCGCGCAGCACCTAGCGGAGCGAGCGAGCGTGGGTGGATGCAGCAGCGGGTTTGCTAGCTAGCTAGCTTGCTTGCGCAGCTCCGACTGCTTGCCATGGCTTCTTGCTAGCTTGCTCACCGCCGGCGTGGGCTAAGGGGATTAATAAGAGGGGTAATTTAGTCTTTTTCAATACGCTTAAACAGTAATCAGATGCATCTAGAATAAGAAGATGAGTTTAATGGTTCATAATCCTTAAAAGGCAAAATATCAGAACAATTCATGTGACTTGGGTTATATTTAAAGCGCTTACGAATTTCGGGTTAAGTTTCAAGTGGCGTGCGAATACTGGGTTAGATTTCCAAATTTCTCAGTCCCGAGACATGGGCCGCTCCTTATTCAAATATAATATAATTCTTTTCAAGTTTTTTCTTTCTATTTTATTTTAATTTATTATTCTTGAATTTTATTTATACTCTTTTTATATAACACTTTCCGTGGTTAGTGAACATTGATTTAAAACTAGTGAACCATAATCATATTTATCCGAACATTGCAAATGAAACTAGAATCTTGTTTTGAAGTTTCACCGTAGCGCAACTGTAATTGGATAGATTATTCCCAAGCTTTCACTTTTTATGTCTTGACTCGAGTTTTTTTTTTTTTTGGGTACATACAGAACGGTAACCAAGATTCCTCCATTCAAGCATGATTAAGAGCATCCCCAAAGATTTTTCCAAACCCAACCTCAATCTATTTTTTAAGCAAGATTAAAAAATTTGCTTTCCAACAACTCCTACTCTCAATCTTTCTCAAAAATCGATCCAATCGCGAGGAAAGATATACGCGTGCCACCATCGTGTCAATCAAGAGGTAGAAGGATGTGGAAAAAATAGAGTAAGATAGGTTTATGATGCAAACGTACAAATGAAACGTAGTATAAAAGTGGTTAAGAAATTTAGAAATAATTCAGGATTCTTGATGCAAATTATATTCTATATTCTATAAGAGCGAAGTTTGTAAACGGTTGGAGAATGCTTCTTATACTTTTTAACCACTTCTAAAACTCATTGATTTACCAACCTTTTGAAAACTATTGGAGGTGCTCTATATCATTTCGATATGGTTCAGAATAAATAACGTATATTTGAGCATGGTTGTAAATCCATTCCATCCTTATCTTGATACCATTCTTCAAAAAAAAAAAAAAAAACGTCTCCAGCTATATAACCTAGCAAACATGAAGATAAAAAATAACATCTTTTATATCGTATTTTGAGAGAAAGGTACATCGTAAAATGTGTGATACTATCTCTTAACTTCACACTGCCCATTTTGTCTTGTGCACTACCAAAGAATAAAAAATGGTTCAACTATGCTAGACCTTAGCAGCCAGGTTCCCGGAACATAGGGTACGTGGTACGGGAACATGGTACGTGGTACGACAGTCTCACAAACTGCGGAACGAAGGGGTATACAGCTTCGGCTTGTTCCTTTAATTAGCGGAACACGTACCAAATTTGTAGGGAACATGTTGGGGACATGGTGGTTGCTGCATGCATGTTAGTGGCGTATTGATTTGTGCCGAGATCGAATTCCACTTGACTCATCTTAGTTTTTTCCTATCATTTTTTTGTTTTGTTTTATAATGGGCCATCACTTACTGAACCCGAAGCTCACATCAAAGGGAGCCCATGCACCCATCGCCCTGGGAAGCCCAGCAACTGGCCGCCGCCACGCACGGCAACTAGCCATCGCTACCCACGCACGACAACGAACCCGAGACAGGAGTCGCGTTCCGTCACTTGGTGGGACGACGTACCACCATGTTCCCGAAGTTCCCGGTACGCGGAACGTGGCCATGTTTCCGTCCCCCGGCTGCTAAGTGCTAGACTATTGGAGGCTTTCCTAGGGCTCCAAAAACATTCCGGCTCGACAACCTTTTGCTAAGCTTATTGGCAGAGCCACCACCCGGTGCCCCGCGGACACCCAAGCTTGTTACTCGACTGTAAAGGGATTTTACATTTATATCAAATAAAAATAATATATTTTTAAGTAAATATTCTACATAAAGAGAATCATTTGGGCTCTTAAGAGCTCTTTGCTTCGGCGCTAGCCGAGCTAAAATAAAGCTGCTCAAAATACATTTTTCAAACATGCTAGTTTTGGCTAAAAGCCACTCTAAATATCAATCTTAGGGTAGGGTGGAGTTCATGGTGTTGTTTTCAAGACTACCATGTTATATAGAAAAAAAATAAAACATGGATGAAAATCCACTATGAATAAAAGATTTCATTCTAATGGGTTCATAGACATTTAATTTCATGACTAATAAAGAGTTAGTAATCATCCAAGAGAGTGTTTCTCTCTTCATAATTTACCTGCTAAGTCATCAAATATATTGGTATAATATCATAGTATTAATTAAATGCAAATGAAACTAGATGAAACTCCAATAAGATTAGCAAGCATCCTACTAATCATGGTTTTGAACTTGGTGTCCTTGTTCTCTAGAAGCCTAAGCCTGTACATAGGACCTTGTCCCAAGCTTGTTTTAAAGTTTTAATGTCCTTATATCGTGTTATGGAGGACTTTCTGCTTATCATTCGTATCTGCCTCATGACACTTTGATTCATCCGGTTTCCATGTCCTAATTCAACCATTTTTTCCAATTCCAAAAGTTTTTTTTTAAAAAAAAAACTATTCCAAAAGTTGGAGCGTATATAAAGGTCTTACTTGTCACGATGCGTCAACCTGAGAAGGTTACTATTAAGTGGTATCCGAGCAATTTCCTGATTCTTATCTTATTCTTTAGAGACTAACATATGTTAGTGGGAGGGAATCATCTCAGAATCAGATATAGAAATATGAAAAAAAAAACATGCTCCACGAGCGCGCATTTATAATCGTTTTAGGGGGTGTTTGGCACTGCTCCTGCTTTTCTAACTCTCCTCCACAAACTCCACTATAGAGCAGCTCCACCGTGGAGTTTGTGGAGCAGGTGGTACTGTTTGGCATATAGTTCTGCTTCTATTCGAGAAATGAATTGTTTTCGTATAAATGATCTATTATATCCCTGATTGAAATCGCACTTAATAATTGCACCTAATTTACTACAGCTAGTAGAAAGACAATAGCCGGCGAGACACCATGATATATTCCTTATGCCAATTGTGTATGCTTTCGTGCCAAGGCTCCTCAAGAATCTGGTGATACGTTGAGTTGTCGTACTACACCATGCATGCACACTCCACACGCTTGCACACCATGCTGTCAGGAGCGGGGAACGGATTAGGAGAATGATCGAGTGGCAAGGTGGGTAATTACTTTGTAACTCCATACGGGAGTGTAAAATTCTAAAAACTGAAGTACCCCTTGAGGTACTAAAAAAACGTGGAGTTGGCCTCTAGCTCCACCTTTTTCTTTGAGTAGAGTTACTGGAGCTGAGGGTGTTTGGCACCGTGGAATTGGAGCGGAGCTAGAAAAACGGGAGCGGAGCAGTTCCAAACACCCCCTTAGTTACGACTCATCGACTAATAAGGCAATGTTCGATTAGTTCTTTTTGAAAGAGTTTGGAGGAAATTAAAGAGAATTAATAAAGATTTTAACTTTCGAGGCATTTAATCCCTTCAATCTACTCCGATCTCCGCCAAACCAAACAAGACCTAAGGAAGGAGAGATCATTATATCCCTTCACTTTTCCTAACCTTCCGAATCAAACACCTCTCTTGTGACGGCTGGTCGATGCGCTTTGTGATGCGTACACTAGGTTATGTTTTGTGCTTACTTTGTTATTTGTTAGTTGTACTAATATATCTTATTAATTGTGATTTGAAAACAACAAAGACATCTTACTTGTCCTTGTTCTTTCATAGAAAAAATGCCTCTTGTGATTTGTGCTAAAACATGTTGGAATCTGTTATTTATGATTTGTGCCAACACACGTATCTTATTTGTGCTTGTTCTTTTATAGAAAAAAATATCTCTTGTGAGTTGTGAATAAAATGTTAACTATATTTGTTGCGAATAAAATGTAGCAAACCCAAATCCCTTTTATTCCCTCCTTTTCAATATAGAGCCATAACTTTTGTTAGATATGGAAAAGCCGAAAACATATAATTTGAACCAGACGGAGTGCGCCATACAATCAACTAAACAAGAACTAACAAACTAACAAGAACCTTCATCCCAAAACTAGGGAGATATTCATCTTGTACCACCGATCAGAGGAAAACCGCCGCCGCAGGTGCGCCATCGAAGAAGGGCATTGTCCTCTGCCGTAGCTGCAGCAGCACCGCCGCCTTCGCCGTTGCCACGTCAAACCCCTCCCCCTCCGCCTCACCGTCGTCCACCGGCAGGCCCTGCTTGAGCCGCCCGAGCCGGCGCGCGTGGAGCACCTGCTGCGCCACGACGGGCAGCCGCGCCGCCTCGTACTCCGCCAGCGCGCGCGCAGGCGTCGGCTCCTCCGAGCTCCACCTCGCCAGGCACCGTCCGAGCGCGCACGCGTCCGCGACCGACATGTTGGTGCTCCGCAGCCCGTGCGGGGTGGTCGGGTGCGCGGCGTCGCCGACCAGCACCACGCGGCCGCCCGCCCACGACAGCCGCGGCAGCGGGTCCGCGTCGTAGATCACGTTCACGAACGGCGCCGCGGTGTTCCGGATCAGACGCGCCAGCTCGGGGCACCACACGCGCTCCGCCTCGCCCCGCATCGCCGCCACCATGGCGTCCGTCGCCTCCATGGTCACCGAGCTCCCCTGGACAACAACGAGCAGAATCAGTAATCCTAGCAACGTCGACGACGCGACGAGGGGGCCGCCATTACCGTGAGCTCCGGTTCTGGGCCGTTGATGTACCAGAGCCAGTTGAGCCTGCTCCTGGGCAGCTCGTAGAGCACGGCGTGGGTCTTGTGAGCAAGGTCGAAGTAGAGGCAGCTGCCGAGCTCCGGGTAGGCTCTTCGGATGCCGGTCATGGTGTCGGAGCTCTCCTTCCCGCTGAAATCAAACACGCCTCGCCACGCGCAGTAGCCGGAGTACCTGCCCCGAGTTACCACGGCGAGTAAGAAATGGGGGTCACTCTGGACCAGATCATCGAACCAAATGCGCAGGACAAGCTGAACCTGAGCTTGAGGTCCGGCAAGAAGCTCCGACGGACGGACGACGTGGAGCCGTCGGCGGCGATGAGCAGGTCCCCCGTGACCTCGACCGTCTCCCCCGTCCGCAGCACGCGGGCCGTCGCGACGACGACCCCGCGCGTGTCGTCCGGCGTCTCGAACGACAGGAACTGGTGGCCCCACAGCACGGTCACCGCGGGCGGCAGCTCCTCGTGCAGCCGCCGGTGCAGGTCGCCCCAGTGCGCCGCGCGGAAGTTGAAGTCATCGTCCCTCGCCAGCGTCCGGTGTGCCTTCGTCTCGCTGTCCGTTGCTATGTTCTGCGGCCGCCTTAAAACGGTCACACCTCAACGCGACGAGCGCGGGCGATCCGGAGAGGGCGAGGGAGCTTACCAGATCGACGGCGAGCGGCAGCGTGGGCGCGTCGGTTCCCCACCCCGGGATCCAGCGCGAGAGGGTCGCCATAGACTGCGCGTCGAGGCCCAGCCCGGCGCCCGTGCCGGTCCCGGCCGCCGGCGCCGCCGCCTTCTCCAGCACAACCGCCTCCCATCCGGCGCCAGCCACGGCATGAGCGCACGCTAGCCCAGCCACGCTCCCTCCCACCACAACAGCCACCCTCTTCCCCATCATCTAGCCAATTGCCCCCACAACCATCCGCGTCGCTCTCCCGTTTCTTTCTTCTATACGGCACCCAGAAAGATTCCGCCTTGGCGCCTCCTGCCCACAAAGTCCATCGATGGCGACGGCGTGCCACCATGCCATGCCTCTACGCGACTGCAACGTGCTGATCAGGACCCTGGCCAGGCGGGGCAGTTTCGCGCGCGTCATGGCGGTGTACTACGATCTCCGCGCCCGCGGCCTCGTCGCGGACAGCTACACCTACCCGTTCGTGCTCAGGGCCATCGGCGTGATGAAGCTGTCCGTCGAGGGGCGCAAGGTGCACGCGGCCGCGGTGAAGACCGGGTTCCGCTGGGACGCGTACACCGCGAGTTCACTCATGGAGATGTACACCATGCTGGGCCGTGCGGACTTCGCACGGAAGGTGTTCGACGAGATGCCGCAGAGGTTCCTGGTGCTCTGGAATATGATGATGAGGTGCTACATCAGGTGCGGCCGCTTCACAGCAGCAGTTGCGTTGGCTGAGGAGATGGAAAGAAGCGGTGCCACACCTGACAGGGTGACATTGGTGACCGCTGTCACCGCTTGCTCCAGAGCAGGCGACCTGAGCTTGGGAAGGAGGATTCATTCATACATGGATGGCGTCTTTGGATTCAGCCTCCCAGTAGCAAATGCGCTTCTGGACATGTATACGAAGAATGGTTACTTGGAAGAGGCGGTGAAGATGTTCGACCAAATGCCAGAGAGGAACATCATATCTTGGACTATACTAGTGTCGGGATATGCCGTTGCTGGTCAGCTGGACAAGGCAAGAGTGCTTTTCTACCAATGCACAGAGAAGGATCTAATTCTGTGGACTGCAATGATCAATGCTTGCGTGCAACATGGGAGCTTTGAGGAGGCATTGGCATTGTTCCGAGACATGCAGTTACAACGTGTGGAGCCTGACAAATTCACTGTCGTCACTCTGCTCACATGCTGTGCCAATATGGGTGCTCTTGATCAAGGTGAATGGATCCATCAGTATGCTGAAGGCAGGAATATGAAGATTGATGCAGTTCTTGGCACGGCATTGATTGAGATGTACTCAAAGTGCGGGCATGTTGACAAGTCACTGCAAATCTTTCAGCGAATGCAAGGCAGAGATGCTGCGGCCTGGACTGCCATCATCTGTGGTCTGGCCACAAATGGCCAGGCCATCAAGGCTCTCGAATTGTTTGAAGAGATGCAGAGAAGCAATACAAAGCCTGATGGTATCACGTTCATTGGAGTACTGAGTGCCTGTTGCCATGGTGGCTTGGTCGATGAAGGACGGAGGCATTTTCAAGCCATGAAGGAGGTCTATCAGATAGAGCCGAGAATTGAACATTATAGCTGCCTTGTCAATCTTCTAGGTCATGCTGGTCTACTATATGAAGCTGAGAAGTTGATCGGTGACATGCCTGTTAACAGTGACACTATGCCTCTGTTTGGTGCGCTCCTCACTGCTTGCAAAGCTTATGGCAATGTTGAGATGAGCGAACGGTTGACAAAAAGAATTGCCAAGGAAGATTGTTCCCAAAATCCTGATGTTAATGTCCTCATGTCTAATGTGTATGCAACAGCAAGTCGATGGGAGGAAGCAATAAGAGTGAGGAGTAAGATGACACATCCTGCGGTCAAGAAGGCTGCAGGTTACAGCATGGTTGAGGTAAAAGAATATTGTTGATTCGCGGAGCTGATGCTGTGATATTGCTAATGTTTTGGAGTTGGAATGGTTGACAAAACAGAAATATGCTTGATTATATAGTCAAAGAAACTCAAGCCAATAACTGTTTGACAAATTTAGCGTTCAGAATTCTGCCTAGTTTGTCAATTCAAGGTTCAAGCTATTAAACCAAAATGACCATAACACGGAAGACACTGAAATGTTCAGACTTCTGGAGTTAATTAGATAAAGGAAGCTTAGTCAACATTGCTGGAATAATCAAAGCATATAGTGCAGCAAAATGTAGTGTTCGTTGTCTGAGTTAATATATCCTTTGCTGCCAAAGTTCAGAGTTTAGCTTGAAGCAGTCTGTGTCCACAAGATGCATAGCCTTTCAGAAAGGTTCCAATGTAAAGTTTATACACCTGCAAGAAAAAAAGAAAAAAAAAATCTTCAGAGGTATAGGTTGTTCAAAGCCTGGTGTTTATGGTACCTGTTCTATCACTGCTGCTGAAGTGCTGGTGAATATATATTTTTTCTCGAACACACAGATGAGCTACATATGATTAATATTAAGGAAGAGAGGGGTAAAGAACCCCACAAACACATACCCAGCCAGTTCTCAGATGCGATGAACATACCTAATGGACCACCTTCCATTCTCAGTAAAAGGTTAAAGTTTCAATTCCTAGCTTAGCAGTTCCAATCATGACAAATTTTATGATAACAATATATGATGTTGGCCTCTGTGTCAACTCTTGAACATGCAAGGCCTTCCAGTTGCCGATGATTCTGCAATTCAGCTGGAGCCTGGTCGTCAAGACTTGCAGGGCTTCTCAAACTAGGTTGTTCAATCAATGCTGTGGTGTCTTCCTCTTTGATATTGGAATCTGGAATTCAGATTGTGACCAACTTACTTTCTGAACATGTCGATGTTCCCGGCTCGCCTCTGGATTAGCAAGACAAATGTGGTGCCGTTACTTGTTTGCGCAAGGTGGTTTATAGAGAGGCCCAAGTTTGGCTACCTCATAATATTGACAAAACTTTTGCAATTAGTATGCTGCCACGCTAGTTTACCTTAGTATTTGTCTGGATTCGATTTATTTAGCATAATTAGAGTTACTTATTTGCTTGAAGTGATAAAATTGCCAGACACACGTGACGGTCATGGCTGGTTTCCATCGGTTTTCAGGCTTTCTTCCTTCTTGATTATACCTGCATTTATGTATATTTTTTTTTCCTTTTTGTATATGTCACGATCTCAGATGATCGTAGCAGATAACTAGAACAGAATTGGGAATTCGGGAAAGATTAGCACAGAATTTGGGGATCGATAGCAATTGAATTCGAGTTCTGAAGAGCAGAGGAATGATTAAGGTTCAGAGTTTCAGGTATTCTATTACATGCCGTTCTCGGCAACTGGCAATCGCTTTATATAGCACCCGCTAAGCCGCGCCCGCTCCACGCTTGGCCCACCTTGTCAGTGCCCAATGGCCGCCGCCTTCAACCGCCAGCTTGGCCGCCACGTTTTGTCGGACGCCCAACAGTTGACGTCATCGCCGTTGTCTCACCCGGTACAGGATGCACGCCTATCTTCCTGACATTCCCCACCTCTTGAAAATCAGCTTGACCCCAACCTGATATCAATGGATAGCGTCGACGCAGATCTGTAACTTCTTCCCAAGTCCAGAGATTAGAAGAGTTAGACCATTGCACTTGAATTTGTGCTAGAGATGTAGCCCCCTTTTGAATGACTCGCCGAGCCTGAAACTGCACTGGACTGACAGAATCGTCAAAGTTCACTGGTACTTCATTGATGTCAGATTCCAACACCGCATTTGGTGGCACATGCTGCTTCAACTGAGAAACATGGACCACCGGGTGTATCTTGCAACGCTCTGGCAATTGCAATTTGTATGCCACCTTTCCCACCTTAGCCAACACTGGAAATGGCCCATAGAATCTGAAAGACAGTTTAGCATTGGATCGTGGAGCAACTGACGACTGAATGTATGGTTGTAGTTTCAGGTAAACCATGTCCCCAACCTGAAACTCTCTTTCACTGCGATGCTTATCAGCAAAATGTTTCATCCTCTGTTGTGCTCGATGTAAATGATGTCTGACAACATCCTCCAACAAACTCCTTTCTACCAGCCACTGATCTAAGTCTGGCACATGAGCAGTTACTTCATTTGATATGCCAAAATATCTTGGATGATGGCCATATAATACCTCAAATGGAGTGTGACCTAGAGCTGAATGAAAACTGGTATTGTACCAGAATTCTGCCAATGGAAGCCACTTATGCCACTGCTTTGGACAAGAATTGACAGCACACCTCAGAAAGTTCTCCAAGCACTGGTTGAGACGCTCAGTCTGACCATCAGTCTGAGGATGGTATGAAGAAGACATCATTAGCTGAGTATTAGACACCTGAAACAGCTCTTTCCAAAGTGCACTAGTAAACACTTTATCCCTGTCAGAAATAATAGCTTCAGGTAGGCCATGTAACTTGTAAACATTGTAGAAGAAAACCTGAGCCACTTGCAATGCTGTAAATGGATGAGATAGTGGTAGAAAGTGACCATATGTGGTGAACTTATCAACCACCACCAAAATAGCATTAAATCTGTCAGAACTAGGCAATCCCTCCACAAAATCCATGCAAATGATTCTCCAAGGTTGGCTAGGTACTGGCAGAGGCTGTAACAAGCCAGGTTTCTTAACATGCTCCACCTTAGCCTGCTGACAAATATCACAGGCATTTACAAACTCCTGGACATCTTTTTTCAACCTAGGCCAATGGAATAACTGTTTGATTCTGTGATATGTGGCTAATACTCCAGAATGGCCACCAACTCCTGACTGATGGACAGCTATCAACACATGCTGATGTGCCAATTTGTTTTTGCCCAACCAAACTCTCCCTTTATATCGAATAAGACCATCATGCAAGGAAAATGGAGTATCTCCCAGCTCAGAACTTTGCAGCTTTGTCAGTAAATCCTGAGCCTCACTGTCATCAGCATACCCTTCCTTCACCCTTTGCAGCCACTCAGGTTTTGCAGAAGATAGAGCAGTAATGTTCTGATCTTCATAACACCTGGACAAGGCATCAGCAGCTAAGTTCAAAGCACCCTGTTTGTATGTGATCTTAAATTGCAGATCCATCAACTTGAGCACAGCCTTCTGTTGCAACTTTGTCTGCACTCTCTGTTCAGTTAAGTGCAACAAGCTCTTGTGATCAGTTTTTATCTCAAATTCCTTATGTTGCAAATAAGGCCTCCATTTATCCACAGCTAGCAATATTGCCATACATTCCTTTTCATAAGTAGATAGGCCCTGATTTCTGCCTGTCACAGTCTTACTCAAGTAAGCTATTGGATGACCCTCCTACATTAGCACAGCCCCAAATCCCAATTCACTGGCATCTGTCTCCAGTACAAAAGTTTTACTGAATTCTGGTATTGCTAACAAAGGAGCAGTGCTCAAAGCATGTTTCAGCTTATCAAATGCTTGTTGTGTGCAATCAGTCCACAAAACTGAACCCCTTTCTTCAACAATTCCACCAATGGTCTGCTCATCAGCCCATAATCTTTGATGAACTTTCTGTAATATCCTGTCAGCCCCAAAAATCCCCTCAGACTCTTAATATTTTTAGGTTGAGGCCACTGCTGCACAGCTCTTATCTTTGATTGCTCAGTAGCTACTCCTGCAGCAGAAATGACATGTCCAAGATACTCCACTTCAGACTTAGCAAATTCACACTTAGACAGTTTAATGAAGAACTGATGGTGCTGCAGAATTTCAAATACTTGCTGAAGTAAAGCCAAGTGTTCCTGCAGTGTATCAGAGTATGTCAAGATATCATCCATGAATACTAATACTCCTTTTCTCAGCAACTCTGCAAATATGATGTTCATAATCCCTTGGAATGTGGCAGGAGCATTGGTAAGCCCAAATGGCATTACCAAGAACTCAAACAAGCCATTATGAGTCTTGAATGCTGTCTTATGAGTATCTCCAGGATCAATGCAAATCTGGTGATAGCCAGCTCTAAAATCAAGTTTAGAGAACCATTTTGCACCAGCCAGTTCATCAATAAGCTCCTCCACCACAGGCATAGGGTGTTTGTTTTTAACTGTTTGAGCATTCAACTTCCTGTAGTCCCCACAGAATCTCCAGCTGCCATCTTTTTTCTTGACCAGCAGAACAGGAGAAGCAAAGACTGACACTGGGCTTTATCAATCCTTGTTGCAACATATCCTCCAACTGATGTTCAATTTCAGTTTTCTGAGTTGGAGAATACCTATAAGGCCTAATGTTGACTGGTTGTGCTCCAGGGCATAATTGAATCTTATGATCAAATGGTCTAGGAGGTGGAGCAGCCTTAGGTTCCTGAAACACAGCAGTATACTTCTTCAACAACTGCTGAACCTCTGGTACACTAGACACATTATCAGGACTGATGTCAAGTGTCTCCACTGTTCCATCTGCACTTGTCCCCTTGGTTCCCACCAACTGCAACTGCATGCACTGGGTCACCACATGTTTATCCAATAACCCCTTCAGATCAGGAGCACTGATAGGAGAACATTTACCCTTCTCAGGACTCAAACCTTTCAACACCACCTTTTGCCCATTCAGAGTGAACTTCATCACCTTCTTAGCCCAATGTACCCACATAGGACTGCATTGCTCTAGCCAATCTTGCCCCAAAATCATATCAAAGCTCTTCAAAGGCAAAACCCCCACTGTAGACATAAACATGTAACCCTGAGCTGTCCACTGCAAGTTTTCAATCTTCTTGGAACATGTCATAGGTCCACCATCAGCAGCCACATAATGAGTAGGCTGGCACTGAATGGCTTTACAAGGTATCAGGTTAGCCAATTGCTGACTGACAAATGTACCCACACTGCCAGAGTCAATGAGAATCAACACCTCCACCTTCCCAATCAACCCAGCAATCTTCATAGTCTTCCTTCTGACAGTACCCATAGCTGGAGAAGAACCCACAGCCAACACTGTCTCATCAGCACTGTCCTCCTCCTCTTGATCAGCAATGGAATCTGTCGGGTACCTAGATTAGGGGGACCTAAACTAGGAGGATTAGAGGTAAGTAAATCAGCCTTACTTCTACTCTAATCCTAAAAAGCCGGCTAAAGGAGCTCCTAGTCCTCCTCCGCACCGTATGCTGGGCCGGCCCACAGCCAAGCCCACAAAGGCACAAAACCTGCTAACCCGAGATACGCCCGCTCACCCGCTCAGGGACGAGTGACGGAAACCGCTCGAGCGAGCGACCGCTCGAGACGGTGACCGCTCGAGCGATCGACCGCTCGAGACGGTGGCGGAAACCGCTCGAGCGAGCGACCGCTCGAGACCCCCTTCCATGATTGCCTTTCTGGAGCACGCACATGGCTACAGGGATCGAAACAGTACCGTAGTACACCTACCCTGCCTAACTCCATGGCCACAGGGATCGTAATAGTGGGGCGTACATCGGTCGATTCCACTATTACGCTGCCCATGCCCCGGATTTTAGGATGGCAGGCGCCACTGTGGCACCACGCCACGCACTGTGCCATGTGCGGCCCCCCCTTCAAACGCCGTGGTCAACTCTCCGTACCACCAGGACCGCCGCTCCATCCCATCGCCCGGATCGACGACCCCTCGAGGCCCCTTCCAGCCACTCGAGGAATGATGGCGGACGTGACTGGCGTACGGAGCGCACAGTGACCCGTCCATCCCACCTCGACGGACACTCGCCGGGGTTCCCGGGCAGGCCATCATCGCCCACGCCTCGATTGCATCAGCTCGCGTCAGCTCAAGGACTGACAGACCATCATCGCCCATGATGCTACAGGCTCGAACCGGGTAAAAGCGTGAATCCACAGGCTCGAACCGGATCAAGGGAGGCACCCACGTCACAAGCGACTCGACCCAGCATCCGTACCTCGACGTCACACTTACGATCACCCTAATTCTCATGTGATCCTGAGCCTCCCCTTGGCCTATAAAAGGGGACGCCAGGGCCTAGTTTAGGGCACGCTTTCATGCCTTCAAGCTTCCAAGCCTTGTACGCTCACAAGCGCACACACACATCCCTCACGCTAAGTCTCAGGACTGCCTTGTACTCACCCCTGTACAAGCACTTCGGTGCAAGATAATACAAGATCTCCCCCTCCCCGCTGGACGTAGGGCCTTCTTTGCCCGAACCAGGATAAACCCTTGTGTCCTTCTTGCATCACCATCCGGATTAGGGAGCACGCTTAGAAATGTACTAGTTGGTGTGATACCCCCCGGGGTACGAAACACCGACAGTTGGCGCGCCAGGTAGGGGTGCTGCGTGTTTTCGCCCGATTTCCCGCCATTTTTCCGGATGGCATCTTCCCCTCCATCGCTCCCGTTCGCCACGGTGATCTGGTTCGGGAGCCTGGAGTTCGTGTCGCTCGGCACGGGCTACGACATGGCCCTGCTCTCGATCGGAGAACCGAGCGGGGGACGCTCTTCACCCCCACGCGCTGGTGGAGTCACGCGCAGGCCACGCCACCACGGCTCACCGCCAAGGCGCAGGCGCCACCAGCGCCAGCTTCATCGCCAGCCCATGCAGGATCCTGAGCACACCACTCACGTGCCATCCCAGTCGGACGCCATGGCACACCCAGCTAGGGCGCCAAGCGCACAACAAGGGGTGGCACGTAGTCGGGTGGCTCTCGATGCAAACCCCGACTTCACGTTCGCCATGCGTTCGCCGAGGGAGCCCGGCGTGGCACCTCGAGCGCGCGCACGGCCGACGTCACCCAACTTCTTGCCGCACGGGCTCTACCGAGCACGTCGCGGGCTCCCATTCGGACTCACCAACGCCGCCACCACATGTGCCAACGAGATCCAGTCGGCAATGGGGCCGCAAGAGGGAAGCCCTGGCCCCCTCTTGCGCGCCACCATGAACTTGGAGATCGTGTGGCCAGCATCGGTGGACCGCGGGTTCGACAGGGCACCTGGCTCACAACGCAACACCACGGTCGGAAATATGCACCGTTGGATCGAGTAGGAGAGCACGGGAAGGCCCTGGACATCGTCCGGCGCCAACCCGGACTCTGATGACTCAGATTCAGGGTGCTATGACCCGGCTCGTGAATGTTTTCGTCTCTAGAATGACGTCCCGTCAGATTCAGAGACCAGGGACGACGCCGCTGCGGCAGCCGCCGCAGCCAGCCGGCTAGTCGGAACACCGGCGGTCGGAACGCCCGCGGCTGGAGCCTTGCAGGTGGTTCAGCCTCGCGAGGAGCCACCGCGGGGGCATCTCAACCCACGGCCTGAAGAGGATGCCCGGGCCGCACAATGGGCTCAGATCCGGGAGATCAAGGCTAAGATGGACGCTGAGCGCGCAAGCTTGGAACTGCTCAAGCGAGCCCTTGAGCAGAACCAACTCCCCCCGCCTCGAGCTCCTGGTGCTCGAGGAAAGGCACGGGGTGTCTTCAACCGTATCGTCAACGACGGGCGGCCGGAAGCACCGGTCGAGCCAGCCCACTTCCCCCGAGCAAGCCAGAATGTCCTCGCGGCAGCCATGCTGCTGCGGGACATGCCAGCACCCTCGAATCCGCAAGCATTGCGGATACGGGACGAGGTCCAAGGACTCCTCCAAGTCGCGGCCGCTCAGCAAGCCGAGAGCTCGGCCTCGAGACTGCGCGAGGCGGAATCAGAGCAGCCGGCCAACTCGCCACGGCACGAGCGAGAGGGCTCGGTCCACCAAGAGGCACCCCCTCGAGGCGGTAGGGCCCCCGTCCGTGATCGCATCCTCGACAACCGCGAGCCTCAAGACGCGCGTCACGACATCAACGACAACCGACGACGCAAGGCCGCGGGAGCTGAGGACCGTGGCTACAACGCCCATCTAGGAGGGCGCTACGACAGCGACGTGGACCGGCAGGCTCCCGAGCCGCCGGGCCCTCGAGTCTTCAGTCGGGCTATCCGCAACACGCCGCTGCCAAACCCGTTTCGGCCTCCCACGAGCTTGGCCAAATACAATGGGGAAACCAACCCAGAGCTCTGGCTTGCCGACTTCCGGCTGGCCTGCCAGCTGGGAGGGGCTCGAGAGGATAAGGCCATCATACGCCAACTCCATCCGTTTCTCTCTGACACCGCTCGACGGTGGCTCGAGGAGCTCCCCCCTAATCAGATCTACGACTGGACCGATCTGGTCCGAATTTTCGAGGGGAACTTCAAGGGCACCTATATTCGACCTGGCAACTCGTGGGATCTCCAAAATTGCAAGCAGCATACCGGGGAATCTCTTCGAGACTTCACTCGACGCTTCTCCAAGTTGCGCACCGAGCTACCGCACATCCCTGACCATGACGTCATCCAGGCGTTCGTCTCGGGCACCACATGCAAGGAGCTCGTGCGGGAGCTCGGGCGCAATCGCCCAAAGACCGTCAACGAACTCATGGACGTCGTAGACGACTACGCCGCCAGTGACGAGGCCGTGGGAGCATTCTTTGGTGGGGATGGGAGCAAGCCCAAGCCGCCCCCCGACGGCGGGGAGGGCTCGAGCAAGGGCCAGAAGAAGAACGGGAAGAAGAAGAAGGGCAACCAGCAAGGCAAGCGCGTGGTCGCGGAGAACGAGGTCGCCGCGGCCGAGCGCAAGAAGCCTCGACCCCCTCCAGATGGGGCCTTCTTCGACAAGATGCTGAAACAGCCATGCCCGTACCATAAAGAGCCGGCCAAGCATAACCTCGAGGACTGCCGTATGCTTCGAGGCTACTTCAAGAGGTTCGGTATTGGCAAGGATGACGACAAGAAGGATAAGGGTGGCGACGACCGGGCCAACGACAACGACGACAATGGGTTCCCGCCCATTGCCAACTGCTACATGATCTACGGCGGCCCTACTACCCAGATGACGCGCCGGGAGCGGAAGCAGGAACGCAGGGAGGTCTTCTCGGTGAAGTCCGCTACTACTCGGTTCCTCGACTGGTCGGATGCGCCCATCACGTTCGATCGTGATGACCATCCGGAACATGTCACCAACCCGGGCGCCTACCCCCTCGTCGTCGACCCGATCATCCTCGACGCCCGCTTCACCAAGGTTCTCATGGATGGAGGCAGCAGCCTCAACATCATTTACATGGAAACGCTCACGCTGCTCGGCATCACGAGGGCGCAGCTCAAGCCGAGCGCTGGGGGCTTCCACGGTGTTGTCCCCGGCAAAAAGGCACTCACGATCGGCCGCATCGACCTCCCCGTCTACTTTGGCACGCGCTCGAACTTCCGCCGAGAGGTCCTCACTTTCGACGTGCCTGGTTTCGAGGGGACTTACCATGCGATCCTGGGCTGTCCGTGTTACACCCAGTTCATGGCAATTCCCAACTACGCCTACCTCAAGCTCAAGATGCCGGGACCCAAGGGAGTCATCACCGTCGACTCCACGTACAAGCACGCGTACTGCTGCGACGTGGAGTGCGTCGAGTACGGGGAGTCCCTGACCGCATCCAAGGAGTTGCCCAAGACGCTCGATTGCCTAGCAGCCGAGGCTGCCGCCCCAGCGCCCAAGCGGCAGGCTGGCAATTTCGAGCCCGCCGAAGACACCAAGAAGATCCCGCTCGATCCGAGCTCCTCGGATGAGAAGGCGCTGATCATCAGTGCCTCCCTCGACAGTAAATAGGAAGTAGTGCTCGTCGACTTTCTCCGCGCAAACGCTGATATGTTTGCGTGGAGTCCCTCGGATATGCCCGGCATACCGAGGGATGTCGCCGAGCACGCCTTGGAGATCCGTCCCGGTTCGAGACCTGTCAAACAACGCCTGCGCCGCTTCGACGAGGAGAAGCGCAGGATCATCCGCGAGGAGGTCAAGAAGCTCGAGAAGGCCGGATTCATCAAGGAGGTACATCATCCTGAGTGGTTAGCTAATCCTGTGTTAGTAGAGAAAAAGAATGGGAAGATGAGGATGTGTGTAGACTACACTAGTTTAAATAAAGCATGTCCCAAAATTCCATTTCCTTTACCTCGAATAGATCAAATCGTTGATTCCACTGCGGGTTGTGAAGTACTTTCTTTTCTTGATGCTTACTCTGGCTATCACCAAATCAAAATGAAGGAGTCCGACCAGCTCGCGACTTCATTCATCACCCCTATGGGCATGTACTGTTATGTCACGATGCCCTTCGGCCTTCGAAACGCCGGGGCGACATATCAGCGCTGCATGCTTCACGTTTTTGGCAAACACATAGGAGAAACAGTTGAGGCGTATGTAGATGACATCGTTGTCAAAACACGAAAAGTAGAAAACCTTGTCGAGGACCTCAAATTAACGTTCAAGTGCCTCCGGGCCAAGAACATTAAATTGAACCCCGAGAAGTGTGTCTTTGGTGTGCCTCGAGGCATGTTGTTAGGTTACATTGTCTCCCAGCGCGGGATCGAGGCCAATCCCGAGAAGGTCACGGCCATCACAAGAATGGGGCCGATTCGAGACCTGAAGGGAGTGCAAAGGGTCACAGGGTGCCTGGCTGCCCTTAGCCGATTCATCGCACGCCTGGGAGAAAAAGCCTTGCCTTTGTATCGACTCCTCAAAAAATCCGAGCATTTCGCATGGACACCCGAGGTGGAGGAAGCCCTCTCGAGGCTAAAGAGCATGCTCACCACCCCTCCCGTGCTCGTGCCACCTCGACCAGCTACACCAGATAAACCAGCCGAGCCCCTCCTCCTCTACATTGCTGCAACCACTCAGGTGGTCAGCGCAGTCATAGTGGTCGAGAGGCAGGAAGAGGGGCACGCACTCCCCGTCCAACGACCGGTTTACTTTGTTAGCGAGGTACCCTCGGACGCCAAGACTCGATTCCCCCATATCCAAAAGTTGCTCTACGCAATTGTGCTCACATGCCGGAAACTCCAGCACTACTTTCTTAGCCACCCGGTAACTGTGGTCTCATCATTCCCGCTTGGGGAAATCATCCAGAACCGGGAAGTCGTGGGTCGAATCGCTAAGTGGTCGGTCGAGCTCATGGGCGAGACCATCACCTATGCACCACGAAAGGCTATCAAATCTCAAGTGTTGGCTGATTTTGTCGCTTAATGGACCGACGTCCAACTCCCCCCAGCGCAAATTCAAGCCGAGCTGTGGACCATGTACTTCGACGGGTCGCTTATGAAACCAGGAGCGGGCGCAGGCCTACTCTTCATTTCACCCCTCGGAGTACACATGCGCTATGTAATACGAATCCACTTCGCGGCCTCTAACAACATGGCAGAATATGAGGCACTTGTTACTGGGTTGCGTATCGCCATCGAGCTCGGGGTTCGACGCCTCGACGCTCGAGGAGACTCGCAGCTCGTCATCGATCAAGTGATGAAAGCCTCGAGCTGCCACGACGAGAAGATGGAGGCGTACTGCAACGAGGTGCGCAAATTGGAAGCCAACTTCCACGGCCTCGAGCTCAACCACGTCCCGCGACGCTTCAATGAAGCTGCGGATGAACTGGCCAAGATTGTGTCATCTCGAGCGACGGTTCCCCAAGACGTCTTCTCAAAAGATCTACACGAGCCATCCGTAAAATGGGACTCGGGGGCTGGCATCGAGCCAGTCAACGTGCCCACTCCTACGACCACACTCCCTTCGACGGGGGCTGAGGCCATGGAGATTGATGGGCCCTCGAGCCCACCCACGGATTGGCGTGCGCCCTTCCTCGAATACCTTATTCGAGGAGAATTGCCTGAAGATCGAACGGAAGCAAGACGTCCTATACGGAGACGACAAAGAACTCTATCGCCGCAGCCCCACGGGCATACTCCAACGATGCATCTCGATCGAGGAGGGCAGAAGGTTACTCAGGGACATGCACTCAGGGGCTTGCGACCACCACGCTGCGCCAAGAACCCTAGTCGGAAACGCTTTCCGTCGAGGCTTCTATTGGCCCACGGCTACCGCTGACGCCATCAAACTGGTTCGAGCATGTGAGGGGTGCCAATTCTACGCCAAGCAAACTCACCTCCCGGCACATGCACTCCAGATGATCCCCCTCACATGGCCGTTCGCGGTCTGGGGGCTCGATCTGGTCGGACCCCTCAAGAAAACGATGGGAGGTTACACCCACTTGCTCGTTGCCATTGACAAATTCACCAAGTGGATCGAGGCCAAGCCCATCACCAACATTCGCTCGGAGCGAGCGGTCGAGTTCTTTACCGACACCATCCACCGCTTTGGAGTACCTAATGTCATCATTACTGACAACGGTACCCAGTTCACGGGCAAAAAATTCCTGGATTTTTGCGATCGACACCACATCCGTGTGAACTGGTCAGCAGTTGCCCATCCTCGAACCAATGGCCAAGTTGAGCGCGCTAACGGCATGATCCTTCAAGGGCTGAAGCCAAGGATTTTCGACCGCCTCAACAAACACGGCAAGAAGTGGGCGGCCGAGCTCCCGTCAGTTTTGTGGAGCCTACGAACGACTGAGAGCCGAGCCACTGGGTTCACTCCGTTTTTCCTGGTTTATGGGTCAGAGGCCGTCCTCCCCACTGACCTCGAATACGGATCCCCTCGACTCAAGGCCTACAACGAGCAAACCAAAGCTAACTAACGCTGTCGACCAGGTCGAGGAAACTCGAGACATGGTGCTCCTACACTCTGCACGCTACCAGCAGAAGCTGCGGCAATACCACGAGAAGAACGTGCGCAAGAGGGATTTCGAGGTCGGCGACCTTGTACTCCGTCGACGCCAAGACAACAAGGGGCGCCACAAGCTCACTCCACCCTGGGAAGGCCCGTTCATCGTAGTTGAAGTGCTGAAACCAGGAACCTACAAGCTGGCCGATGAGGACGGCTCGATCCTCACCAACGCATGGAACATCGAACAGTTACGTCGCTTTTTCCCTTAGGCCTCGACGCCTTGTACATTTTTTCGTATGAATGTGCCGCTAGTATGAACGAATAAAAGCTTTTAGCTTCCCACGTTTTTTCGTTCATATGAAAGGTGGGCTCGACTTTGTCTTCACAAAGTCAAGCCCCCCTCGGGGGCTAGACCAGGGGGGCCCCCCCCTGAAGTCCTTAAAAAACGCTTTTAGTTTTTTCAAAAAGTGCTCGACACTTTCTTTTTTTCTTCCCGCCTCGAAGTTCTCTCAAAAAACTAAGGACGAGCATCGCCTCGAGCTCCCAGAGTCAGGACGATCGAGCACAAGGTCTCCTACGCTCCCGAGCTACGGAACCCCAACTCGTCTCCCCTCGAGGTATTCGAAGCGCGGTGCTGACACTTAGCCAAAAAAGAGAGAAGTCTAGGCAAAGAACAAAGGAAAGTTTAAAAAGCGCAGGAAAAAACTAAAGCATATTACATGAACCATAAGCATAGTGTTTAAAGGCCGCATGGGCCACTTCACAACCAGAGTATTTTTCTTACAAGGGCCATCTTGCCCAAATCTCGGCTCGTAGGCCGGCGATGACTATGACTACTGCATGGCGGGAGGAAGGACGAACGCCTCAAAACTTTGGCCCAACTGCTCTCCAGGCCCCTCGGCGTCGACAAGGAGTTGCTCATGCCTCGGGTTCACAGCTCCCTCCTGCTCACCCTCAGCATAGGTGAAGCCACCAGCAACGGCCTCCATCCCACTCCGAGCGTCCTCCCTCGAAAGAGCGAACCCGGAGTAGAAGATGGCGAGGCTCCGGCGTGCGGCGAAGACAAGGGCGTCCCGGACTCGGTACCGCAGGGAGAGGCCAAAGGCAAAGACGCGAGCGGCATAGCCACGTCCAGCGTCCGCCCCCTCAGCATCCACCACGGGCTCGAATCCCCAGCGCTCGCTAAGGGTGTCGATGGCGCCGCAGATCCGAGCCCTAGCATCCACCTCGGCGTCCAGCGTCCTCTGAACGACTTGGAGTTCCGCGCGTACCTTGCTAAGATCGGCCTGAGCAAGCTGGAGAGCCGTGCGCGACGCGGACAGATCAGCCTCGAGCGCTGAAAAGAAAAAAAACCAAGTCAGCAATGAAAGAATCCAAGTCGGCAAACGGCAAGAGCGCCTCAAGCACGTTCGAGGGCTCGGTCAAAAGCGGCTCGAGCTTTTACCTGTGCAACGGGTCGACAACCCTTGCTCACGCTCGAGCGCGCTCGTGAGCTCGGCCTGCTTCCCCTTGAGCGCGCGGCTGAGGTCGGCCTTCTCCACTCGTACCCCCTCGAGAGTTCGGCAGGCAGCTTGGACGGCGAGATCTTTCTCCGTCACCGTCTGACGGAGATTGGACGCCTCCGTTTGAAAGTCGCCCGCCCGCTTCTTCTCTGCTTCGAGCGCGTTCGAGAGGGCCTCCTTCTCGGCGGTTACTCGGGTGACCGCCGCCTGCAGGTCCTTCATGTATGTCTCGGCGGCGGCCTTCTCCTTCTCAAGCTGCTCGACAAGCTGGGCCTTGGCCTTGAAGCCTGCGTTCACCGAGTTCGAGGCCTCCTTGAGCTGAGCGGCAATCGCCTTCACTCGCTCCTTGTCTTTTCGAGCCGCCTCCGCCTCCCGAGCGGTCTGAGCCAGCTCGTCCTTGGTCTTCTGAGTTTCTTCCTTGGCAGCGGCCAGCGCGGCGTTGGCCTCTCGGAGGAGTCGGGCGGCTCGATGTTGCTCCGCCTCGGCATTCTTGCCCAATTGCACAAGTCGCCTGATCTCCTCCTCGCTCTCGTGAAGGGCATGGAGGTGGACGGACTTGGCGTACGAGTGGCTCTGCACCGACTGAACCGCGAAAAAAAGAAAGGTCAGGATGTAGGCTATATCGATTCAGAAAAACACCAGAACAACGACTGCGCTCGGGAACACTTACGGAAGCCAGCCGAGGCATGTCCTCGGAGACGAGTGATAAGGAGACCCGCAAGGTGTTCTCGAGCCACTGCCGACGCTCCTCGGACTCCGTATGAGCCTCGAGCTCCTTTTGATCGTTCATCACGATCACAGGAGCCTCGGGCTCGAGTGGGTCGGGGAGCACCAGCGGCGCCTTCTCCCAAACCGGGAACGCCGCCCGCAGGTCCCGGTCGACGGTGCTGTGGAGTACCCTCACCGCCTCCAGGTCGACGCCTGCCGTCACCACTCGCTCGGCCAGCGTAGGGGGGGCTGAGGTTGGCTCCAAGACGTTGACGCCTCTTGCGCGAGCGCTCGCGCCTCAATCCGCCTCCTCTCCAGAATCGACGACTCGGTGGGTTCGGCGAGTCCAAAGCCGACCGCTCGCATGTGGCTATCAACGATGGCGGCCGCCCAGTGTTTCCTCTGGGCCTCCTCCCAGTGGTCAGCCTCGGACATGCTGGTATACCCCACCTCGCCCGTCGTCGAGTCAGGCACGAGGTGGGGCACCACGACCTCCCCCAATTGCGACGGCTGCGGCGGTGCCTGATACACCACCATGCGGAGCTCCTTGGCTTGCTCTTCCTCTGCCGTGCCGCCCCGCTGCTCCTCTCCCCGTGCGGCGGCGGGCTGCTCCATTTGTTCCTCCCCTGCGCAACGGCAGGTGTTCCTCCGGTGTCTTCTCCTGCGCCGTGACTCGAGCCTCCCCTTGCTCGAGCGGGTGCGCTTGGGGCACCTCGACTTGCTGATCGACGGGGAGGCCGGTTTCCTCGTCTCGAGGAGGAGTGGGCGCCCGGTCCGGTTGAGGGTCGGGCATTTGGCCCGCCTCCCCCATCTCCACGTCGCTCACCGGCCGCTCGGCGACCGAGGAGCTCGCTTCCTCCTCCTTCTCCTTCTGCCCCTCCTCGAGCCGACGCAAGCCTATCGGCCACGCCTTGGCGCCGGAGCTCGGGCTCTCATCCTCGAGCGTGATGGGGTACTGTTCCGACCCAGCCCCCGTCGGCAGGGTGGCGGCTGCTGTCTCCAGCCCCGCCGCCTTGGCCGTCACCTCCTTGTTGCCGGCCGCTGCTTCACCTTGCGCGGCCGACGATGACGACGTCTCGAGCAGGGTGACGGAGGAGACGGTAGCCGTGGTCACGGCCTTCTCCCCCGTCACTACGGACACGGCCCCGGCACCTGCACGAGACGCAGCCGCCGTCAGCTTCCCACGCTCGATCGCCTCCTTGGCTTGAGCTAACCAGAGTGGGGTAGTGGAAGGAAGCGTCACACCACCTGAGGCGGACGAAGTTTCGCTCGACCCCCCTGTGACCTTCAGTTTCTTTGAGGGCAGGAGGGGAGGGAGTGACGCCAGAGGACGCTTGGTTCTAAAAGAAAGAGAAAAACAAAAAACGGTGATGATAAGAAATTTACGAGCAAAGCAGAAGGGCAATAAGAAAGGATCCGGTCGAAAAGCTTACCTTGTAGTTGAGGTGGTGCCGCTCGAACCACCCAACTTGCTCGAGTCACTAGGAGGCTTCCGAGCCGCGGCCGACTCCCTCGAATCGCTCGGGGGCTTCGGGGCCACGGCCGCGCCGCTCGAGCCACTGGGGGGCTTCTGGCCGTCGGCAGCTCAGCTCGAGGCGCTCGGGGGCTCCGTGGCCCTGACGGCCTCCCCCGCTCCTGTCGGCTCCTCGGCCGGGTCCGGCATGGGATCCCTTGCGGGATCCTGGGCCCGGCGTGGCGAGGCCTGCTCGGACCGACGACCGCCAGATGGAGCCCGGCGCTCGAGAGGGAGCTCGCCAGGCTGAACTGATGAAGACCTGCGCGCATCTGCAGCCTTGTGCTGCTGGGTGCGCGCGCCCGGTGTTGGTGATCGTCGGCGGGAAGAAGGCTCCCGCCGTGATGGGGACCGCGCTCGAGCGTCCTGACTGGAGCGGCGGGATGACTCCTCCCGCTGCCCCGCTCGAGTCAGTGACGGCGTTCGAGCGCCGCGGTCGGAACGGTGGGGCGACTCCTCCTGCTGCTGGCTCGCTCGAGCCTGCGACGAGCTCCCGCCCAGTTCGAGACGGGGCGGCGCCAGAGACACCTCCTGCACGCGAGACCGAGGAGGCGTCAGCACTCGAGCGGCGGTGGCGCCGTCGCTATCGGTCGCCTCGTCGTCCTCCTCATCTCCCTCCCCCTTGTCGTCGTCGGTCGAGTCCATGCTGGGACTCCAATCACTCGGGTCCGCCCTCAAGCGCATCTCCCGCTCCCGGCGGCGCCTGGCCTTGCGCTTCTCCTTTTCCTCCAGCGCGGCGGCCTTTTTCGCCTTCTCCTCCCTCCTCGAGAGTGCAGCCGCGTGTTCTCGATCATTTTTAAGGGGGCGCCGAGTCCGCGTGGTCGGTGATCTCCTGGAAAGGCACAGCTCGATAAGACAAACACAAAGAAAGAACAAAATCAACGACAAGAAAGCTCTCGAAGAAGACTTACGTAACCCAGCAGATCGGCATCCGGGCGCATGAGGAAGAGGTCGACTTGGTCCGCCCCAAAACTCTTGCCGCTGTCAATCGCCTCGCGCACTCGAGCTACGACCGTGGCAGCCGGGAGGGGCTGGTCCGACATCCTGCTGGCCTCGAGCGCCTCAGGGTCGGCGTCCTCCGTCATCTGGTCCAGCCGCAGAGGGTGATCGGCGAGCGGGATCACCCGGCGGGAGTGGAACCCGGCGATGACGTGGGCGAGGTTGAAGACGATGTTGCCGGCCCTCCGACGGCGGAGCCTCTCCATGGCATCGGTCAGGGGGTCGAGACGGGGCTGGAGCTTGGCCGGATTGCCGTAGCCCCAATTGTGCTTGGGCGCGGTCAGCACGGCGCCGGTGTACTTCGGGAAATGGTTCCCCTCATTACGGAGGTAGAACCATTCTGAGACCCACCCGGCGTTGATCGTCGTCCACGAGCCGGGCAGCCAGTGCTCCCGCCTCTTCAAGCCGAGCGAGCAAGAGCCCGCTCGAACGTAGCGGCGGGCGTTCACCTTCTCCTTCTCCTCATCGCCGTCGTCGTCGTTGTCGTTCCCACTCACTGCCAAGGTGAACAACGTCGCCTTGAAGATGTGGACGAAGAAGTCCCATTGCGGCGCCATCCCCAGGTACCCCTCGCAAACGCCGACAAATCTGGCGGCGTGGGAGATGGAGTTCGGGTTGAAGTGCTGGAGCTCGACCCCGAAATGGTGGGGGAGCGCCCGCATGAAGCGGCTTGGCCGCGCCTCGAGCCCACGCTTGTGAAACTTGACAAAGCTCAGGACGTACCCTTCCGGCACGACGGGTTCGCGGTGGGTGGCCTCCGGCACTTGCCACTCCGGCGGCCCCTCCACCGGATTGGGGAGGAGCAGCCCCTCCGCGACGAGGCCCTCCAGCATCGCCTCGGTCACAGAAGACCGAGGCCACGGGAGCGCATCGTACATCACCACCAGCACCGGGGCCTTGGCGGGCTCCTTGCCGGCGGCACCCTTGCCGCCAGTCCTGCTGCCCCCAGCGCCTTGGCCGGACCCCCGGCCGGTCTTCTTGACTCTCTGGCTGGAAACCATGGCGACGGCGAGATCCAGGAAGACGGCGACACCAGAATCCGACTAGGCGGCGGCACGAGGCGAAAACTGCGGCCCCGGCAATGCGCACGCTCAAGAACTTCTACTCCCTCCTCTTAAGGCTCTCCGGCGGATGCAGGCAGGAGCGGCGGTGGTCGCAGGCGAATGCGACGGCGGCGATTAGGGTTGGGAGCAAGGGCGCAACTGGCGGTGGCAGGAGGAAGGGAGGCGATGAATGCGAAGGAAGGAAACCAGGGGTCTCCTCCCCCAAATTTATAGCGCCGAGCCGATCCGCATCGTGCGCATCCGACGGCTCGGATTCCGCAATCCAACGGCCACGCGACTCCGACGGACGCGCCGGGAAACGGTAACCGCATTTAATCCCTACTGACAACCGCCACCTACCTCCACTCACAGGGCGCACATGTCGCGAGGCAAGAACCGAACCGTCGCCAGCCCACGATCATCATAACGCGCCGGTTTCCGCCTAAAAAGACGCGCCGCCAACGGACGGACTTCCCGCAACCGGCGCGACGATGGGACGTCTCGCCAGACGGTTCCTTACACGGTAAGACAACCCGGGATTCCGGTCCCACCTGTAAGTCTCGAGGGAGCGGAGGCTGACCCACGAACGGGTTCGAACAGCCGCCCTCGAGCACCCGAGTCAGGGGCGCCGTTGGGAAGGGACCCACGAAAGGTCCCGCTCGAGAACGAATTCTCGAACCCCAAAAAGCGCATCGAAGGCAGGGCACTAAGCTCCCGAGAGATCCCGTCGACGGGAGGCACTCGAGCCGCCGGTCCCCTTGAACGAGGCCGGTCCTCTAAAAGCTATGCGCCCAGCTCTAATGAGAGCGCCCCCGGGCCTCGATGCCGCCTCCCCTCGAAAGGAGGCGGACTCTCACTTGGATTCCCCGCTACCAGCTCATAGGAAGGAATGGTGCTCGCTCGACCGCGGGTAGTGCCAGCCCTCCCACCACTTGGATCTAATCCAAGAGATCTAGCGGGAACTAGATCACGACTACGGCCCAGCATTTCGAGGTTCGGGGGCTCGAGTCACATAAGCCACACCTCTTGACAGGGGAAAGGCAGAGAACACTCAGGGGCTCGAGGGATCGAGAATAACCCCCCACTATGGGCGCTACAACTCCAGTTAACAGTACTCCTGCTCGAAATAGTTCATTTCAAAGCCCCCAGAGGAATGCCCCATTCCTCTGGGGCCTCGGGGGCTACCCCCGCGGGGGACGCTCGCGCGCCCCCACGGAAAAACGAGAAATCAACCACTCGAGACAAGGGGGCATAACCCTAAATCTAGGTACTTCAACTCCACTTCATGATCCCTTGCCTGAAGTTATTCACAATCAGGCAAGGGCTCGGGGGCTACTGTCGGGTACCTAGATTAGGGGGACCTAAACTAGGAGGATTAGAGGTAAGTAAATCAGCCTTACTTCTACTCTAATCCTAAAAATCCGGCTAAAGGAGCTCCTAGTCCTCCTCCGCGCCGTATGCTGGGCCGGCCCACAGCCAAGCCCACAAAGGCACAAAACCTGCTAACCCGAGATACGCCCGCTCACCCGCTCAGGGACGAGTGACGGAAACCGCTCGAGCGAGCAACCGCTCGAGACGGTGACCGCTCGAGCGACCGACCGCTCGAGACGGTGGCGGAAAGCACTCGAGCGAGCGACCGCTCGAGACCCCCTTCCATGATTGCCTTTCTGGAGCACGCACATGGCTACAGGGATCGAAACAGTACCGTAGTACACCTACCCTGCCTAACTCCATGGCCACAGGGATCGTAATAGTGGGGCGTACATCGGTCGATTCCACTATTACGCTGCCCATGCCCCGGATTTTAGGATGGCAGGCGCCACTGTGGCACCACGCCACGCACTGTGCCACATGCGGCCCCCCCTTCAAACGCCGTGGTCAACTCTCCGTACCACCAGGACCGCCGTTCCATCCCATCGCCCGGATCGACGACCCCTCGAGGCCCCTTCCAGCCACTCGAGGAATGATGGCGGACGTGACTGGCGTACGGAGCGCACAGTGACCCGTCCATCCCACCTCGACGGACACTCGTCGGGGTTCCCGGGCAGGCCATCATCGCCCACGCCTCGATTGCATCAGCTCACGTCAGCTCAAGGACTGACAGGCCATCATCGCCCATGATGCTACAGGCTCGAACCAGGTAAAAGCGTGAATCCACAGGCTCGAACCGGATCAAGGGAGGCACCCACGGCACAAGCGACTCGACCCAGCATCCGTACCTCGACGTCACGCTTACGATCACCCTAATTCTCATGTGATCCTGAGCCTCCCCTTGGCCTATAAAAGGGGACGCCAGGGCCTAGTTTAGGGCACGCTTTCATGCCTTCAAGCTTCCAAGCCTTGTACGCTCACAAGCGCACACACATCCCTCACGCTAAGTCTCAGGACTGCCTTGTACTCACCCCTGTACAAGCACTTCGGTGCAAGATAATACAAGATCTCCCCTTCCCCGCTGGACGTAGGGCCTTCTTTGCCCGAACCAGGATAAACCCTTGTGTCCTTCTTGCATCACCATCCGGATTAGGGAGCACGCTTAGAAATGTACTAGTTGGTGTGATACCCCCCCGGGGTACGAAACACCGACAGAATCCATCTCATCATCCCCTCCTAAGGCAGCAATCATTTCCTCAATAGCTTGAAGTGGAACTTGTGGAGGACATTTATGAGCATGACTCCACTTATTGCCACATTTGAAACATAACCCTTGCTCCTTTCTCTGCTTCTTCAGAGCAGACCAACCATCAGAAGATTCCCCAGCCGACAGCACTGCCTTATTCTTCTCATTTTCAGTGAATTTTGATTTGAACCCCGACTTGAAACTATCTTTGAACTGAGTTTTTTGCTTTAATTTCCCTAGCTCAGCCTCTTGCAACAAAGCCAATGCACTAGCAGTATCAACATCTTTTGGTTGGTGCAACACAATACGTGCTCTGATTTCCTCCCTCAAGCCAGTCAAAAATCGGGTGACAAAATAAGTCTCATCATAGCTAGCATTATACAGCAGCAAACTATGTGCCCCACGCTCAAACTCAAGCACATACTCATCCACAGAGCCAGACTGCCTAATGGACTCAAACTGCTTAAGCACCAGGGGATATTGATTTTTGTCAAACCTGTCGAGGACCAGGTTGCAGAGGTCCTCCCAGTTCAGCACCCTGCCTCTACGCTCGATCGTGTGAAGCCATGTCTTCGCAGATCCCGTGAAATTCAGCGCCGCGAAACGAGTCTTCAGGGATGGATGCACAGCATATACCTCGAAATAATTGACACAATCGTCTCTCCATAAGCGTGCATTCGAACCATCAAATTTCGGGAACTCAAGCTTGGGAAATGGCGGAGGGCGCAATTGAGGATCAGAGTAATTATCAGAGGACGTACCTCCATGAACGTTCGGCGGACGGGTCGCTCGGAACCCGCCGCCGTGATCGCCATGCCCGTTGCACGGGGCCGTAGTCAACGTCAATGATGGCGACGAAGACGCAGGCACCGTGTTGAGGTCGAACCCCCGTTGTGACGGTTGTACGACCGCGGCGAACGCGACGGGCGGCGCGCCGCCGCCGGTTGGAGCAGCTGCTCCACCCATGCTCGACTCAGGCAATCCGCCGAGCACTCCCGGGCCAGGCGCAGGACCCGCCCCAGCCGTGTCGATTTGGTCGACATGCTTGTAGAGCCCCTCGACGCGCTTGGTGTTGTCGGAGACCGTCTTCAGGGCTTCCTCCGCCTGCGACGTCAGGTCGGCGATGAGGAGCTCGGACTCGGTCTGCTTGGTGGAGATCCCCGCCACCGAGTCCATCGCCGTCTTCACCATCCCTTCGAGGCTGGTGATCTTCATGGAGATGTCGCCCAACGCGGTGATCTTCTTCGTCAGATCCTCAAGCTTGCTGGTGAGATCCTCCATACTCGCCGCCAACTCCGATTGCTTCGCTGGCGCCATGGTCGCCGATGAGGTTTGGGGAAAAAATTTCTGGTGGATTGAAACCGGGAGCTGGATACCAATTGTCACGATCTCAGATGATCGTAGCAGATAACTAGAACAGAATTGGGAATTCGGGAAAGATTAGCACATAATTTGGGGATCGATAGCAATTGAATTCGAGTTCTGAAGAGCAGAGGAATGATTAAGGTTCAGAGTTTCAGGTATTCTATTACATGCCGTTCTCGGCAACTGGCAATCGCTTTATATAGCACCCGCTAAGCCGCGCCCGCTCCACACTTGGCCCACCTTGTCAGTGCCCAATGGCCGCCGCCTTCAACTGCCAGCTTGGCCGCCACGTTTTGTCGGACGCCCAACAGTTGACGTCATCGCCGTTGTCTCACCCGGTACAGGATGCATGCCTATCTTCCTGACAGTATATAATCCCGTGTCCTTTGAAATAGCGGATACAATCATACAGCAAACATCTTATGGTGGTCTTGGACTACCAACCAGAGGACGAAGTATTGGGTTCAGTTTCGGGAGCTGTTTCAGATGTAAATAACTCCATGACCTACTAACACAAATCAGCAGTCGTGTTAAGCTGTCCCTTGTAGTCTATTTCGAGTCCATTTGCATAATATCAGCTGTTACATGTCACAACTGTTTATTAGCTACTGACTGCACGTACAAGATAATTCGTCTTTGTAACCTCATTTTAAAGGTTCATTGTCCTTTTTTCACAATCTGGTCGCAAAAGAGAGAATACAGAACATGGCGTGGAAAAACCCTGTAATATGGCATGTAAGATCATACAAAAGAGAGAATACAGAACATCATCCCTCATGCTTTCAGTGTGCAGTGTGCTGATGAAACATCAACCTAGAAAACACTGCGGGTTTCTTGTACACCATCTTACGGCCCTTTTCAGAGTAGATGGAATATTGGATGCATCTGAACCAACAAGAACTATTATACAGGCATTTCTGAGTGCTTTACAGAGGTCGTTAACAGATTGATTGTTCCTGACCCAAATGCTCTTCTCTTCATTCCTGGAGAAAGCTATCTAATCCCTACTAAACTCTACCAAGTCAGCTACAGCATGTGAGTGGTTAAGTGGTCTCCTTGTCAGCAGTAGAACATCACCCTTTTCACCTTCTCCTTCACAGCAGGCAGGGGCTTCACTGGGACTCCGTTCGTGCCAGTGGAGCTCTTCGTCGTCTGGTTCTCCGACATCTCTGGTTCCATGTAGAACCGAGCCCGGAATGCTGCCAGGTGTGCATAGTATGCAGGAGGAACTGTTAAGAAGTAAAAGATACAACATCACAGGTCAAAGTTGTTTTCTGAACAGGTGAGTAGGCTAAAGAATTGATAATTAAAATTGTGGAACTAGGAAAATGTTTGTAAAGCACAGAACATACCAACAGAAACCGAGCGTGTGCACCGGGCGTAACTGCATCAATAACATGTACATCAAGCAATGAAAATTCTGAAAAGTTAAAGTTCAAAGTGCAAGGGACAAATATAGCATATAAAAGAAGTGCATTACGTGTAGCAAAGGTTGTTTGTCAATGTCTGCATTTCGTCTGCTGTGAAATTATTCTCATCCCAGAGGACATGGTAGTGAGCAGGCCTACTTGTTCCCTGGCAAAGTCACAAATCAGTCATTTCAGCACAGTACAGTACGGAGAATCCGACTATATTCCCATGCTACTGATCCCAAGTACCATTGTTGTACAATCACATGATTAAAAGGTTGACCATCGGATCAGTTTGTTATATTCTTTTAGCATACTGTAGTCCGTGTGGCCTTCACTAGGTACATATAGCTTGTGGAATAGAGCACATGACATGACTTTTCAATACTATTTTGGTCACAAATGACAAACTCAGTACAGTAGAATATTCCAACAAAATTTTTATGTCAGAATTCCACAAAGGAATACCAGCCCAGTTTGGTTCCCAAGAACCGAGAGGATTGGAAAGTAAGCTAATAATGAAATGGGAAGCACTTTCTAGATTTTTGTTTCAATTCATGGGATCCAAACAGGCCCTTACCTGAATTCCAGCATGACTACAGAGGTAGAAATCAAATTCCGTTGGGTGGCATATCTTAGAATCAACAACGGTTCCTGCTTTCAATCAACTTGTGAGCAGTCATAGAAACAAGGGAATAACTTCAACGTAATGCAATTTAAACAAGAGAAAAATCTGACTGCCTCAAAAGAGTGGCTAATTTCTTATCATCTTAAATTTCGACAAGGTGTTTTTTACTCCAAAACACAATACATTTTACTTCAAGTACTAACAAACTTTGGAATATGTCAGTTCAAAGAGTGTGGCCATAGAAACATTACCTGGCAAAATATTTCCACTCTTGTCCATGCTACTTCTGTCTTTGTGATTATTTGCAAATAGTCTTGTATGATGACGTTTTTGAACTACCACAAATGTTACAGGAGGCTGATAATTTGGTTCTAGGGATGCACATGCCTGAAAGAAAGCACTAGTTAGTAAACTCTAAGGAGGAGCTTCAAATCAAAGAGTGTAATAGAATAAAATAAAATAAAATGCAACCAACCTTACGGATGGCATCTAACTCGTAAAGGAGAACTTGATAGAACTGACCTTCACTAACACCGTCCCTGAAAGAAATTTAGTTTTGTGAGGAAAAGAATAATTTAGTTACAACATAAAGAAGACCTAGCAATGGATAGGTCCACCCTGTGATACAATAACCTTACACTCTAACGTGTTTGGAAAAGATTCACATGGCAATAATAAGCATCAGATATGTTTTATTATTGCCATCTACAAGGTACAGGTGATGGCCAACATTTTCACAAATATACCTGTAGAATATTATTCTCAATGGCTTCTGCCCAGTGGCCTTCCTGAAGGATATTAAGAGCTCCCTGCACAACAAAACATCACAGAAATAAGTTAAATCAGCTAATGTTTTTAATACATTAAATTATATATTACGCTTGAGGATTGCACATTGCTCGTAGATAAAAACCTGATCATGCCGCCTGTTACAGTGCCTCTCTGAGGATCGTGCCATGTTTTGTAAAGGTCCTGAATGAGCTCTTGCCGGTGTGCCTGAGCACAAACCAATCCAGCATACTTTGTAACTTCTGGCCAATCTTGAGAAGCAACAACCTGTGAACAGCATATTAAAAGAGAGTGAGAGATAAGTCCGAAACCAAGATACGGATGTGTGTATCCTGACTAATATGATATTTTGATTCAGAAATGGCAAAGTAGTAATGAGCCTTACGGCAGCAATTGATGGACTTGAGTCCTCCCCGGTTTCAGGATGTGTTACATCTGCACCAAATATAATAGTCGGTATGTCACTGACCAATGGAATCCTCCAACTTATTGCATCCAGGAGCACAGTGTTTCTTCCTCCCATCTGAATATAACGGTATTGTTAGTCAATAATAGAGCCACTTATCTTATAGAGTTGCGGTTCTGCACAGTATTTTATGTATAAACAAGGTGGTAAGTACCTTAACGTTAATTTTCAGTGAGACATTTGCCAAGTACTGCTTGCTGATCTTAAAAACATGCTTGGTTAAGCAACATTGTGTTATCAATCCCAAATCAGTTTCACAAATACGTTTGATGTCACCTACAAATATAAAGTGATATCGCTCTGAATATATATAAAGTTGTATCTGAGAAAATACGTAAGAGTTCAAAAAGTAAGTATATATGCAAGGCAACTAGTAGATGACACTTACCATATAACGGACCATTGTTGTCGGGGAGGATAGCCAAAAGAAGTTCAAGTTCTTTACCCTTGAGTTTGTTCAATGCAATATTATACACATTTTTAAGTGCCTTCACTACTTGGTCAGGTCTAGCTGAATATATTGGCATCACTGGCTCACTGTTAAATTCCTGTAATACATAGGAACTCAAATTAAAAGATGCTTACAGTTCCAATTAAAACAAGTATTTTGTCTTGTGCACAAACGTGAGCAGAGATGAGGGGTATAGTACCATGCCCGAAATTTGACACATTTGCGCCAATTCCTGGCAAAATCCCCTAGCTGTGTTTTCTGGAACACTCCTTGAGAAGTTTATACATGCCCAATGGCTCACCTTGCACCCATTTATCACTTTCTGTAAAAAGAGTTTATTTTAGGCCTAAAAGTAGTGCAATCTGCAATCAAACATAGTAATTAGCAAACAACAGATGCACACAAGCTGGAATCTTACCTTGTTTACCATGTTCCATTGACCAACCTGTGGTAAGCACTCTTTCTCTTTTCCATTGTCATGATACTTCAACTGAACTCACAAAAGTTATTCGACACAACAATGAGCAACTAACCACATGAATAATAGTTTAAGGTGCTTCTGAAAGGAAAAATGTGAATAACAGTGACATAAGATTATTCTTACCCAAGGTGCAGGAAGGACTCGAGCTTCAACAGAGGTTAGCTTCTCACTAATGTTGATCCCAAATTCCTTTGCATATGGATCTTGCTCATATCCATTTTGATGAACTGTCTGAAAACAAATAATAATCTAAGTCTCTTGAGCTATTTTAACAAAAGTTCTATGATTAATTAATACCATCACTTGTGAAAAGTGAAAACCCTAGCAGTATTAATGACTGTCTATTCAAGGCCCACTGCATGGAAAGCTTGGACCACTGGCAAATAAATGCATGACTCTAGGATCCGACAATGAACAGTTATAATGCATGTCTTGCAATGTTCAGATTAGTTCAAGAGCCCTAGAATGCAAGAACATTTAGCTCCACATATAACACGTATGATCAGTTTAAGAGAGATGATCCAGTCTACTACAATAAAACCATCTAGCTCAACATACAGCAGGTGTGTGTGTCCAAAAGTTACTTATTTAATAATAGGGGAGATGACAAAAATTCTCAACCTGTAGAATATCCATCTCCTGTTCTCTAGGCCTTTGGCATGTAACCTTTAGCAATGATGTGATTTGTTTTTCATTCAGCCTCTTCGTGTATCTCTGACCTTCAACGATCTTGCATGCCTGGTAAAAGAACTCAATATTTCAATGTTCATTATTGAGTCTAACACTAACTAGAAACATAAACACAATTGACAGGCAAACATAAGTTTGTGATTAGCATCTATACTGACCTCCATCGGTAGATAGTTCGCCTTCTTTTGGTTCCCAACCTGAAGGCAGGGAAGATGAGGATGCTGAATGGTGAAACCATACATTTCCTTGAAGTACTCCACGACAGATTTCATATTCATTTGTTCATCAATTGGGAAACTGACAAAATTAGAATTCATCGAATCAGGCTACAGCATCATGTATAGAAAGAGAGATGACAATAACAGTACTTCAGGAGGTAGCAAAAATCATTCAAAATCTAAACATACATCAGTTCATGAGTTGGTTGCGTTGTCAGCCCAGAAATGCGATACTTGCGCCTTACATTCCCCCGGTGAGTGACCTCAACTTTTACGCCCCGCAATGCCTTCTTGATCTGCTTGGCATAATAAGCGAATTACATAGATAAAATTGCTGATTAGAGAGCACAAAAACCAAAGGACATAACCAGCGGCAGCTGTTACATATCGCTGTAGTACTATGGTAGATTCCTTGGCTAACCACAGTAATATTACCTTGATTCGGTTAGCATCGGACAATGGCCTTGATATGGCATCCTTTCCTAATATCTGGGCCACGAACTCGATCACCGGCAGGGGTTCAATGAACGCCGTGGACGACATGTCTGCGCCGTCAACATCGCCGTGTAAGCAGCAGCAGCCAGAGGACAAAAAAGAAATCACATGCATGAGGCCAACAAATATTCCCCAGGCAGCACAACTCACCGATGTTAAGCGACAATCCCATCTGGGTCGGGCGGATGCTCTGGTAGAACCCACACCACGACTGCAGGCCGTCGCCTAGCCGCTGCGGCTTCCTGATGTCCGGCGAGTAGAAGGACCGCCCTATGGGCAGGTACCTGTCAACCAAACAGGGAAGAAGCGCTATGAGCATTTAGCTTCCTCAAATCCAAGAACGCAATGCGCGGCGTTGCAATCAATGCAGGCGCCGATGGAATGGATAAATACCTCTGGTTGGCGAGCTCGCGGAGCACGATGTCGAGCACCTGTAGAGCCTCCTGCGGCGCGTCCGCCTGCCGCCCGGCGATGAACTGCCTGAGGTGGTGGAGGTCGGCGCGCGCGGCGAACTTGATGGCCACCCTGTACTCCCTCTCCCTGCAGGGGAAGGGACGCGAATCTCGCGAGTCAGTACGACGTGACATTAAGAAAGGCGTACGAGGAGGGAGGCGGTGGCGCAAGAAAGAAACAAACGCGGGCACCACGTACCGGGGCGGGACGCCGGTGCCGTCGTCGTCGTCGGCGAGGCGCACGACGAACTCGCGGGCGTCGAACGGGAGCGTGCCCGCGGTGTAGAGGTTCTTGCGGCCGTCGTAGGCCGGGAGCCGCATTCCCAGGTCGGACGCGCGGTAGAGGCGCACCAGCTCCGCCATTATGGCCCGGTTCACGGTCCGCGAGCTCACCTCCGGCGTGATCTTCACCTGCAAAACAACACAAAGACCTCGCCTTTCATCTCAATTGCGCTAGCGCTGGAGGCGAAACGAGCGGCGGAGCGGAGCACACTTACGTCGTACTGGGTGAGGTCCTTGTCCGGGAGCTCGGCGAGGAAGTGGTTGGCCTTGACGACGCAGCGCGCGCCCACGGTCCCGAACCCCGGGCGGCGGCAGAACGCCAGGCCCTTGCTGCTGGGCGCGGGCGGCCCAATGACCGCGCGCGTCGGAGGCGGCGCCTGGTGCGCCGGCGGCCCCGGCGCCACCGCCACCGCCAGTTGCGCGGCGCGAGGCTCACGCTCACCCGCGGGCGGCGCCTTGAACCTGCCGCGCCCGCCGCGGCGCCTCCCTCCGCCTCCGCCGCCGCACCGCTTGCCTCCCTCCGGCAGCACGGCCGAAGCCGACGCTGGCTCCGCCTTGGGCTGCGTCACGCTGCTCTGCAGCGGCTGCTTCCTCCGCTCCGCGTGCCCGCCGCCCTTGGCGTGGTGCCGCGCGGCCTGCGGCGGCGGTGGCGGCGGCGGCGCCATGTCCAGGACCTCGAGCATGTGACCACTGGACTGGGGAGAGCTGACGCCGACTAGGTGGTTCGTTGCGGTGCCCGACAAGGCGGCAGCAGCTCAGCTCGCCTGCGCGGAAGGAAGGGAGCCTTATAGCGTGATGATGATCAGTGGTACAAAGCAGGCGAAGGCAGGCAGGTGAAGCGGAACGAGAGCAACGAGCCAGCCGCCGCCGCACTGTGAAAACGAAGCACAAGTGAAGCCACCCACGCGCGGTAAAAATAGAAAAAAAAAAAAAAGAGGCGTTGCGGCGTCCTCTCCCCCTCCACGGGGACCTCCTCTCAAAATCGCGAAATTAATGCGGCGCGGGACAGAAGGGCATTAGAACCTCTCTCTCTCTCTCTGTCCAGCGGCACGGCACTGGTGACTGGTGCGGCAGCAGCAGCTGGCCGGACGGAGGCAGGTTTGACCTGCTCGGGAGGGGCTAGTGGGCGGCGGGAGACGAAGCCACGCCGCAACGGACGAGTTCCAGGGGCAATACAGTAATCGCCCAGGGGTCACGGCGTCCTCTCTCTCTCTTTCTCAGAGGTCACAGCGCCTGTGAAAACACATGGCGGCAGCGGCAGCGGCAGCGGCCGGCGGCGCCAGCGATCGAATTGAATCCTCCTGTTTTTACCAAAGGTGGCAGCCGCAGCAGGCGTCGGAGAACCGGGGATTGTGCCGGAGCTGGACCTCCCGGACTCCCACTAGCGCGAGTGCGCGCGCACGCTACGACGCCGCCTCGCCGGTGGCAGTAGCGGCATGCAGGATGCAGCGGCAACGGCAACCATGGGGTGATGGCGCGGGGCGTAAAAAAGCCGTGGAAAACGAGCTGGGGGCACGCGCACGAGACAGTGGGCGCGCGGGTGCGCCGGGGGCTGTGCGGGGCTTCGCTTCGGATGGTGTTTCCCAGGGCAGGATGGATGGGGATTTTTATTGAAAAGCGCAGCGCATGTTCCTTCGTGTGGTTGGCGGATAGCGTAGCGTGCTGTTAAGAATTAGGAATGTTTTTGAGGCGTGGATCGTGGCAACAAGTGCAGAATAATCCGCTGCTCGTGCTGGTACTAGCTAGTCGATGCTACGCTGAAGATGGGTCTCATCACTCTCGAAATGCTAGCAGTAGTTGTATAAACAGCTGCCCCCATCTGCAGGACACTGTCAATATAAACTGTAAGCTGGCCCCATCTGCCGGACGCTGTCAATTTGTTTTGAGACCACACTGGACACAGTGCAAATGCACATTTTGTTGGTGGGCAAGCAAAACAGCTACCACAATGTGGTCCATTCAGGGGGGAAACGATAGGAAGCCACAAATTGAAGAGCTACCAAGGTGAAACTTCTTCGCATCAACTTTACCGTTTGGCCATGCTATATTTGGGTTTGTTTAATCCTCCAGCATGGTCCATGGATTATAGAAAAAGCCATAACAAGAAAGAAGCTCCAGCCCAGCACCGGCACTTTCGTTAGCAGAGCAAAGCAGACGCAGCAAACGGCAGAGCTGAGCCTGATCGAGAGCGAGCCCTAGCCGCCTCGACGGCCGCGCGCCAGTCGCGCTTTGGAAGCGTGCCCCCGACAAGAAGGCGCTCCACTATTGCAGAATAGAATCGCCGCACAACCCCGGGCATGCAGCCTCTTTGGCCTCAATGCCTCATGGGTGAAAGCCGTTTTTTAATCGCGCCCGCCGGCCGCCGGCCCGTGGCCGCGGCTGGCTGGCTGGCAGCCGGCCAGTAGCAGGCACAACAGCCGAGCGGGCGGCTAGGCAGCAGCACGGCAGGCATTTCCCTACAGTACTTCCATGTAGCCGTCAGGCCGTCCACTGTAGGAGTAGACGCCTAGTACGAGCATGCGTTCAGAACGTGCCGTCGCAGGCAGTGGCACAGCAGGCTTGCGCTGCGGCAGGCCTGAGACGAACGGACGTCGCACGCCCGCCGGGGCGGCAGTCGGCACGGGTACGGGCACGAGCACGGGCGCGCGTGCCGAGGAGGCCGTGGGACGGGCTCCGAGGGACAAAGCGGAGCGTTCTGGCAAATGTGGGGCCAGACGCCAGAGTACACGCCATGCAGCGTCCAGGAGCGTGGTGTCCAGCGGGAGCAGCGCGGCGGCGGGGCCGGGGCCCCTCTGCCGGTGCCGGCCGCGGGACCAGCTGAGCAAGCCAAGCGCGCCACGCCGCCACCCATCTGGTTGGCCGGAGGCTGGAGCCGCCCGCCGCATGTGGTGGCAGGCGCGCGGGGGCGGCGAAGCGAGGATAAATGCCGTTCCCTGTGCCGCTGTGCGGCCATGCGCGCGCCACCGGCCGGATGCTGTGCCCGCTGTTGCTGCTGCCTGCTGGGGGGCCGCCGCGGTCGCTGGCTGCCGGCCGCTGGCGCCTTGCGGCAACGCGTGCCGTGCCGGTAGGTGGAATTGGCTAGGCATGCAAAGCACCCTCTGCTAGTGCTAGGTGCTCTACGCCGTGCCTGCTGAAAAGGCGCCATCATGGCATGGCCCTGGCCGGCGGGTCCGCGGCTTTCTTTCCTCCGCGCGGAACAGGACAGGGCAGGACGTGCCGCGCCACCGGCTGTTTGGGTGGCGGTCCTGGCGGACGTGGCCGGCTGGCTGGCTGGTGAACTGGCTCGCTGGTGAACCAGTATCTCTTCAGATTCGTGGATGATTAGCGTCCGGTCGGCCGAACTCACAGTCAGAGCGAGTACTTAGCAGTTACGACGAGCCGGTACGGAAGCTGGTCGGCACATCGGCGGATTAGGGACACGGCTGCCGAGGCAACGGCTACCCCAATCAGTAGTAGCAATTGGCTTCCGAAGGTTACTGTTACTAGTACAGATCGATGACCATTGAACAGACGCGATCTTGCAGCTACAGCAACGCTGTCTACGTTGGCTGCTTCTACTGCTACTCCCCTGCAGTAGTTTTGCACAAAGGAATTCTTGCCATCAGGAAATCTGTTCCTCCTCCCCGGGGGCAGTACGAGCCTGTGCGGCGGCGTGCATTTTTTCTGTGTACCAGCACAGTATGTACACTGATGGAATGGGCGTTCCAGTACTCCGGACGCAACATACCCAGCCGAGCAGTCTGTGTTGGTCAATAAAGCAGTGGAGCACGGGGAAAGTGGGAAGAGGACGGACGGATGACGCCGCCGTGGCGCCATGCGACCCGCGCCTGATCGATCGCATGAACCCCCGGCCCGGCGTGCGGCGTGGGGACGTGACACGCGCGGGCACGCCAGCGGCAGGACCACGCCGCGCCGCGCCACGACGACGGACGCTTAATTTGGCTGCCGACGGTCGTGGACGTCGATGTGCGTCTCGGCACGGCTGGGAAAGGTTGATGAAATCATCATTTGTGTAATTGAGCACGCAGCAGTGTACCATCTCGCGGTCGCCGTGAACTGATGCACGTTGAACGGTGTGTGCGCGCGGGTACGGACTGGGAGGGGGAGGGACGCAATCGAATCGGCAGTTGACCGATGGGCTCGAATTTATGAAACGGCGCAGTGCAGTGCAGCCATCAGGTTGGATGAGGGGATCCGGCATCTGGCAGAGGCTGTGAGCGCAATGATGACCCCGTTGAAACAGGAAAAGGAGGCTGTCAGGAGGACCATGATGGTGAGCTCGTGCGTTTGGGCGTGGGTACACCGTACGGCCGCGCATGCATGCATGCGCTAGGGGATCCTGGCAGGTCTGATGAAGATCCGGACGGTGGGCAAAGCACAACAAGCAACAAGCACGCGTTACCTTGGAGAATTTACGTACTACCACTGTATGTACGTACTCCACTGTAGGTTGCGTTAGTTGGGTGTGCTATACTCGTACCCATTTGTGCGAATACAGTCTCGAATATAAATGAACCGACCAAAGTTGTTCGTCTCGTTTGGGCTAGACCCAACGCGGTTAAGTTGCCGTGGCGAGCAGTGGCACGTGCCTAATGGTAATGCCACCAGCATCGTCCCAAACGCATTCCATCGCTGGCCGCACCAGCACCCCGGCAGCCGGCACCACCATCGACCCATCTCCCCGTGCCTTTTTAGTACTCCAGTAGTCCAGTGGCAGCCGCGGCCACCGGACAGCGACGCAACGTGCAGGCCGCACCAAAAGAGATACGAGCGGAGCACGCCGACGGCCTTAAAGGCAAGGCAGCCAAACGCGCGCCGCCGCGGGGACGGGCACGCCAACGGCAACGCAGATCACGCGTGGCGTGGGCCGCCGGGCGGCCCACGGGGCACGCATGCGCATGCGTGCACGCACGCGCGATCGCCCCCGGCCCGCGTCGTCCTCCGGCTGCCTCGGCGGAGTCCGTCGGCATGGCAACCCCAGCGCGCCCCCCACCCCCGTCCGTTTCACGCGCGCACGCTAGGTGCTACGGAGCACTCCTACCTACGAACTGCTGGTGGCGGTGGTCCCGCGGGCTCGGCTGGCGGACGGAGCACGCCACGCGGGCTGGGGGCTCGGGGATGTGGAGGGATGGTCCGGCGATCTCCTTTTTTGCCACGCTTTTGTGGAGCACTGGCACGTACCCTTTTTGGGAACCCTTGCTTTTTAGCCTCCTTTCGTGATGTGTTGTTATACGACAGTGATGAACTAGTAGTCTAGAGCTCTAGTGGACTGAAATTCTCACGAACATTTTTATATAAACATGGTATGCTCCTACAAATTCCATCAGATGGTTTGTTTTTGGATAAATCTTCAGATGAAATTGGCTAGTCGTCGCAGGAGCAAGCCGGGCCTCTGTCTGACGCCCACTAGTCCACTGGTGTACTGTACTCAAAGGTGCATGCAGCGTGCAGCCAGGTCCGGGCCACCCTCGCACGCATCTCCGAGCATCCGCACCACCACGTCGCTGACGGCCGCGGTGGGCCACGGCGAGGTACCACGCCGACATGCCGCGGGCGTACAGGCACTCAGAGGAGAGGCAGAGCATCCACCACGATCGGGGTCGGCTGACGATCCGTGGCCGTGACCAATAACGGCCGTCGCGGCCGAATCCACCCGGGGCGCGGCGGCATCACCGCCAGCGTCGTGTCACTCCCCTGCATCGTCACCGCCGGCGTCGTGTCACTCCCTCTCGCATCGTCACCGGAGCTATCATGCTGCGGGCGTGAGGCGACGCCGACGGGCGATGCCCTTTTGAACGACGGCAGATCGACGGATGGATGGACGGGATGGGTGAGGCACCATACGTACAGTGATCAGTGACTGGCACGATAGGTGTCAGTCACTGTGCTAGCGCCTAGCGGTGCTGTAGTAGCCGCTAGCCGGAACCGGAACAACCTTTTACCCGCCTAGGACGGCCCTAGCAAGGTGCAGTCGAATATCCGCCGACGAAGAGAGGAGGAATGGCGGCCTGCGTGCGAAAAAAAAGGAGCTTTTGTACCGGAGGACCCAGGCAATGGTTTTGTTTGTTTAACCGCTGCGAGTGCGATGGACAAAAGCAGCGTGCTTTTGCTTGCGCTTTCCTTTATCTTCAGAATTCTCCTTTGTTTCCTTTTCCGCGTGCACGCAGAGATGCTGGGAATCTCGCGTGAAATTCCACAGTACGCTATGCTAGTGTATGATCTTTGCTCTTGCTCCTGACGTCTGTGTACTGGTAGACGGCCAGAAGGCGAGGGCCAAGGAGAGCCCGGCAGTCCTCAAGGCCTCAAGGACAGGGCGGGCTTGGGGCAAGACGACGAGCGGCAAGGCAACAAGCCGGGCAATCATGAGTTCGGCGAGGTTTTGAGAAAACGTTGGCGCGCATTGATGGCCGCCTTGCAGCCGTGCAGAACAGAGAAGGCGTGCGCGTAGTACGTCCTACTGTAGTACGGCCTACTGATGGGGCTGATGGCGCTGATGCATGCACTAGGATCTCCACAGTGCAGACTGCAGAGAGAGCGGGCGAGCATCAGTGTCTAGCGTGTCTAGCTTGACGCCAGGTTCAGGATTTCAGACTGCTCTGGGGCGAAAGAAAGCCGTTTGCTTTGCCATGCTCTCTGCACTTGTGCTACAGTGGCTCGCTGGCTCAATAGTCAAGATGGTGCCTCAAAAGCGCCGACCCGAGGCACAGGAACGAACAGAGGCAACTCACGAGAGACGAGAGAGAAAAAAGATCAACGAGCATCCAAGCGAAATTGTGAAGCCAGCAAAATGACTGCTCATAAATGCGAGGGCAAGCCCAATGTGCAAGAAAAAAGGTTACTGCCGCGTGCTAGCAGAGTAGCAGCGGTATCCTTCCTTATCTACTGGTACGTTGTTGCGTTGCACCATCAACGGCACAGCAAATGCAGAGCGGCCGGCGGAACGAATTACTCCTGCCTAATTGTGTGGTTCATTCTCTACTGCTAGATAAGCAAAACTTTATAAAATTAGATGTATGCAAACAAACTCTAAAGTGATGCGCAAACAAGAAACATACCTGAAGATTGGCGAGAGTGGTGAAAATGGGTCTTCAAATTAAAACGAACTGGCAGCGCTGCTTTCGACAACCAAACCAAGCTATCTAACTCCTCAAGTTCTTCTTTGTTCTTCTTCCGTTGGCAACGGCACTTTGGCCTTTGTGTCTCTATGGAAAGATCCCACCGTACCCAGATCGAGTGGCATGGCACGCGACGGCAACGGGGCTACCCCTTATATAAAACCGCGAATGAAAAAGGCGAACGCAAAGCGAACGCTGCCCCGTCCGTCGCCCACGCAGAGGTACGCAGAGGGTAGCCGAAGCTAAAGCTACCCCGGCCCGCCGGCCGTCTTTTTACGTGCGCCGCTTCTTTACCTCGCCCACGACCAGTCCGCGCTCCCTTTTTCTCGTGTCGACGTGCGTACTCTACTAGTACTCCATGGTCCATGCCGACGCGCCGTAAAAGCTCGAGAAAGACGGCACGGCACGGTCCGCCCGCAGGCCGCAGCGCGGGAGGACCGAGGAGCCGAGGAATGTGATGTCTTTTTTGTTTTTGACGGGAACAAGCCGGTGTTGGGCGCCTGACGGGACGGCGCGGCCGCGGGGAGGCAAGACGGCCGCCGATCGACTGTAGGCGGCGGCATCCGTCGCCGGAACAGAGCAGAGACGGAGACGCTTGTTTGACGGCGGAGTCGCTTGCATGCATCCAACTTTTCATGCATGCATAATGCATTGGTGGCCTGGTGGGGGTGATGTACTGGAGTGTCACCGTGTCCGACTCGGGCGTGGTCACCGAGAGTAGCTAGTCCACCACCGCTGCTGGGCGGCCGGCCGGCTGCGTGTTCCCTTCTGCAATGCCCTGCGTGGTCCGACCGAGCCGCCGCCAAGCAACAGCAGCACTTGCGGACTGTCTGGAGGTGCTGTGCTGGTTACAAATCTCGATGTTTTCCCCATCTTTTTCTTACCCACAAACTGTGGAGAAATAGGAACGCGGTCGGCACACTGTCGTGTCGACCCGCGCTCAATCGCTAGGAGCAGTGGAGCACACAGCAGCGTAACGGAACGATGTGCGGCACACTGGCACAGTGACGACTGACGATCGACGCACCGAGAGGAGCAGCTGAAACGGTCCCGTCGTCGTCGACTCGTCGGTACACAAAAGGGAAAGTCGTCGTCGGTACACAAAAGGGAAAGAGGATCAGCACCGTACGTACCCTTCGATGGACTGGGGTCTTTTGATGCGTAGTATACTACTCTACTTTGTGGAGTTACCGATCGCCTAGATAGCAATCGGACGACCAGACCAACGTTTTGCACACACTTTGGCGTGGCGTGGTGTGATCGTGATAGTGAGCCCGGGACGCCGTTCTTTCTTCTTTTTCCTTGAATATAATATCGAGCTTTCTTTCTTTCATGCATGCACTGATGCACGCACGCCGAACATGGCCGGCCCGTGTCCATCAAAAGCGGTCGGCAAAGGCAAAGGGAGAGGGAGCTCTCGTTTTTCATCTCACCGCCTTGCTTCTTGTTAGTTGTTCCCAGAGTTTCGTCCAAAAATCATCATCAACCTTTGGTTGAACCCAAGAAACGATCAAAACGAAGCTTTTTTCTTTTTGGCCCGACTGGTTCATTTTTTTAGATGGGTGCGTAGGGGGGCGAACTCGGTGGCTCATATGTGTGCTTCTATGACTTCGGCCATCGAGCGTTCCTTCTTTTGGTTTGATTCTTTTCCGGACTGGCTAGTTGATCTAGCAGTCATAGATTGTAATCCTTCTTCAATGAATGAAAAGCTCCGGGATTACTCAAAAAAAAAAAAGACTGGTTCATTTTTTACTACCATCTCGTACTTTCACACGGTGTGCAAACTTTAATGCAACTGGAGTGGCTGCGAGCACTCACTCGGTTCTAAAAATAGACGATGTTTAAGGTTTGGACATAAGAATTTGAAATGAAAGGATATTGTACCAAAAAAAAAGAGATAGTAGAGATGTCAGAATGTACTGCCTTCGTCTCTAAATAATTGTCACTTGTACTTTTAAAAAACAACTTTAATTAAATATTAATATTTATACTACATAATTAGTATTATTGGAAAGATCTTTGCATCTAGTTTTTTTAGTAAATTTATTTGGACATACAAGTGTTGCACGTATTTTCTACAAATCGAGTCAAACTTATGAAACGCACAACAACAACAACAATTAAAAAGGAAAGGAGAGAGTATTGGAAAAAGAAAAAAAAATGTTGGGAGAAGATAAATGTGGTTTCAAAAAATTCGGGCCGACAAACTAGCTCGAATGGACCATGATATCATGCGTATGGTCTATGATGTTAAAATTTGTAATCACTGTTAAATTTTGCTTTTATTCATCACAAATATCAATAAGTAATACAATACAATGATAAGTTCATAACTCTTATACATTGGATATTTGAGAAAGGAGAGCACCCTAACTGGCCGTCCATCGCACACAAGACCACCCCCCCCCCCTCTCCCTCCCCGGGCCGATACTTTCACTCTTTTTCAATGTAATTTACATCCCATGGTTGCAATCAACTCACATGAAAAAATGCACTAAAGAATTCAATGAATACAACAACGCCCTATGAAAATCAAGAAAACCAAACTACTCCCATTCAACTTGATTGTTCTACAAGCAAAAAGGATGTTAAAAGTGTCAAACGCTAAATTCTTTGTGTTACAATGTTCAATCAAGTTCTTACAATGGTGGAGAGAGAAATATGAGATCGTAGGAGAGTGCTAAGCTAGTGATCTAGGGTTCAATTTCCTTTTATTAAAGCCCCCGCTCAACCGTATATATTGGTGGGAGAGGGGAGTACAAGGAGACACAGATCTTGTGAGCTTCAAGGGTTTCATGCCCTAATCTTAAATTGGTGGCGGCGTTGGGCACCGTCGCGTCTTGGCAATGTTCTATAAAATGGAGAAAGAACAAGAATGAGAATAAAAATAGTATAACAAAAAAATACCAAAGTTACAAATTCAAAGGATTGTTTGTAAGTAGTTACCCACCTTAAGCAAGGAGATCATGTCCATTCTTAAAAAATCCAAAGCCCCTCCATGAGCATTTTGAGAGAGAGAGAGGGTGTGAAAGGATGTCTTTTAAATACTTATGCATATTGTAACTAGCATATCGCCGTATAGAATAAGGCCTTTTTTAGTTTCCCAATTTGGGGATACCCAAATCGATTGTGCGGCACCGTAGCATTTTTATTTTTATTTCATAATAATTGTTCAAATATTAATTAATTAGGCTCAAAATGTTCGTCTCGCAAAGTACATCAAAACTACGCAATTAGTTTTTTATTTCATCTATATTTAATACTCCATACTTGTCTGGTATTTTGATGTGATGAGAAATCTTTTTTTTATAGTGAAATTTGGCTCAACTGTGGAAACTAAATAAGGCCTAAGCCGACTGAAAAAAGCAGTCAAACTGGACCGGTCATGAATCGACAATACTATCTCGTGATGTCATCACTCGCCGAGAAAAGTTGAATGCAGCCACACAACGATGCAAAGAGGAAGGTGATGTGGAACAAGCTTTTACTGGTTGAAAGAAATCGAAGAACGCCAGATTTAATGGCAATGCCTATGACTTGTTTTCTATTTTTTCCTCGTGAGAACACAGAGAATTACCACCAAATTAGTATAGAGAACACAAAGATTTTGTGGTAATGCCAACATTTTTTTGTGTTCAATGCTTAGTTGAACTAAGGTTTGAGCCCTGCATCTTCTTAATTAAAGCAGGGTGTTGTCTGCTCCTCCCGTCGAGTTATTTTTAGTTGAACTAATATTTTTCTATTTCGCAAAAAAGAACTAATATTTTTGTTTCATGAGTTTCACATAATAATTCCATAAACTCTTTGCGTCACTCTGACGTCTGAATAACCTTGTATCACGGGAGCACCGGCGGTCGCTGTCGCTGTGTAGCTAGAACCGAATTGTTGGGTGAACTTTTTCCACTTCCAAGAAAAAAAATCCAATTCGAACCTGGGCCTTATTTAGATTGCCATGAAATTATAAGTTTTTTCACTCTCTCTCTAATTTTGGATGTATGTATGCAGCATTAAATCTAGGTAAAAAAATTAATTGCACAGTTTAGTTGTAAACGACGAGATGAATCTTTTAAACCTATTTATTCTATGATTAGATCATAATTACTAATACAAACGAAAGTGCTACTATATTTTTCAGCTTCCCAATTTGCAATCTAAAAAGACCCTCATATTTGTCAAAAAAAAAAACAGTAGATCATGTCGAGCACTACCAGCAGTACTCCAACAGCTACTTTGATCCGCCGGATTCTCCTAGATCCGTTTGCGAAAAGCGGATCTTTGATCTCTTTCCCAAGCAATCAAGGGTTGTTTAATCACAAAAGCCCAGGCCTCTTTCCTGGGCATCAATGGCGCATGATCCTTTCCTTTGCAATGCAAGACTGACTGGCCCACCACCAAGTACCACCGGCACTGTACAGATTGGGGCACGACTGCATGCACGCAAGCAAGCAAGCAAAGGGCAAAGCTTGAAATGGGTAGAAGAATTTATGATTATTCTCGCATGATCCAGATCGCCCTCATCATTGCAAGAGCAGGCTAAAGTACCCCATTAGGCTTTATGGGGTTATCGGCCATGATCACTGGTGCAGACCACAGAGATCGATATTACTGTACCTAGTATAGCAACAAGATGCCATGGCTATTACTGAGCGATGAATAGTGTCATACTCATACGTGTAGTACGCAACAGTGAAGGACAGAGCAGTACTAGAGGACGGTCGATCATTGCTCTATGCCAATGCGTCCGCCACGTTTTGGACTGTGCCTAGTGAAGGGAGATGAGATTGCGTCCGGCCAGCATTAGATCTCGGACTCGGACTGAGGTCATGTGTCCTCGCTTCAAAATAGTTAGATTTAAAACATCTTAAGTTTTGATCAAATTCATAAATAAAATATAATATTTATGATATCAAGTAAGTATCATTATATTCCTTATTAATTGTATCTTCATAATGTACTTATCTTATTTCATAATTTTTTAAATTCCCTCTATAATTTTAGACAAATTTGATATGTTTGAACTCTTCAAGAAATTTAGAATGGCTTCTAATTTGGGACGGGTGAAGTACTTCTCTCAAACCGTCTACTCCTATCTAGTATCACATTATGTGTTGCATAGGAAATAATATTTTTCAAATGTGGGCATTTTTACTTTTCAAAGGTGGCATTATGGGTTGTAGGAAATAAAAGCATTTTAAAGGCTGACATGTTTAAATTTTAAAGGTGAACATGTTTAATTTTAAAGGTGGACATGATCTATGGTATTCTCCTCGCATGATTGTTTTTATTATTACAATGTCACGTTTTAGTATCTTATAAGTTTGACTAACTATATGTTAAAAAATATCAATGCTCATGATATCAAATAAAGATCATTATATTACTTATAAAATATATTTTTATAATAAATTGATTTAGAGTCATAAATTTGAATAATATTCACTAGAAACTTAATCAAATGTGAGCTACTTTTTCGACACACAATCCATAGTTGGACGGAGGGAGTAATAACGAACAGGAACAGTTGTCAGGCTTCCTGAATTTTGTAAATCCGATCTTGAACATTTTTTAGAGGGACTTTAAATTGTTTCATTTGAACTTTCATTAATTATTGGCATTTCTTACTGAATTTGGTTTAATAGCATACCAAGATGTGTATTGTGTTATACTAGACATACCGATACATACAAACCACGAGTACACGCAACAATGCTTTACTGCCCGAAGTCCGAACGTGCAAAGCGATTCGGAAGAGCGAGGATATGGATTTACATTTTCCATATTGGGTTTTAATAGCATACCAAAATCTGTGTTATGAGATGCCGCTACAAATAAGGCCTTGTTTAGATCGCCAATTTGGCATGCCAAATTCAGGCGTTCACACACTGTAACGCACTGTAGCAATTTCGTTTGTATTTGTGAAATATTGTCCAAATATTGATTAATTAGACTCAAAAGATTCGTCTCACAAAGTACAATAAAACTGTGCAATTAGTTTTTGATTTCATCTATATTTAGTACTCTATGCATGAAATCTTCTTTTTGCATAGTGCCAAAGTTGGAAGTTTGGGGTGAACTAAACAAGCGCTAAATAAACCACTTGTATAGCTAGCAATGCTTTACTGTGACACTTTCTCCATCCTAAATGATGTGTCATTCAGACTTTCTTATAGAGTCAAAGTTTATAAGGTCTACACCTGAAAGTCCCTAGTTTGGTTTTGGCTAATTGATGAAACCTAGGACTAACCTTGTTTATCTAAGTGGTTGATTTAGAGAAAGGTTGTCCACATGATGAGCTTAATGCATATGAAGCATGACACGTGTCATGTGATCAAAGATGAAGATCAAGACGATGCTTGGCTCCATGAACCGGTGTTGAAGGTGAAGGGCTAGTCGAGGCTTCGGAGTGAAGGACCATGCGATGGTGAAGCTCGGGCAAGACTAGGCGCCGATGGACCGATGCACGGTGAAGGGCAAGTGAAGTCAAGATCGATGGATCGAGACGGTCACATGATGGTGTGAAGTGTTCATATCATTTGGAGGAACAAAATGGGCTCAAGGCAAAGGTATAACCGATAAGGCCATTTTGTTTTGCACTCAAGACACCATAGAGGGTGTGAGTGGTTTAGGTTCGATAGCCGCACTATTAAGAGGGGAAGTCTTATCGGCTATTCGACGCATGGGTGCCACTAGGTGAATTCATGAAGTGCATTGCATGTAGGACCTAGTGAGCTAACCTAACCTTTGGGAAATGGTTGTGAAAAGCTAACACACAAGCACATGGAGATGTACACTTGGTGGTGTTGGCACATTTACAAAGGTGGCGTTTGGGCGCTGTGGTTTGCAGGGTAGAGATGGGTTTGGGTCCCTCTCTTCCTCCCGCCGAGCCTGTGAGGCGGGATTCGGCGCTTTCGAGAAAAATGGATGCATATTTTCTATTGCGCCGGATGCAAAATTTGGTTGAAATCATGCTATCTCTGTTGTTCAAGTTGGTATACTTGTTGGATAGCATGTCTGAGAAGTTGGCGACAAAACGACGAAGGCTGCTCTCTGCGAGGCGCGCGGACGCGCCTTGGCGAAGCGCCGGACGCGTCCGGCGCATTGAGGGCGGCCTCGGGCGTTCTGGCTGAGCTCTATGAGCGCCGGACGCGGGAAGTGGCGCGTCCGGCGGTGGCCGGGCCGACCGGGGAACTTCCCGGGCTGGGGTGCTTGCGATCCACTCGGTCGGACGCTGGCCGCCGGACGCGTTGCGGGCCGCGGCCGCCGGACGAGGGCGCCGGACTCGGGCGAATCGTTGAGCGTCCGGCGGGTCGGAGCGTTCAAATGAAGATGGAGCAACGGTCGACTTTGGGCGTGCGCGTGGCGAAGCAGAGTTGCGCCGGATGCGTCCGGCGGCGCGTCAGTGGCGCGTCCGGCGCTTGTTGTTTTCGCCCCCGAGGGGGTAACGGCTAGTTTGAAGTGTTGGGTCTTTAAATAGATGGGTGGCCGGGCTTGGCTCTCCCTCTTGGCTCTCCCAACTCATTCATTCATCCTTTGAGCTGAAGAAACACTCTCCCTCTCATCTCTCTTGCTTGATTGTGAATCCTAGTGAGATTGAGTGATCACCTAGTGCATTGCATTGCTTGAGGGCATCTAGTGGCACTTGTGGGTGGTTTAGCCGGTGGATTTCTTGTTACTCTTGGAGAGTACCGCTCCTAGCCGGCTTGGAGATTGTTGGAGGCGTTGGCAAGAGAAGGTGATTGTTCTTGGCCACCTCCGGTTGATTTGTAAGAGGTTCTTGTGCTCACCTCGCGGGGATCGCAAAGAGTAACTCTAGTGGATTGCGCGTGTCGTTGAGTACCTCGCTTGAGAGTGGTGTCTTGCGGTGCCTTGCGGGGCGAGCCTTGAGGGGCTAGTGACTTGAGGGTCACACCGAGGAACCATCTAGGTGTTGGTCGACACAACGGGTGACGTAGCTTGGCGGTGCCCAAGTGAACATCCGGGGATAAATCATTGTGTTCATCTTGTCTCCCGGTGATTGGTCATCATCCTTTGTGTGTTGCCGATTGTGATTGATTGTTCATCTCCTTGGTGATTGGCAACCTCGACTCGACGCGTCGGTATAACAAGTCTCATCCTCTCTTGCATTACTTTGTTTACATTCTTGCAAAGTAGGATTGCTTGCGTGGTCGGTCGGGAACCACATCTTGTGTAGACTAAATCCCGTGGGTAGAATTGCTTGTGTGGTCGGTCGGGAACCACTCCTTGTGTAGATTAAATCCCGTGGGTAGAACTCTTGATCACTAGCGGTAGCTATTGTTTGTGCTAGTGATCACCTACTAGAATTGTTTGGATAGGAGGCTTGCAACATCTAGTAGGCTAAGCAAAACTTGCTTTCCGCCGTTTGTGTATCTAACGAAGTTTGCTTAGTGAGTTTGTAGAATTTTTATAGGCTATTCACCCCCTCTAGCCATCTAGGACCTTACAAGTGGTATCGGAGCCGAGGTCACCGTTTTTGTGCAAGGCTTAACATCCTACGGTGTTAAGATGGCTCAAATTGTGTTCAACCATGTTGGGGGCAAACCGCCTATGTTTGATGGAGTTAGTTCTTTTGACCATTGGAAGAGAAAGATGATCATGTATCTCGGTTCAATTCAAGAGAGAGTCTTGCAAGTTACTTTGCATGACTATGCTATTCTTGATAATGATCATCTCACTGATGAAGATAGAGCCAACACAACATGCAATAGAATGGCTCTTAACACCTTATACAATGGCATTGATACAAAGGTGTTTGAGGGGATCAAGGACTTGGAGCGTGCAAGTGAAGTGTGGACAAGGTTGGGTGAGACCTATGAAGGCACCAAGGTTGTGAAGAGTGCAAGGCTATATGGACTCAAGAGTGAGTTTGAGAACTTCAAGAAGAAAGAGGATGAAACAATCATTGAAATGTTTCATCGTTTGCAAGTGATTGTGAATGATCTCGAAAAGTTTGGGGCACAAGACAAAAGATGAAGATTTTTGTCACAAGTTCTTGATATGCTTGCCAAAGAGCTTCAAGATGTTGAAGCTAATGCTACAAAGAGATGGGCTTGAAGATAAGAAGCCAAATGATTTGCTTGGTGAAGTCTTGACATATGACAAATTTGATCAAGATGATGAGAAGGTGGAAGAGGAGAAGAAGAAGAAGACCGTGGCATTCCAAGCCACATCCTCCAAGGGCAAAGCACCAATGTTTGAAGAAGAAGAAAACAATGATGAAGATGGTGACTTTGAGATTGATGATGAGGCACTTGCTCTTGTGGTGAAGAAGATGGGTCACATGTTCATCAAGAGAAGAGGCTTCAAGAGAAACAATTTCAAGAAGCAAGAACAACCAAGAAAGTGCTTCAATTGTGATAGCACCGAGCATCTACAAGCCGAATGCCCATATGAGAAGAAGAAGAACTATAACAAAGGCAAATTTGAGAAGAAGAAGCATGAGGCCAAGATGACACTCAAGAAAGGCAAGAATGGTGCATTTGTGGTCACTTGGGAAAGTGACAATGATGATGAAGATGAAGATTCAAGCAACAAGGCTATGGCTTCCATCGCCATCAACAAGAAGTCTTCATTATTCTCTACATCACCATCATGTTTCATGGCCAAGGAAACAAAGGTACAATATGATGATAGTGATGATGATAGTGAGATGGAATATGCTCACGATGTTGATAATGTTGATGATGATGATGAACCTTCTAAGGATCAATTATATGACTTGATGCAAGAAACTAGAGATATAGCTATTGCCAAGGAAAAGGAGTGCAAGAAGCTTTCAATGAAAGTAGCAATACTTGAGAAAGCCCTAGGTGAGCTTATGACCACTCATGAGTGTCTAGTGGAAGACCATGAGAAACTTGGTGATGCTCATTCTAAGCTTGAAAAGGCTCACTCACTTCTACTTGAGCAACAAGCAAAGAAAGTGGTGATTGCATCATGTGATATAGGCCTTACTTGTGACATCATTGATGAGTCATTTTATCAACCTATCATCATGACAAATGCTAACCCTTCTTGTAGCACATCATCCACCACCACCACCGACTCTACCTCTACTACTAGTGATGGCTTCACTTGTGATGCTACACTTATGGTTGAGAATGAGACTCTCAAGAAGGAGGTGGATGAGCTCACTCATGCCTTAGGCAAAGCCTATGGTGGTGAGGCCCGCTTGCTAAAGTGCTTGGGTAGCCAAAGGTTCTCTCTTAACAAAGAGGGATTGGGCTATAACCCCAAGAAGGGCAAGTTGGCCTTTGCAACTCCAAAGCCTAGCTTTGTGAAGAGCAATGGTCGGTTTTGCTATAGATGCAAGCAAGTTGGGCACCTAGAGCAAAATTGCAACAAGAAGCAACAAAACAAGAAACTTGACAATGCTATACCTTTTGATTCTTGTTATGTGCTTACCAAGGGTGTGAAAGGTGTACAAGCTAAGTTTGTTGGTACACCCATTGTTGGCCCAAAGAAGAAGGCAATTTGGGTACCAAAGAGCTTAGTCACTAACCTACAAGGACCCAAGCAAAAATGGGTACCTAAGCTTCATTGATTTGCTTGTAGGTGAATTATAAAGCCGGAGGAAGGCATTGGATTATTGATAGTGGGTGTTCTCAACACATGACCGGCACATCAAGAATGTTTGATTCAATTGAGAAGAATGATAGTGGCATTGAGTCAATTACTTTTGGCAATAACAAGAAAGGCAAGGTTGTTGGTTTGGGCAAGATTGCAATATCAAATGACATGAGTATCTCCAATGTGATGCTAGTTGAAAGCTTGGATTTCAATCTTCTCTCCGTGGCACAAATTTGTGATCGAGGCTACAAGTACATTTTTGGGGCAAATGATGTTGAGGTAGTTTCTCTTGATGGCTCCAACTTGGTGTTCAAAGGCTTTAGATATGAGAATCTCTATCTTGTTGATTTCAACACTAGTGAAGCTTCTTTGACAACATGTTTGATATCAAAATTAAGTTTGGGTTGGCTTTGGCATAGAAGGCTTGGGCATGTTGGCATGAAACAATTGAAGAAGCTCACACAACACAATCTTGTTGAAGGCTTGAAAGATGTTGTATTTGAGAAGGACAAGTTGTGTAGTGCATGTCAAGCCGGGAAGCAAGTTGGAAGCTCACATCCAAAGAAGAGTATAATGAGCACATGCAAGGCATTTGAGTTGTTGCACATGGATCTATTTGGCCCAACTACATACATAAGTATTGGTGGCAACAAGTATGGGTTTGTCATAGTGGATGACTTCACAAGATTTACATGGGTATTCTTTCTTAGTGACAAGAGTGAAGTGTATGACACCTTCAAGACCTTTCTCACTAGAGTTCACAATGAGTTTGACATGAGAATCAAGAAAGTGAGAAGTGACAATGGGAGTGAATTCAAGAATACAAGAATGGAAGAATTGTGTGATCACTATGGCATTGGTCATCAATTCTCGGCCAAGTACACTCCACAATCAAATGGCCTAGTTGAGAGGAAGAATAGAACATTACTTGATATGGCTAGATCAATGCTTCATGAGTACAATGTTAGTCAATCATTTTGGGATGAAGCAATCAACACGGCATGTTACTATATCAATAGGCTCTATTGTCATACTTTGCTAGAGAAGACCCCATATGAGTTACTTCATGGAAGAAAGCCCAATATTGGTTATTTTAGAGTGTTTGGTTATAAATGCTACATCTTGAGAAAGGGCACTAGATTGGGGAAGTTTGAAAAGAGATGTGATGAAGGGTTCCTACTCGGTTATTCAACTACAAGCAAGGCTTATAGAGTTTGGAACAACTCAAGTGGCATTAGAGAGGAAGTCCATGATGTGCAATTTGATGAAACCAATGGGTCACAAGATGAAGATGAGAATCTAGAAGATGTTGGTGGAACTCAATTGGTTGAAGCTATGAAGAACATGGACATTGGTGACATAAGAGCAAAGCAAGTGGTTGATGTGCAAGATGATAAAGATGAAGTGCTAAATTCTCCATTGAGGCAAGCTAGAAATGCTCAAGTGCAAGATCATGGTGCTAGTTCATCAAATGAAGACAAGTCAAGTGATCAACCAAGCTCAAGCAATCAAGTGCAAGTGCTACAACCACAACATGTTGCAAGAGATCACCCAATCGATAGTGTTATTGGTGATATTAGAAGTGGTGTGCAAACAAGATCAAGAGTGGCTATGATTTGTGAATATGCATCATTTGTGTCAACCAAAGAGCCAAAGAAAATTGAGGAAGCTTTGGATGATGCCGATTGGATCATGGCAATGCAAGAAGAGCTCAACAACTTCACAAGAAATGATGTGTGGGAGTTAGTTGAGAGGCCGAGGATCACAATGTCATTGGAACCAAATGGGTTTTCAAGAACAAGCAAGATCAAGATGGTGTTGTGATTAGAAACAAAGCAAGACTAGTTGCACAAGGCTATACTCAAGTTGAAGGTCTTGACTATGATGAAACATATGCTCGGTGGCAAGATTGGAGGCAATAAGGATACTCTTGGCTTATGCATGTGCCCACAATATCAAGTTATATCAAATGGATGTCAAGAGTGCATTTCTCAATGGGATCATCAATGAGCTAGTATATGTTGAGCAACCTCCCGGTTTTGAAGATGAGAAGAAGCCCAACCATGTGTACAAGTTGAAGAAAGCTTTGTATGGCTTGAAGCAAGCACCTAGAGCATGGTATGAGAGATTGAAGACTTTTCTTCACTCCAAGGGGTTCATTATGGGCAAGGTTGATACTACTCTATTCACCAAGAAGATTGGTAATGATCTCTTAATTGTGCAAATCTATGTTGATGATATCATCTTTGGATCAACCAATCAAGCATATTGTGAAGAATTTGGTGAAATGATGGCAAAAGAGTTTGAGATGTCCATGATTGGTGAACTTAGCTATTTCCTTGGTCTTCAAGTCAAGCAATTGAAGAATGGGACATTTGTGAGTCAAGGGAAATACATAAGGGACATGTTGAAGAAGTTTGGAATGCAAGATGCAAAGCCAATCTCAACTCCAATGGGCACCAATGGGAATCTTGATAGTGATCATGATGGCAATATGGTGAATCAAAAGGATTATCGGTCATTGATTGGAAGCCTACTCTATGTCACCGCATCAAGGCCGGATGTCATGTTTAGTGTTTGCATGTGTGCTAGATATCAAGCCTCACCTAGAGAGAGTCATCTCACGGCCGCAAAGAGAATATTGAGGTACTTGAAGCAAACAAGAGATGTTGGATTGTGGTATCCTAAGGGGTCAAAGTTTGAATTGATTGGATATTCGGACTCCGACTATGGTGGTTGCAAGATCAATAGAAAGAGCACAATTGGTACATGTCAACTTCTTGGAAGATCACTTGTGTCATGGTCCTCAAAGAAACAAAATAGTGTGGCAATCTCTACCGCCGAAGCCGAATATGTTAGTGCGGGAGTTGTTGTGCACAATTACTTTGGATGAAGTCAACTTTGAAGGATTATGGCATCAATTTCAAGAATGTGCCATTATTTTGTGATAATGAGAGTGCAATCAAGATGACACAAAACCCGGTTCAACATGGAAGAACAAAGCACATTGACATAAGGCATCATTTCATTAGAGATCATCAACAAAAGGGTGACATTTCCATTGAAAGTGTGGGTACCGATGATCAACTTGCCGACATCCTCACCAAGCCACTTGATGAAAGAAGGTTTTGCAAGCTAAGGAATGAGTTGAACATTCTTGATTTCTCAAACATGTGTTGAATGCACCCCACCACTACTTGACATGCCTCTCCTTCGACAAAGCAAGGTACCATTGGTTGACATGTCATTCATTCTTAGGATTATACTTGTGGTAGCACATGTAGACATACAAGGTGCATTTGGAGCATTCATGATAAATCAAATGTGTTTGATGTATATATGTTTACCACTATTGCTTCTATGTTTTGCTTGATCTAGTGGTGACATATGACATGTTTATGGGCTTGCAATCCTAGTGTTGAATCTAGAATATTTGCTACAAGTGTTTAATTCAACATAGGCAGATAACCCTTGTCATGAGGTGTGAAGAAGCTTGTCTTTGGTTCAAACCGAATTAAATGTCTTTGGCAAGTGGTCTAGATTGAACCAATTTTGACTAAAGTTGTGTTTACTCCATCAAAGTCCTTTTCTCTCCACAATTTGATCCTATTTTTGGGCAATTGTTGACAAAGGGGAGAGAAAAAGATGATTGAACATGATAAAGGGGTAAATAAAATTTTGATGCACACGAGAAGGGGAGCAAGCTCATGAACGAGTTGTTGCATTTGTTTGTGCATTCTCATATGACTTGCTCATAGCACCTAGTTTCAAAGTTTTATACAAGTGGTGTCTCCTTGCTTGTGTGGTGCAATGCTAGCATAGAACTTGATTGATGAAATGATCTACTAGCATGCATAGGTTGTAACTAGACTCCTCCTTTGCTTTTACAAGTGGTTCAAGAACTTTGCTTATAATGTTGATCTCACGGGGTTCTTGAGTTTTTGATGGATGTCTAGTTACTATATGGTGCTAAGGATGGTGTAAAAGGCAACTCCGATTGGTATCACGCTTCAAAGGTCCATTTCTTGCACCTTAGCATCATTTTGGTAGAATTACTCTCCCCACTCTTCTATCCATGCATATGTGCAAAGCTTCAAATCCAAACTCTATGCACATATGTAGGGGAGCAATACTACCAAAACCGAACTTGCTATAGTTGTCCAAATTTCTCTTGTGAGCTTAATGATTGGACAAGTATCACAAGTTCAAAATCTTTATTATAAAATCATCTTTGTTGAGGTTGTCATCAATTACCAAAAAGGGGAGATTGAAAGTCCCTAGTTTGGTTTTGGCTAATTGATGAAACCTAGGACTAACCTTGTTTATCTAAGTGGTTGATTTAGAGAAAGGTTGTCCACATGATGAGCTTAATGCATATGAAGCATGACACGTGTCATGTGATCAAAGATGAAGATCAAGACGATGCTTGGCTCCATGAACCGGTGTTGAAGGTGAAGGGCTAGTCGAGGCTTCGGAGTGAAGGACCATGCGATGGTGAAGCTCGGGCAAGACTAGGCGCCGATGGACCGATGCACGGTGAAGGGCAAGTGAAGTCAAGATCGATGGATCGAGACGGTCACATGATGGTGTGAAGTGTTCATATCATTTGGAGGAACAAAATGGGCTCAAGGCAAAGGTATAACCGATAAGGCCATTTTGTTTTGCACTCAAGACACCATAGAGGGTGTGAGTGGTTTAGGTTCGATAGCCGCACTATTAAGAGGGGAAGTCTTATCGGCTATTCGACGCATGGGTGCCACTAGGTGAATTCATGAAGTGCATTGCATGTAGGACCTAGTGAGCTAACCTAACCTTTGGGAAATGGTTGTGAAAAGCTAACACACAAGCACATGGAGATGTACACTTGGTGGTGTTGGCACATTTACAAAGGTGGCGTTTGGGCGCGCTGTGGTTTGCAGGGTAGAGATGGGTTTGGGTCCCTCTCTTCCTCCCGCCGAGCCTGTGAGGCGGGATTCGGCGCTTTCGAGAAAAATGGATGCATATTTTCTATTGCGCCGGATGCAAAATTTGGTTGAAATCATGCTATCTCTGTTGTTCAAGTTGGTATACTTGTTGGATAGCATGTCTGAGAAGTTGGCGACAAAACGACGAAGGCTGCTCCTGCAGAAGGCGCCGGACGCGCCTTGGGCGGGCGCCGGACGCGTCCGGCGCATTGAGGGCGGCCTCGGGCGTTCTGGCTGAGCTCTATGAGCGCCGGACGCGGGAAGTGGCGCGTCCGGCGGTGGCCGGACGCCGACCAGAAACTTCCCGGCCGGGGTGCTTGCAATCCACTGGTCGGACGCGGCCGCCCCGGACGCTGTTAAGACGCGGCCCGGACGAGGGCGCCGGACTCGGCCGAATCGTTGAGCGTCCGGCGGGTCGGAGCGTTCAAATGAAGATGGAGCAACGGTCGACTTTGGGCGTGCGCGTGGCGAAGCGAGTTGCGCGGATGCGTCCGGCGGCGCGTCGGCTGCGCGTCCGGCGCTTGTTGTTTTCGCCCCGAGGGGTAACGGCTAGTTTGAAGTGTTGGGTCTTTAAATAGATGGGTGGCCGGGCTTGGCTCTCCCTCTTGGCTCTCCCAACTCATTCATTCATCCTTTGAGCTGAAGAAACACTCTCCTCTCATCTCTCTTGCTTGATTGTGAATCCTAGTGAGATTGAGTGATCACCTAGTGCATTGCATTGCTTGAGGGCATCTAGTGGCACTTGTGGGTGGTTTAGCCGGTGGATTTCTTGTTACTCTTGGAGAGTACCGCTCCTAGCCGGCTTGGAGATTGTTGGAGGCGTTGGCAAGAGAAGGTGATTGTTCTTGGCCACCTCCGGTTGATTTGTAAGAGGTTCTTGTGCTCACCTCGCGGGGATCGCAAAGAGTAACTCTAGTGGATTGCGCGTGTCGTTGAGTACCTCGCTTGAGAGTGGTGTCTTGCGGTGCCTTGCGGGCGAGCCTTGAGGGGCTAGTGACTTGAGGGTCACACCGAGGAACCATCTAGGTGTTGGTCGACACAACGGGTGACGTAGCTTGGCGGTGCCCAAGTGAACATCCGGATAAATCATTGTGTTCATCTTGTCTCCCGGTGATTGGTCATCATCCTTTGTGTGTTGCCGATTGTGATTGATTGTTCATCTCCTTGGTGATTGGCAACCTCGACTCGACGCGTCGGTATAACAAGTCTCATCCTCTCTTGCATTACTTTGTTTACATTCTTGCAAAGTAGGATTGCTTGCGTGGTCGGTCGGGAACCACATCTTGTGTAGACTAAATCCCGTGGGTAGAATTGCTTGTGTGGTCGGTCGGGAACCACTCCTTGTGTAGATTAAATCCCGTGGGTAGAACTCTTGATCACTAGCGGTAGCTATTGTTTGTGCTAGTGATCACCTACTAGAATTGTTTGGATAGGAGGCTTGCAACATCTAGTAGGCTAAGCAAAACTTGCTTTCCGCCGTTTGTGTATCTAACGAAGTTTGCTTAGTGAGTTTGTAGAATTTTTTATAGGCTATTCACCCCCTCTAGCCATCTAGGACCTTACAACACCAAAAAGACACCCAAACATCAAGTGCTGGGGTCACCAAGGTACAAGGGCATACATTAGCACTGACGAGTGACGATTCTTATCTCTCAAGATAAAGCCTAAACACTTAATCTAGCCCTAAGCAAGATTACAAGATTTGGATTTGAACACTAAGCTTTCATACGGGTTGGAGCATATATCAAATGTGTATAACAATGAGGTTGTTCGACTCGTATGTTTTTCGGTTGATTCAATAGTATTCTACTAGAGATAATAAAGCCTTGTTTAGATCCCAGAATTCACTCCCAAATTCCACTATGCAAAAAGAAGATTCCCTGTCACATCAAAATGTCGGCATATGCATGGAATACTAAACGTAGATGAAGTCAAAAACTAATTGCACAGTTTGATTGTACTTTGCGAGACGAATATTTTAAGACTAATTAATCAATATTTGGACAATTATTACCAAATAAAAACAAAATTGCTACAGTGCGCTACAGGAAATTTTCTCAACTTTGGATGCCCAAAGTTGGGCATCTAACACAAGGCCTAAGCTGAAACAAACTAAGATACGTTTTTTGGCTCGATGTTGGTGGTCATATTTTTGTGGACTTGACATCACGTAGTAAGTCAGTTGTCGCGTAGAAGTAGAACTACTCAAGTTTCTTGTTGGGGATGTATTTTTCTTCTGTTGTAATAATTTGGTTTGATGCATTCGAGGATGACTGAAGTGTTATCTAAAATATGCTTCTTGTTGTGTGTGTTCCAGACATGCGAACGCAAACTTGCAATCTTGTAAACCAAGAGATTCCGTCATGTACTTGAGTCCGTCAGGGCCATCAAATGCTTTGGTGAACTTGAAATGCAGTGATGGCCACTGCCATTATAAATCATCAGAGTCTACACATGAGTACCTACGGCGACATGGCCGCATGGACCAAAGGAGACGAGGCCCGGCCCTCGGTCCCTCCTTCACTTGTCACCGCTGCCTCATGTCATCATCCCCAGAAAGCTTGTCACCGCTGCCTTTGAGCCTTTTCATCGATCAAACAAGCTGCTGCAGGTCTCATGGAGTCATGGCCACTTGCCACTATTTCCTGCCTGATGTTTGAAAGATGGAGAGAACCCATTTTTATATGACTGTGGTGCAGGCCTGATGTCACCATTGCTGAAAGCAAGGAAAGTATGATTGGAATTCGTAAACTTCATAAGCAAGTTCCTCAATGCCCCAATGAGACCTGCAGGCAATAGGGTTCCACGTCCCGGAAACATAGATCATTTTCGTTCCAACGGTGGAAAATCTTTTCTCAAGGAGCGCTCCTAAATGTACAATGTTCCATGACCCAATAGTTCCAAGAACTTTGTTACTGGTTTTCAAAAAAAAAAAAAAAAAAAACTTTGTTACTGTGGAGCGACTACATCATATTCAGTGGCTGCTCCTAAACGATCCACGGTATGAAAGCATCCAGTAACGCAGTTGCATCCAAGACGTGGCTTTTACTGGGCCATCACCCCCACTATGGCCGCTAATGGGGAGCATGTCTCGGTTGCCTGCGCAGTGCGGTCCTTTTCGTCCATGCTATTGCTATCATCGGCTCTCAGTTCGTCAGTGCGCTGCTGCCGCTGCTACTGTTGCCTGCTGCTGCGTCGTGCGCAATTGCGATGCGCGCAGATCCACTTCTGAAAATTGACATTCATCAGAGGACAGATGATGAAATCTCGCGGGGCCGGGCCTCAGAGTGGCGGATTGATTTGGTCGCGCGATTGATTGAGTGGCCGCTGGCGTGCAGCGGCGATCGGCCATCATGCACGCAATCATGCAGGTAACGGCCGCTGATGTGAATGCGATGCGACGTTCATGGCTGATGTGATGCCTGATGGCCAGATGTTTCCTTGTGTCATTAGCTGTCGTAGTGGCGTTAGCGGTAATGTTGGTGGGTATGGAATCCTAAGTGAATGTTTGGGAATTATGGGGTTACTCCATCGTCATGTAAAGGAGATTCCTTATCATTGATCAAACCATTCAAGTTTTAACCACAATAAATTAACAGGGCTAGAGGTTCTAGGTTTTTGCAAGTAGTCCGGTCAAACAGTATCTAAAAGCCGGCTTCTTACAAGGGGTTTTGAGGAGCCGGAGCTATTTTTATAAAAGAGCTAGAGTAAACTTCTGGCTCCTCCTTACAAATATAATACAAATTATTATAAAACTATCATCACTAGAGCTGTTGTTTTCTAAACGTTTTCCAAAATGGCTCTAGCTGCACAAAAGAAAATGTTTTACCTAAGGAGCTAGAACTGAAGCCTTTTAGAAGGACCAGAGCTTTACCTAAAAATCGAGTATCTTAGAGTTTTGAATATGAAGATGTAGCTAGGAGCTGTTTGACATTTTTTTTTTCTTGGAGCAATTTCTTCTTGAGAATCACTCATGCTTAGCCAATAGTAAAATTTGCACAAAATCTGATTGTGGTCAGAAAAAAAAATTGGGAGCTAGGAGCTGGAAGTTAAAACCTCGCCCCTCACTGTATTCATTCCTTACTAGGATTACATTTCACCTGCTTCCTACTCGAATCAGTATATAAATAAAGAATTAAAGAGCTGGAGGGTGAGGGTCAGATAGCGGAGCTGTACCAAATAATAAACTAGATAGCGGAGCTGTACCAAATAAACTAGAATCAATCGAAAAGAATATTTCAAGAAAAGAAAAGAAAAAGGAGCTTATGATTGCAAAAATAAAGGCCTTTGGCGAAGCAGCCCAGCAGGCCCAACAAGGACGCGACTGTCTTAAACGGGCTCCCGAAAGCAGCGGCCCGTAAACGTCAACTGAGCTAATAATGTTATACAAATCACCGACCAACTTGTCCAGCCCAGTCCCCTCAAAAAAAAGGTCCAGCCCAGTCTGAACTGGAGAATCCCGTACGTTTCTGCCGAATTTATACTGATGATTCATAGTATGAGACTATCGTGAATTCTTTCCTATCCGATTCGCAAGAAGCAGTGTTGGCAATCAACTCTGCAAGCTATGATGGATCAGTATGTAGACACCTCATTGAGGAGATTAAAGGTTTAGTGCCGTCAAATTTCATTGTTTTCAAGTGTTCTTTTGTTCCTAGAACATGTAATCAGGTAGCTCACGAGCTAGCAGTCTTGGGTTACTCATGTAATGAGGGTGAAGATGTCATCCTAAACTCTCTCCCGGAGAGAATTTCTGTAATGATGGCTAAGGATGTGTTAGCAAATGAGTAATGAAATCCCAAAGTTCAAAAAAAAAAAAAAAACACGGCAACATATATATAGTACGAGTTTGATTGGTCAGCGTTCGTTTGATGTGTTCAGTTGCTGGTATTTGTATGGAAAAAGATTGGATGATTCTATAAATCACTAGCGTTTCGTTGGATGGATCATCAGGATTTTATAGAATATACTCCTAGATGCTAGATTTCTTGGATCATTAGGGTGCATGTTCAATCACAAGTGCCCCACGATAGTGATAATCACCTGGTTTCTCCCGTTACTTTTCTCGGTGAAGATTGCAGTACTAACAACAAAGCAGCCAGCCACAAGCAAAAGCATACGCTGGTTTGCGGTCTTGCCAACACTCTGGATACACTCTGGATCCATGGATCTCGAAGCGAGAAAAACTGCTCAGCTACTGGAGTTACATACTAACTTATTATCCAGAGCACCTTTCCTGTTAATAACTTATTTCCAGAGCGAAGAATACAGGAAAATATTCAAGAGCATTAGGAGCCCTTTTACCACGATCAACCACAAGTTTTTGGGCACCTACGAATTGCCGACTAGTCATCCAAGACTAACAAAGTCAACATGTCCCAGAAACTGGTAAGTACTCTCGACTGCTGATACAATTAGCCGCAGCATATTTTACAACTCTGGATTACTCAACAACAGCCGTCTCAGAGAAATTATGAGACAGCAAATGCTAACCTATTTCCCAGGCTAAGCTATGGAAAAGGTCAAAACTTATAGTGGGGCTGCAAGAACCCCATGTCAATCGGCCAAGCTATCAAGGAAGCTCTGTAGCTCCCTCAGGCCTTCTGCAGATATACTCCTCTGTACACGAGGCCTAGGAGTTGTTAGAACAGGAGGCGGCTTAGAGTTGAAGCAGATGACAACCACAGAAAGGTTATCACCACTATTCCTCTTGATGGCCTCATCAACTAGTTCTTTACAGCAAGTTGCCGGGTCATTGTTCTCTTGGAGCTTACGGCGGGCAAAATCTACCGCATTTTGGCTGCGGAATACATCCCAGATCCCATCGCAACCCATGATCATGAATTCATCCTCTTCAGTAAGATCCGTTGTCATTACCTCAGGCTCGGCACTGAGAGGGCCAAGACCATCACATGACTTCATGCCTTCCATATGCCAGTCCCCGATTGCTCGCGCGACATTAAGCTGCCCGTTCAGGTAGTCCTCATCATCGACGTATCCACCCAATGCCTGAATACGCATCTTCTCCCTGTTGCAAGATGGTTTGTGATCCCTAGACATCTCAATTGCCTTTCCCCGACGACAAAGTACTGCTCGACAATCACCAGCATTTGCGACCAGAAGTGACCTGTTGAGCATCCAGAGACAGAAATATGACAGCAGCTGAGGATGGAGTGAAAAGCATGTGCAAATTTGAGAGATCAGAACTAACAAATTTAATTAATAATTCACAATTTTAGCTATATTCAGGACATTCCTTAAACGAGCAACACATGGATATTGTTGAAGAAAAAACATGTGCATGCACCACAAAAATTTGCAAATATGTGGTCACCGAAGGGCAGGGGATGCAGATCCTTGTAGGGAAAAAGTGAAGGCACATGTAGCTCATTTACAATTAAGCGCATAAGTGCAAGTGTCAGGAAATATTTGGCCAGATGGGACAAAAGGGTACATGATGCTATAAACAGCAAATAGTAAAGGCTCCCACCTGCATATGTAAATGATAAACTGGAGTTACCATGTGATGTCAGAATTGATTTTGGCAGATTGGATAAAAAAAAAGGCTCCCATCGTCCATATGCAATGAGAAACTTCAAATAGCAGTTACATCTATCTATACAATGACTTTGTATGGATCACAGTTGCAGACGTTAATGAGAGCATTACCTCCCAACCACAAGTGCTGCAAGAGCAGTTGTGCCAGAAGCAAGAGAGCAGTTCAGAGAACAAGCATCTGCAAAAGCAGCATCAGCCTGCAAGAATGCAGAGGACACTGCTTTCACTATCTCCCTAGGAAAACCCTCATCCTCAACAATAAACCTTGGTAGATTGCTGCATACAAAATCAGCTGCATGCTTTCCACCATGCCCATCAAAAACCTGAATAAATAAATAGAAATAAGGCTAAACATGCAGGAAATCTAGCCAGATGGCCCATCAAAAACCTGAATAAATAAATACAGTTTGTCTAGCCGAATGGCTAAAATCAGGTAAGATGTATAGCAGTTGAGAAAGGAGATTGGACACTGCCACAATTCATTAGGAACATACCCCATAAAAGGCACAGGGGCCTTCGTCAGAACTTTCAAATCCAAAATCTTGCATGAAGTTATCAGAACAGATGAAGACATCCTCCATTTTGTTCCTTGAGCCAATATCAGCCCACCCACCAGATCGTACAACCGGAATAAATTCAGTGTCCATGCTTTCAAAAGCTCTCTCAGTTTCAGGCTCCGTATTCCTTGCAGGACTCCTCACCTTCAAAACCAGTGTCACTTATCAAACATACAAGAAAAGGATACACACTTTCAAACTGAGGTAAAAGGCCTTGTTTGATTTCCTTTTTTCACTATAAGTAAAAGGTAAAAGACGAACATGCCATATATACCACCCTTTTTTATTCTCTAGGTGCGTATACGGTGCACCATGCCACCAGCACACGAGCTACAACCTCGCACTCTGAGGTTGCCTTCATTTGACACACATATTGCTTTACTAATAATACTATATCAAGTAAATCCTCGCATTGTTACTCATGATCCCAAAATTTCTAAACATAAACCAGGTACCTAATATATCTATGAGATCAGAACCAAAACCCTCAGCTTCCGCTTCCTAATTTTGTTTGATAGTCTTTCCAAAGAAAGAATCATTTGATGGTAGAGTATGAAATTATTTTAGGGCTTTCTCCAACTGTGGAGGACTGGAGAAATTTATTGGATCAATCAATCAATATATAAAGCAAAGTAGCAGACAAAAGACAGAACTTCGAATAATGTTCTGGGGGCCATAAGGCCAGAACAGGCCGTGGGGGTATCAGACTTTTCATGACATACAACTATACAAGTACTGGATTAACAGTTCAATTATGCCCTTTTGCCATGTACTCGAACCACCCAACCTTTTCACCACAGGGCATGATAAAACAACAATCTTTACCAGATCAAAACCCCCAGGTCAAAAAACAAAGTTACATCATCATGCATTCATGTCTATTACCATGTACCTGTGCCTGCAATAAACTATACACTACGAAATTGCTAGGGAAGCATCAGGTACCAAGGCAGGAGTACCTACTTCCCACAAACATTCTGGAATGTCCCCCCGCCCTCGTACTTGATCCATTCGACACTAAAACCTATCATTTCATACAATCCAAGGCTGTCTATTCAAAACACCACCGGATCACAAGCAATTCGACCCAATTGCGTGCATCCACACAAACCGCCTGGTTCCAAGCATCTTGCCCCCTACTTGCTGTACTCACTACAAGTACTCTAGTACAACAAGGATGTACAGGAGCTTCATGAACACTCTTTTCCCTCCCACTCTTCTCTCACCTCCCAGATCCAGGACAACACGTCCCACCCCATAACAAGTACAAACCCTAGCGCCATGACACAATCGGCTCGCGCCTCGCAGCTGAGCCGGCAGCAGCAGCCACACCAAACAACACAGATTAAGCATTCGAATCAAGCCGACCACCACACAAGAGCTCCCCTCTTTCGCGCGGATCACGCAAGCTATCTTGCTCTGCTAGCCGCGGCCCGCGGAGGAAGCGAGATTCAGGAGAGCCGACTTACGAAAGAGGCGTGCCGCGCGAGCGCCGGCTTCCTCGCCGCCGCCGGGATCGGGGGCCTCCCCCCGCCGCCTCCGCCGCCGCCGCCGCCGCGAGGCACGTGCTCTTCCATCGCCGACCAAACGGTTAGGGTTAGGGTGCCGGTAGTAACCTCCGTACTGTGGAGTGTGAACAGTAGCAGAGAAGGCAGAGGAAGCCAGGGAAAGGCGGAGGGGAAACGAGGGGCGCAGCAGGGGCTTTTTCGGTAATTTCTTGCGTGGTTAACTGATTAAGCTAATCATGGCGAGCATAACAGCGGCAGCACAGTCCACAGCCGCTGAGCTGGTCTGCGTGAGATGCCAGATCCGGTTTCCGGGGGCTCGCGCTGCAATCGGTGGGCGGCGCAGTCGCGAGGGCGCGGCTGTGGATAGGAAGGGGCACGTACGGAAACGTGTACGTGTCGAGCGGACGAGGCGCCGGCGGAGAGGTCGGGGCCGGCTATGGTTTGGCACAGCCATATGGCGGCGGAACGTTCCCACGGCGGAACCCCACGGCAGTCCGGTCTGGCGGCGGAACTATGACCGTACAGTAGTAAAGGCAGAACTGCTACCATGGTTTCGTCGCAAAAAAAAAAAAAAAAAAAAAACTGCTACCATGGTTGCTAGTGACAATGAGCGTGAGCACAAGCCACTTTAATTTGTTTTAGCATTCATTGTTTTATTATGATCTAGATATAATATATACTTAGATACATAGCAAATTTAACGTAAAAATAAATAAAGTAACTTCTAATTTAGAACAGATAAAATACTACTAAGTTTGATTCAAGGTTAATAGCAGCGCACAGAGTTAAAAAAAAATAGCTTATTTGCTCCCAGATATAAATAGCCTACATAGATTAAAATGATCCTCACTAGCTACATAGAATAGAATAAAATTAGCTCATAGAATAATTCATGGTGAAAGGTAACATAGATTACCCACAGAAAATATAAAATGTTAGTCGATGTTACGTGAGAAAAATCAGTCAATAGCTAATTGTTAGGTGATGGCAAAGACATTAGCTAATGATCCAAGCAGCTTATATTGGAAGATAATTGTTAGATTTATGGATCCACTAGTATCATACCCGTGCGTTGCTACGGGACAACAAATTTTTTTTTTACTAAGAACACAAGGATCGCACAATAAGATAACAATCATGTGAAATCAAATAACGACATTAAAGTGAGATTTAATTCAAAACAAGCTAAGTTCATAAAATTAAAACGGTTACATAGACCGTGGTGTCACAGGCTCACAAACTTTACTTTATAAACTTTTGTGTGATGCACCTAAGATAATATTTTATATCGGTTGTGCTAGCTTTCTTCATGTCTCTTAATTATAAATTTATTGATAAAAATATTAGTCTGATTAATATTTATCCAATTGAGTTTGTAATTAATCATATCAACACATATTATAGGTCATAAAGAACATGAATGGGCACCAGTGTTTTCCATGGTTGATTCGACTCCAACTGGTACAACATAATTACACAACAAATAAGCGAACTAATGACTGATGCGACTAGGTGGTATTATTCATTTAGAACAAAAATTTTCTATGCTTGCAAAGTTTCAGTCAATCATATCAGTTTGTTTTCCTAATTTGCACAAACCATTTAGCTCAGTTTATATATACTGAGGACATACATCACTACATATTAAACTAAATAAAAAATTGGTAATAATGAATTCAGAAACAAAAATCAGAATGCAGTGGACCATGATGACCCAAAGCTAGTGCAATTTCTGCCTTTCAATTCTGACAATTTTCTGTACGTTTTTAACTTTTTCATCCCTTTCTTCTTGAGTCATTGCTGCATATCGTGCTTTTTCTCTTTTGTTTTTATGCTGCTTACGTTCATCAACTTGCGCTTGTGAATTTGATGTTGTGTGACCAGCTGTTTCAAAATAACTTCATAGATATATTTACTTAATCACCACAAATAGTACAATTTAAAGTGTCTATTGACATGTGTGTAAATAATTACCTCCATTGATGGTGTTTGTTAAGTCTGCAAATGGTGTACGACCTTCATTATTTTGCGCATAGGTTCCATTATGGCGAAACCGAACACAAAAGCAACTAACAAATTCGTATTAAGAAACTTATCCATGAGAGCAGTGCTAAAAACTTATATTGACGTTTAGAAAGAGCGAAAGACTCCATCTATCTATCTAACAAATGAAATTTGATTAAGTTTATATTAAAAAAATACTAATATTCATGATACAAAATCACACATGCTAATACTATTTATTTACTATGTGAATGGTCGCCTCCTCCCATGCAGGTTGAAGCCCGCCTGCGCGCAGACCTATTTCTATGTATCATTACCATAGAGTATTGCATTAGTAAATTAGTAAAGGGATTAAAAATAATATATATAAATAAAATGTCTATTTCAAAACCATACATTTAAGCTAATATTGTGACTGGTAACTAAAATAGCAATTTGCACTCCACCTGATATTAGTGTTCTAAACGGACCAGCACTGGATCCGGTCGAGTCAATCCTAACATTATTTGATGAAGAAGCCTTCTGCGCTGTCACCAGCGATTGGGTGGACTCCATTTTGACTTGAATCGCTCTTCAGTTCCTAAAAAGAGAAGCACTTATATGAACCAATATTTTTTTTAACAAGAAAAGACCGTGTATATGAACAAATATTGAATGTTGTTTTATGTTATTTCAATTTTACAACACATTTTCAATCACTAAGTATCCACGAAAAACACACCTAAAACAGAATGGAGCTTAGAAAAAATGCTGATCGACAACTACTTCAGAAGCTAACAAGATATGCAGACATAATCTAAATTGCTACTCAATAATAAAAACTTATATTATATAAAAGTCTACTCATAGAAGGAAATCTACATGAAATAGTTTAAATTCTGGAGAAAAATGTATGTGTTTCAAAATAGGGATGAGATTTATCCTATAGACTGGCCACACAAGAAGCAGGTGGTGAGATATGGTGCATACTCCGGTCTTATTCTTTTTCTTCTGAAATTAAGTACTAACTAAAATAGCATTACACTTTCAAAAAAAAAAAAAAACTAAAATAGCATTACTGGTACCAACTTCGTTCACAAGCTTGTACTGTTCCCCTTCTGTGTTAAAGTTATCACGTAATCAGAAACCAAGATGATAAAAGCACATGTATCAGCCTGATGTGCATCTTTCTAATCAATGTTGCGCTGTGCACTTAAACTAATGATGAAATTATGGTTCTGAAAAATTATCAAATATTATTGGAACCGTATGCAACCAGGATGGATCGTGAATTTGAAATGGAAGCAATCGACGAGATTCTAGAAAGGGAAGGGAAGACGACGCTGAGCAGTGCGTGTGTACCTTGACGGGTGCGAGAGCCGGCATCGGGATGGCCGTGCCAGCAAGGGCCGCTGGCTCGGCATCACTGTCGACCACTATAGCGTTGGAGGATCTGGCGACGACGGCGCAAGGATGTGCGCTTGGGATGGCGGCGCTAGGACGTGTGCTGGCGACGGCGATGCGAGGGTGATGGCTAGGTCTCAGGAACACGGCGCGCAGGCGTGGGTGAGGATGATGGACGGCGGCGGCGCTAGCTAGGCCGAACCGCCGAAGGCGAGGGATCGCGAGGCCGAGGGAGTGGGTGTTGGACGGTGGATGAAGATGAAAAGGGTGCCACTAATTTCAGAGCATGCTGCCTATTTGCGAGGGGCACTAATCATGGTCCATGTGAGAAAAATTAGGAAATAGAGTGCGTTGATTTTGCATGTGCAAATAGATTTCTATTATTAGAGCATTTCCTTCCTAAAAAAAAAATAAAGGCGGGTGAGATGGAGGTGATTTTTTTTTTCTCACGGGCCGAGAGAGGAGGCGTCGAGGGATGAGGTCGCAGGGATGGGAGAGTCAAAACAAAAGTCGCACCAAAATAATGTTCACACTTCGTTCCTTTTACTTGTGAGAGATAGAGAGAACATTTAAGACGATATGATAGGGTGTCGAGTGCAAGTTATGTGAATTGCAAGACGAGCTTCTAGAAGAGCAAGGGTACAACCGATTTATTTATTTATTTATTTTAAGAAACGGAGAACAACAGATTTACGTAGGAATGTTCCACTTGCTCCACTCTCTGAAACCATTTTCTTCGGTGCATAAATTGTCCAAACTCCCACAATCCTCTAAGCACACTACTCCCACAACAATTGTAATCCACCTAACTGAGATTAGAATTTTTGAAATAAGGGAGTGCAATAGCACCAAAGATGAGGTGGCAAGAAAGTCAAGCTGCCGCTATTAAGCTAATCATGGCGAGTAACAGTGACGCTTGTTCAAGTGAGAGACGTGCTCATGCTCACAAACCACACCGCCGCTGAGGGCCGAGGCGAGTACGCCGCCAGCTTCAGTGGCTTGCCGGCAATGGCAACATTATCGTCGCACGGAGATTGGCCCTCAACATTGGGCCGATCGTCAGGTAGGTTGGTGGCGGCTAGCTCTTTTGCGGCGCCGGCGGCGAGGAGGCGCCACGTGGCGGCTTGGGTGACGCAGACTGCGGGGGTCGTCACGACGCTTCCAAGGTGCCCATCTTGTCCGTGGCAACACGGGCACTCTCGCTGGCCCAGGCGTCCATGGCAATAGTGTGGTTGTCGGTCTTACGCCATCATGTGCACGACAACGTGTACGTGGGCAGAGGCAGCTCAATTACATTAAACATGGTATCACTGGTCGGGTTCGCTGATGAGAATTAGGTCTTCCACTGCGGCGGGGAGGTGGCACAACACATGGCAGACATGTCGCTGACAGTGGAGGGAAGGCGGTGCATGGCGGCCATGTTGCCCAAGGCGGCAGGTAGGTCGCCCTTGGTGGCGGGGTGTGGTGGTCGACGCGGGGCCTGTTGTGGCATGAACCAAGTCCATGGTGACACAATGCCTCCCGGTTGTCAGGACGTTAAGCACCGTTTACGTGGTGCATGCCCCTGGCATCCCCGATCTGGAGCAACAACAAAAGAGGAAGGATGACATGGGCGCCAAGCTATGCGAATGTGGCACGTTGATCTCAAAGATTTCTCTTCTCCTTTCTGGCTTTCTTCACTCTCTTTTCGATTGATTTTCTTTCTATCTTGCTACAATCATCGGCCTGTCAATAGTTACCTGGTGGTGGTTAGCTTTCTTGATTTAAGCATTAGGTTTTATCTATCTCATGCCTACGCCGCAAGTTGCAGGGCATTGTCTTTGCATGTGCAACTCCTATTTTCCTTGTTTATTATGTATGGACAGAGAGATGGATTAGGTCGAGAGAGGATGTTTCAGCTATATTATTTTCTGACCTTGTTATTTGCGTTCATGAGTATTGTGTTTTGATGGACTCACGATTGCTTTTCACTCGGCTATTTCGTCACTCATTCAGCTGTTGTGTACTATTGAGGGTGCAAGTTCACTCATCCAAGAGCAAATTTACCCATCCTCTGATAACTTAGACTTTTCTGTTTTCTTCATTTGTAACGTCTTCTTATAAATTTTCTACTGCTAACTTGCAATTTGCCCTAATGAATATGTGATTGAAGTCTTTAAGCCATATGATGAGGTGCTATTCTGTTGTGGTTGAGCCAAAGCCGCATACTGTCATGTCGCCGCTCGTCCAGGTAGACGAGGAGGAAGAGGAGAAGGAGATATTAGAGCGCTCCCCGAGGCTGGTGAGGATGATGTAGAGGAGGGGGAGAAGGAGATCTCGAAGTAGGAGCAACCTAGTGGCGAGGAGAACCATGAGCGTGCTGGGCGTTCGTTGATATTTCTTAACAAATGCTGAAAAATCTACAGGTTTATGGAATTACCATTGTAGCATTTTATCAAAAATATTCATGTCATTATATTTTCCATAAGGAACGTTTATATTCTCCTAGATAATTCGTCCAAAGGAATCACAAGGGTGAAATTTGTAGAGGTTGAGATGGATTCTGATGGTTTTGGAGTCTAAGGGTAGATAAACTCTATTATTACTTGGTCAAGATAGTTAGCTAGGGCCTAAGCCCAATATAGAGTGGAATTCTTATTCTAGCTGAGATAGCTCTTTTCTCCTTGAGGTGTTGTTGTGTTGAGGGGGGCTCTCCCTCGCTCCTCTTTTTATAGTTGGTTGAGGTTGATTCTGAGGGAGATATTTAGGGAAACCTCCTAAACCGCCTCCCCACCATTAATTGCAAAGGTGGGCCTGAGGGGCGCTAGTGGTGTTGCGGGGGCACCATTGGTAATGTAGAGTACAATGTATGTTTTTAGTTGTGACTTTCTAGGTCTTCTCATTTTGAATTCTCTAGAATTTTGATGAAGGGTTAGTATCCTGGGTAAGTTCTCCCTCCAAACACAAAGACTTAACAAGTATATCGATCCATTACAATGATTATTTTGTAATCTTAACCTCATATTACTTATGTAACCCCTGAGGTAAAAATATCAAGAATCAACACCTGGAGGAAATCTGAAATGCAGGTTCAGATAAAAATATGTACTATAGTATTTGTGCTTCAACTTAAGATAGCCTTTCTCACAATAGATTTTTGAACAATTTAGTAAATTCTAATTATTCATAGGCATAATTTGGATCCACATAACTAATAATTAACTATGTCAGCTAAGAAAATTAATCAATAACTAATCGTTAGGTGGTAGCTAAGACACTAGCTGATGATCCAAACAAAAGACCTCAACTAATTTTTAGAAGGGGGAAGTTAATTTGTGATATGTCGCAGTGTCGGGCGAGCTCGCGACCCCAGCTCCCCCACTGCCCCCTTGTGGTGCGGTACATTCCTGGGGTAGCCTCCATCTTCCCTCCCATCCTCTTGAAAGCTCCGATTTGGTTTTGGTAATTAATGACACTCAACGTTGCTAGTGCTTTGTTCTAAGTTTGATTAGACACATAGCAACGTGACGGTGGATGATGGAGCACGGTGATCACGGTGATGAACATGATGGACATGTGAAGTGATCGAGCTCCGACGGAGGCCCATGGAGATCAAGGCGAAGGTATTCTTGATAGGGCTTTCCGGTTTGGTGGTCAAGACACTTAGCGAGTGTGACCACATTTAGGATCGATAACCGACTATCAAGAGGGTTTCCTCGGTTTCATTCGCGGTCCTAAGTGCCTCTAGTTGCGACTTTGCATGATGCATGAGAGACTAACTAGAGGGCTAACTCTTGCCGACGTGGTCGTGCTTGTTCTACTAACTCTGGTGCTTGAGACGAGGTCTACACTTGGTGGAGTTGGTACTCAAGGCAAGAGGATGGACTTGGAGCGAAGACGGCGTGAAGAAACGGCGAAGACGGCGCTTCTGCACAGCGCCGGACGCGGCCGTCGGTCGGCGTCGGACGCGCAGAGAACGGCGGGCGCACACCAGAAACTTCTCTGGCGCGCGGGTCCGTCGGACTCCGGCGCCGGACGCCGGGCGATGGGCTGCGGACGTTGGGTGGCAGCGTCCGGCGTGATCAGTCGCTGCGCGGACTTGGCTCGCTCGCCTTCGCTGGGCGCAGTACGGCAGAGCTCTGGCGTCCGGCGGTCGTTAGCACGACGCGTGGCAGCTGGGCTGGGGCGCTGGCTGGCCATGCCCCGGTGCACTGCGCCGGACGCGCTGGGCGCGTCGCGCCGGACGCTGGACCGAGGCGAAGGACGCTGTCCAGAAGATTTGCGGCGTGCGCGACTCGGCGGACGCGTCCACGGCGGAGCGCCGGACGCACGAAGACGAAGGGCGGTGAACGCGGCTTGTCGAGCAAAGGTCGGCTCGTCAGCGAGGAAGAAGGCGCCGGACGTGTCCGGCGGCCTGCGCAGGACGCGTCTGGCGCAGTTGATCTGGGCGCCGCGAGGACCAACGGCCATATTTTGGAAAGGGCTCTATAAATACTTGGTTGGCCGGCTTGGGAGGTCTCTCTTGCCCATTCTAACACTCTTGAGCATACTTTGAGCTAGAGACACTCCTCCCCACTCATCTCTTTGGTTCTCTTGCCATTCTTGAGAGAGATTTGAGTGAGAACAAGTGATTTGCATTGAGAATTGCATCTAGAGGCACTTGTTCATCAAGTGAGCTACGGATTCTTGTTACTCTTCAGTGATTCCCATCACCGTAGACGGTTTGGAGCAGCGGGTGGTGGTTGAGCTCGACTTGGTGATTGTTCAAGGCCACACCGGGTTCTTGTGAGGGGTTCTTGATCCTTCTCCGCGGGAGTTCGCGAAAGGATACTCTAGTGGATTGCTCGTGGCTTGTGGATCCTTGTCTTGTGTGGAGATTGCGGCTCTCCATTGGGATCTTTGGCACCGAGCCAATTGAGCGGGCAACTCACCAAGCAAGTGCATCGCCACAACGAGGACTAGCTTGCCGGGAAGCAAGTGAACCTCGGTAAAAAATCATTGTGTCGATTTGTGATTGCCGAGGCTTCGACCTCCTTGTGCTTGTGCTTGAGCTCCCTAGGTGATTGGCTACTACACCGTTGATTGGCTATCTTCGACTCTTTGCGGCAGTATAAATTTCCATCATCTCTTTACTTCCCACAAAGTAGAATTGCTTGTTGTGGTCGGTCGGGAACCACTCATTGAGTAGTTTAAATCCCGTGGGTAGAATTGCTTATTGTGGTCGGTCGGGAACCACTCATTGTGTAGCTTAAATCCTGTGGGTAGAATTGCTTGTTCGGTATTGGTGAACCGACATTGTGTAGCTTGATCACCTTGGTTGTTTGTGCAATTGGTTTGAGTAGCCTTGCTTGGTTAGGACGGCTTGCATAGTGTAGTCGAAGCTTTAGCTTTGCACTTTTGCCGCCTTGCTATTTGAATGGGTTGTCTAGTGTTCTTGCTAGAATTTTATTAGGCTATTCACCCCCCTCTAGCCATTGTGACCTTTCGCGTGGTATCGGAGCCGGGCACCGTTTGTTTGAGTTGGATTAACATCCTACGGTGAAGCAATGGCATTGGTTTTGCATATCAACAACACCAAGAAGGCACCATCTTTTCGTGGTGATGACTATGCCAAATGGAAGCTTAAGATGAAGAGTCATCTCAAGTCAATCAACCTTGAGGTGTGGAAAGTGGTGAAAACCAAGTTTGAGCTTGTTGAGGGTGCGGTGCCAACACCGGCCGAAGAGAAGAGGCAACAAGCCAATGATGTTGCCGTGAGTGCTTTCCATGAAGCACTTGATGATAAAGCTTTTGAGCTCATCAAGAACCTTGAGGTGGCGCATGACATATGGAAGAAGATAGAAGAAGCTTATGAGGGCACCGAAAGTGTGAAGACCGCAAGAGCCTACATGTTGCAAGAGAAGTTTGCAAACTTCTCAATGAAGGAAGATGAGAGTGTGCCGGAGATGTTCCATAGGCTCCAAGTCATTGTCAATGAGCTTAAGGGACTTGGAGAAGAAATCAAAGATACACAATTCTCCACCAAGTTCATGAGATGCCTTCCCAAGAGGTTTGACATGTTGAAGACCGTCATGGTGAAGACAACCATGAGGGAGAAGCCAACACCCAACCAAGTTCTTCAAGAGATCATGGCTGATGATGAGTTTAGAGAAGATCATGAGAAGGAAGAGTTGGTAAAGAAGAAGAAGAAGGAGAATGAGAAGAAGGATGATGACAAGACGAGTGTGGCATTCAAGGCCACATCATCCAAGAGCAAGGGCAAGAAGAAGAAGGAAGAGTCTTCAAGTGAAGATGAGCCATGCTCTAGCTCAAGTGAACAAGAAGAAGAAATGAATGAGCAAATGGCACTTCTTGTAAAGAAGATGGGGAAGCTCATGAAGAAGGGGTACCAGTCCAAGGGCAAGAGAAGCTCATCCAAGTCTAGTGACCGTCCCATGAAGTGCTTCTGGTGCAATGGCAAGGATCATCTCATTGCTAAGTGTCCCTATGCAAGTGATGATGAAGATGCAATGAGGAAGGAGAGGAAGAAGCAAGAGAAGAAGAAGGAGGAGAAAGACTCCTCTCACAAGAAGAAGGGTGAATCTCATGTGGCAACTTGGGAGAGTGATTCATCTTCCTCAAGTGATGATGATGATGATTCCAAGAAGAAGAAGAAGAAAAAGGGGCACGCAAGCATTGCCATTCAAGAGAAGCTTTTTCTATTTGGTGCTCCATCATCTTGCTTCATGGCCAAGGCCACTAAGGTAAAACCTCCACCCGATAGTGATGATGAGAGTGATGATGATGATGATGAGACCACAAAAGAAGAACTCTTTGTCATGCTTGAGGATTGCAAGGGTGCTTTCAATGACTCTAGGAAGGAATGTAGGGGCTTGCGAAAGGATAAACAAAACCTTGAGCAAGAACTTATGGAGTTGAGGGCTTCTTATGAGAGTCTAAAGGTAGACCATGAGAAGCTAGAGATTGCTCACTCCAAGCTTGAAAATTCTCATTCCTCTCTAGTTGAGAAGCAAGAGAAAGAGCAATCACAAGTGGTGATCATAGAAAAGAAAGGTGTGTCCACATCATGTGATTCACTTGATGATTCAATTGTTATTGCATCACTTGACCCTTCATGCTCTCATGCCTCTACTTCATCTAGTAGTGTTGGTCATTTATGTGATTCTTCACTAGTAGTTGAGAATGGGTCTCTTAAGAAGGAAGTCAAGGAGCTCAATCACACCTTGGCTAAGGCTTATGGTGGTGAGGACCGCTTGCTTATGTGCTTGGGTAGCCAAGGAGCTTCTCTCTACAAAGAGGGATTGGGCTATACCCCCAAGAAAGGCAAGGCCGCCTTTGCTCCTCACAAGACTAGTTTTGTGAAGAGGAATGGTAGCTATTGCACTAGTTGCAAGCAAGTTGGTCATTTAGAGCATGCATGCAAGAACAAGAACACTAGTGCTTCCTCTTACAAGTTGAATGCTTCTTATATGCTTGTGAAGAGTGAGTGTGGTGTGAGTGCTAGATTCATTGGTACACCATGGAAGAGCTCAAAGGAGAAAGCTATTTGGGTGCCAAAGACTCTAGTGACTAACCTTCAAGGACCCAAGCTAAAGTGGGTACCTAAAGCTTGATGTCTTCTTGTAGGTTAATTACAAAGCCAGAGGGAGGCATTGGGTGCTTGATAGTGGTGCATCAAATCATATGACCGGTGAAGATAGTATGTTCAAATCACTTGACAAGAATGACAATGGTGGATTCAACTCCATCACATTTGGTGACAATAGCAAGGGTGATATCATAGGGCTAGGAAAGGTTGTAATTTCCAATGACAAGGATCTCTCCAATGTGTTGCTAGTTGATACTTTGAACTTCAATCTTTTGTCGGTGGCACAATTGTGTGATCTTGGCTACAAGTGCATATTTGATGACAAGCATGTTGAGGTGATGAGCAAGGATCAAGCAAATATCATCTTCAAGGGGTTTAGGCATGGAAGCTTATACTTGGTGGATTTCAATGCTAGTGAAACTCAACTTTCATCATGTTTGATTGGCAAGTCAAGCAAGGGGTGGCTATGGCATAGGTGCCTAGGACATGTTGGCATGAAGCAATTGAACAAGTTGGTGAAGCATGATCTAGTGAGAGGCTTGCATGATGTCACATTTGAGAAGGATAGACCTTGTAGTACATATCAAGCCGGCAAGCAACATGGGAACTCACATCCTAAGAAGAATGAGATGTCAACTTCTAGAGCATTTGAGTTGTTGCACATGGACTTGTTTGGCCCAACACACTATACATCAATTGGGGGCAACAAGTATGGATTTGTGATTGTGGATGATTACACAAGATACACATGGGTGTTCTTTCTCTATGACAAGAGTGAAGTCTATGATCTATTCAAGTCTTTTGTCAAGAGGATGCAAAATGAGTTTGACACTACCATCAAGAAGATAAGAAGTGACAATGGGAGTGAATTCAAGAACACAAGAGTTGAAGAGTTGTGTGATCAGCTTGGAATTGTGCATCAATTCTCACCAACCTACACTCCCCAATCCAATGGTGTAGTTGAGAGAAAGAATAGGACCTTGATTGAAATGGCAAAAACTATGCTACTTGAGTACAATGTGAGTGAAAAGTTTTGGAGTGATGCCATCAATACGGCTTGCTACTATAGCAACCATCTCTATTGCCATGGGAAGTTAGAGAAGACTCCATATGAAATCTTGAACGGAAGGAAGCCCAACATTGCTTATTTCTGGGTCTTTGGTTGCAAGTGCTACATACTCAAGAAGGGACAAAGACTTGGCAAGTTTGACAAGAGGTGTGATGAGGGATTTCTTCTTGGCCACTCTACTTCTAGCAAGGCTTATAGAGTGTGGAACTTGGCTAGTGGGCTAGTTGAAGAGGTTCATGATGTTGAATTTGATGAGACCCAAGGCTCTCAAAGTGAAGATCAAAATCAAGATAATGTGGGTGGAGATCAATTGAGCAATGCAATGAGACACATGGACATTGGTGACATTAGGCCGAGGCAAGTGGATGATGGTGATGAGGTGCAAGTGTCAAGTCAAGTTGTGATTGATGATTCCAATGTGGCAAGCACAAGTGGTACTCAACATGAAGCTCAAGATCAAGATCAAGGTCAAGCAAGTGATTGTTGGCGGTCCTTATCGACGATTTTATACCGCCAATATAAGATTAAAAAGGGAGAATTATTTATTTTCATACACATATACTTTTGCTATTGACCGAATTCCACTTGTACCGGTAGAATTGACACTTGCAGGGATTATAGCCAAATACAAGAGGAATTACAAAGAAAACACGCTTTTCTACAAAGCGTGACGAGAGGTCAAAGAGCATAGCCCACCGATCGGCAGTGGGTAAAACCGGCGACATGGGAGTGGCACGGCCCAAACACCAAATCATGGTCGAGTTTGTCATGGGCTGCACGAACATGTTTGAGTAATTTGGACGCCACGGATTCATACGAACTCTGATTGAGGCAAACGACCCGGCAACGCGAAGCTAACGACGAGGCCCACGTGCCTGCAAAAAGCTGAGGCCTAGCCGAGCTACCCTTGGCGCGAGCGCGCCAAGGGAGCGAGCGCGCCAGCGCGGGAAACCAATCGGGCCAAGCTTCGTTTGGAAGGTGCTATGGCGGTTCCTTATGACAGTTCCAGGGTGTTTCCATGTATAGCTACGCCGAACCGTCCTAGTTGAACTATAAAAGGGGAGAAGAAAACATTTCTCACACACACCACATTTGAGTCTCTCTCCCTCCACTTGTATCTTCTTCTTTAGTAGTTTTAGTAATGTAGTGGAGCAAGGCAAGCCTCGTTGGAGAGCTTGAACCTCTAGGAGGATCTCGATATGAGTAATATCAAGGTCTCTCTTATTCGTTCTTGTTCTCATATGTTCTTATTCTAGATGTTCTTGTTCTTGTTCTTGTTCTTGTTCTTGTTCTTGTTCTTGTTCTAGATGTTCTTGTTCTTGTTCTTGTTCTTAGTATAGTTATGTTGTAGAACTAGAGCATAGTTCTTATGATATGATCTTAGCATATGAACTAGAATACAGTTTACATGTTTTGATCTTATTATATAGAACCTAATGTTTGACATCAGTGCATGCATGTTTAGACCTAGAACTAGGTTGTGATGTTGAGATCTATCTTAGTGTAGTCTAGGTTAGTGTTAGCTTGCGGGTTCGTCGTCCGTCCCCGTGGCGGATGCTCTAGTAGAGGGCCCCTGATAAAGACGGGTCACCCTGATCGACGCTAGAGTAGTAGTCGCTAGCGTAGACGTGGTGTCTAGGCTAGAGGATACCTTCGTTTGCCTCGTATCTCGACGGTTGAGGTGGTAGGCGGCAGGTGGTGACAGCCCTGTCCATCCCTTGTAATCCCCCACGTCTGAGTACGGTGTAGAGCTGTAGGCCGGGATCGCCTGGCAGACCAGGTGTGCTCCGGTGCCCGAAGTAAGTTAACAGTGGCCTGACTATCTTAACGTAGAATGTCACTAACATGCATATGTTTGTGTGATCGTCCGTTGTCCTAACATAGTTGTTTGGGAATGCCTGCTCCAGTCTAGGTTATTCTTTATTCTTTCTCTTATCTTTATCCTTGAGTTTGGCTCGAGTGTGTGTGTCAGTTATCCTTATACAAAACCTTTGTTACCCCTGTTATGAGCATTGGTCTGCTCTGCAATCTTGTTATCTTGTCCATGTCCGAATTAGACTCTTTTACACCATGCCTTCCTTTGGGAAATATAAATAACGATACTCACGAATACTTCCGGGTGAAATGCTACAACGGTATTTCCGTGCGCTTGCGGATCTGTTCTGTAAATGTTGCAGAATACCAACCGGCGTTTCTTGGCGTTGTTGCTAATTCTAGTGATGACGTTAAAAAATGCCAACAAGCATTTAAAGCGCCGTTCTTGGGGAGGCGTTGGTTAAAAGAATTTATTAGGACATGTTCATGATAGCTTGCTTGTGTTGTAGCCATTGCTCATAACGAAAAAAAATATTTTATAAAACTATTTGAATTTTTTTTTTGTTTTAAAAATACTTATATAAAAAATTATTTTATTAGTTTTGAGTTATCCTTTTTACAAAATCAAAATATAAATATTTTTCTTTGCAAAAAAAAATATTTTATTAAAACCTTGGTTTATTTTCAAAATTTTTGCATGAAGTATGTTTCGGTTTGGAGTATGATTGGTGCACGATCATATCTTCATAGGTTTCTCAATTTAAGCATGGAGCTTAGATTGAATTGCCTACTTTGATTGAACAACATGTTTGATCACTGTTTCGAAACTACTGCATGTGATCTTTGAAAAATTATGCCAAGCAAAAAAAAAAATCTCTCCTTCTTGGGACAAGTTCTTTAGCCTTGTCATTGGAAGCCAATCACAGCTTCTAGCTACAAACTTCGTCCTAGTTTTTGGAGGTCGAGCTTATGACCATAAAGCAAGCACTGTCGGGAGGTACCCCGGATTATCATAAAAAGAAAAACGATTTCCCTTACCAATAAGGCAAAGGTATGTTTTCATGTTAGTATGCACCTTCAGGTATTCTTGGTCGCTAACCATTTCAGGTGGAGATTAAGAAGAACAAGAGACATATGATACATGAAGACATAAGAGTCACATCAGATAAACGCTTTGATGCCTTTGGTGATCTAGTCTCTCCACACTAGACTTTCACACAAAAGTCTAAATGTGGCAGAGGATGACAAAAGTCTAACCATAAGGCCATCTTGGTAAAAAAAAGGGGGAAGAAAAAAAACTAATAGAGATGTTGGCTCTATCTTGTTTGAAAAAAAAAGAGTAAGAGAAATTGAAAAAAAAATAGAAAAAAGAGTGCTGAAAAAAAGAGAAAAAAATATATTATGCAAAAAAAATTAGGGGAAATAAAAAAATTGGAGGAGAGGAAAGGAGAGGATGGCTCCCCATAACCAAGGAGAAATACCTTTGGGCTGCACAACTCCACCCAACATTGCTTTGGCAAGCAAGAAGGGCTCACCTCCAAGCCTTTGCTACAACTGTCAAGGCCCATGGCCCAAACACAATCGGCTATGTGTGGGCTGGTCTTGACGTTCACCTGGACAAAGCCATCATGCCAACCGGAGCAGCAACTTTGATGTTTCATACATGTATGTTGCCGGTAGCAACTCTCATATATGCAAAGGTAAAGTTCATCAACTCATTTTCTCACTTTTGTCTCCATAGAAATAAAAATCATGCTTTCTTTGTTTATGCTAATGCTTCGGTTTGGGTGCATTCTATAGATGCATCCATAGACCATTTTGATTTAAGTGTGGTGCTTAGATTAAAATAGTCTTCGTTAATCAAATTTTGACTTGGTGTTGAAATTTGATTAATGAACTTGGAGTTGTTATCATAAGCATTAGAAGTAATTCATGTTGGAGACAAAGCAAGGCATGATCTCTCAAGCCTTGTTCGAGTTTGAATAAAAGTTGGCTGAGCATTTCTTAAAAAAAAAACCCCCTTTGGTTATCTTGCTCACCTGTGCAATGCCTTTATTTCTGTTGGATGAATCTCTTATTTCTTTTCATGCCTTCAACTTCTATGTTGTATAGTTTTGGTTTGGAAGTATTGGTTGTGCATCTTTTAAATTAAGCATGGTGCTTAGTTTGAAGTTTGGATGTAAAATCATGCTTCCATAGGCTCTAATTTAAGCTTTGTGCTTAGATTATCTTGCCTACCTAGATCACATCGAGACATGGTGTCTAGTTTGATCTTTGAACCAAAGCTGCCGGTATAGATTTTTGGTGGGTCATATGGACTAACCCCTACGAGGAATTTATAAATCTTATGAGGGTAAGTCTTGGAGATGACAACGAGAGAAGAACATTTGTTCGGTGAACCACAAAATAATAATAATAATAATAATAAACCTTTCAACCCCAAGTATGTTGTCCTCTTGTCTCGATGTCACCACAAGACAAGCTTGGGGGAGGGACCTTCTAAGCATGCTCAAAGGAGGCAATGTGCGAGAATCATGTCATAGCATGCACCGGCTAGCGGCATTCAAGCTAAAAGTAAGTCGAAAGCTAGCTTGGGGGAGGACCCCGTAGAGGTAACTCGTATCTCGAATTTCTTTGAATAATCTGTTTATCTTATAGAAAGATGAGGTATGATAAAAAAAGATTCAATTCTCCACTCTCCATTTATGTGTTATAAAAATATTTAGTTCTACCCTTATTGAGATGATGAATAGTTGCTCTGTCTCATGTTTTTCTTGTACTCAATTCATAATCGAGCTTTCTCTAAAGTTTGGGTTTATCGGCTAAGAATGTCTCATCCTAAAAACCTGAGCTAATGGGTTGCATATACTTGAAATTGTCTAAGTTATTGCTCAGTATGATATAGTGCCATAGACACCGCTATGACTTTACTCTGAGGAAGACTTGACATCTGGAGGTTTTATTTCAAAAACTATAAAAACATAAGTTCCTCGATGATTATGAAATTCCCACCAGAGCCATATGATTTATCTATAGTACAAACCCTTCATACGCTGCTTGTTCGTACATTGAGTTCGGTCGGATCGTATTACCGACGCGAGATTATGATCTTACACCCATGATTGGGATACACTTGCACCCATCAAATAAACTGCTGACTCTTACCCTGAGAGTCGCACACAAACATGCATCTATTCCACCAAAAAATGCCGACTCTTACACTGAGAGTTGCGCATCATTCCACTCAATAAAAGTGCCAACTCTTACACTGGGAGTTGCGCACCAGTCCACTAAATAAAGATGTCGGCTCTTACCCTGAGAACCGCGCATCCCGTAGTCACCAAAATCTGCTCTATGCATTTCAATCATGAGATCTCTCTCCTCATGCACTCTTCATACTCCAAAAGAGAGCTATGGGCTATGCTTATTTGTCCTAAAAAAAAAAAAAGCCAAGGGGCACATAAGAGGACAAGGGTCCCATTAAGTAGACAAACGGGAAATTATAGGTCCCCCGTTAAGAAAAAAAAAAGAGAAGAAGAAAAAAAAGAAGAAAAGAAAGAAAAGCATAGATCCTTAGTGTACTTCTCATAGCCCATGCTCTTTCAAAAATCCCCGTCCACCAATAAAGAGAGAATCATGATGCATAAGAGTAGCCAAAAATACCACATAAATTAGGAACCATCCATCTTCCCACACACTTGCACATCTCAATCAAGGTGTATGGCTTAATCTCCGTATGGTTCGATCCTTGACCTTACAATACATGTGATGCAAGTATGCCCACTTTACATACCTACCCAAAAACTCCACTCTCAGCTTTTTAGAGGTAGGAAGAAGGCTAATCTCAAAATGCCTTTGGTGAGGATTTCATACACATTGAGCGATTGAGAGAATCATACGAGGAACTTGTGCTTTGTTTTACAAAAAAATTCAAAACCCTCCAGATAGATGGTTGATCTTAGGGTAAATGATAAGCAAGGTCTGTGAATCTGTTCTACTTTGCAATCGCCCAAGGCAGGGAAAGGTTGAAAAGCCCCATTCGGTTTCGGGATAATAACGGGGTGGATAGAATGCTGATTTATTTAAATTATAGTAGAAAACTTTGTTATGAACTCTGTACATTTGAAAATTGATCGGCATAGTAGCAACTCCTGATCAACAACCTAAAGCCCAGCTTTGCTCGGGACGAGCAAAGGGTAAGCTTGGGGGATCTTGTTGGCGGTCCTTATCGACGATTTTATACCGCCAATATAAGATTAAAAAGGGAGAATTATTTATTTTCATACATATATACTTTTGCTATTGACCGAATTCTACTTGTACCGGTAGAATTGACACTTGCAGGGATTATAGCCAAATACAAGAGGAATTATAAAGAAAACACGCTTTTCTACAAAGCGTGACAGAGGGTCAAAGAGCATAGCCCACCGATCTGGCAATTATGGGCAAAACCAGCGACATGGGAGTGGCACAGCCCAAACACCAAATCATGGTCGAGTTTGTCATGGGCTGCACGAACATGTTTGAGTAATTTGGACGCCACGGATTCATACGAACTCCGATTGAGGCAAACGACCCGGCAACGCGAAGCTAACGACGAGGCCCACATGCCTGCAAAAAGCTGAGGCCCAGCCGAGCTACCCTTGGCGTGAGCGCACCAAGGGAGTGAGCGCGCCAGCGCGGGAACCAATCGGGCCAAGCTTTGTTTGGAAGGTGCTATGGCGGTTCCTTATGACGGTTCCAGGGTGTTTCCATGTATAGCTACGCCGAACCGTCCTAGTTGAACTATAAAAGGGGAGAAGAAAACATTTCTCACACACACCACATTTGAGTCTCTCTCCCTCCACTTGTATCTTCTTCTTTAGTAGTTTTAGTAATGTAGTGGAGCAAGGCAAGCCTCGTTGGAGAGCTTGAACCTCTAGGAGGATCTCGATATGAGTAATATCAAGGTCTCTCTTATTCGTTCTTGTTCTCATATGTTCTTGTTCTAGATGTTCTTGTTCTTGTTCTTGTTCTTGTTCTAGATGTTCTTGTTCTTGTTCTTAGTATAGTTATGTTGTAGAACTGGAGCATAGTTCTTATGATATGATCTTAGCATATGAACTAGAATATAGTTTATATGTTTTGATCTTATCATATAGAACCTAATGTTTGACATCAGTGCATGCATGTTTAGACCTAGAACTAGGTTGTGATGTTGAGATCTATCTTAGTGTAGTCTAGGTTAGTGTTAGCTTGCGGGTTCGTCGTCCGTCCCCGTGGCGGATGCTCTAGTAGAGGGCCCTTGATAAAGATGGGTCACCCTGATTGACGCTAGAGTAGTAGTCGCTAGCATAGACGTGGCGCCAGAAATGCTTGTTGGCATTTCTTAACGCAATCACTAGACTTGTTACATCCCAGTGGTCACGCCAAGAAACGCCGGGGTTGATAGTCGTGTTCTAAAGATATTATTATCCGCAAGCGCACGGATCTATCATTGTAGCATTTCACCCGGGGAGTATTCTCATGGTATCGTTATTTATATTTTCCCGTAGGAAGGCATGGTGTAGAGGTGTCTAAACATGGATATGGATGATTGACTTCATGTCATCGAAATGTGACTCTAGTACTATACAGGGGTAAGTATAAATGGTTTGCAATATAGTGGACACACATTTGGCCAAACTCAAGGATAAAGTATAAAAGAAAGAATAAACGAATGAACAAATAAAGAATGAACCTAAGCGGAGCAGCTAGTTCAATCGTAGCAATGTCATAAACAGCTAAGTCATATAGTCTACAGGGTTAGAGAAAGATCAGAGTCTAAGATAACAGGGAGACCCCCGCAGCTGGTCTGCCAGCCGATAGAGGCATTTACGAACTCCTACACGACATATGGACATGGGGGATTACAAGGGACGGACAGGGCTGTCACCACCTGCCGCCTACCCCTCAACCGTGGCATGCCGTCATATCCAAAGGCTCTCTCGTATCCGGACACCACGCCCGCATATTTGAGAACTACCTACATTCCCCGCGGACTCCCACCCTACGGATGGACGAGCTAGAACATAGGCAAACCCGAAGGAACGACGAACCGTTACCCCATTCTCATCAAGATCTCTACTACTATAAATCATATGAACAATGAAGAACAACGAAGAACATGCTAAGAAATGATCATAGGAACTTTGGTCTAGTTCATATGAATCAGGTTTAGCAAGAACGCAACTATACTCTAGTTCATGAACAAAGCTATAAAGTAAGAATAAGAACTTGAAGTAGGAAGAACACTCCATAGTATATTACCAAGTGATGATCTTCTTCCTAGGAGACAAGCCCTCCTTGATAGCTCAACCTAGCTCCTAAGCTACTAGACTAGGCTAGAGAACAAGAGTAGAGGAGAATGGCTCAAAATGAATGTGTGTGTTGAAATGGCTTGGAATTCCCCTTTTATATGTTGAGCAGGTCAGTTTGGAGCTATACATGGCAAGAACACCAGCGCACCGCCCTCCTCTGCATTGATGGAACCGCCTCCAGGAGGATGGCCCCACCTGGCAGGCTGGGGGGCGCGAGCGCGCCCCTGGCACGAGCGCGCCAGGTTGGCACCTCCCCCCAACCGCCTTTGGCCGGTGGGCTTCTCCTGGTAGGTGGGCCTCGGTGGTGTGTTGTTTTGACCCACTTCTACTCTGGTTGGGCCTGTCTCCTCCTTGTGCCTCTTTACGCTTTGCCGGAAAGCGCCTTTTCTCTGTAAAATCCCCTGTACTTGGTGTATTTCCTGTAAATGTTGCTAAACTCCAGGTACAAGTGGAATTCGGTTAATAGCACAAGTATATGCGTATAAGAACATGTAATTCTCCCTTTTCTATCTTAAATTGGCGGTTAAAATGTGTCGATAAGGACCGCCAACAAGATCCCCCAAGCTTACCCTTTGCTCGTCCCGAGCAAAGCTGGGCTTTTTAGGTTGTTGATCAGGAGCTGCTTCTATGCCGATCGTATTTCTAATATACCATAGTTATACGCATGTTCTCCACTGAATTTGAATAAACCGGCATTTCTATCCACCCTTTTATTATCTCGCTCTAATGGGGCTTTTTGGCTCCCAAGTCTTGGGCGATTGCAAGGTAGAACAACACCTCAGCCTGTGCTTATCATTCGTCCAAAGCTTGACCATTCTTCCGGAGGTTTTTTTTTAAGAATTTTATAAAATGAAATCCCAAGTTCCTCGAATGATTCTCTCGATCACTCAAATGTGTATAGCAACCTCACCAAAGGCATTTTGAGAATTTTGCCTTCTACCTACCACTAAAAAGCTGAGTAGTGGGGTTTTGGGTAGGTATGTAAGTGGGCATACTTGTATCACATATATTGTAAGGTCAAGGATCGAACCTTACGGAGATTAAGCCATACACCTTGATTGAGATTGTGCAAGTGTGTGGGATGGAAGAAATGGTTCCTAATTTTTGGATATTTTTGTGTACTCCATGCATTATGTCTCTCTTTTATTTGAATGATGATGATGATAAAAGAAGAGTATGGGCTATGAATGGAACGACCCCTTTTTTTTCTTTTCTTTTTCTTTTCTTTCTCTTCTCTCTTTTTTTTTGAACGGGGATCTAAAGATTTTCCCGTTGATTTATTGCACTATCCTATCCTTCTTTCTTTCCTTTGTTTTTTTTCGAATGAATGAATAGCCCATCTCTGATGAATGATTACTGAAAATGGAGAGAGACAAAATGATGAAAATGCAAGGAGTACTTTTTGGTGGCTAAAGAATGCGCGATCCTCAGGGTAAGTATCGGCATTTTTATTTGGTGGAAAGATGGTGCGCAACTCTCAGTGTAAGAGTTGGCGGATGGAAAGGGGTGCATGTTGTGCGCGACTCTCAGTGTAAGAGTCGGCAGTTTATTTGGTGGGTGCAAGTGAAATCTCAATCGTGGGTGTAAGGTCATGATCTCGCGTCGGTATCGATCCGACCGAACTCAATGTACGAACAAGCAGCGTATGAAGGTTTTGTACTACAGATAAATCATATGGCTCTGGTGGGTATTTCATAATCATTGAGGAACTTTTCTTTTTGATTATTTTGCAAATAAAAACTCCGGAAGTTAAGTCGTACTCTAGAGCAAAGTCATAGCGGTGGCTTATAGTACTATATCATACCCAGCAATAACTTAGATGAGAAGACACAAGTGCTCCCACTAAAAAGCAAGTTTTCAGGATGAGACATTTCTAGCCGATAAACCCAAATCTAGAGAAAACAATGTTTATAACTAGGGTACAAAGAAACAAGAGACAGAGCAACCTCATCATTTCAACAAGGGTGAACTACACATTTTTACAGCACATACTAAGAGGCACAGGAAATAAAATATATATATATATTTTTTTATGCATGAGAACAAGATTTAAACATGCTAAAGAAAAAAAATAAAATTACTTGGAAATAAATATGCAATGCAAGGTACCTTTGGGGGTCCTCCCCCAAGCTAGCATGAAGCTCACTGTCCAGGGGGATATCCCATGAACCTCCAGAACTCCTCATGTTGAGCCTGGTCTTACTGCATCTGTACACTCAAGCCGTCCCACCTTTGATCCATTTGTGCCTACCAATCATGGGTCTCCTGCACAAAGGAAGTGAGAGAGTGCTGTATTTCACCTGTCTGGATCTGCAGCTGTCCGATGCGGGTGCCAAGAGCTTCTATCTCGGGGTAATGTCGTGGCTGGACCGGTGGGGGAACATCTTCGTATTGCTGCCTTTGGCACTCCCACTCGTCCACGCTCACCTCGGCCCACACATCTGTGGTTGGCGCGGGAGGTACAAACTGATCCCAGCTCCCACTGCCCTGTGGAGCATACCCCATGTAGTCTTGGTAGGGGGTCCATGGTTGCTCAGGCTGCGAGGAACTGGGGCCTGCTTCGTCCTCCGCCCTGCCTCGTCGTGTCCTGCTGGTGAGTCCTTCCCTGCGAATATCTTCAGCAGTCTTGAGCTCAAAGGTTAGTGACTGGCAATTACGCAAATAGTAATCCGGGTTAGGTAACCGGATCCTATTTTTGTAGCCAGGGAAAAAGAAGTAAAGCTCATCCTTTGTGCCGTGGGTAGTCAACGTGTGCCCTTGGATTAGAGTGGTCAAGTCACAAATGGGTCGAGGAATAGGAATGTACTCAACAACTTCACCCTCCAAAATACCCATCGAATTGGCAACACGAGTGACAAGAGAGGTGCACAAGACCGGGTACTTGTTGCGAACTATGTCTTGCCAATGACGAATGATCTCCCTCACGGGTGATACCTTGATTTTCTTGACAATGGCATAGAGCAACTTAAGTTCGGCCATGCGCACCCATCTAACCACACCGGTGGGAAGAAAACCATGGACATCCAACGATGCATAAATCTCAAGGTAGGATGATGGATTTGGGTGTTACAGGGTTTGAAAGATCGGAACTCAACCCTCCCGAAAATCTCTTCCCAAAACTTGTTTCGATCAAAACCGATGGTGGCGAAATCAAGATCAAGGAAGCATCTTCGGTTAAAACCCAAATGAACACTAAGTTCTTTCCAAGTAAGCTCATGCTCCTCGTTGAACAAGCGAAAAATCACACCATCGTCGGTTTCTTGCAAAGTGCTTAGGAACTGTATGGTTAGGAGACGTGAACCTTGTTCCTCGATGGGTTCAACATCCTCCCAACCAACAGACCTCCACACAAGATCGAATTCATCATCCATACCTATGCGGTGGAGGAGGTTGGAGTCGTAGACTTGCGTGTGGAGGAAGAGACGATCCTTGAGGTGGAAGTAGGCTTGCATCTCCCGACCTTCTTCCAGGTCGAGGTACAGCTTGTCCTCCTCGTTCATGACTTGCTCTTGTGGCGCTTCCGGCGCCACCTCTTCCTCGCTGGCTCCTTCAACTTCCTCGGGTTGCTGCTCTTCCACGGGGGCATCGGGAGCTTGAGAGCTCGACTCGCCGAGGCGACGCTTGGAGCGTCTTCTAAGCAAGTTCCCGAATCCTACCATGGCTTCACAAGTAGAGAGAGCTACTTGGGTGTGAAGGGTTAGTAGAGAATGAACTTCTACACCCAAGAGTGCTCTTGCTACTTGCTCTACACAAAATATGTTGGAAAAATTGCTTGAAAGATGAAGTGGGGAAGTGAGAGGAGTGAAAGTGTGTGAGTGTGAGAGGGATGGAGCTCCACCGCCGGCTCCTCTCCTATTTATAGGCCAAGCACCCGGCCATGGGGGAGGGAGCAACGGCTCCTAGCCGTTGGGCGGCGCGGCGAGGCGAAGCCCTCGGGCGCGCGGCCGCGCCCTCGCGCGCGCGCGCGAGCGCCGGGCCCGCCCTCGCTTGCCCCTTTGGCGGTCGCCCCCAACGACCATTTCAAAAATGTGGTCGTTGGGAGTTGGTTCCCCGGCCCAAAATTTCCCCAAATTTTCGAATTTCCAACAAATTTTGATAAAAAGTATTTTTCCAAAAATTATTTTAAAAATAATTTTTAATAACGAAAAAATTTATTCCTTCTAACTAACTAATTTTCGAATTTTTGGGATAAAAAGTTTTGAAAATAAAACTTATTTTATTTGCTCACAAAAAGAAGTGAGTGCAAAGAAAATACTTTTATAAAATAAATAAATATTTTGTAAATAAATAAAGATTTTTTTTTAGATAATCGCGGTTTACGACGGCGGGGCTCACCAATTTTAAATCCGTTGAGCGGGACTTTCTCCTCATCAATTTCTCGTGATGATTCACCCGGCCCGGGAGAATTGGGTCCAGATTTCTTCGCCTTGGGTTGCCGCTTCTTTGGCGGGTTCTTCTTTGCTTCTGCCGGCTTGGGATAGCCATTGAATCGAAGGTTGATCACCTTCGCGTTGAAGTGGAAGCTGGCTATTCCTTTCCCAACATATATTGCTGCCTTGGTAGTGTAGAGGAATGGTCGCCCAAGGATGAGTGGTCCCTCGTCTGTATCTCCTGTGTTTAGGACGACGAAGTCTACTGGGACGTACTCATCTTGGATCCTGATTAGGATGTCCTTTGCTATCCTCTCGGGCCGTGTGATAGTCCGATCTGCCATTTGCATCATGAATGCTGGAGGGGACAAGGGTCCTCCCAACAATTTTTCATATGTCGCCTTGGACATCATATTCACACTTGCTCCGAGGTCACAGTAGGCATTATCAATGATATGTGGGCCTATTGCGATGGTGATAGTTGGACGGCCAGGGTCTCCCTTCTTTTCCAAGACAGAGCCCCAAGCCGGACACGGCTTACCGAGGCCATGTCGAGATCATGTTAACTGTTTCTAGTGAGATCTCGGGCTGCCGGTATTCCTCCCGAGCCACTATTGTTTGGGAGAGATGCGGCTATCTGGGCTAATTGGGTTTCTATCATCTTATTGAAGCCCAGTGATCTCTAACAGAGAAGATAAGCCCTCTATCTTATCATTGATGCTTCCAAGAATTTTGTCATTGTCGAGCATCTTTTTGGTCAAATTTTCATTGATCTTGGCTTGCCCAAGGACTAGATCTTTGAATGAAGGCTGATTCGAATTATAATTGGAGTTATAATTCAAATTACCTTGGAATGGTGGTCGTGAATAGCCACTGTTTCCTTCTTGTTGTTGGCGGAACCCGTTGTTGATGTATGCTTCTTCTTCACGGGTTTCAGGACAGTCACCTCCTGAATGGCCAACATTACCATAGACTTCGCAAGTCATGCGGGAGTCCATGGTTTTGACGGAGTCGGGCGTGCTAGCTGTAGCACGCTCCTCCATTTTCTTGAGGAGTAGCTCTATCTTAGCGGCAAGCATATCAGTCTCTTTGACTGTGTGCATGCCTTTTTGTTGCTTGGTTGGGGTCCTATCTTCCCCCCAGGCTTGATTTTCCACCATTTTGTTCACTAAAGCCGTAGCTTTGTCAACTGTGAGTGATAGGAATGCTCCTCCAGCAGCGGCATCCAGGTGCCCCTTTGACATGGGTGTTAACCCATCGTAGAAATTCTGGAGCACTAGCCACTCCTCCATCCCGTGATGAGGACAATCTTGGATATAATCTTGAAGTCTCTCCCATGCTTCAGGGATGGGTTCGTGCTGTGTTTGCTGGAAGTTAGTAATTCTTCCTCTCAGGGCATTTGTTTTGCCCATGGGGAAGAATTTGGCGAGGAATGCCGTGGAGCACTTGTTCCACGTGCTCACTGCTTCTCTGTCCTTGTAAAACCACTGTTTTGCCTTCCCTGAGAGGGAGAAGGGAAACAGACGGAGCTTGATCACGTCAACAGATATGTCCTTGATGATGACTGTATCACAAAGCTCCATGAAGCGTTGCAAATGAGCATTTGCATCCTCATTGGGTAGTCCAGCGAATGGACTTGATTGCACCATTATGATGAGTCCATCCCGAGCTCAAAGTTCTTCTCCGCCGCGTCGACAATGGGCCCCGTGGGCACATGAGCGGCAGCGGGCCGAGAACTCGCGGATTGACTTCCGGGCCATCTCGATGGTGTGGGTGGTACTGGTTCAGCTGTCGGCGGAGCCGCTCGGATTCGTATAATGATTCTGGCAAATGAACCAGTCCTGCACTATCTTGTTTTCATCCACAACAGACGAAAACATGAAAGTTATCCTGCATAGACTATGTCCATTTCTAATGAAGTCAACTCATATCCATGTTTATGCTAGATTCTTTTCTACCAATGCCTTCCCCGGCAACGGCGCCAGAAATGCTTGTTGGCATTTCTTAACGCAATCACTAGACTTGTTACATCCCAGTGGTCACGCTAAGAAACGCCGGGGTTGATAGTCGTGTTCTAAAGATATTATTATCCGCAAGCGCACGGATCTATCATTGTAGCATTTCACCCGGGGAGTATTCTCAGGGTATCGTTATTTATATTTTCTCGTAGGAAGGCATGGTGTAGAGGTGTCTAAACATGGATATGGATGATTGACTTCATGTCATCGAAATGTGACTCTAGTACTATACAGGGGTAAGTATAAATGGTTTGCAAGATAGTGGACACACATTTGGCCAAACTCAAGGATAAAGTATAAAAGAAAGAATAAACGAATGAACAAATAAAGAATGAACCTAAGCGGAGAAGGTAGTTCAATCGTAGCAATGTCATAAACAGCTAAGTCATATAGTCTACAGGGTTAGAGAAAGATCAGAGCCTAAGATAACAGGGAGACCCCCGCAGCTGGTCTGCCAGCCGATAGAGGCATTTACGAACTCCTACACGACATACGGACGTGGGGGATTACAAGGGACGGACAGGGCTGTCACCACCTGCGGCATACCCCTCAACCGTGGCATGCAGTCATATCCGAAGGCTCCCTCGTATTCGGACACCACGCCCGCATATTTGAGAACTACCTACATTCCCCGCGGACTCCCACCCTACGGATGGACGAGCTAGAACATAGGCAAACCCGAAGGAACGACGAACCGTTACCCCATTCTCATCAAGATCTCTACTCCTATAAATCATATGAACAATGAAGAACAACGAAGAACATGCTAAGAAATGATCATAGGAACTTTGGTCTAGTTCATATGAATCAGGTTTAGCAAGAACGCAACTATACTCTAGTTCATGAACAAAGCTACAAAGTAAGAATAAGAACTTGAAGTAGGAAGAACACTCCATAGTATATTACCAAGTGATGATCTTCTTCCTAGGAGACAAGCCCTCCTTGATAGCTCAACCTAGCTCCTAAGCTACTAGACTAGGCTAGAGAACAAGAGTAGAGGAGAATGGCTCAAAATGAATGTGTGTGTTGAAATGGCTTGGAATTCCCCTTTTATATGTTGAGCAGGTCGGTTTGGAGCTATACATGGCAAGAACACCAGCGCACCACCCTCCTCTGCATTGATGGAACCGCCTCCAGGAGGATGGCCCCACCTGGCAGGCTGGGGGGCGCGAGCGCGCCCCTGGCGCGAACGCGCCAGGTTGGCGCCTCCCCCTAACCGCCTTTGGCCGGTGGGCTTCTCCTGGTAGGTGGGCCTCGGTGGTGTGGTGTTTTGACCCACTTCTGCTCTGGCTGGGCCTGTCTCCTCCTTGTGCCTCTTTACGCTTTGCCGGAAAGTGCCTTTTCTCTGTAAAATCCCCTGTACTTGGTGTATTTCCTGTAAACGTTGCTAAACTCCAGGTACAAGTGGAATTCGGTTAATAGCACAAGTATATGCGTATAAGAACATGTAATTCTCCCTTTTCTATCTTAAATTGGCGGTTAAAATGTGTCGATAAGGACCGCCAACAAGGATCCAGATTGGATAAATGCCATGCATGAGGAATTGAACAACTTCACTAGAAATGAAGTTTGGGAACTTGTTGAGAGGCCAAAGAAGCATAATGTGATTGGCACTAAGTGGGTCTTCAAGAACAAGCAAGATCAAGATGGCTTAGTTGTGAGGAACAAAGCAAGACTAGTGGCTCAAGGTTACACACAAGTTGAGAGTCTTGACTTTGGGGAAACATATGCACCGGTGGCAAGATTGGAGGCAATTAGAATCCTATTGGCCTATGCTTGTGCTCACAACATCAAACTCTATCAAATGGATGTGAAAAGTGCATTTCTCAATGGGTTCATCAATGAGGAAGTGTATGTTGCACAACCTCCCGGTTTTGAAGATGATAAGAAGCCCAACCATGTCTACAAACTCAAGAAGGCTTTGTATGGATTGAAGCAAGCTCCAAGGGCATGGTATGAAAGATTGAGGGATTTTCTCATCTCCAAAGGCTTCAAGATGGGCAAAGTTGACACCACTCTCTTCACCAAGAAGATGACTTGTTTGTGTTGCAAATCTATGTGGGTGATATCATCTTTGGATCAACAAATCAATTCTTTTGTGAAGAGTTTGCTAAGATGATGTCTAGTGAGTTTGAAATGTCAATGCTTGGAGAGTTGAGCTACTTCCTTGGTCTTCAAATCAAGCAAATGAAGAATGGCACCTTTGTGAGTCAAGGCAAGTATATCAAGGACATGATCAAGAAGTTTGGGTTGCAAGATGCTAAGGCCATTAGCACACCAATGGGAACCAATGGTGGCTTGGATATCGATGATAGTGGCAAGATGATTGAGCAAAAGCTATATAGATCAATGATTGGAAGCTTGCTATATGTGACCGCTTCAAGGCCGGATGTCATGTTTAGTGTGTGCATGTATGCAAGATTTCAAGCTTCTCCAAGAGAGAGTCACTTGACGGCAACCAAGAGGGTGTTGAGATACTTGAAGGGCACTCAAGATGTTGGTCTATGGTATCCCAAGGTGTCAAGCTTTGAGTTGATTGGATACTCCGACTCCAACTATGCCGGTTGCAAGATTGATAGGAAGAGCACAAGTGGAACATGCCAAGTGCTTGGAAGATCTCTAGTGTCATGGTCATCATAGAAATAAAATAGTGTGACACTTTCTACCGCCGAAGCCGAATATATTAGTGCGGAGAATTGTTGTGCACAATTGCTATGGATGAAAGCCACCTTGAAGAACTATGGGATCAAATTCAAGCATGTGCCTTTGTTTTGTGACAATGAAAGTGCAATCAAGAGGACAAACAATCTGGTTCAACATTCAAGAACCAAGCACATTGATGTGAGGCACCACTTCATTAGAGATCATCAACAAAAGGGAGATGTGAGCATTGAAAGCATTGGCACCGAAGATCAACTAGCCGACATATTCACCAAGCCTCTTGATGAGAAAAGATTTTGCAAGTTGAGGAATTTGTTGAACATACTTAGCTTCTCCAATATGGGTTGATGCACCCCATATATGACATGCCTCTCCTCCAACATAGCAAGGTAAAGTTGCTTGTTGCATCTCATGCATCCTTTGCTAGTTGTGTAGACATGTATACATGTGCATCGTGCTAGGCTCATTCACTGCAAATCAAATGATTTTGAAGGATATATGGCATCACTATTGTTTCTATGCTTCATTTGATCTAGTGGTGGCATATGACTTGTTTGTGAGGTTGTGAACCTAGTGTTGAATTTTTAGCACTTGCTCATGATGTGTATCTCAACATGGTCAAGATAACCCTTATTCTTGTGAGGTGTGAAGAAGCTTGCCCTTGGTTCAAACCGAGATACATTTTCTAGGCATGTGATTTAGATTTGGCCATAGTTGATTGACTTGTTTCTCTCATCTTATGCACCCTTGTTGGTGATTGTTGACAAAGGGGGAGAAAGAAGTCACAAAGAGCAATGGAAGGGGATCAATTTTTATGATATGACCCAACCATGAGCACACAAATAGGGGGAGCAAGCTCATAGACTATTTGTTGCATATTGTGTGTGCATACATGATGATATGGAGCATTGCAAGCTAAATTCAATATTCATGCTTGTTTGGTGTAATGCTAGTATAGAACTTGATTGATGAAATGAAGTACTAGCATGCATAGGTGGTTTCTAGACATAGAGTTTCTCTTGTTCAAAGTACCTTTCTTATAATGTGATCTCATGAGGTATTTTGAGTTTTGATGGATGTCTAGATTCCCATGGTGCTAAGGAAGGTTTATTATCGCACTCCAATTGGTATCATGCTTCAAAGGTCAATTCTATAAACCTTAGTACCATTTTGGTTGTGGTAACTCTCACACAAGTTTCATCTATGCATGTGTGCTTGAAAATCGACCAAACATTTGATGCACACATGTAGGGGGAGCTACCACTACCAAAACCGGAATTGAAATGCTTGTCCAATCCAAGATTCATGATTAAAATGTCTTGGGCAAGCAATTCAATTTCATATTGAATTCTTTTTCCATATCTTTGTGAGCTTTGTGAAGGGTTGTTATCAATTACCAAAAAGGGGGAGATTGAAAGCTCTGGTTTGGTTTTGGTAATTAATGACACTCAATGTTGCTAATGCTTTGCTCTAAGTTTGATTAGACACATAGCAACGTGACAGTGGATGATGGAGCACGGTGATCACGGTGATGAACATGATGGACATGTGAAGTGATCGAGCTCCGACGGAGGCCCATGGAGATCAAGGCGAAGGTATTCTTGATAGGGCTTTCTGGTTTGGTGTTCAAGACACTTAGCGAGTGTGACCACATTTAGGATCGATAACCGACTATCATGAGGGGTTTCCTCGGTTTCATTCGCCGTCCTAAGTGCCTCTAGTTGTGACTTTGCATGATGCATGAGAGACTAACTAGAGGGCTAACTCTTGCCGACGTGGTCATGCTTGTTCTACTAACTCCGGTGCTTGAGACGAGATCTACACTTGGTGGAGTTGGTACTCAAGGCAAGAGGATGGACTTGGAGCGAAGACGGCGCGAAGAAACGGCGAAGACGGCGCTTCTGCACAGCGCCGGACGCGGCCGTCAGTCGGCGTCGGACGCGCGGAGAACGGCGGACGCACACCAGAAACTTCTCTGGCGCGCGGGTCCGTCGGACTCCGGTGCCGGATGCCAGGCGATGGGCGGCGAATGCTGGGTGGCAGCGTCCAGCGCGATCGGTCGCTGCGCGGACTTGGCTCGCTCGCCTTCGCCGGACGCGGCTGACGGTGGCTCGGCGGACGCAGTACAGCAGAGCTCTGGCGTTCGGCGGTCGTTAGCGCGACGCGTGGCAGCTGGGCTGGGGCGCTGGCTGGCCATGCCCCGGTGCACTGCGCCGGACGCGCTGGGCGCGTCGCGCCGGACGCTGGACCGAGGCGAAGGACGTTGTCTAGAAGCTTTGCGGCGCGCGTGTAAGGTCCTAGATGGCTAGAGGGGGGGGATGAATAGCCTATAAAAATTTCTACAAACTCACTAAGCAAACTTTGTTAGATACACAAACGACGGAAAGCAAGTTATGCTTAGCCTACTTGGTGTTGCAAGCCTCCTATCCAAACAATTCTAGTAGGTGATCACTAGTACACACAAGAGCTACCACTAGTGATCAAGAGTTCTACCCACGGGATTTAGTCTACACAAGAAGTGGTTCCCGACCAACCACACAAGCAATTCTACTTTGCAAGAATGTAATCAAAGTAATACAAGAGAGGATGAGACTTGTTATACTGACGCATCGAGTCGAGGTTGCCAATCACCAAGAGAATGAGCAATCAATCACAATCGGCAACACACAATCGATGACGACCAATCACCGGGAGACAAAGATGAACACAATTGTTTTTGTTCACCCGGTGTTCACTTGGGCACCGCCAAGCTACGTCACCGGTTGTGTCGACCAACACCTAGGTGGTTCCTCGGTATGACCCTCAAGTCACTAGCCCCTCAAGGCTCGCCCCGCAAGGCACCGCAAGACCCACTCTCAAGCGAGGTACTCAACGACACGCGGATTCCACTAGGATGCTCTTCGTGATCCCCACGAGGTGAGCTCAAACCTCTCACAAATCAACCGGAGGTGGCCAAGAACAATCACCTTCTCTTGCCAACGCCTCCAACAATCTCCAAGCCGGCTAGGAGCGGTACTCTCCAAGAGTAACAAGAAATCCACCGGCTAAACCACCCACAAGTGCCACTAGATGCCCTCAAGCAATGCAAATGCACTAGGTGATTCACTCAATCTCACTTTGGATGAACAACCAAGCAAGGGAGAAGAGTGGGAGAGAGTTTCTTAGCTCAAAGAATGCACAAGGGATGAGAAATAGCCAAGAGACCTCCCCAAGGGCCGGCCACCTTCTATTTATAGCCCCTTAAGAAAATATGGCCGTTACCCCCTCGGGGAGCCAGGTTACAAGCGCCGGACGCGTCCGGCGCAGGCCGCCGGACGCGTCCGGCGCCACTTCCCCGCGCACTGCTCCAGTCGACCATTGGAGTGCCATTCAATCTCGTGCCGCCATGTCAGCGTCCGGCGCGGCGTCCGGCGCTCGCTGACGCGCGTCCGGCGCCCGCGTCCGACAGACCGGCCGAAACTCAGAAGTTTCTGGTCGGAGTCCGCCGGCCACCGGACGCACGGCCCTATGTCCGCCGCCTTTAGATGGCCCACCTGCACCGCGCCAACGTCCACCACGCGTCGGACTCTGCACGGTAACCACGCCGCGTCCGCCGCCTGCGTCCGGCGCGCGTCCGGCGCCGCATCGCGAGCCACCGGCTCGAGCCCGATTCAACATGCGCGGACGCGTCCGCGCATAAAGCCTGCGCATCCGGCGCTGCAAAAACTCCGGTTTTCAGCCCATCGTCACGCCAACTTCTCAGACATGCTATCCAACAAGTATACCAACTTGATAAACAGAGATAGCATGATTTTAACCTGTGCATCGAATAGCCGATAAGACTTCCCCTCTTAATAGTGCGGCTATCGATCCTAAACCACTCACACCCTCTATGGTGTCTTGAGTGCAAAACAAAATGGCCCTATCGTTATACCTTTGCCTTGAGTCCATTTTGTTCCTCCAAATGATATGAACGCTTCACACCATCATGTGACCGTCTCGATCCATCGACCTTGACTTCACTTGCCCTTCACCGTGCATCGGTCCATCGGCGCCTAGTCTTGCCCAAGCTTCACCATCGCATGGTCCTTCACTCACAAGCCTCGACTAGCCCTTCACCTTCAACACCGGTCCATGGAGCCAAGCATCGTCTTGATCTTCATCTTTGATCACATGACACGTGTCATGCTTCATATTCAATATGCTCATCATATGGACAACCTTTCTCTAAATCCACCACTTAGATAAACAAGGTTAGTCCTAGGTTTCATCAATTAGCCAAAATCAAACTAGGGACTTTCAATCTCCCCCTTTTTGGTAATTGATGACAACCTCAACAAAGATGATTTTATAATAAAGATTTTGAACTTGTCATACTTGTCCAATCATTAAGGTCACAAGAGAAATTTAGCAAGTTCGGTTTTGGTAGTATTGCTCCCCCTACATATGTGCATAGAGTTTGGATTTGAAGCTTTGCACATATGCATGGATAGAAGTGTTGGGAGAGTAATTCTACCAAAATGATGCTAAGGTGTAAGAAATGGACCTTTGAAGTGTGATACCAATCGGAGTTGCAATTTACACCATCCTTAGCAGCATGACGTAACTAGACATCCATCAAAAACTCAAGAACCCCGTGAGATCAACATTATAAGCAAAGTTCTTGAACAACCTGTAAAGCAAGGGGAGTCTAGATACAACCTATGCATGCTAGTAGATCATTTCATCAATCAAGTTCTATACTAGCATTGCACCACACAAGCAAGGAGACACCACTTGTATAAAAGTTTGAAACTAGGTGCCAAGAGCAAGTCATATGAGAATGCACAAACAAATGCAACAACTTTGTTCATGATCTTGCTCCCCCTTCTTGTGTGCATCAAAATTTTATTTACCCCTTTATCATGTTCAATCATCTTTTTCTCTCCCCCTTTGTCAACAATTGCCCAAACATGGGATCAAATTGTGGAGAGAAAAGGACTTTGATGGAGTAAACAAAACTTTAGTCAAATTTGGTTCAATCTAGACCACTTGCCAAAGACATTTAATTCGGTTTGAACCAAAGACAAGCTTCTTCACACCTCATGACAAGGGTTATCTTGCCTATGTTGAATTAAACACTTGTAGCAAATATTCTAGATTGAACACTAGGATTGCAAGCCCACAAACATGTCATATGTCACCACTAGATCAAGCAAAACATAGAAGCAATAGTGGTAAACATATATACATCAAACACATTTGATTTATCATGAATGCTCCAAATGCACCTTGTATGTCTACATGTGCTGCCATAAGTATAATCCTAAGTATAAATGACATGTCAACCAATGGTACCTTGCTTTGTCGAAGGAGAGGCATGTCAAGTAGTGGTGGGGTGCATTCAACACATGTTTGAGAAGTCAAGAATGTTCAATTCATTCCTTAGCTTGCAAAACCTTCTTTCATCAAGTGGCTTGGTGAGGATGTCAAAGTTGATCATCGGTGCCCACACTTTCAATGGAAATGTCACCCTTTTGTTGATGATCTCTTATGAAGTGATGCCTTATGTCAATGTGCTTTGTTCTTCCATGTTGAACCGGGTTTTGTGTCATCTTGATTGCACTTTCATTATCACAAAATAATGGCACATTCTTGAAGTTGATGCCATAATCCTTCAAAGTTGACTTCATCCAAAGTAATTGTGCACAACAACTCCCCGCACTAACATATTCAGCTTCGGCGGTAGAGATTGCCACACTATTTTGTTTCTTTGAGGACCATGACACAAGTGATCTTCCAAGAAGTTGACATGTACCACTTGTGTTCTTTCTATTGATCTTGCAACCACTATAGTCGGAGTCCGAATATCCAATCAATTCAAATTTTGACCCCTTGGGATACCATAATCCAACATCTCTTGTTTGCTTCAAGTACCTCAATATTCTTTTTGCGGCCGTGAGATGACTCTCCCTAGGTGAGGCTTGATATCTAGCACACATGCAAACACTAAACATGACATCCGGCCTTGATGCGGTGACATAGAGTAGGCTTCCAATGAAAGATCGATGTTCCTTTTGATTCACCATATTGCCATCAAAATCACTATCAAGATTCCCATTTGTGCCCATTGGAGTGGAAATTGGCTTTGCATCTTGCATTCCAAACTTCTTCAACATGTCCCTTATGTATTTTCCTTGACTCACAAATGTCCCATTCTTCAATTGCTTGACTTGAAGACCAAGGAAATAGCTAAGTTCACCAATCATGGACATCTCAAATTCTTTTGCCATCATTTCACCAAATTCTTCACAATATGCTTGATTGGTTGATTCAAAGATGATATCATCAACATAGATTTGCACAATGAAGAGATCATTACCAATCTTCTTGGTGAATAGAGTAGTATCAACCTTGCCCATAATGAACCCCTTGGAGTGAAGAAAAGTCTTCAATCTCTCATACCATGCTCTAGGTGCTTGCTTCAAGCCATACAAAGCTTTCTTCAACTTGTACACATGGTTGGATCTCTTCTCATCTTCAAAACGGAGGTTGCTCAACATATACTAGCTCATTGATGATCCCATTGAGAAATGCACTCTTGACATCCATTTGATATAACTTGATGTTGTGGTCACATGCATAAGCCAATAGAATCCTTATTGCCTCCAATCTTGCCACGGGAGCATATGTTTCATCATAGTCAAGACCTTCAACTTGAGTATAGCCTTGTGCAACTAGCCTTGCTTTGTTTCTAATCACAACACCATCTTGATCTTGCTTGTTCTTGAAAACCCATTTGGTTCCAATGACATTGTGATCCTCCGGCCTCTCAACTAACTCCCACACATCATTTCTTGTGAAGTTGTTGAGCACTTCTTGCATTGCCATGATCCAATCGGCATCATCCAAAACTTCCTCAATTTTCTTTGGCTCTTTGGTTGACACAAAAGATGCAAACTCACAAATCATAGCCACTCTTGATCTTGTTTGCACACCACATCTAATATCACCAATAACACTATCAATCGGGTGATCTCTTGCAATATGTTGTGGTTGTATCACTTGCACTTGATTGCTTGAGCTTGGTTGATCACTTGACTTGTCCTCGTTGGATGAACTAGCACTATGATCTTGCACTTGAGCATTGCTAGCTTGCTTCAATGGAGAATTGAGCACTTCATCTTTATCATCTTGCACATCAATCACTTGCTTTGCTCTAATGTCCCCAATGTCTATGTTCTTCATTGCTTCAACCAATTGAGTTCCACCAACATCTTCTAGATTCTCATCTTCATCTTGTGACCCATTGGTTTCATCAGATTGCACATCATGGACTTCCTCTAGAATGCCACTTGAGTTGTTCCAAACTCTATAAGCCTTGGTTGTAGTTGAATAACCGAGTAGGAACCCTTCATCACATCTCTTTTCAAACTTCCCCAATCTAGTGCCCTTTCTCAAGATGTAGCATTTGCAACCAAACACTCTAAAATAACCAATGTTGGGCTTTCTTCCATGAAGTAACTCATATGGAGTCTTCTCTAGCAAAGTATGACAATAGAGCCTATTGATGTAGTAGCATGCCGTGTTGATTGCTTCATCCCAAAATGATTGACTAACATTGTACTCATGAAGCATTGATCTAGCCATATCAAGCAATGTTCTATTCTTCCTCTCAACTAGGCCATTTGATTGTGGAGTGTACTTGGCCGAGAATTGATGACCAATGCCATAGTGATCACACAATTCTTCCATTCTTGTATTCTTGAATTCACTCCCATTGTCACTTCTCACTTTCTTGATTCTCATGTCAAACTCATTGTGAACTCTAGTGAGAAAGGTCTTGAAGGTGTCATATACTTCACTCTTGTCACTAAGAAAGAATACCCATGTGAATCTTGTGAAGTCATCCACCATGACAAACCCGTACTTGTTGCCACCAATACTTGTATATGTAGTTGGGCCAAATAGATCCATGTGCAACAACTCAAATGCCTTGCATGTGCTCATTATACTTTTCTTTGGATGTGAGCTTCCAACTTGCTTCCCGGCTTGACATGCACTACACAACTTGTCCTTCTCAAATACAACATCTTTCAAGCCTTCAACAAGATTGTGTTGTGTGAGCTTCTTCAATTGTTTCATGCCAACATGCCCAAGCCTTCTACGCCAAAGCCAATCCAAACTTGATTTTGATATCAAGCATGTTGTCAAAGAAGCTTCACTAGTGTTGAAATCAACAAGATAGAGATTCTCATATCTAAAGCTTTTGAACACCAAGTTGGAGCCATCAAGAGAAACTACCTCAACATCATTTGCCCCAAAGATGCACTTGTAGCCTAGATCACAAATTTGTGCCACCGAGAGAAGATTGAAATCCAAGCTTTCAACTAGCAACACATTGGAAACACTCATGTCATTTGATATTGCAATCTTGCCCAAGCCAACAACCTTGCCTTTCTTGTTATTGCCAAAAGTGATTGCCTCAATGCCACTATCATTCTTCTCAATTGAATCAAACATTCTTGATGTGCCGGTCATGTGTTGAGAACACCATCAATAATCCAATGCCTTCCTCCGGCTTTATAGTTCACCTACAAGCAAATCAATGAAGGTTAGATACCCATTTTTGCTTGGGTCCTTGTAGGTTAGTGACTAAGCTCTTTGGTACCCAAATAGCCTTCTTCTTTGGGCCAACAATGGGTATACCAACAAACTTAGCTTGCACACCTTTCACACCCTTGGTAAGCACATAACAAGAATCAAAAGGTATAGCATTGTCAAGTTTCTTGTTTTGTTGCCTCTTGTTGCAATTTTGCTCTAGGTGCCCAACTTGCTTGCATCTATAGCAAAACCGACCATTGCTCTTCACAAAGCTAGGCTTTGGAGTTGCAAAGGCCGACTTGCCCTTCTTGGGGGTATAGCCCAATCCCTCTTTGTTAAGAGAGAACCTTTGGCTACCCAAGCACTTTAGCAAGCGGGCCTCACCACCATAGGCTTTGCCTAAGGCATGAGTGAGCTCATCCACCTCCTTATTGAGAGTCTCATTCTCAACCATAAGTGTAGCATCACAAGTGAAGCCATTACTAGTAGTAGAGATAGAGTCGGTGGTGGTGGTGGATGATGTGCTACAAGAAGGGTTAGCATTTGTCATGATGATAGGTTGATAAAATGACTCATCAATGATGTCACAAGTAAGACCTATATCACATGATGCAACCACCACTTTCTTTGCTTGTTGCTCAAGTAGAAGTGAGTGAGCCTTTTCAAGCTTAGAGTGAGCATCACCAAGTTTCTCATGGTCTACCACTAGACACTCATGAGTGGTCATAAGCTCACCTAGGGCTTTCTCAAGTATTGCTACTTTCATTGAAAGCTTCTTGCACTCCTTTTCCTTGGCAATAGCTATATCTCTAGTTTCTTGTATCAAGTCATATAATTGATCCTTAGAAGGTTCATCATCATCATCAACATTATCAACATCGTGAGCATATTCCATCTCACTATCATCATCACTATCATCATATTGTACCTTGGTTTCCTTGGCCATGAAGCACGATGGTGATGAAGAAAATAATGAAGACTTCTTGTTGATGGCGATGGAAGCCATAGCCTTGTTGCTTGTATCTTCATCTTCATCATCATTGTCACTCTCCCAAGTGACCACAAATGCACCATTCTTGCCCTTCTTGAGTGTCATCTTGGCCTCATGCTTCTTCTTCTCAAATTTGCCCTTGTTGTAGTTCTTCTTCTTCTCATATGGACATTCGGCTTGTAGATGCTCGGTGCTATCACAATTGAAGCACTTTCTTGGTTGCTCTTGCTTCTTGAAGTTGTTTCTCTTGAAGCCTCTTCTCTTGATGAACATGTGTCCCATCTTCTTCACCACAAGAGCAAGTGCCTCATCATCAATCTCAAAGTCACCATCTTCCTCATTGGTTTCTTCTTCTTCAAAGATTGGTGCTTTGACCTTGGAGGATGTGGCTTGGAATGCCACGGTCTTCTTCTTCTCCTCCTCTTCTACCTTCTCATCATTTTGATCAAACTTATCATATGTCGAGACTTCACCAAGCAAATCATTTGGCTTCTTGCCTTCAAGCCCATCTCTTTGTAGCATAAGCTTCAACATCTTGAAGCTCCTCGGCAAGCAAATCAAGAACTTGTGACAAAAGTCTTCATCTTTTGTCTTGTGCCCCAAACTCTTGAGATCATTCACAAACACTTGTAAGCGATAAAATATTTCAATGATTGTTTCATACTCTTTCTTCTTGAAGTTCTCGAACTCACTCTTGAGTCCATATAACTTGGCACTCTTCACAACCTTGGTGCCCTCATAGGTCTCACCCAACCTAGTCCACACTTCACTTGCAAGCTCCAAATCCTTGATTCCCTCAAACACCTTTGTATCAATGCCATTGTATAGAGTGTTGAGAGCCATTCTATTGCATGTGATGTTGGCTTTGTCCTCATCGGTGAGATGATCATTATCAAGAATAGCATAGTCATGCAATGTAACTTGCAAGACTCTCTCTGTATTGAACCAAGATACATGATCATCTTTCTCTTCCAATGATCAAAGGAACTAACTCCATCAAACATAGGCGGTTTGCCCCCAACATGGTTGAACACAATTTGAGCCATCTTAACACCGTAGGATTTTAAGCCTTGCACTAAAACGGTGACCTCGGCTCCGATACCACTTGTAAGGTCCTAGATGGCTAGAGGGGGGTGAATAGCCTATAAAAATTTCTACAAACTCACTAAGCAAACTTTGTTAAATACACAAACGGCGAAAAGCAAGTTATGCTTAGCCTACTAGGTGTTGCAAGCCTCCTATCCAAACAATTCTAGTAGGTGATCACTAGTACACACAAGAGCTACCACTAGTGATCAAGAGTTCTACCCACGGGATTTAGTCTACACAAGAAGTGGTTCCCGACCGACCACACAAGCAATTCTACTTTGCAAGAATGTAATCAAAGTAATACAAGAGAGGATGAGACTTGTTATACCGATGCATCGAGTCAAGGTTGCCAATCACCAAGAGAATGAGCAATCAATTACAATCGGCAACACACAATCGATGACGACCAATCACCGGGAGACAAAGATGAACACAATTGTTTTTGTTCACCCGGTGTTCACTTGGGCACCGCCAAGCTATGTCACCGGTTGTGTCGACCAACACCTAGGTGGTTCCTCGATATGACCCTCAAGTCACTAGCCCCTCAAGACTCGCCCCGCAAGGCACCGCAAGACCCACTCTCAAGCGAGGTACTCAACGACACGCGGATTCCACTAGGATGCTCTTCGTGATCCCCACGAGGTGAGCTCAAACCTCTCACAAATCAACCGGAGGTGGCCAAGAACAATCATCTTCTCTTGCCAACGCCTCCAACAATCTCCAAGCCGGCTAGGAGCGGTACTCTCCAAGAGTAACAAGAAATCCACCGGCTAAACCACCCACAAGTGCCACTAGATGCCCTCAAGCAATGCAAATGCACTAGGTGATTCACTCAATCTCACTTTGGATGAACAACCAAGCAAGGGAGAAGAGTGGGAGAGAGTTTCTTAGCTCAAAGAATGCACAAGGGATGAGAAATAGCCAAGAGACCTCCCCAAGGGCCGGCCACCTTCTATTTATAGCCCCTCAAGAAAATATGGCCGTTACCCCCTCGGGGAGCCAGGTTACATGCACCGGACGCGTCCGGCGCAGGCCACCGGACGCGTCCGGCGCCACTTCCCCGCGTGCTGCTCCAGTCGACCGTTGGAGCGCCATTCAATCTCGTGCCGCCACATCAGCGTCCGCGCGCGGCGTCCGGCGCTCGCCGACGCGCGTCCGGCGCCCGCGTCCGACAGACCGACCGAAACTCAGAAGTTTCTTGTCGGAGTCCGTCGGCCGCCGGACGCGCGGCCCTGCGTCTGCCGCCTTCAGATGGCCCACCTGCACCGCGCCAACGTCCATCACGCGTCGGACTCTGCACAGTAACCACGCCGCGTCCGCCGCCTGGGTCCGGCGCGCGTCCGGCGCTTAGCATCGCAGAGCCACCAGCCCGAGCCAATTCAACATGCGCCGGACGCGTCCGGCGCCAAAGCCCTGCGCGTCCGGCGCTGCAAAAACTCCGTTTTTCTGCCCGTCATGATACCAACTTCTCAGACATGCTATCCAACAAGTATACCAACTTGATCAACAGAGATAGCATGATTTTAACCCGTGCATTGAATAGCCGATAAGACTTCCCCTCTTAATAGTGCGGCTATCAATCCTAAACCACTCACACCCTCTATGGTGTCTTGAGTGCAAAACAAAATGGCCCTATCAGTTATACCTTTGCCTTGAGTCCATTTTGTTCCTCCAAATGATATGAACGCTTCACACCATCATGTGACCGTCTCGATCCATCGACCTTGACTTCACTTGCCCTTCACCGTGCATCGGTCCATCGGCGCCTAGTCTTGCCCAAGCTTCACCATCGCATGGTCCTTCACTCACAAGCCTCGACTAGCCCTTCACCTTCAACACCGGTCCATGGAGCCAAGCATCGTCTTGATCTTCATCTTTGATCACATGACACGTGTCATGTTTCATATTCAATATGCTCATCATATGGACAACCTTTCTCTAAATCCACCACTTAGATAAACAAGATTAGTCCTAGGTTTCATCAATTAGCCAAAACCAAACTAGGGACTTTCAATCTCCCCCTTTTTGGTAATTGATGACAACCTCAACAAAGATGATTTTATAATAAAGATTTTGAACTTGTCATACTTGTCCAATCATTAAGCTCACAAGAGAAATTTGGACAACTATAGCAAGTTCGGTTTTGGTAGTATTGCTCCCCCTACATATGTGCATAGAGTTTGGATTTGAAGCTTTGCACATATGCATGGATAGAAGTGTTGGGAGAGCAATTCTACCAAAATGATGCTAAGGTGTAAGAAATAGACCTTTGAAGTGTGATACCAATCGGAGTTGCAATTTACACCATCCTTAGCAGCATGACGTAACTAGACATCCATCAAAAACTCAAGAACCCCGTGAGATCAACATTATAAGCAAAGTTCTTGAACAACTTATAAAGCAAGGGGAGTCTAGATACAACCTATGCATGCTAGTAGATCATTTCATCAATCAAGTTCTATACTAGCATTGCACCACACAAGCAAGGAGACACCACTTGTATAAACCTTTGAAACTAGGTGCCAAGAGCAAGTCATATGAGAATGCACAAACAAATGCAACAACTTTGTTCATGATCTTGCTCCCCCTTCTTGTGTGCATCAAAATTTTATTTACCCCTTTATCATGTTCAATCATCTTTTTCTCTCCCCCTTTGTCAACAATTGCCCAAAAATAGGATCAAATTGTGGAGAGAAAAGGACTTTGATGGAGTAAACAAAACTTTAGTCAAATTTGGTTCAATCTAGACCACTTGCCAAAGACATTTAATTCGGTTTGAACTAAAGACAAGCTTCTTCACACCTCATGACAAGGGTTATCTTGCCTATGTTGAATTAAACACTTGTAGCAAATATTCTAGATTGAACACTAGGATTGCAAGCCCACAAACATGTCATATGTCACCACTAGATCAAGCAAAACATAGAAGCAATAGTGGTAAACATATATACATCAAACACATTTGATTTATCATGAATGCTTCAAATGCACCTTGTATGTCTACATGTGCTACCATAAGTATAATCCTAAGCATGAATGACATGTCAACCAATGGTACCTTGCTTTGTCGAAGGAGAGGCATGTCAAGTAGTGGTGGGGTGCATTCAACACATGTTTGAGAAGTCAAGAATGTTCAATTCATTCCTTAGCTTGCAAAACCTTCTTTCATCAAGTGGCTTGGTGAGGATGTCGGCAAGTTGATCATCGGTGCCCACACTTTCAATGGAAATGTCACCCTTTTGTTGATGATCTCTTATGAAGTGATGCCTTATGTCAATGTGCTTTATTCTTCCATGTTGAACCGGGTCTTGTGTCATCTTGATTGCACTTTCATTATCACAAAACAATGGCACATTCTTGAAGTTGATGCCATAATCCTTCAAAGTTGACTTCATCCAAAGTAATTGTGCACAACAACTCCCCGCACTAACATATTCGGCTTCAGCGGTAGAGATTGCCACACTATTTTGTTTCCTTGAGAACCATGACACAAGTGATCTTCCAAGAAGTTGACATGTACCACTTGTGCTCTTTCTATTGATCTTGCAACCACCATAGTCGGAGTCTGAATATCCAATCAATTCAAATTTTGTTCGAGGCCACACCGGGTTCTTGTGAGGGGTTCTTGATCCTTCCCCGCGGGAGTTCGCGAAAGGATACTCTAGTGGATTGCTCGTGGCTTGTGGATCCTTGTCTTGTGTGGAGATTGCGGCTCCCCATTGGGGTCTTTGGCACCGAGTCAATTGAGCGGGCAACTCACCAAGCAAGTGCATCGCCACAACGAGGACTAGCTTGCTGGGAAGCAAGTGAACCTCGGTAAAAAATCATTGTGTCGATTTGTGATTGCCGAGGCTTCGACCTCCTTGTGCTTGTGCTTGAGCTCCCTAGGTGATTGGCTACTACACCGGTGATTGGCTATCTTCTACTCTTCGCGACGGTATAAATTTCCATCATCTCTTTACTTCCCGCAAAGTAGAATTGCTTGTTGTGGTCGGTCGGGAACCACTCATTGAGTAGTTTAAATCCCGTGGGTAGAATTGCTTATTGTGGTCGGTCGGGAACCACTCATTGTGTAGCTTAAATCCCGTGGGTAGAATTGCTTGTTCGGTATTGGTGAACCGACATTGTGTAGCTTGATCACCTTGGTTGTTTGTGCAATTGGTTTGGGTAGCCTTGCATGGTTAGGACGGCTTGCATAGTGTAGTCGAAGCTTTAGCTTTGCACTTTTGCCGCCTTGCTATCTAATTGGGTTGTCTAGTGTTCTTGCTAGAATTTTATTAGGCTATTCACCCCCCCTCTAGCCATTGTGACCTTTCACCTCTGTCGTCGCCATGGACACATGGGCTTATCCTGCCCCCAACCTAGACTAGTCATCGCTTACTATGACGTCGTACCTAACCCTAACCGCTGCCCTCCCACCATCACCGCCTACCCGACCTGCCTCTCCCAAAGCCTCCTTCTACGCCCACCAGTGAGGAGATGAACTTACCTTGAAACCATAACTTGGGCCTCTAACGTCAGTGAGTTTGTCGTCTCCGATGCTTGCGAGGTCCTCGTCGAAACCCTAGGCGCACACTCGGGCGTGGGAGTGGCTCGCACGCTCAGCGTGGAGCACGACCAATCGTGTTATAGAGATTGCAAGGGAACATCAGATTTAGGCAGCTGGATCTTCCGGTGTTCCACTTCGGCTTTAGTGTCTGCGCCATTTTCTTTCGGTGGATAAATGTCCAAGTTGCCACAATCCCGGTTCCCACTACCATTTCCCCAAAATTTCCACAACAATCGCAATCCACCTAACCGAGCTCAGAATTTTCCAAACAAGGGAACGCACCAACACCACAGATAAGGTTGCAAGAAGATTAGGCTGCCGAAATTACAAGAGCAGTGATAGATCGTACGTTTATTTTTGACCTTATACAGTGAAAACAGCACACAGCATGTACCATATTCGTGTATACATGGACCCCTCAAGACAACGATCGAGGGCAACAAAGACTGATACAGAAAGGCTTATGAAAGAAAACGAAAACGGAACTACTAGTAATCTATAGCTGACATAGCCGCCTTCTTGCCGGCGTCCAAAAACCAAACCGGCCGGCCGAGAGAAGGGGCACTTGGAACTGACAAAGTTCCCATGGGGTGTGTGGCCTGTACAGAACACAACAACAGACTGAACTCTGACCCTACGCTGTATAACGTGCATGGAGGACCTGAGCAGCCAAGCCTCTTCCAGTGCACACTTTGGTGAACAAATTCAGACAAATTAGCCGCCAAACAGGGCGGCAAAAATCATTGGGATGATGTCCTTGGAGCTGCATCAAGCAATGCAAAGAAGAAATGTTAGTAATTGTATATGATGATATGTGTACTTTGTATTGTAGCATCTTGTAGCTAGGACATGCATGGATTTGGGGTCTTACATAGGCTGATGGCCTCAGAGCTCTTCATGAGGCGGATCCTCTTGCACGAGTCCACGAACATCCTGCGTTCACGTGAAAAGAGAGGGATTAACACCCTTGACAATAAAGTGTTTCACCAATTTGGATTAATTATTGGACGGAGATCAGATCGTCAAAACTGATTAGCGGGAAGAACAAGCGAGAGGTGAGTGAATTACTTGAAGGGGACGTCTCCGACGAGCATCCAGTCGCCGTCCTTGTCCTCGTAGGTGGGCACGTACTCGGCGCCGGTGGCGGCGTCGACGAGCCTCCCGGCCCCGTCGGCCCCGAGCAGGCAGGAGGCGAACATGCCGCGGAGCGCGCGGAGCAGCGCCGCGTACCCGTCGTGCGCCGCGAGGTCCACCTTGCGCAGGTACGGCGCGCCGTCCACGGCCACCTTCACGAGCTTGGCGCCCTGCTCGTCGCGCAGCGCGTTGCGCCGGTACGCGCGCACCGGCGGCCACCCCACGGCCCGCGCCCTGCAACACGTCGTGACGAGCGTCCAGGTCAGTCAAGAGCCAACAAAAGCCGTCCCGGCGTCCATGGGCGTCGTGTCGTGTCCACACGCGGCGCGGCGCGGTGCAAGAGGGTTGAAGCTAGAGAGAGAAGAAAAGGCGCGTACTTTGGGGAGGGCGGCTTGTCGTGGTCGGCGTGGGCGCGCTTGCGGTCGGCGGCGGCAGGGTCGGTGGTGGAGGAGGAGCCCGGGAGCGCGAGGGTGAGCACGGTGTCGTCATAGTCGAGGCCGGACACGGCCGGGGAAGCCGCCGCCGCGGAGTTGGCCGAGCTCGTCGACATCACTGAATGCGCGCGCCTGTTCCGGGCTTCTTGAGGTCTTGCTGCGCCGCTCGTCCGGCCGATAAGCTTTGCTTGGTCAGGCGGCGCGCGCAGAGGAGCAGAGGACGAACGCGGCGGCTGCTGCGGAGGGGAGGAGACCGGAGAAGGACGCGGTTGCGCGGTCGCTGTCGGAGGCGAGTGCGTGCGGTGTACTGGAGGACGAATGAACGAGAGGTGGGCGCTGCCTATAAAGATGCGCGCGGTCGGCGGGGGCCCCGCGGCGCGCGTTGTCCGGTGCGTGCGTGTGGAACAAGTGCATTCGGCCTCGCCGTTCGGCGGCAGCACCATCTGGGGTTCTGGAGCTCCGAAATTTCACTGCTGCTGTTGTTGGCCACTAGTCAGGTCGCTGGCTGCTGTGGCTAGACTCATGAGCGTGTCGAGCACGTACTACACAGGTAACTGCACTAGCGTGAAATCGACCTGAAAACATGCACGGCGATGCTTGATGCAACACTGGATATTACCGCCTATTGAAGTGGAGAGTTGCGTGGTGTTGGTATGAAAAGTTTGATTCAATCCACGGCAAAGTGATTTCACTGATCTGTCTGAAACCGAAGAATGTTTCCAACAGTGGCAGTGCAACAGTTAGTTACTGTACTGTCTCGTTTGGTGCAGTAACAGGAAGCAGAAAATCTTGCAGTGCAGTGCAAGGGAAGAGAAGACAAAGGAAGGACGGACAAGGCGATCCGTCGCAGTCCCGGTGGCCCGATCCGGCTGACAAGTGGCGCGGAGGCACGTGAGACCCACCCGTCAGGATCCGGGACCGCGGGAAGAAGTCGCCGTGGCGGCAGCAGGCAGGCAGGCATCGCAGTCGCAGTGGGCGAAGGAAGCGGGGCAGTTGGCATGTCGGCGCGCTGTCCCCTGCTCGCCTTTTGACGACAGGCGAACCCGATGCCTCGCCTCGTCTCGGGGCCGGAAGCCGGACGCCGAGTGGGTTGGTGCGTGCGCAGCGCGCGGACCCAGTCGGCCAAGTCCAGTGTCCCCAACCGACGGCGCGGCTTCGGTTCTGCCTTGCCTTGTGCGAACGCAGCCGGTTCTGCCTTGTGCGAACGCAGCTGCTGCCGGCGTCCGCGGGCCGCGGCTGCCTGCGCGGCGGGGATCCTGCCGTGCTCTTTCCTCCTGTCCGGCGTCCGCGACTCCGCGTCCGGCCGGCCCGACGCCGACCGACTCAGGAAGGCGAGGCAAGGCTTGACTTGCGCGTATGCCTTCGAGTGCGGTTTCTCCGTTTCTGCTCGGCAGCATCCTGTGCCGCGCTTGCTGACTTTCCCGCCGCCACTGGCCGTCGTCCTCTTTACGCTTCAGCCTGATGACAGGTGCTTGCTATCAGTTTTGATTCCTTTGGATGCTTGCGCTACCTAGCTCCCTCACGACACAATGTAAAACAAATGGCTTTTCATCCGATTTTCCTCTAGAACTACTGACAAGTTTTCGGACCTGATTACTTCCATGTTCGGTTCATCAACTGAAGGCATGCACTAACTACAACTAGAGTACAAGCTACGACGACACGCTAACGTACGCTAACAACCGCACCCCCCATGTGTCTCGCAGTTGCAGCACCTTTCTGTTGGAAATCATCCCAACCCAGAAATCAAATCCTATGCCCATACAATACGGCATAGTAGGCCTCACCATTTCTCAGCTTTTGATTCAAGCTTTGGCGCCGAGGCCCCAACCCCAGGCAGTGGCCGGGCACGAGGAAATGCCGTCCGTCCCCCGCGCAGGAATCGCTCGGAACGGAACCCTAAGAAAAGCCAACGCAACGAGGTGGATAGATATATTAGATAATTAGTGAGAGATCGAGGGAGGGGTTTAGGGGATCATGCAGGATTTGACCAGCACTAAACTAGGCGAAAGCGCAGGAGGGGTTTTGGCCGAAAGCGTAGCGCGGTATCATTTGGATGGCCCTGTTCTGCTCCCCTGAATGCCACTACGGCATTACGGAATAGATTAAGCGGATACTTGTGGATATGCCTGTCGGGTGAAACCACAGCGACGTCGACGGTGACGTTTAGTTCTTGCTAATAGTAGTAGTTAGAATAATGCACGATTTCCTCTTTGTTATCTCCTCATTTGTGCTTTTCTGCTATCCGTTCCACACTGATGCTCAAACACGTGCTGTTTTCAGACGTGTTAAGTTTGTAAAGGATCAAAAGTGAAGGATTTTTTATAGTAATAAAAATCATATTACATCACAGCGTGTTGCGCTGTCTTATTCCTTATTAATTAATATGTCGAATATATCTTCACTTTCTCTGTAGTGAGTAAATGGTTGATTAGCTCCCTCAATTAAATTTGACGCAACACCGCTCGAACATACTGTAGTAGTAGTAGTATATGATTACGCAGCGGCTATCATATTTTTATGACAAGCAATCGAATCTGAGCGCATGGAATGATTCGACTGTATGATAATACTAGTAGTACTATGTGTTGCATGAGCAGCGCCGCTCCGATCCGCTCTCAACCACCAGTCAATGAATCAACTGCTATGCAAAACTAATTAACCGGCTGCCGTTATAACTGTATTATGCCGATCGGTCTACGTATCGTGTCATGTGAGGCCTGATGATCGATCTCATCTCGTGCCAGCCGCCGCTCCGGCAAAGAATCATATTTCGGTGTATCAGCACCTCAGCTGATGCTGAGATGCGACGTGCACGATCACTCAATCAATTTTTATGTGGTGTAGTGTGCCAGAGTGCTTAATTGATTAACCTGCATGGAGGTGTAGATCGATGTTGCAGTGCAAGCTAACGACCTAATCAACTAATTAGCAGGAAGATCGTCCTCTTCTGGTTAATCAATGTGTCATTGTTGCAAAATTATGAAGCACTCCTATATTTCAAAATCTTTATAGGTTCCTCTAGGGAAATGATACGATACTTGTTTTTCTTTTCCTTAGTGTTATAGCTACTAGAGTAGTACCAGAAGCTAATCAGAGGGAACAATTCCGTTTTCAGTCAACAATTCAGAAGAGCTGGAGCTGCCATCCGTTGCATTCGATCAGAGTTTTGTGTAGAAGATTTGTTAGAGAGAGAGAGAGAGAGAGAGAGAGAGAGAGAGAGAGAGAGAGAGAGAGAGAGAGAGGTTAATTTTTGTGTATTATTATCCAAGAGACGCTTATTAGATTCTGCATCAGAATTCAGAAATTATGCCTGGGTTGTGTTGTCGACTCCAATCCTAATCATGGATCTCCTCTCTCACCTCACATGCACACCTGATATCAAACATGGAATCAAATTATATTAACATGGATCTGCCTTCTGAAAATCATCTATAATTCGTATGGCTCCTCTATAATACAGTGTGCATGCAGAAGCCATTTATAGATTCTTCTCTACACATTATTTATGCGGTCTAAATCTATGGAGCCAATGCAAGATGTTGCTTGAAAATTGTATATAGTTAGATCTAAGAGCCAATCTGACTGCCAAAAGTTTTTTTATGTCCAAAATACAGGCACTACAAGTACATGTTGTGTCTGTCCCCTAATGTTATATAGGGAAGGTAGAATTCTTCAGCCCATTGATTTTTTTTTTTACTATCTGACATGTGGGCTCAAATGTAAACCACGTTCATCCCCCGGAAACCATCGCGTCTGTCTATGACTGGATTCTTATTGCACATTGATTCGTTGCGGTCAATAATAAAGCCAAAAGCTTGACTACAAGTATAGTTATAAGAGCTAAGTTATGCAATATATAGTTATCTCATATTTGTCTATATAAAAAGTTTCTCTTTCAAGTTCTCATATTTGTCCAATGGTTTGAATTTGATCCCCAAAAAGATTACAGATTAGCTTCCATGAAAATGCTACCACCGTTCCGCTGGACAACAGAAACCTCATCGGAGTAGGTACTGTTTGGTCAACACAAACCCAGCCAACCAAAAAACATTCAGAAAAGAACAAAGAAATTCTATTGTAGTATGCAAAATCAGTACCATGAATAATCTTTGAATATATCACGTACTGCATCAAGTTCAATTACTAATTCGAAGTGCATAAAACTTTTCAGCTCATGGGGGGTAATGAACTTTGATCCATGAGAAAGCTAGTCACCGACATTGGCTTCATATGAGTGTGTTATGGAACTGATGAAAACATACAAGAGTTCAAGGTTTGCAACAAAACTACATATTACATTAATGAGCTGACTACAAAACCAAGGAGAACTAGCAACTAGCAATTGTCCAAGCATAAATACACTACGGTCCACCCCACCAGAACGAATTAGCCCTGCAATCAGATGAACAGAGCAACCGCTATTAATCGATGAAATATGATATTAATAATTTACTAGTGCAACCATATTAACATTACCCACTCTACACTTGACATAACCCAAAGTAGCAACTACATCACATGCAAGACGACAGCACTAAGGGCAGTCAGAGCAAGGAAGCCAAACAAATAGGAGTTGCTTGAACATAAACAATTTAGGCGCCAAACAGAAACAGACTAGGACACAACTTTCAAAATAAATGCAAAATCACTGAAATTTAATTTTAAGCTCACTACTCAAGTATATATGACAGTTGACTCATTCAAAATTTATTTGCCTAATTACATTGCATTGCAGGTAATGTAAGATTTGCTTGTCATCTGAGCTGCCTGCGATTGAATCGGCAACATGTAATGCACTGACAAGGATGGATATATGAGACAGATGGTCCAAGATGGATGACATGTCGACCTTTTTGCTGCCATCACAAATGAGAGGAATTGGATCACACTCATACCATGCAGCAGCACTCTGCTTTGCATTGTTAAAAAGAAGATGCATGTATGCAACGACAAGGATTGCTAGGTATATAAATAAAGCAAAGCAATCCAACACGATTAGAAGAAAAGGGAAACTAATTAAATAAAGCAAAGCAATGCAAAAAGGGAAACTAAAAATATAAAAGAAAAAGACCATGCGTCGCATCTTGACTGTCTTTGTTTCCCACAGACAGAGAGAGCAAGCTGCTTAGCATTTGACATGAGCTGATCCAGACCACCCAAACAATTAATGCCACACAATTAGAACCTTAATCTTAGGGGAAGATTATTGAGTTGCATGCACCGACCAACTCAACCCAAAAGCTTAAGCTGATGAGGAGAGGTGGGCAATTCACTTATATTCCAACAAAGATAAAAAGAAAGAATGGTAGAACACAATTCAATCGAAAGCACCAGATATGCCCAAGAATCGCCACCCAGTTCATCCATCCATTCGATTTGATACTAAGAAGTGAAGATTGAAGACCAGCAGAAGAAACACACAAGAGGCTGAGGTGCCCAACCTGTGCCTAGGAGACCACGCACAACATGGCTGGCTGGGAAATTAGTAGGTGCAGCCGGAGGCGGTGGCTGTGGCGGCGTGATGAGAGCAGCAATGATCCAGAAAGTGCGCACGGATCAAAAAGTCAGAGCAGGATCCAGAGTGTGGCGGCGGCGGCCTGAGCTACATGGATATGTCGAAACAATACACATATGCTGAACCCAGTTCTAGATTTCGACCTTAGCTCAAATAAAACTTAATAAATCTCATGGAACAGGGTGACTGCAAGAATTTTATCTAGGTACATTAGATGCATTTAAAATTGAACTCTCAAGGGAGCAAGAACTAGTGAGTAGGGACTGCATTTGTCTCAGTATTTAGTTTTTAGTCAAGTGAATTGGAGACATATTAAGACTTAAAATTGATGAAGTTTAAATTCTCAGCAAATTTAAGTACACTTACTCCTGGTTGTTGCAGCGACATTTGTGTTGAGAAATTCACCTGTACTTGGCTGAGCAAGGATCCTTCTCAAGATGATATTGCAAATAAGAAAGATCTTGGACATCAGTGTACAAGTCAAGGTTGAATGCTGCCAATGAATAAGATGAATAATAATTAGTAGACTAGAAAGACATAGGACTATTGATCAATAAAAGATGGTATGAACATCAAATTCCACGAGCAACAATAAATGTTCAAATGACAGGAAGATCGAAGGCACAATACCTAAATTTCCATAGTTCTCAATTAGGTCAATCTTTGACAAGACATTGATATGTGGCAATTCCATGTGTAGCATTGTTGACAGTGAAAGAAGCAAAGCACTCACATACTTTCCAGGATCACAGCACAAATGGCCATCGATAAGGTGCACAGCAGTCAGCTGCAGAATACAGAAAAAAGAAACATTAAACAATCTAGTTCATTAGCTTTAAGGCAATCTAAATAGGACCATCAACACACGCATACCCTCAAGGCCATCTTCTGGATGAGTTTATTAATAACAATTCTTGCATTTGAGAAAAGTTGCACTCCAGAAAATCAAATAACAGATAGTGATCTGCAGAAATGTGAAGTTTGCAAGCCAATAATTTGAGCAGTATGAGTGTTTAAAATGTATAGTGCTCACTTACTATAAGTCTATGACTCTGAACACTCAAAAATAGCACAATAAACAGCATAAGTACTTTTAAACTGAGGTGTGAGACTCAGGATAACAGAATACGGTTTATAAAATTATAACTGTAATTTCAATCCTGGTTGGGTCATTAGTCTATTAGTATGTAGTTGGTTCAGTCCAAGCACATGGAAAGCCCTGCCCTTTTGATATTAGTAATTTATAAGCCTTTCCATCAGATGTTGCCCTTTTCGGATATGACCATTGCACAGATATTTGCCAATAAACATAAGTGCAAACTTCAGAGAGATATTCATTACTCACCTTCAATAAGAGGCTTCAGTTTTTCTTCAAGCCAGTCATTATTCTTCTCCAAGTAATCCATGCAATACACAAGCCCTGACATAGGTTTAACACCATAGAGAAAGAAGCCATATTATTAGAACAAAAGCAGGTTGGTTACTGAACAGCAATAGAGAACCAGGAGCAACCTCCATTAGGGCCAAGTGAATGCTCAGCCATGAGATCACTGAGTTTTATCAGGTCCTCAATGTTTATGGCACACTCATATCTATGGGTGCTGCTAGCGATCGAACGTTCTACGATAGAACGGTCGTCGCTAGCAGGGCCCGGCCCGCCTACCTCCCCCGCATCACACACGCAACGCGTACGCACACACGCGCACGCACACACGGAGCCCCCCTCCACTTGCGGACGTGACACCCCCTGCTCCTCCGTGATGCCGCCGCTGCCCAACATGTCCGCCCGCCACCCCACACAGGGCCGGCATGCTCTGGAAAAAAGAATGAATCAAAAAAATTAGAAAAAAATGAAACAACAAATGAATGGAAGTTGAAACAAAAAAAACATAAAAATGAAACAAAAAAAGAAACACATAATCCGAAACAACCCGAGAAGATAAAAGAAACACCATGAACAAACGTTTTGAAACAAATGAATTGGTATAAAAGAATATAAAAAGAAATTCAGTGAAACCTAGAAGAAATTTTGTTTCGCTGAAACGAAATTGGATAACAATAGTTTGAAACATAAGGAAATGGATCGATGAAACAAGATGAATAAAATCAATGAAACAATAGAGTCAAAGAAACAAACAAAAACAAAATATGAAACTACATGAGTACCAAAACTGAAACACCAAAAAAATCCCTAGAAAAAAAGCATGAGAAACAGCGGGTCGTGTTAGGAATCCGGCGAGATGGTGAACACACACGAGACACAGTGGACACGATGAGTTTGGTGCTGTAAGCGACTGCTTTTCTGATGAGTGTTATTCACTATAAATGGAGGATTACATGGTTGAAAATAAAAGACAAACACCGCGTGCTCTGGATCGGCAGTTGCCATCCCAACTCCCTGGACCATGCCATGAATTGTGCTAGATCACATCTACTTTCTCTAGCTACCACTACTATCTATAGTTAAGCTCAGGACTTATTCAAACATTCTCCTCCTAAGTCCTGGAGCGACTAGAGTAATTTCTTCATACCGATCAGACCACGAAGCTCATGAAAGCGAGTGCGCCCAAGTGCTTTTATCAGCATATCACCTAGTTGCAGCTCGGTGCCTGTGGGGGGGTATAGACCTGGTATACCACCATAGACAGTTCTAGGGCTACTCGGCAAGACGGCCCAGACCAGATAAAGCCCAGCCCATTACCGACCAGGCTGGTGGGCTGGACTACAAGACGATGGCGTGGTCCGCAACCGACCAGGAGGTGGATCGCCCACAAGGATGCTTGTCCCGCAAGTAGACTTAGTCGGTTAGGTCAGATAGAGTCCTCCTAGGGCACGACATGATGTAACCGACCACCTCACGTGTACCCTTGGCTGCTCGGCTATGTAAAGCGACCAAGGACCCCCTAGAAAGGAGGCTATTCTCTGGCATCCTAAACCTAGAGAGCTTAGCACCTCATTGTACTCCGATACTTGATCATACAGCATAACACAAGAAGCAGGACGTAGGGTATTACGCTTCCGAGCGGCCTGAACCTAGGTAAACCTTGTTGTCCCTGGTTTGTCTTGTTTCTCGAACGTCCAGATCGCGGTTCTTAACGTGCCCTTGCCGAAACTCTACCACCGTGGGATACCCCGTGGTGGACTGCCGGTTATCCGTAATCGACAGTGGCGCGCCAGGTAGGGGGTGGCGTTTTCGATCTTTGGCGATCCAGATGGTTTCCTTCCCTGCTTCCATGAATCTCGAGGCCAGCAGCGCCTTCACCTTCGGATCGGTCACCTGGACCACCAAGATGACGGCGCCCCTCACCTCCATGGGAGCGACCGGGCCGGTCTCAGCACCGCCCTCAGGGCAAACGGTCCCAGCACCGCCCACCGTGCAGACGGTCTCAGCACCATCTGCTCATCTGGTCACAGCACCAACCGTCTCGCCGCCGGTCACAGCACCCGCCGCGCAGGATTCCCCATTGCCCTCGGCAACGGAGGACACAACAGATCTTCGAGTGCTTTTAGATCGGCTCCCTCGCTACCGAAGGAAGCCGATCGACAACTCAGATCTGATCGAGCTCATCGACCAATAGGGTCGCGGGTTGGCCGAGATCACAGAACTGGTTGAGGCCACGCAGGAGCTGATCCGCAAGGGCCCAGATGTCTCTGATTTCGCACCCGTCTGACCACGTCGGTGAAGCTCTGTCCGTCACAACAACGCGGATCTTGTCATCGACCGTGTCATACCCATTTTTGAAGGAACAAAATAGGATATATTAAACCTTATGTGCGCCCCAGATCGGTGACTCACATAAGTGACAAATTGTGGGAATGTATCATCACAATGCTTATTACATAATCAAATAGTATCGAATACAAGTTTTAACTTATTACAGCGGAAACTATGAACTCTCTCAACGTGGAAGCTCCAAGCACCGGTACGTCGACTGGTTGACCACAAGTCTAGTACTCCTGGCGGTAATCCTCAGTGTAGTCTTGATCTGGTGTGGGTGGGAAAAACAAGGGTGAGTACAAACGTACTCAACAAGTATAGCAAGTAGTTTGATCCCATGAACTTATGAACAATGTAACATAAATAATATAAAGCATAAAATAGTAAACGATGAACAAGTTAACAATAAGTCTTTATCTTAGTGTAAGGATTCAAGGCCACTCGTATCCTTGAGCAAGGCTAGTATACCGCCTTTATTAAACTCGCGCGAGAGGTGTACACCTTCCCTGTGAGTCATGATTTACCCTTTCGCCCGGGGTGATCAGCCCCTTAGCTCTCTACCAAGGAAAGCCGACAGGGATCACTATGAAGCCTTTCAAAGCATTCGTCTAACTAGTTAGGGCCGCTAGGGTGTTTATGCCTGCGAATGTAGGACTCCCCTTCTCGATGGCACAATGACGCGCAGCCTATACACATAAAGACAAAATTCGCACTACACCCAACCCGGACACACCCTTGCGCCCTTTCGGGGAACCTCTAACAAGTTAGAAAAATTACTCATACTGAGCTAAAGCCAGAGCCATATAGCCCTCACAGCTGTACTGTAAATCCCAGAGGTTCGCTTACGGATAAATTCTCAAGTTGCTAAAATGTCATTTTTATCGTTCTTTACATAAACATTAATTAAGTTACAGGGATCATAGTCATAGAAGGAAACTCAAACTATACTTGCCTTGATTATCAAATTCCTGTTGGCACTGCTGATCTTCAATATACTGCTCCTGCTCAACGTGATATAGCTCACCGTCTATGCTCGATAACACATTAACACAATCATCCATAGGCAAACATGCATGAAGAAAACAATTCTCTAATTAGAACAGTACACCAACAGTGATAAAATAAATATAAAAGTTTATAAAATTATTCTATACGTCGCTACGAGCACATAGACGTGAAGATCAACGAAATCGGGCTTAAAACGTAGAAGTTATGGATTTATTAAGATTCCCTATTGTAAAATAATGAATTAAATATAAACTTAATTTTTAAATGTTGTAAACAGTACTAAAAGTGGTACTAACATAAATTTTACGAAATTACGAATCTAACGCAATTTGAACGGTTCAAAATGGAGTTAAAATGAGCATTTTATAAGCATTTGAAATGCAGTGGCAAAACTGTAAATAAGAGAAAGCGTAATTTGGATATGAATAGAGAGGATTACGCTTTCCCGATGAGAAAACGCGATCAGCTGAAAGCGCAAAGGATTCTTAATTAAATAACAAGAACTAAGGGGGTTTATGAGAAACGGCGGCCGAAGGGGTATCTTTGATCGGAGCCGTTGGATCTAGATTGGATGGCTCGGATTAGATCATAGGAACAAGAGAGAGGGGGCTCGCCGGGGAAGACGACCCGCGCGGCGGCAGCCATGGCCGGCGGCGACGTAAGGTCGCCGGCGAAACTTGTATTCGACCCTACGGCTACAGATTGACTCGGGACTAGGACAAATCGAAAGCGGAGCTCAAGGGGCTTCACCTGCGTCGATGTTTGGAGGCCGAGGCGGACCGAGGCGGGCTGGTGGCGAACGACGGCGACGGCGAGCTCCGGCGAGGTCGACCGACGGCTTTTCGGCCACCAATTCGACGGATGAAGGGCCGCGGCGGAGGAGTCTAGTTCTTGCGACGCCAACGGGGTAATCGGTGGGGCGATAGGCGGCCTATTGCGGGGCGTGCGCGAGCTCGAGCGGAGCTCGGCTATGGCGGCGGCGGTGGTGGCTTGCGGTGGTGCGCGGGCGAGGCGATGGAAAGGGCGGTGTTCGGGTGGAGGAGGAGTGAGTCCGCAGGTGCACCAAGAAGAACAGAGGGGAAGCGGAGTGGCTCGGTCGCGGTGTTGGCCTCATGCCGACGATGGCGGAGCCGCGGCTTGACCGGGCACGCGAGGAAACGGCCGGGCTCGGTCGTGGGTGGATGCTGGTCGCGTGGGGGCGGTGTGCCACTGCGCGGACACGGCGCTCGGTCGCGGGCGGCTTGGTCCGCACGCTGCAGGTGAGAGTGGACGGGAGGGCGGCCTCTGCTCGGTCAACAGAGAGGGAGGTGGCGAGAGGTAGGGGAAGATACTGCCAGGTGGGTCCCGCTGGCAGTGAGAGGGAAGGGGGAAGGCGAGCTGGCGCTGCGGCTGCTGGGCTGGCTGCTTGCTTTTGATGGCCGGGCCGCTCCACTTGGGCCGAGGCCCAGTTCGGCTAAGGAAAGGGAGAGCAGGGAGAGGCCAGGCCGGCTGGAGGAAGGCCATGGGCCTTTAGGCCAAAAGGCCGAAATGAGAGAGAGGGAGAGGAAAATTGTTTTTCCTTTTTCTTAAACTATATTTCCCAATCCATTTCTAAATAAATTTTGAAAGCCATTTTAAGGTTTGTTAAATCCAAGCAATACAAAAATCCATATGCACCAGCATGAATGCATAGACATGTTTCTATACCTTATATTTGATTTTGCTTCAATAAAAATTATTATTTGCCTAAGTTAAATATTCCTAAAATAGCATAATTAAATCAATTTGGCTATTTTAAATTGGTGCAAATTTTTAGGGTGTTACAATTCTACCCCCCTTAAAAGAATCTCGTCCTCGAGATTAGATTGGACTTACTCAAATAACTGTGGATATGCTTCTCTCAAAGCATCTTCTGTTTCCCAAGTTGCCTCAGATTCAGAATACCGATTCCACTGAACCTTGCACATCTTAATTACTCTACTCCTGGTGACCTTTTCTGCGGTATCCAAAATCTTTATCGGAAACTCCTCATATGTGAGATCCTTCTCAACAGTAAGTTCCTCCAAAGGTAAATGCTCCTTTTCAGGCACACGCAAACACTTCTTGAGTTGAGACACATGGAACACATCATGCACCTTGGACAAACTCGTTGGCAATTCCAACTGATAAGCCACTTCTCCACATCTATTTAGGATTTTGATTGGTCCCACATACCTCAGTGCTAGTTTACCTTTCTGGTTAAACCTCTTCACACTCCTCATAGGTGACACTTTTAAGTAGACATAATCACCCACTTCAAAGACCAACTCTCTTCTACGAGTGTCTGCATAACTCTTCTATCGAGATTGAGCCACTCTCAAATTTTCTCTAATCTTCCTTACATGTTCTTCAGCGTCTCTAAGCACATCTGTTCCAAACACCTGACTCTCTCCAGTCTGATTCTAGAACAATGGTGTTCTACATTTACGCCCATATAAAGCTTCAAATGGTGCCATCTTGAGACTCTGTTGATAGCTGTTGTTGTATGAGAACTCTGCATAACATAAATTCTCATCCCAACTTGTTCCATACTGCAAGGCACAAGCTCTCAACATATCCTCCAAGATCTGATTAATCCTCTCAGTCTGATCATCAGTCTGTGGATGAAAAGCTGTGCTAAAATTTAACTTGGTTCCCAATGAACTATGCACTGCCTTCCAGAAATGAGAGGTAAATTGAGTGCCCCTATCAGACACTATCTTCTTCGGTACTCCATGCAAACACACAATCCTTTGCATATACAATTTGGCTAACTTTGGGCCATCATAATTAGTTTTGACTGGTAGGAAGTGAGCAACTTTGGTCAATCGATCCACGATTACCCAGCTAGAGTCAAAACCTTTCTGAGTACGAGGTAATCCTGTAATGAAGTCCATACCAACTTCTTCCCACTTCCATTCAGGTATCTTCATAGGTTGCAAAAGTCCTGCAGGTCTTTGATGTTCAGCTTTCACTCGTTGACATGTATCACAAATAGCAACATACTCTGCCACATCTCTCTTCAAACCAACCCACCAATACTTTTCCTTGAGATCCAGGTACATCTTAGTGCTTCCAGGATGAATAGAATAGGCCGACTCATGTGCTTCTCGAAGAATTGCATCACGAATGGCTTTCACCTCAGGCACACATATTCTCTTCCCAAACCATAGAGTACCATTCTCATCTATGTGGAAACCTGGTGCCTTTCCGATTACTACATTCTCAGCTATCTCTTTTAATTTCTCATCCTCTAACTGACCCTTACGTATCTCCTGCTCCAACGTAGGTGTCAATTCTATCTCCATAGCATTAGCAGCAATACCAAGGTTCAAATGTGCAAACTCGGCACACAAATCAGCTGACACAGGTGTCGTCCGAAGTGCATTGGCATACTTCTTCCTGCTAAGTGCATCGGCCACGACATTCGCTTTCCCAGGATGATAATGCACATCCAAATCATAATCCTTGATTAGCTCCAACCAACGGCGCTGTCTCAAGTTTAGATCAGACTGGGTGAAGATGTACTTCAAGCTCTTATGGTCAGTGAAGATATTAGTCTTATGACCAACAAGATAGTGCCTCCAAATCTTCAAAGCGTGAACTACTGCTGCTAACTCCAAATCATGAGTAGGATAGTTCAATTCATGCTTCCTTAATTGCCTTGATGCATAGGCAACAACTCTACCTTCTTGCATAAGGACACATCCCAATCCAAGACGAGATGCGTCACAATAGATAGAGAATTTCTTGCTCAAATCTGGCAATATTAGCACTGGAGCTGTAGTTAATCTCTTCTTCAATTCTTCAAAGCTTGCTTGACACTTATCAGACCACACAAACTTGGCATTCTTCTCCAATAGAGAAGTCATGGGTTTAGCAAGTTTGGAGAATCCTTCAATGAATCTTCTGTAGTATCCAGCTAGACCAAGAAAACTACGAATCTCGCTTGCATCGGTAGGTGGCTTCCAATTCAACACATCCTTCACCTTGCTTGGATCCACCGCTATTCCACCATTAGAAACAATATGGCCAAGGAAAGAGATTTCCTTTAACCAGAACTCACACTTGCTCCGCTTAGCATACAACTTGTGCTCTCTGAGCTTCTGCAAAACCAACCTTAGATGCTCAGCATGTTCTTCTTCTGTCTTGGAGAATACTAGGATGTCGTCGATGAATACCACCACGAACTTGTCCAGGTACTCCATAAACACCTTATTCATCATGTACATGAAGTAGGTAGGTGCGTTGGTCAACCCAAAAGACATAACAGTGTACTCATACAGCCCATACCTCATGGTAAATGCTGTCTTGGGTATATCCGTAGATTGAATCTTCAGTCGGTGGTAACCCGAACGAAGGTCAATCTTGGAGAACACACAGGCACCCTTCAACTGATCAAATAAATCATCGATCCTGGGCAGTGGGTACTTGTTCTTGATGGTAACCTCATTGAGTGATCGATAATCGACACACATCCTCTGAGTACCATCCTTCTTATCAACAAAAATGACAGGTGCTCCCCAAGGTGAAGAACTAGGGCGAATAAAACCCTTTTCTTGTAACTCTTTTAGTTGTTTCTTAAGTTCTTCTAATTCATTAACCCCCATTCTATATGGACGCTTAGCTATGGGTGCAGTGCCAGGTAATAACTTGATAATAAACTCAATGTCTCGATCAGGTGGCATACCTGGCAAGTCATCAGGGAAAACATCTGGAAAATCCTCCACAACACGGTCCTGAGGACTAGCATCATCACCCAATAGATTCACTATGGCTGTAGGTGGTGCTTGCACTGCAACATCAACACTAATCCGATCTCCTTTAGGCGAAGTCAGAACTACCACCTTCTCTTTACACTGTATCGAAGCTTGGTGCTCTTTCATCCAATCCATACCCAGAATTAAATCAATACCGGATGACCTCAACACGATAGGGCTAGCTTTAAAGTCTACCCCCCTTAAAGAAATATTGGTGGTGGGGCAAAAATATGATGCTGGAATACCACCCCCCGGTGAATTTACTATCATTTGATTCTTCATGGCAACTACTGGAATACTATGATTCTTAACAAATGCATGTGAAATGAACGAATGTGAAGCTCCCGAATCAAAAAGGACAGTGGCAGAAATAAAGTTGACACTGAACGTACCCAGCATAATTTCTGGTCCCTCCTGAACTGTATCAGTGGACACATGGTTCACCTTCCCATAGTGTGGTGGTCTCGTCCCCGGGGATTTTGTTGATTCACCTTTTTTGACGGTTAAAAGACATATGTCCCTCTTTCCCACAAAAAAACACCCGTTTGACATGTTGGAGGAATTGTTCTTCATAGGATTAGCATTGGAGTTCGACCTCCCCGCCGGTGGTTCGGAGACGTTGCTTTGGAAATGAGGGCGCCGATTTCCATTCTCCGCTGCTACCGGGACGCCATTTCTGGTTCCGATTGCGGTTCCACGACTGGTGTCCATGGTTCCTCTGCTGGAAACCCTGGTGAGAGTTGTCACGGAAACGAGAGTTGCTTCCCGAGCCTTGCCCACTGTTCCACTTCCTATTCTTGTCTTGCGCCAGACGTTCATTGTCTAGCACAATAGCACGGTTCACCAGCTGCTCAAAAGTGGAGTAGGTGTTGCCCTTGAACTGCAGCCTGAGATCATAATATATGCCATTAAGAAAATGGCGTTGCTTGTCAGCATCCTCACGAACCTCATTAGGAGCATAGCGAGCCAAATCCTCGAACTTATCATGATATTCGCTCATAGTCATAGAGCCCATCCTGAGGTTTCTGAATTCTTCTTGCTTCTGCTCAACCAAGGCAGCTGGAATATGACGAGCTTTGAAGTCCCTCACAAAAACATCCCAAGAGATTGCAGGAGCATCATTGGGACGAGCAGCTTGATAGGAGTCCCACCATGTTTGGGCATTACCCTGAAGTTGCCCAGAGGCATACAACACCTTCTCTTGATCATTGCACTGAGCGAGCTTCAACTGCTTCTCCATAGCACGCAACCAGTCATTTGCCTCAAAAGGCTCCTTGGCATGAGAAAACACAGGAGGATGTCCAGACATGAACTCTTTGCACTTATCTCTAGGTGGTTGAGCAGGTCCAGCTTGTACATTTTGCACAACTTGCATCATGGCTTGCATGGTCTGCGTCTGGTTTTGCATCATTTGATTCTGGTTTTGCATCATTTGCGCCTGCATCGCGAAAAACTGCTTTGCGGTCATGGGTGGTGGTGGTGGTGGTTGGTCATCATTGTCTCTTTGTCTACGTCTGTTTCCACCCCGAGGCATCTGTTTTGCCAAAACAAATGTTCTAGGTTTAGGAAATTTCAAATTAGATGAGACTTCCATATTTCCAAGTCAAATGTCACTTATATAAAATATAGGGTGAACTGGAAATCTTCTAGGAAATTTATCACATTAGCGAAACAAAGTAACTGCCATATTTTGAGTCCTAGGTATCCAACGGGTGATTTTTTTTATATAGAAAATTTATGACATTATCTACCCAACTATCTATTTAAGCCTATATCTAAATGAAATTGTAGATGAAGTCCACAAAATCATTGCAATCATTCAAAGAGCCAAATCAAACATTTTCATAATAACAATTTAGCAAAACAATTAAAGATGCACTAATCAATCATGACTCAAATTGTGATTACTATTTTTTTTTTTAGGTTAAGGGTAAAGATCCTAGAATTCCTATTCTAAGAACGCGGAAATAGATGAGAAAAGATCCCTAGAAGCATGATAAGGCAAGATGAGATTAGGATTTTTAAAATAAGAAACAAGAGAAGAGAAAAGACAGCAGTAAGGTAAGATATAGAAGAAAATATCAAAATTTTCTAGAACAAGGATTTTTGTGGCAATTTCTAAGCTCTAGAACGACCAGTTTCTACTAGGCTTGCGTCTTACAGTCGACATTGAGCTGATACCAATCTGTCATACCCATTTTTGAAGGAACAAAATAGGATATATTAAACCTTATGTGCGCCCCAGATCGGTGACTCACATAAGTGACAAATTGTGGGAATGTATCATCACAATGCTTATTACATAATCAAATAGTATCGAATACAAGTTTTAACTTATTACAAATGGAAACTATGAACTCTCTCAACGTGGAAGCTCCAAGCACCGGTACGTCGACTGGTTGACCACAAGTCTAGTACTCCTGGCGGTAATCCTCAGTGTAGTCTTGATCTGGTGTGGGTGGGAAAAACAAGGGTGAGTACAAACGTACTCAACAAGTATAGCAAGTAGTTTGATCCCATGAACTTATGAACAATGTAACATAAATAATATAAAGCATAAAATAGTAAACGATGAACAAGTTAACAATAAGTCTTTATCTTAGTGTAAGGATTCAAGGCCACTCGTATCCTTGAGCAAGGCTAGTATACCAGTTTATTAAACTCTGCGCAGAGGTGTACACCTTCCCTGTGAGTCATGATTTACCCTTTCGCCCGGGGTGATCAGCCCCTTAGCTCTCTACCAAGGAAAGCCGACAGGGATCACTATGAAGCCTTTCAAAGCATTCGTCTAACTAGTTAGGGCCGCTAGGGTGTTTATGCCTGCGAATGTAGGACTCCCCTTCTCGATGGCACAATGACGCGCAGCCTATACACATAAAGACAGGGGCTCGCACTACACCCAACCCGGACACACCCTTGCGCCCTTTCGGGGAACCTCTAACAAGTTAGAAAAATTACTCATACTGAGCTAAAGCCAGAGCCATATAGCCCTCACAAATCTGCATCAGTAAATCCCGAGGGTTCGCTTACGGATAAATTCTCAAGTTGCTAAAATGTCATTTTTATCGTTCTTTACATAAACATTAATTAAGTTACGGGGATCATAGTCATAGAAGGAAACTCAAACTATACTTGCCTTGATTATCAAATTCTGTTGGCACCGCTGATCTTCAATATACTTTTGCTCCCGCTCAACGTGATATAGCTCACCGTCTATGCTCGATAACACATTAACACAATCATCCATAGGCAAACATGCACGAAGAAAACAATTCTCTAATTAGAACAGTACACCAACAGTGATAAAATAAATATAAAAGTTTATAAAATTATTCTATACGTCGCTACGAGCACATAGACGTGAAGATCACTGAAATCGGGCTTAAAACGTAGAAGTTATGGATTTATTAAGATTCCCTATTGTAAAATAATGAATTAAATATAAACTTAATTTTTAAATGTTGTAAATAGTACTAAAAGTGGTACTAACATAAATTTTATGAAATTACGAATCTAACGCAATTTGAACGGTTCAAAATGGAGTTAAAATGAGCATTTTATAAGCATTTGAAATGCAGTGGCAAAACTGTAAATAAGAGAAGGCGTAATTTGGATATGAATAGAGAGGATTACGCTTTCCCGATGAGAAAACGCGATCAGCTGAAAGCGCGAAGGATTCTTAATTAAATAACAAGAACTGAAGGGGGTTTATGAGAAACTGGCGGCCGAAGGGGTATCTTTGATCTGGAGCCGTTGGATCTAGATTGGATGGCTCGGATTAGATCATAGGAACAAGAGAGAGGGGGCTCACCGGGGAAGACGACCCGCGCGGCGGCAGCCATGGCCGGCGGCGACGTAAGGTCGCCGGCGAAACTTGTATTCGACCCTACGGCTACAGATTGACTCGGGACTAGGACAAATCGAAAGCGGAGCTCAAGGGGCTTCACCTGCGTCGATGTTTGGAGGCCGAGGCGGACCGAGCCGGGCTGGTGGCGAACGACGGCTCCGGCGAGCTCCGGCGAGGTCGACCGACGGCTTTTCGGCCACCAATTCGACGGATGAAGGGCCACGGCGGAGGAGTCTAGTTCTTGCGACGCCAACGGGGTAATCGGTGGGGCGATAGGCGGCCTATTGCGGGGCGTGCGCGAGCTCGAGCGGAGCTCGGCTATGGCGGCGGCGGTGGTGGCTTGCGGTGGTGCGCGGGCGAGGCGATGGAAAGGGCGGTGTTCGGGTGGAGGAGGAGTGAGTCCGCAGGTGCACCAAGAAGAATAGAGGGGAAGCGGAGTGGCTCGGTCGCGGTGTTGGCCTCATGCCGACGATGGCGGAGCCGCGGCTTGACCGGGCACGCGAGGGAATGGCCGGGCTCGGTCGCGGGTGGATGCTGGTCGCGCGGGGGCGGTGTGCCACTGCGCGGACACGGCGCTCGGTCGCGGGCGGCTTGGTCCGCACGCTGCAGGTGAGAGTGGACGGGAGGGCGGCCTCTGCTCGGTCAACAGAGAGGGAGGCGGCGGGAGGTAGGGGAAGATACTGCCAGGTGGGTCCCGCTGGCAGTGAGAGGGAAGGGGGAAGGCGAGCTGGCGCTGCGGCTGCTGGGCTGGCTGCTTGCTTTTGATGGCCGGGCCGCTCCACTTGGGCCGAGGCCCAGTTCGGCTGAGGAAAGGGAGAGCAGGGAGAGGCCAGGCCGGCTGGAGGAAGGCCATGGGCCTTTAGGCCAAAAGGCCGAAATGAGAGAGAGGGAGAGGAAAATTGTTTTTCCTTTTTCTTAAACTATATTTCCTAATCCATTTCTAAATAAATTTTGAAAGCCATTTTAAGGTTTGTTAAATCCAAGCAATACAAAAATCCATATGCACCAGCATGAATGCATAGACACGTTTCTATACCTTATATTTGATTTTGCTTCAATAAAAATTATTATTTGCCTAAGTTAAATATTCCTAAAATAGCATAATTAAATCAATTTGGCTATTTTAAATTGGTGCAAATTTTTAGGGTGTTATAGACCGCCAGCCTGTCGCTCGACCAACTGCCCCCAAACCAGTTGGAAATCCTCGTTGGTTAGATCCCAACCAAGGTCGTCGCTTGATTCCAACTGAGCAGATCCAGCGCAGAGCAAACGTTCCTCCTCTCCCCAAGCTGAACAAATTCATCGACGCACGACGAGACGTCCGAGCACCTCCTCACCAACAATACCGAGAAGGCCGCAGTCCGCCGAGCAAGCAACCTGCAGCAGATCCGCCTGCTCCGTCGCATGACCCAACCGTTCTATCCTTCGGATTGAACAATGCGGCAGCTTCATACGCGAAGGACATCCAGCTGCAATTCGACGCACTCCTAATCGAGGATATCGCCCCGAGGAGTCCCGCGCACGTTATCGGGATGGTAGAGATCCGAGAGCTTGGGAACGCGTCCCAGGACACTGACCCCGCTACTCCAACCGTCTCAGATCTGCTCGCGCAGCTGGAATATTCTCCCGGTTATACCGATTATATTTCTTCGGGAGATGATTACCCCATGGACACAGATCGGAATCCGACCACTGAGGGTACTCCGATCACTTCCGACTACCAGACGGAAACACCCAGCAATGCGCTAGATTTCTCCAAGTATCTGCCTGGTTTCGGGCCAACGATCTTCATGGCTAGTAATAATGAGCCTCCTGCTCCGAACGAAACGGACGCAGAAAGGCGAGCAAGGGAAGATCGCAACGCAAGATGTGCCGAACAACGCATTGTCGATCAGGGACGTGCAGAGCCGCGCCCCAATGGGGGCGCCGGACCACGACGCCGACCCTGGTGCCGCAACCTGAACCCCGAATTCGACGGGGCTGGCGACGCAATCGTCCACGAGACTCCGACGGCAAACATCGCTGTAGCCATGGAAAAATTGAAGCAACTCCCCCCCGAAACCCCTGGGCTCAACGAGATCCAGGAATTCCTCGCAGTGTCCGAGGACCAAGTGAACGACCTCCGTTCCATGGGCTCGATGGCCAGCTCCTACCGATCTCGTCGTTCTCGGCAGAACCGAAATCGGCGAGAGCTGCGAGTCGAAAGTGGAGGGGACAACTCATCCAACAATGGCAGATACGCCTATGAAGACGGAGGGGATTACGATGATCGTGTCGAGTTCCACAAGGCTCCACGACGCGAACGTCCTCAGAACAACCGTCGACACCCCAACCGCCAGCATGGAAGCAACCAGGGCCGATGAGAGGACGAAGAGTCCAACCTGAATGCCGGGACCTCCGAGAATGAATTGACGAGCGCCTCCGGGCCCGCAGAAACATCGGTGGCATTCCACCCTTCTCCGAGGAGCTTGTTGGCATTTCTTAGCGCGATTACCAAAATAGACTTAGAGCCCAATTCTGATAACAATGCCAGAAACGCTAAATGGCTTTACTCGGCATATTTACTAGAAACTGGTTCTAGCAAATACGCAAGTGTTGCCAAGAGATAGATCACATCCTAATAGATAAATATCCGCAAGCGCACGGATCTATCATCGCAGCATTTCACCCGGAAGTATTCAGGGTATCGTTATTTATAATTTCCCAAAGGAAGGCATGGGGTAGTTAAGTATTCTAGCATGGGTATGAATACGATATCTAGCATGAGGAGAAACCGACCAATGTGCTATACAGGGGTAAGCATACTGTAGTTTGGATAGTGGACACACACTTAGAGCAACCTCAAAGGAATAAAGGTAAAATAAAGAATAAAGAATAATCTACGCGGAGCAGGCAGGTCCTATATAGTCAATGCTAGAATAGCTAATTCCACATGTTATACAAGTCAAGACCGACTATAGACTAGGAATATGGGGAGACCGCGGCAACTAGTCTGCCAGTCGATGGCGGCATTTACGAACTCCTACTCAACATGCGAACGTGGGGGATTACAAAGGACGGACAGGGTTGTCACCACCTGCCGCCTACCACCTCAACTGTGGCATGCCGACATATCCGAAGGTTCCCTCGCACCCGGACACCACGTCCGCATACTAAGGAGCTACCTACATCCCCCCAGGACTCCCACCCTACGGATGGATGAGCTAGAACATAGGCAAGCCCGAAGGGACATCGAACCGCTATTCCTCTTCTACAATCTAATCTAAACAAGTAAAACATATGAACGATGAAGAACAATGTAGAACACAATGAACAACTCTCACAAGAACTATGGCCTAGTTCTTGATCATCGAATATATCGTGCACTAGACTATACTCTAGTTCATATGCAAGACTATATAAATGTAATGAGAACTTGACTAGGGAAGAACGCTCCATAGATTTATACCAAGAGTGTAGCTTTTCTTCCCCGTAGACAAGCTCTCCAAGTAGCTTTGCCTAGCTCCAATGGACTAATGCTAAGACTAAGGAACAAGTATGAGGAAGTGAGATGGCTCCAAATGGTGTGTGTTAAGGTGGGGGCCTCTCATCTTCATTTATAGGGTGGGGAGGCGGTTCGGGGGCATTGAGGTAAAATAACCGCGCAACCGTCATCCCCTAGATGGAAGGAGGCAAACCGCCTTGGCCGGGCCACTGCGGGCGGGGGGCGCGGCCGCGCCCCAGGCGCGCCCGCGCCTGGGTGGCGCCGCCCCCTGACCGCCTTTGGCGTGTGGGCCCGGGCCGTCCTCTGGGCCGTGCTTTTGCTGGTGATTTGGCCCACTTCGACCCTGAGGTGGGCTACCTTGTTTCCTTTGCCATTTTACGCCTTCCGGAAAGCGCCTTTTTATTCTAAAAATTCCTGCACTTGGTGTATATTCTGCAAAACAATATTTTCTCCAAGCACAGGTGGAACTAGGTCAATAGTAAAGATATATGTGAAATAAAATATTTATTTCCCCCATAATGACCTATAGTTGGCGGGTAGAAATCTAAGTTAAGGACCGCCAACAAGATCCCCCAAGCTTACCCCTTGCTCGTCCCGAGCAAGTCTTTGCTTTGGGTTGTTGATCAGGGGTTGCTACGATGCCGATTATATCTCAAGTGTACAAGCTAAAAGAGAGCGTTCTACTGCTATTTGAATAAATCGGCAATTGTATCTACTCTATGATTCCTGATGGAGTGGGGCTTCTAATTTTCTCAAGTCTTGGGCGATTGCAAAATAGAATAGTTTCAAAGACCGGTGCTTTTCATTCGTCCCAAGATCAACTTTCAGTCCGGAGGTTTTGCAAGTTTTTATAAATAAAACAAGTTCCTCAAATGACCCACTTGATCGCTCAAAAGTGTATAGTAACCTCACCAAAGGCATTTTTAGATTTTTGCCTTCTTCCTACCACTAAAGCTGAGAGTGGAGTTTTGGGTAGGTATGTAAATGGGCATACTTGTATCACATATGTTGTAAGATCAAGGACTGAACCTTACGGAGATTAAGCTATACACCTTGATTGAGATGTGCAAGTGTGTGGATGGAATGAAAGATGATTCCTAATTTTTGTGGTATTTTTGGGTCTCCATGCATCATTACATGCTCTCTTTTATTGATGAATGAGATGAAGAAATGATGGGCTATCGAAGAACAACTAAAACTATTCTCTCATTTTTTTTTGAACGGGGATCTAAGACTTTTCCCGTTTGCCTAAAAGAGTGATAAATCTTCTAACTATAACAATCTCTCTCTCTCTCTCTTTTTTCTTTTTTTCTCTTTCTTTTCTTTTCTTTTTTTTCTGACTAAGAACATAGCCCAAAACTTTATTGATGGTTAGGATGAGGTGGAGAGAGATGTCATGATGAACAATGCATGGAGAATTTTGCAAACTACAAGAGAGGGGTGCGCGATCCTCAGGGTAAGGGTCGGCATTTTTATTTGGTGAAAAAAGTGGTGTGCAACTCTTAGTGTAAGAGTCGGCGGAAGATGAAAGGTGCATGTTGTGCGCAACTCTCAGTGTAAGAGTTGGCGTTTATTTGGTGGGTGCAAGTGAATCTCAATCATGGGTGTAGAGTCATAATCTCGCATCGGTAACAATCCGACCGAACTCAATGTACGAATAAGCAGCGTATGAAGGTTCTTATTCTACAGATAAATCATATGGCTCTGGTGGGTATTTTGCGATCATTGAGGAACTATTATTTTGAATTTTTTTTTCGAAACAAAGACTCCGAATATCAGGTTTTCTCAAAGGGACGTTTTATTGCTGTGGTCTAAGTCACTATATCATATCGCGCAATAACCTAGATGAGAGTAATTGTATGCAACCCACTAAATCAAGTTTCTAGAGCATGATAATGTAAAGCCGATAAACCCAAATATTAGAGAAAACTCTATTCTAGACAAGTACAAACGAGACATAAAACAGAGCAACCAATCATTTCAATATGGGTGGAACTAAACATTTCATAGCACATATATGGAATGGAATTATATAAATTATTATTTTTTTATGCAAGAAACTTGAATTTAAACATGCTAAAAGAAAATAAAAATAAAATTACGAGAAAGTAAATATGCAATGCAAAATACCTCAATGGGGGTCCTCCCCCAAACTTAACCTGAAGCTCATGGCCCAGGGTTGTATCCCTGGGACCTCCAATAGGCCCTCTGCTCCTCCTGCTGGATGCGGAGGCTCTCGGCAAGAGCGTCGAACCATTGCCCGTGCTGCTGCTGCCACTGGGTCGTCGATTGCATGAAGCCGCCCAGGGTGTTCCTGATGTCGTTCGTCTGGATCTGCAGCTGTCCAATGCGGGCGTTGACTGAGGCCAACGTCGGCTCCTGCTTTGGTGGTGGCGAGTCGACAGTGTACCGCCTCTGTCGCTCCCACTCGTCGATCCCTACATCGGGCCATGTCCCCTCAGCGGTCTGTGTTGGCTGGGGGTACTGCTCCCACCCCGAGTAACCTGCGTAGCCCTGGTAGGCCTCCCATCCACCATAACCAGTGCTGGGGAGGCTGTACAGGAGCATCTGGCTGAGCAGGGGAGTCAGGCTGTGCATAAGCCTCAGCCCTTCCTCTAGTGACTCTCGGAGTCTGTTCTTCCCTGCGTGCTTCTTCTATAGTCTTCAAATCAAAGGTGAGCACGTCACAGTTATATAAATAGAGATCCGGGTTAGGTAACCGATCTTATTTACATAATCGGCAAAGAAGAAACAGATATGATCTTTCCCATCGGCCTTCAAAGTGTGCCCTTGGGTTAGGGCACGCAAATCACAAATCGGCCGATCAAGGGGAATGTACTCAACATCGTTACCATCTAATGCTCCTACGGCATTGGCAATGCGAGTAATTAGAGAGGTGCAATCGATAGCATAAGACTTCTTAACTATGTCTAGCCAGTGGAGGCACAACTCCCGTACAGGAGCGGCCTTGAATTTGTGAACTATGGCATAGAGAAGCTTAAGTTCTACAGAATGCACCCATCTAGTCCTGCCAGCAGGAAACAAAGTCATGGAAATCCAACGATGCATGAGTCTAAGGGTAGGGTGTTCGATCTGCATGTTCAGGGGTTTGAAAGGTCCAACTTCTACCCTACCCGAAATCTTCTCCCAAAAAGAGTTGCGATCAAAACCAGGGATAGATGTATCTAGCTTAACTGCACACTTATAGTGAAAGCCTAGATGATGAGCGAGTTCCCCCCAAGTAAGAGAATATTCCGTGCCAAACAAACGGAAGAAAATACGCTCATCATCATAATCAAGTGTGCAAAGAAACTGGATGGTCACGAGACGCGAACCTTGCTCATCGACGGGCTCGAAGTTTTCCCAACCAACCGCCTTCCAAATGGTTTCGAAGTCGGTGTCCATACCTATTTTCTCGATGAGGTTGGCGTCGTAGATCATCGTGTGGTTGAAGAGCCGATCCTTGAGGCGATGGTACCTCTGCAGCTCCTGCTCTCCCTCCAGGTCGAGGTACGAGGCATCGACCGTGTAGATCTCCTCGGGCTCGGGGGTTGCGGGCGCCGCCTCCTCGGCTATTTCGGGCTCGTAGGGGGCACCTTGGTAATAGCTCGAGGCCTCACCGTACCCCCACGAACTGTAGTCGCTCATGGCGGACTACGTCGGTGGCTAGCTCTCGGGTGCGAAAGAACTAGTGGAAGTTGATTTTCCACACCCGAAACTAGCTCTAACTCTTGCTCTCTTGCTCAAAGATAGCTAGTGGAAGCTTGTTGTGTGGGAAGTGGGGGTGAAAAAGAGTGAGAGATTGAGAATGGGAGGTGGTTTGAGCACCCCGGCCACCCCCTCCTTTTATAGCCGGAATAACCAGCAGCAAGGGGGAGGGGCAACGGCTAAGAGCCGTTGGCCGCCGGCCCAGGCCCCACCTCGGCAGGCCTGGCGTGGCCGGGCCTCGGGCGCGCGCGCCCAGGTGGGCCCCGCTGACGCCCTGCCTTGGCCGTTGGGCACCAACGGCTAGCCCTTGGCGCTAGCCGTTGGTGATCCTGCCCCGGCCTTTTGAAAATATTTTTTTTCTAAAATAAAATCTTCTCTCTTCTTTTTTTTTCAGAGAAGAAGTTTTATTTTATTCTCTTCTTTTTTTTCTCTTTTCTTTTTTTTTTTGAGTAGCAAGAAAGTACTTACCGACCTGCTTTTGTCGGTGCTCTTATTTCTCCCCCCCCAAGCTTGCTTGGCTTAACAGGGGTGACCAAACCCTGTTGCGACCATGTTCACTGACTCGGGCGGGACCTCAGGTTGCCCTGGGATCCTGCTCGTGTTAGCGTTTGTTGGGATCGCTGCGGCAATCTGGCCGAGCTGGGTCTCTATCATCTTGTTGAAGCTCAACTGGTTCTTGACCGCTGATGATAGGCCCTCTATCTTGTTATTCATATTCTCCAAGATCTTGTCATTTTGGATCATCTTTTTGGTGAGATTTTCGTTGATCTTGGCTTGGCCGTAAACCAGGTCCTTCAATGAAGGTTGATTCGAATTAAACCCGGAGGTGTAATTCGAATTACCTTGGAATGGAGGATGGGACTGGTTATTCCAGCCATTCCCTCCTCCTTGCTGCTGGCGAAACCCATTGTTGAGGTAGGCAGCCTCTTCACGGGTCTCGGGGCAGTCATTCCCCGAGTGTCCAGCTTCACCATAGACCTCACACGTCATGCGAGCGTCCATGGCGTTGACGGTGCCGGATGCATCATTGATGGCACCACCGTCAATCTTCTTCAGGAGTAGGTCTATTTTTGCGGCAAGCATATCCGCCTCCTTCACGGTACGCATGCCTTTTTGTCCCTTGGTGGGAGCGCGGTCCTCCCCAAGCTTGGTTTTCTATCATTTTGTTGATCGGTGCGTGGCACCGTCAACGATCAATGATAGAAAGGCGCGCCCGCGCTACGGCGTCCAGTGCCCCTTCGACATGGGTGTTAACCCGTTGTAGAAGTTCTGGGCACTGCCAACTTTCCATCCCATGGTGAGGGCATTCCTGGATGTACTCCTGGAGCCTCTCCCATGCCTCGTGGATGGGTTCCAGCGGACTTCTCGCTGGAAGTTGGCGATTCTTCCCGCAGGGCATTGGTTTTGCCCATGGGGAAGAACTTAGCGAGGAACGCGGTGGAGCACTTGCTCCATGTGTCAACAGCGGCCTTGTCCTTGTAGAACCAGGTCTTCGCCTTTCCCACTAGGGAGAAAGGGAAGAGCCTGAGCCTGATCGCATCAGGTGCGACATCTTTGATGACGATGGTGTCGCATATCCCCAAGAAACGCTGAAGATGGGCGTTGGTGTCCTCACTAGGCAGTCCACAGAATGAACTTGCCTGCACCATGGTAATGAGCCCAGTCCTGAGCTCGAAGTTCTTGTCTCCCAAGTTAACAGCGGGCCCAGTGGGCACGTTGGCAACATTGGGGACAGAGAACTCGCGCAGGGACTTGGCCATGGAGTGCGGCGTAGCAGGTGCGGTGTTGACTGGTTTATCTATCGGCGGAGTAGCAGAAGAGGAAATGGCACGAGTCCTCTTCCTCCTTAGGAGTGCCTCCGGATTTGAATTGAAATTTTCCGGCAGAGAGAAACCGGTCATGCACTATCCTGTTTTCATCCACAATAGGAGAAAACATAAAATTTAGCCTGTATAGACATTGTCGTTTCTCATTTTATATATCATATGCATATCCATGCTGCTAGATCCTTACCTTCCATGCCTTCCCCGGCAACGGCGCCAGAAATGCTTGTTGGCATTTCTTAGCGCGATTACCAAAATAGACTTAGAGCCCAATTCTGATAACAACGCCAGAAATGCTAAATGACTTTACTCGGCATATTTACTAGAAACTGGTTCTAGCAAATACGCAAGTGTTGCCAAGAGATAGATCACATCCTAATAGATAAATATCCGCAAGCGCACGGATCTATCGTCGCAAAGATTTAACCCGGAAGTATTCGGGGTATCGTTCTTTATAATTTCCCAAAGGAAGGCATGGGGTAGTTAAGTATTCTAGCATGGGTATGAATACGATATCTAGCATGAGGAGAAACCGACCAATGTGCTATACAGGGGTAAACATACTGTAGTTTGGATAGTGGACACACACTTAGAGCAACCTCAAAGGAATAAAGGTAAAATAAAGAATAAAGAATAATCTACGCGGAGCAGGCAGGTCCTATATAGTCAATGCTAGAATAGCTAATTCCACATGTTATACAAGTCAAGACCGACTATAGACTAGGAATATGGGGAGACCGCGGCAACCGGGTCCGCCAATGGCGGCATTTACGAACTCCTACTCAACATGCGAACGTGGGGATTACAAAGGACGGACAGGGTTGTCACCACCGCCGCCTACCACCTCAACTGTGGCATGCCGACATATCCGAAGGTTCCCTCGCACCCGGACACCACGTCCGCATACTAAGGAGCTACCTACATCCCCCCAGGACTCCCACCCTACGGATGGACGAGCTAGAACATAGGCAAGCCCAAAGGCACATCGAACCGCTATTCCTCTTCTACAATCTAATCTAAACAAGTAAAACATATGAATGATGAAGAACAATGTAGAACACGATGAACAACTCTCACAAGAACTATGGCCTAGTTCTTGATCATCGAATATATCGTGCACTAGACTATACTCTAGTTCATATGCAAGACTATATAAATGTAATGAGAACTTGACTAGGGAAGAACGCTCCATAGATTTATACCAAGAGTGTAGCTTTTCTTCCTGGAGACAAGCTCTCCAAGTAGCTTTGCCTAGCTCCAATGGACTAATGCTAAGACTAAGGAACAAGTATGAGGAAGTGAGATGGCTCCAAATGGTGTGTGTTAAGGTGGGGGGCCTCTCCTCTTCATTTATAGGGCGCTAGAGGCGGTTCAGGGGCATTGAGGTAAAATAACCAGTGCAACCATCATCCCCTAGATGGAAGGAGGCAAACCGCCTTGGCCGGGCCCACCTGGCGGCAGGGCTGGCGCGGCCGCGCCCCGGGCGCGCCCGCGCCTGGGTGGCGCCGCCCCCTGACCGCTTTTGGCGTGTGGGCCCGGGCCGTCCTCTGGGCCGCGCTTTTGCTGGTGATTTGGCCCACTTCGACCCTGAGGTGGGCTACCTTGTTTCCTTTGCCATTTTACGCCTTTCGGAAAGCGCCTTTTTATTCTCGAAAATTCCTCGCACTTGGTGTATATTCTCGCAAAACAATATTTTCTCCAAGCACGGGTGGAACTAGGTCAATAGTAAAGATATATGTGAAATAAAATATTTATTTCCCCCATAATGACCTATAGTTGGCGGGTAGAAATCTGAGTTAAGGACCGCCAACAGAGCTCAAGGCCGTCATATGGCCCAAGAACTTCCGTACCTCGGAGATCCGGACATACGATGGCAAAGCAAACCCAGGACATTGGATCATGCTCTACGAAGTTGCCGTCCGAGCAGCTGGAGGCAATGAGTACGTCATGGCAAACTGTCTCCCTGTCATGCTCGGCAACACGGTCACCTCGTGGCTGCTCCAGCAACAACCTGGATCAATCCACAGCTGAGCACAGCTCCGCCAAATCTTCGTCGAAGTCCACTTGCGTCCAACCAGGGACCAAGTACGCATTAAAGCAGGTCCGCCTTTGCCCAAGAGAGTCCCTATGACAGTACACTCAGCGTTTCTCAGATGCGTGGAACCATGTACCAGAAATCTCTCAGGAGACCGCCGTCGAAGCATTCATAGACGGACTGGTCCAACCACGCGGCCGAGACCTCCAAAAGGCTCTTCTCCTGAAGCAGCCGAAAACCATGGAGGAACTCCTCAGCGTCGCGCACGACTACGCGCTCCTGGACGACGGCCTAAACCAAGGCGGTGATGGCCCATCGAACTGCAACTACCGTCGAGATAACAATTCCGACGACGAAAGCGATGCCGACCGACCACCACGTCGCTAGGCCGAGCGCCGTAACAACCAGCGCTTCAACCGCGGACCCGGCCCCCATCACGGAGAACGCAATTTCGGGCGTCGGGGGCAGGACAGCTACGGTGGCGGCAAGCGCAACCGGAACCGCAATGACGATACCGTCAACGCGGTCAAGGGACAGAAGCCAGTCGGGGATGAAGTGCTCGACAAAATCTTTGCCCAGGACTGTCCTCGGCATCCTGGCAAGGGTCACTCCATGGGCGGCCGGGTCTTGACGGACGCACTCATCAAGTTCGCCGCCAACAAGAGGCCTCGCCCTAACCCCAAGGCCAAAAACAAGCCCGCCGACCAGCCGGAAGAAGAAGAAGAAGAAGAAACACAGGAGGCCAATCCTTGGCGTGCTTTCAGAGAGCCCGAGAGGAATGTCGCCGTGATCTTCGGCGGGAAGGTTGGGCTCGAAACCAGCCGCGATAGAAAGTTGCTGACTCGCGCTATCATAGCGATGCAAGAACCTGATGGCCTCGTTGCTGATGTCAAACTACCAGCTTGGTCCGAGCAGCCCATATCTTTCAGCCGCAAAGATATGTGGGCATGCATCCCAAATGCCGGATGCTTTCCACTGGTCCTCGACCCAGTGATCGACGGTATCCGCTTCGAGAAGGTGCTCGTCGACGGTGGCAGTGCCCTGAACATCCTGTTCTACCCAGCTTTCAAAGAGCTCCGCATCGCACCGGAAAAACTGCAGCCGTATGACATGCCTTTCTGGGGCATCATGCCCGGAAAGCCTTCTCACCCACTCAGGCAGATCACCCTCGACGTGCAGTTTGGCACCAAGCAGCACTTCCGCACCGAGCACATCACCTTCATCGTAGCTGACTTCGAGGGGACCTACCACACCATCCTGGGCCGACCAGGCATCGCCAGGTTCATGGCAGTCCCCCACTATAGCTACTTGGTGTTGAAGATGCCCACCGAGCAGGGAATACTTTCCCTACGTGGCAACGTCTTTATGGCTCGAGAGTGCGAGACTGCCGCTTATGCCGCAGCAGAATTCCAAGACCTACAACATGCTCTGTAGCACACCAGTTTAGGGGTCGAAGACGCACCACCCGCAGAGCTCGAGCCACCTGTTGGATCTGGTCGACGCCCATCCAACAAGGTGAAGAGTGCAAAGACGGTCAGCCTCTCCGACGATGACCCGTCCAAGGTCACCAAGGTCGGAGCAGAACTGGATCCCAAATAGGAAGACGCGCTCGTCCAGTTCCTTCGGGACAACATCAGCATATTCGCATGGAAACCCCCCGATATGCCTGGTGTTCCCACGGAAAAGGCCGAGCACTACCTCAACGTCAAGGCGACTGCTAAGCCAGTCAGACAGAAGATGCGCCGGTTCGCCCGCGACCGCAAGGAATTAATTAGGGTAGAAGTAGCCAAGCTCTTAGCAGCTGGTTTTATCAAAGAAGTGTACCACCCGGACTAGTTAGCCAATCCGGTGCTTGTTCAAAAGAAGAATAAAGAGTGGAGGATGTGCATTGATTATACAGATCTCAACAAACACTGCCCCAAGCAGGCATTCAATCTCCCTCGAATCGACGAGGTCGTAGACCGCCGGTTGCGAGTTGCTCTCATTTCTTGACTGTTACTCCGGTTATCACCAGATAGCCCTTAAAAAGGAGGACCAAGAAAAAACCGCTTTCATTACCCCCTTCGGTGCTTTTTGTTACACGACCATGGCATTCGGTCTCAAAAACGCTGGAGCGACCTACCAACGGGCTATCCAGTCCTGCCTCGAGAAAGAGATCGTCGACGATCTCGTAGAGGCCTATGTAGATGACGTGGTAATCAAATCAAGAAAGGTGGATACTTTGATCGCAAATCTTCAATGCACCTTCGACAAACTCAACGAGTTTCAGTGGAAGCCAAACCCAAACAAGTGCGTTTTTGGAGTCCCATCCAGTATCCTTCTCGGCCACCTGGTCAGCCAGGAAGGCATCAAGCCAAACCCCGAGAAGGTGGCCGATGTCTTGAAATTACGACCACCCCGGTGCGTCAAAGACATCCAAAAACTCATAGGCTTCCTAGCCGCCCTGAGCAGATACATCTCTCGAATGGGCGAAAAAGGACTTCCCTTTTTCAAATTACTCAAGACAAAAGATAAGTTTGAATGGACAGAGGAGGCCGACCAGGCCTTTAAACAGCTCAAAGCCTACCTCACCTCTCCCTCTCTCCTAACAGTCCCAAAACAGGACGAGGAGTTGCTCCTATACATAGCCGCGACAACCAACGTGGTCAGCACAGTGTTAGTCGAGCGTGAGGAAGAAGGACATGTCTATGGAGTCCAGCGCCCCATATACTACATAAGCGAAGTGCTCAGCGAGTCCAAGCAGCGATACAACCAATTACAAAAGCTCTTGTATGCACTCCTGATCACCAAGCAAAAGCTGCTCCATTACTTTCAAGCTTTCAAGATTGCAGTAGTAACCAATGTACCACTCGGCAACATCCTTCGCAACCGCGACGCCAGTGGTCGGATCGTGAAATACGCGCTGGAACTGTCCGAGTTCACGCTCTAGTTCCGTAGCTGGAGAACGGTGAAGTCACATGCCCTGCCTGATTTCATCGTGGAGTGGACGGACCTCAGCCTTCCTCTCGCCGATTCAAGTGCCGAGTACTGGACAATGTACTTTGACGGCTCTCTAAAAATTGACGGTGCTGGGGCTGGTGTCTACTTTATTTCTCCTTCAAAGGACACAATAAAGTACGTCTTACGTATCCATTTCAAAGCATCTAACAATGTTGCCGAGTACGAAGCAGCCTTACATGGCCTTCGTATCGCAGTTGAACTTAGCATCAAGCGGCTCATGGTCTACGGGGACTCGCGTTTGGTCATCAAACAAGTCAACAAGGACTGGGACACAGTCCATGAAAAGATGGACGCCTACGTCGCCGAAATTCACAAACTTGAGAACAAGTTTTACGGCGTGGAATTCATCCATGTGCGCCGCGAAAAGAACGTAGGAGCCAACAAATTGTCCGAACTGGACTCAACACGCGCCAAGTTGCCTCCTGGTGTTTTCGTTCAAGATCTAATAAAACCTTCGATCCCTGATCAGGTTGAACATACACCAGAACCTACCTCAGTGGTCAGCTACTGTTGGCATTTCTTAGCGCAATCACTAGAATTGTTACATCCCAGTGGTCACGCCAAGAAACACCAGGATTGATAGTCGTGTTCTAAAGATATTATTCGCAAGCGCACGGATCTATCATTGTAGCATTTCACCCGAAAGTATTTCAGGGTATCGTGATTTATATTTTCCCAAAGGATGGCATGGTGTAAAATAGCTCTAGCACATGGATATGGTACTTCACATCATCGAAATAAGTCTTAGTACTATGCAGGGGTAAGATAAACGGTAATTTGAGGATAGTGGACACACACTTGGTCTTCACTCAAGGATAAAAAGAAATAAGGAATAAAAGAAATGGAAAGAATAAATAATAAATCTACTGGAGCTGGTTGGTCGTATGTTGCTAAGCGAAGATTAGCTAAGTCACACGTTAAATAGAGTTAGAGGCAAGTCAGAGCCTAAAGTAATAGGGAGACCCCCGCAGCTGGTCTGCCAGCCGATAGAGGCATTTACGAACTCCTACACGACATACGGACGTGAGGGATTACAAGGGACGGACGGGCTGTCACCACCGCCGCCTACCCTCAACCGTGGCATGCCGTCATATTCGAAGGCCCCCTCGTATCCGGACACCACGCCCTCATACTAAGGAACTACCTGTGCTCCCCCAGGACTCCCACCCTACAGATGGACGAGCTAGAACACAGGCAAACCCGAAAGAACATCGAACCGTTACTCCACTCTCCTCAGAGACTCTAATCCTATAGAACATATGAACGATGAAGAACAGGGATGAACAAGCTATGAACTGATCATATGAACTAGGCTCTAGTTCATATGCACCATCGTGAACATGATCAAGACTATGCTCTAGTTCATACACTAAGCAACATACAAAATACAAGAACTTGAACAAGGAAGAACACTCCATAGAGATTTACCAAGATGTATCTCTTCTTCCTAGGAGACAAGCTCTCCTTGGTAGCTTTCCTAGCTCCAACTACTACTAGCTCTAGGCTAAAGAACAAGTGGAGGTGAGGGAGAGAGAGACCAAATGAATTGTGTGTGTAGAGTGAATTTCTTCTCCCCTTTTATATGTTGATGAGGTCGATTCAGGGGCTGATTTGGAAAGAACACCCCGCACCGACCTCCCTTGGCATTTAATGTACCGCCTCCAACCGGCCTGCCCCACATGGCGAGAGGGGGTGGCGCGAGCGCGCCAGGGTGCCACCTCCCTCTGACCGACTTTGGCCGGTGGGCCTCCCCTGGTGAGTGGGCTTCGGTGTTGAGGTGTTTTGGTCCATTTGGGTTCCCGAAGTGGCCCATCTCCATTTGGGGTGGTTTGGCGCTTTCCAGAAAGCGCCTTTTCGATGTTTAATCCCTACACTTTTATATGATTCCTGCAATGACAGTATATTTCCTAGTGCACGTGGATTTGGGTTAGTTGCACATGTATATGCATATAGGAATATATAATTCACCCTTTTTCTTGTCTAATTGGCGGTATAAAATCGTCGATAAGGACCGCCAACAAGATCCCCCAAGCTTACCCTTTGCTCGCTCCGAGCGAAGCTTTTTAGGTTGTTGATCAGGAGTTGCTACTATGCCGATCATGAGTCAAGTGTACCAAGCATATAAGCAAGATTTCTACCAGAATTTTAATAAATCGGCATGACAGCTCACCCTGTTATTATCTCAAGACAGAATGGGGCTTTCCAGCCTTCTCGCGTCTTGGGAAATTGCAAGGCAGAACAGATTCACAAGTGTTGCTTATCATCTACCCAAGATCAACCAAGTCTCCGGAGGTTTTGAAAGTTTTGTAAAAGAAACTCAAGTTCCTCGAATGATTCTCTCAATCGCTCAAGAGTGTTTGTACCTCACCAAAGGCATTGTGTTGCCTTTCTATCTAACCTACTACTATGGCTGAGAGTGGAGTTTTGGGTAGGTATGAAAGGTGGCTATGCTTTGATCACAAAGATTTGGTGAAGTCAAGGAACGAACCGTCCGAAGATTAAGACCATACACTTTGATTGAGATTTGTGCAAGTGTGTGAGGGTGAATGATTCCTATCTCTAAATGTTTTTGGTACTCCAGGCATCATGACTCCTCGTTATTGGTGGAAGGGAAATTTGAGAGAGTAAGGGCTTGATTTGGAAAAACTAAGATCTTTTCTTTTCTTTCTTTCTTTTCTCTTTTTTTTTGAACGGGAGACTAACTGGGATTCCCGTTTGTCTACTTTGAAGTTTTATTGTTGCCTCTTGGCAATCATCATCATTATTTTCTTCTTCTTTTTTTTTTGATCAAGAGATGCTAATGCCCAATACTCTCTTTTAGGTATGATGGAGGTTTTTGGCGAGAGGGAGTCATGACGAAGGACGAGGAGTAGTTTTTGATGAATGATGAATAAGGGATGCGCGATCCTCAGTGTAAGGGTCGGCATGCTTTTGTTTTGAAGGAGGTGCGCAACTCTAGGGTTAAGAGTTGGCATATTTGGGTGGATTGGATGAGAAGTTATGTTGCGCGACTCGCAGTGTTCGGATCGGCAAAATTATTTGGTGGGTGCAAGTGAATCTCAATCGTGAGTGTAAGACCATAATCTTGCGGAGGTTACAGACTTCTAGTGATCAAGCATCATATGACAATTGAGTTTTGAAAGAGTATTGACAGCTACGTCATATGGCCTTGGTGGGTATTTCAAAATCATTGAGGAACTTTTGTTTTGATAGTTTTGAAAATAAAAACTCCGGAAGTCAGGTTTTCACTCAGGATAGAGTCATAGCGTTGCTCGTGGCACTAAATCGTACCCGGCAATGACTTAGACAGGATCTAGCCTATGCAACCCACTAAGCTCAAGTTTTCAAGGGTAAGACATTTAAGCCAATAAACTCAAACTTAGGAGAAAGCCTGATTATAAACAAGGTACAAGCGAGTCATGAGACAGAGCAACTTTTCATCATTTCAACAAGGGTTGAATTAAATATTTCTAATACGCATATGTATAGGAAATGACAAAGCATTATTTTTTTTATATGCGTAAGTGTTAGTATGGTACATACCTCTTATTGGGGGTCCTCCCCCAAGCTTGCTTGGAAACGGGGCCCCTTGATTTTTATTCTGAGGTAACAAATTATTTTATTTTATTTTGAGTCTGTCGTCAGAACTCCCTTATGATCGAGGGCCATCCTGCAGGGTTAGCTCATAGCATACTACCAATATTCCTACTAGTAATCTGTCTCAATGATCGACAAGTCGACCAAGGTAAACTAGCAACCTAAGCACCATGCTCAAGCTACTAGTTTATGGAACATGCTAAGCTTGAACATGTTCCAAAACATCAAACTAAGCGGGAATAGGGGTAGCAAGATAGAATTTTATTTGACAGACTAGGCAAACATAAATAGAATGAAATACTTATAAAAAGATAACTTACCGATTATCCTGTCGGTCAGGGCTCACAGTTTATAGTCCGTGAAGCGAGACTTTCTCCTGCTCAATTTGAGCTTGATGATGAGGCGTTCGTCGCAGGAGAGGTAGACGGGGACGCCTACTTGGGCCTCCACACCATTTTTGGTGGTGTGGTGATACTTGGTGAGGATGGTGGTTGATCAGTTTCTTTTGTAGGTGCTTGCATTTTCTCCACCTTCAACACTTTTATTTCCTCTTTAGGGACCAGTTTTGGTCCCCCAGAGGTTTTGAGTGGAATTGGTTTTGCTTTGGGTTCCACTCTTTCTTGGGCCGAGCCTTGCCCTTATCTTTCTTCTCTTTCGGGTTGCGCAGAACGGCTTTTGATTTTGTTTCTTTTGTAGGAGCCTTCTTTCTTCCTTTCTTAGGAGCTCTTTGCTCCTTCTTTTCTTTGGCTCTGTTCTTTCTTTTTCTTCTCGTTTTTGTTCCCGGGTACCCCTTGCTTTCTGCGGCTCTGGCCTTTGTTCCCAGATAATATTGGGAATTTGATTCGCACCAAGAGGTCGGATTTCAACTTCCGTGACCTCTCTTGTAGTTGGCTCATACTTGATGCGAATCATGTTGCACTCCTCCGTCTTCCGTGGTCGGAAGTGGAACTTCTCCTCACTCCCATTGATGTTGAACCGGATCTCTCCAGCTCCAACATCAATCTGCGCTCCAGCGGTACTGAGGAATGGTCGCCCCAATATAAGTGGTGATTCTTTTGTGGCCTCCATGTCGAGTACCACGAAATCCACTGGGACGAAGTATCCTCTAATCTTCACAGGAATATCTTCAGCTATTCCCGCTGGGTAGCGTAAGGAGGAGTCCGCTAATTGGAGTGTGATCGTTGTTGGTGACAGCCTTGTATAATTCAACTTGTCAAATACCGTCTTGGGCATGACACTGACGCTGGCACCAAGATCACAGAGTGCGTGGTCAAACTGCTGCCCTCCAATGGAGCAAGTGATAGTGGGGCAGCCTGGGTCCTTCTTCTTTTCTAGTAAATCATTTAGGATTGCCGCACTACACTCTTCTGTGAGTTTGACCACAGCTGTGGATGGCAGTGGTCGCTTGTTGTTGATGATATCTTTGATGTACTTGGCGTAGGAAGGTACATGTAGGACGTCCATGAGCGGAACACTCACATGTACTTTCTCGACCATCTCAACAAACCGAGTGAACTGATCATTCACAGCTTGCTTTCTTGTTCTTGTGGCGAATGGCAGGTGTGTTGTATCTGGATAATCCAGGGTCATCCCTGATTCTGTCTCGCCTTGTGGTTCAGGCGATGAAGGTTCTTCTTGCTATAGTGCTGCTTGTTTCCTGGCTGCTTGTTTAGGATATGGTGGATCACGAGTGGCCTTACCGCCTCTCGTGGTCACAGAATTCACATTCTCAAAAGTACTAGCAGCTTGATCCGAAGTTTTACCAGTTGGATCAACAGGAACATCAGAAGCAATCTGAGCTAGCTGTCTTTCTATCATCTTATTAAAGCTTAACTGATTCTTGACCGCAGAAGTCAAACCTTCTATCTTTGTACTGATGCTCTCTAGGATTTTGTCATTGGCCAGCATCTTTTTGGTGAGGTTTTCGTTGATCTTTGCTTGGCCAAGGACTAAATCCTTGAGAGTAGGTTGATTCGAATTGTAATTCGCGGAGTAGTTCGAATTACCTTGATACTGTGGATGGGACTGATTGTTCCATCCATTATTACCTCCCTGCTATTGACGATACCCGTTATTGATGTAAGAAGCTTCTTCACGGGTTTCGGGGCAGTCATTCCCCGAATGTCCATCATTGCCACAGACCTCGCACGTTATGCGAGATTCTATGGCTTTGACAGTGCCGGATGTATCTCCAGCGGCTCTCTCGTCAAACTTTTGCAAGAGCAGGTCTATCTTTGCGGCTAGCACTTCCGTCTCCTTCACGGGATGCGAGCCTTTTTGTTGCTTGGGTGGGGTTCTTTCTTCCCCCCAAGCTTGATTTTCTACCATTTTGTTGATTAACGTCGTAGCGTTATCAACAGTGAGTGATAGAAATGCGCCTCCAGCCACAGCGTCAAGATGCCCTTTTGAGATGGGCGTGAGCCCATTGTAGAAGTTTTGGAGCACCAGCCATTCCTCCATCCCATGATGAGGACAGTCCAGAATGAAGCTTTGGAGCCTTTCCCAAGCTTCAGGAATGGGTTCCATCTGCGTTTGCTGGAAATTGGCAATTCTTCCCCTCAGGGCATTTGTTTTGCCATGGGGAAGAACTTTGCAAGGAATGCCGTGGAGCATTTGCCCCACGTTCTCACAGCCTCTTTGTCCTTATAGAACCACTGCTTCGCCTTCCCTACGAGGGAGAAGGGAAACAACCGGAGAGTGATGACGTCGCCTTCAATGTCCTTGATGACGACAAGTCACGAGCTCCAAGAAATGCTGCAAGTGAGCGTTGGCATCCTCATTGGGGAGTCCGCAAATGGAATCCCCGCACCATGGTGATCGAGCCGAGTCCTTAGCTCAAAGTTCTTGTCCGCCACGTTGACAACGGGCCCGGTGGGCACGTTGGCAACAACGGGACGAGAATTCGCGAAGAGTCTTCCGAGCCATTGGGATGGTCGTTGATGGTGCGGAAATGACCGGTTCGGTTGCCGACGGGGTAGCGAAAGAAGGAGTAGCTCTAGGCTTCTTCTTCCTTAGGAGTGCCTCCGGATTTGGATGGAAATTGTCCGCGGGGAGAAACCGGACATACACTATCCCGTTTTCACCCACAATAGGAGAAAACATAAAAGTTAACCTGCATAGACTCGGACTATTTCTAATGAAGTTATATCCATGCCATGCTAGATTATTTTAACCAATGCCTTCCCCGGCAACGGCGCCAGAAATGCTTGTTGGCAATTCTTAGCGCAATCACTAGAATTGTTACATCCCAGTTGTCACGCCAAGAAACGCCAGGATTGATAGTCGTGTTATAAAGATATTATCCCCAAGCGCACGGATCTATCATTGTAGCATTTCACCCGGAAGTATTTCAGGGTATCGTGATTTATATTTTCCCAAAGGAAGGCATGGTGTAAAATAGCTCTAGCACATGGATATGGTACTTCACATCATCGAAATAAGTACTTCACATCATTTGAGGATAGTGGACACACACTTGGTCTTCACTCAAGGATAAAAAGAAATAAGGAATAAAAGAAACGGAAAGAATAAATAATAAATCTACTGGAGCTGGTTGGTCGTATGTTGCTAAGCGAAGATTAGCTAAGTCACACGTTAAATAGAGTTAGAGGCAAGTCAGAGCCAAATGTAACAGGGAGACCCCCGCAGCTGGTCTGCCAGCCGATAGAGGCATTTACGAACTCCTACACGACATACGGACGTGGGGGATTACAAGGGACGGACAGGGCTGTCACCACCTGCCGCCTACCCCTCAACCGTGGCATGCCGTCATATTCGAAGGCCCCCTCGTATCCGGACACCACGCCCGCATACTAAGGAACTACCTGTGCTCCCCCAGGACTCCCACCCTACGGATGGACGAGCTAGAACACAGGCAAACCCGAAAGAACATCGAACCGTTACTCCACTCTCCTCAGAGACTCTAATCCTATAGAACATATGAACGATGAAGAACAGGGATGAACAAGCTATGAATTGATCATATGAACTAGGCTCTAGTTCATATGCACCATCATGAACATGATCAAGACTATGCTCTAGTTCATACACTAAGCAACATATAAAATACAAGAACTTGAACAAGGAAGAACACTCCATAGAGATTTACCAAGATGTATCTCTTCTTCCTAGGAGACAAGCTCTCCTTGGTAGCTTTCCTAGCTCCAACTACTACTAGCTCTAGGCTAAAGAACAAGTGGAGGTGAGGGAGAGAGAGACCAAATGAATTGTGTGTGTAGAGTGAATTTCTTCTCCCCTTTTATATGTTGATGAGGTCGGTTCAGGGGCTGATTTGGAAAGAACACCCCGCACCGACCTCCCTTGGCATTTAATGTATCGCCTCCAACTGGCCTGCCCCACATGGCAGAGGGGGGCGCGAGCGCGCCCCTGACGCGAGCGCGCCAGGGTGCCACCTCCCTCGGACCGACTTTGGCCGGTGGGCCTCCCCTGGTGAGTGGGCTTCGGTGTTGAGGTGTTTTGGTCCATTTGGGTTCCCGAAGTGGCCCATCTCCATTTGGGGTGGTTTGGCGCTTTCCAGAAAGCGCCTTTTCGATGTTTAATCCCTGCACTTTTATATGATTCCTGCAATGACAGTATATTTCCTAGTGCACGTGGATTTGGGTTAGTTGCACATGTATATGCATATAGGAATATATAATTCACCCTTTTTCTTGTCTAATTGGCGTTAAAAATCGTCGATAAGGACCGCCAACAGCTACCTGACCACACTGCTCAGTAACGCTAATGTTGAGGACGACGACGGTCTCCTCACCCAGCAGGGAGATGATGAAGGTACAGAGTCAGCCGACCAGGCGACACCTCCCCAGGAAGACTGGAGAGAGCCCTTTATCAAATACCTGAATGATCACCTTGTCCCGGAGGACAAAATTGCAGCCCAGCAACTGGTCCGCAGAGCCAAGGCCTACGCTATGATCAACGGCGAATTGATGCGCAAGGCACCCAGGTCTATCATATTCCAAAAATGCATCACCCAAAAAGCAGGGGTTGAGCTTCTCAAAGCCATACACGAGGGTACTTGTGGTAACCATGCAGCATCTCGGATGCTGGTCGGCAAAGCCTACTGGGCAGGGTTCTACTGGCCTACAGCCGTTACTGACGCTGAGGACTACGTACGGCGGTGTGTTAACTGCCAAATGTTCGCCAAGCAGATTCATGTCCCAGCACATGATTTACAAACCATCCCATCTGCTTGGCCCTTCTCATGCTGGGGACTGGATATGATTGGCCCTTTCAAACCAGCACCTGGTGGCCATACCAACGTCTTCGTGCTTATTGACAAATTCTCCAAATGGATTGAATACAAACCAGTCAAAAAAGGCACAGCTGAGAAGGCAGTCCAATTCCTAGACGAGGTTGTCCACAGATTTGGTGTTCCGAGCACCATAATCACTGATCTCGGCTCATAATTCATGAGTGATGTGTTCTTCAACTATTGTGATGATAGCATGATCAAAGTCAAGTACGTCTCCATCGCTCATCCGCGAGCTAATGGACAAGTAGAACGTGCTAATGGGATGATCCTCGACGCACTCAAGAAGCGAGTCTTCCAGGTTGACACGAAGCTCAAACCTGGTCGGTGGCTCAAGGAGTTATCTGTCATGGTCTGGGGACTCCGTACTCAGACCAGCCGCAATACCGGAGTCTCACCATACTTCAAGGTGTATGGCTCAGAGGCTGTCATACCTGCCGAGGTCGCTTTCTAGTCGCCACGGGTAGCCTACCACAACGAAGCCATCTCCGACGAAGCTCGAGAGGTTGACATCATTGCTAAGGAAGAGCAGGTCCTCGAGTCATGTTCTCGGACTGAGAAGTACTTAGCCACGGTACGTCGCTACTATAACCGCAACGTCCGAGGACGTCTGTTCATGGTCGGTGACCTTGTGCTCCGCCGCGTCCAAAAGACGGATGGCCTCCACAAACTTTCACCAAGGTGGGAAGGACCGTACAAAGTCAAGGCTGTCACCCGCCCAACATCGTGCCGGTTGGAGACATTAGATGGAGTTGAAGAGCCAAACTCATGGCATATAGAGATGCTGTTAACACCAGAATTTGGTCAGGAATATGACAGGTGGACCCGCAGGGAAACGGAGAGACAATTCGGCAAATGCGTATGCGGTCGGCTAATTTCCGTGTGTTCGGCAAATGATCAAGCGGTCGGTAACGGCTCCGTTTGAAGGCGAAAGAAGGAAAGATGAAGGCGACCGAGAAAGGGAAGGAGTCGTGATAGTCAAGGACTCCGATTGTGGTTAGAGTTAGCATATTTGTATCTTTCCAATTTTGTTTAGACAATTCGTAAATGTTTAGGACTCATGTTCTGTCCAGGGTATAAATATAAACCCTCGACCATTGTAATAAGGGTTCACAACCAAATCAATACAACCGGCTACGTGCCACCTTTCGAGTCCTTTTAGTCGTGTCGTCGAGTTCTTCGAGAGGGTCAATCGATCCGTCGACCTCCGTAAGTCCCGGCAACCTTGCTATCATGTCTAGTATCGTGCGGATTTAGATTATGATGCAAGTAGTCTCATCCGTTTTGCTTAGTATCGTGCGGCGGATTTAAGCTTAATGATGGGAAGTTTTTGCTTGTGCCTTGTATCGTGCGGCGGATTAAGACATGAGTAAAGATAGTTATCGGCTCTTTTAGATTTGGCATGATCTAATAGATTCATTAAGTTATCACGTGTTGCTTGCTTCATTTAATGTTTAATTATTTGCAACACTCTTTTGCCCAATCTAGATTGATACTTTTTTCGGCTTGTTGATCGTTCCTTTCATGCTTATTCAATACCGAGTAGATCAAGCTCATATAGCCGAATTAGATCGATCTAGATTGTTACGTGTTGCGGGTTCATTCACGTTAGATGTAGATAAGCCTTGACAGACCGGGTATCGTGCGGCGGATGCGAGTCTTTGGGTTACTCTAGAGCTAGTCATCCGGTGGACTAGAGATCGGTTTAACTTTGATAGGTTTCTTTTACATATTACTTGTTTGTTCCTTCTTCATGGACCCCGATTCGGCAATCTTGCCGATACGGTTACACTCACACATGTAGCGAGTATTTATAGATCTGTTAGGTAATTACGTGCTTTTAGCTCTTTATTGTTAGATTGTATCATGCGGTGGATTGATCTAGTAGTAAGGAGTGGCGTAAATTCATAGTGAGTGGTATCATGCGGTGGATTAGCTTGCTTGGGTTTATGCTCGACGGGTTTATGAAGGCTAGACGTGCGGCAGACTAGTTGGAATAGCCTATGCATGTGTTATTTAGTAGATTTACATTTATAAGTTACTCATCTTTAGTTATTAGTGCTTGATGATGCTTTAAACCTGAGATATAGTTTGATATGCTTTAATAATTTAATCTTGTTCAAACATGTCTTCATTTACCGTATTCGGCAAGTTCATTATGTTTACATCGGTTATGTTACTTTAGCCGAATGAACGCAATCTGTTGGCGAGATAGCTTCTATAGCTATGTGTCGTCGTAAGTGGCTTCGGGGCCGTAAAGATGGAACTGTCTGGTCTCACCCAAGCACGTTCCGCTTATGATCTTACCGTTTTATCCCTTGTCGATTTTCAGGTCAAATCGACGCACGCCACCGGATTTCGAGACACCGGGCACCCGATTGAAGCTAGGCTTTCCGGCTTGCCGTGTGTGTGAGACACAGTGCGCCACATTTTGTGTCAACAGATGCTCATATGCTTTTACCCATAAAGATATGTACCTTGTACTTATGATTTTTCCTCTATTAACAAAGTTCCTCTTTTTCGTTTCTCTTCTTTCCAGTTGCAATTTCTTACTTTGAAATTTTGCACCACCTTGCATACATGCGCACTGCATAAGTCACATCTAAACTTTGCGTTTTACTCGCTGAGAACGATTCGAAAAGGTCCTGCGCCTCGGTCCTCTGTCGATGTGCTACAGCTCCGCGCTACACGGCACTAGGAGATCCGGCACGCACCCTCTAATAGGTACTTAGGATCGTACCTAGTGATCCCGGCGAAACGCGCTGTTCACTAGTGCGTCCCTTTGTCACCTTGACAGAGCTAATCGCTTCGAGAGTGGACGCAAAACTTATTTGTCGACAAATTTTTCTACAAATGTTACGCACCGAGCTATGCATAATGGTAATTTATAAAAATGGCAAAATACTTATCGCCCACTTAAGTATGCCTACTAAGTCTGCATCCTAAACGGCCTTAAAAGTTTTGTTCGAGCACCCCGTGCTCAGCACCACTTACACACAAGTTTTAAATACATGTTTAAAACATGGGGCCTTACTGACCACCATCCACTTCTGCAGGGTCTTCTATCAGGGTCATGTCATCAACTAGGGCCTCAGCAGCAGGAACGAAGGTGACGCGGAGTTCCTCGGCGGCCTCGTCGGTGAGCTCCGGCGCGACCCCAAGGGCGACGGTGGCTGGATCGACCGCCTCCACCCTTGAGCGGACCACCGCCAGCGCTGTTGACACCGCGTACGTACCAGCCCGCGAGACGAGCTCCTGCAGCGCCGGCCACAGCCTCTGGCACTGGTCCGCGACCAGCCCTGCTTCGCCGGCCGGGTCCGTCGGGTGCACCTCCTCCGGGAAGACGACACGGAGAACCGGCTTGATGTGCCCGGTCATCCGGTCGATCTTCTTCTGCAGGTATGCGCAGGTGTCCTTCAGGCACTGAAACTATGCCGGCGGCGGTCCCTCGAATCTGCTACAATCAACCAATTGGTCAGCATGCACTGTTCGATCTAGTACATCGCAGACAATCCATGCAACTATTCAATTGCGCAACTTACCGGTCAGCGCAGCGATCTGCACGCTGTCCGCCTTGGCCTGCTCCTTGGCAGTTTCCAACTGCTTGGCCAGAGCGGCCTTCTCCTGCGCCAGAGCGGTGACCTTCTCCTCTAGCCCTAGTAGAGAGGCAAGATTTACATCACTTTCGTGACCTCGGGCTTTTACTCAGCAGATAAGGAAGGAACAGCCACATACCTTATTGACCCTCCATCACCTCCTTCACCTGCTGCTCCAGCGTCACCAAGGTCTCCTCCTTCTCGGCCAGCCGGTCTGGTAGACCTGCGCCTGCGCCTGCATGTTGGCCTTCTCCTCCCGGAGGACCATGCACTCCTCGTCAATCGGCGCGAACCTTTCAATGGTCCGCGCACGCTGCGCGTTGGTGGTCTGCAGGGTCTATACAAAAACAAGATGAAAATCAAAATGCATTTCATGAGCCTTCTCATCACAATGCTGTGACCAACGTACCTGAATCCAGGAGGTCAGCGTCTCCAGGGCGTCCCTGATGCCCTCCTCCATCACGACCTCAGGCACCTCATCATATGAGGTCCATTTCTCCCCCACCTTCCGAGTAATCATGATGCGATTACTAGGAAAGGTGGCGCGCGGTGCCTAAGGTTCCCTGTGGATTTCTTCCACAGGTGATGGTGGGGGACTTTTATCGCGGCCGCCTCTGCCCTTGGCTGAGCAGTGGCCCCCGGCCCCTGGTGCGTTGTCGACCCCGGCGTGGCCTACGCAGAAGGCCCCGGCCTCGGCTCTGCAGGGCGGCGGACCGGCTCCGGAGGTGGAACCACCTCCTGCTCCACCTGCTCCTCCGCCCGCGGCACCTCCACGTGTGGCGGAGCACTGGTGGCGTCCGCCTCACCCTGCTGGGGCCAAACACCCACCGCCGCAGCTGCCGTGGGTGGCATGGCTGCCGTCCCCGTCGAGCTTTGGGTAGGGCCGGCACCCGGCCGACTACATCACAGCATATTAGCACATGAACAAATTTGCCTAACTTTCAAGCAGTTATCAGGAATATGAGTACGCAGATACTTACCGGCAAAAACCGCCCTTAAACTTGGGCAGGCCACCGCTCCTTGGGGCCCCGCCTCCAGACCCTGCTCCTGGCCCGGGGACTACTCGGCACCCTGCTCGGCAGTCGCCCTGCTGCCGGCGTCGATGGGGCGGCGGCGGGTGTCGGCTTCGGCGGGGCGGCGGCCGACCTGGAGTTCCTCGGTGATCGACGTGGCGCTGGTTGAGGCGGCTTGGTACCGCCACTCCCATCACCGGCGCACGCCTGGCGCTTGCGCCCACGGTCCGCGATGGTGTCGGCGTCGTCAGAGTCCGACGACACGGGACTGTCGGGGGCGGGCCTCTTGCTGCCGCCCTCACTGCCGGCCTCCTTGCCGAGGTTCAACTTACCCCCGGTGCCGAGGTTGGCCGGCTTCTTCTTCTTCTTCATGGGGGCCTCAACAAGCACGGGGCGCTTACCCGCCGCGCGCCGTTGCCCCCTGGTGGTCGCTCCCACCAAATCATCATCATCATCATCAGGGCTGAGGTCCTCGACCTCACCCTGGTCGGTAGTCCTCGGTGGACGCCGCTGACCACGAAGGGCATCGCCCTCGGGCCACTGCTCCACTAGAACGGCTAAAAATACTGGGTGCTTCGACCCTGTTCACACAACAAGTACAGTGCTCAGCATCATACCACTGGTCAGGAACAATACCACATTTCACAGCAAATGAATATTTTTCATATTACCTCTGGTGCTGGAAAGCTAAGACGGAAGGGCTGCTGCTTGGTCGCTGGAAGAGAAGTATCCTCATTGTACTTCTCAAATAGAACCGTGAGCAGATGGTGTACCCAGCGTTCATCGGCTTTCTTCGCCGTTTCCCGTGCTGGATCCTCCAAACCGCTGTACAGCCATAGCGGATTTGTCCTCTCCTTGCACGGTTGCACACGGCGTGCCAACCACAGCCCGGCCACGAACGCCCCATTCACTTTCTTGTTGTCTATCATCTCCAGCAGCTCCTCAACCTAGACATCACCAACAGGTGGTGCCTCCGCCCACCTGGCATTGGCCTCCGGGATCTGGTGGACGTTGCACGGAACCCGCCTACAACGGCAACATCCTGGCTCATATAGAACCAGTGTTTGTTCCAGCCCTTGGGAGCGGATCCGAACTTGCTCCCCAGCCAGGATGCGGCCATTCCATCTCGGAGCCGGATGTATGTTGACGGTCGTTAAGTATCAATTTTATACCGTCAACGCAGCAAGAGAAAGGACTAATATGAGTTCACTTGTTAGATATAGGGGTTACACGACGAATTCCACGAGTTTTGGTGATTGTCTATTTCTCGGGGGTTATCGAAAAGAGAACCAAAGGAGGCCCACATGTCATGATTACATAGAGATAAAGACCGAACGGGTAAAATTGTATAATCTAGAAGACTCCAGAAGGCAAACCCTGGAAGCTGGGGCATGATGAGTTCCTTTATGATGAGAGTTCAAATTCCTACCACAGCCATATATTCATGCCTACTAGATTAGGAAAGACCCATCTGTTTATATAGATCATATTGTAGGTTTGAGTGTAGACTTTATAGGCATTGAGTGTGGTTATGCTGTGGACCCATAAGGAATTAGTCACGCAGTTAAAGTCAATACTATGTGCTCTCCATCCATTGATCTATGCTACTTCGTCCTCGAAGCACGCACCCATTTTATAAATACTACATTCATTCTCAAATGCTACTACGTTTCCTTGAAGTACCACCCACATATAGATCCATATCCACCACATATTGTGCTATCTCTACCTTAGAGACACGCACTTATGCTGCTCCTACACTGGGAGTACACATCCATTCATTCATCCAACCACATATACATACCCATTCATTTCACATCATCCAGAAAAGGTTCTACTCCTATCCTGGGAGTGAACATCTAGAAATAATCATCGCCGTTCTATTTGCCTACATACAAGCTCCAGTCATTATCATTTCAAGTTATACACTCCCTGTGCTAAAGTTTCATTTTCAGAGGATTGGTTGCTTTAAAAAAAAAGAGAGAGAGAAAGAAAAAAAAAAAGAAAGAGTAGCCAAGTCCTTCCATTCAAGAAGTTTTCAAGGTTTCCGAATAAAGGGAGTCATGTTATCCCCAAAGGAGCGAGTGTAGAAGTAGATGTTCACCAGTTGAGTACCCCTCATAATCATTTTCTTATCACCATCATCCTATCATCATCTCATCCATTCCATTTCCTCATTCACATGCACATATGACTTTATTATTATTTTAGTTCCTATTGGATCCATGTCTTAACTGTGCAATATATGCAAGTGAGTTTGAGTGTCTCCCCACCTATGAGCTCCACATAAGCCTATTAGAAAGTAGGGTAAGAGAGAGAAGGCACTTTTCACTATGCCTTAGTTCCACAAATACCACATATTGTGAGAGAAGAGAGAAGGCATACCCTACTCATGCCTTAGAAAGGATCCAAAAATACCACAAATGAGAGACTTGAAAGGTTCATACAAGGAACTCTGAGTTTTATTTCAAAACTTTTTAAAAACTTCGGGATAATAGTTGATCAAAGAGCGAGAAACATGGCGCTTGACTTGACCGTTCTATCTTTCAACTACTCAAGACCCAAGTGACGGTTACAAGCCCCATGGTGAAAGGTAATAAGTTTTGAGTCGATAGTTCACTCTAATCCAGGAGAGTTCTTGTTTGAACGCATGTGTACTTGTGAGGAGTGAAAGTATTGTAGCAACTCCCGATCCATCATCGAGTCTATCTTTGCTCGGGGACGAGCAAAAGGTAAGCTTGGGGGAGTTTGTTGACGGTCGTTAAGTATCAATTTTATACCGTCAACGCAGCAAGAGAAAGGACTAATATGAGTTCACCCGTTAGATATAGGGGTTACACCGATGAATTCCATGAGTTTTGGTGATTGTCTATTTCTCGGGGGTTATCGAAAGAGAACCAAAGGAGGCCCACATGTCATGATTACATAGAGATAAAGACCGAACGGGTAAAATTGTATAATCTAGAAGACTCCGAAGGCAAACCCCGGAAGCCGGGCCCACCGGGGGTGGCCGGTCGGCCGACCCGGGGGAGTCGGCCGACTCCCCACCTCCACCAATCGGTGGAGTCTCGTGGATCCCGCCTCCACCGCCTTTGAGGATGAATAATTATCGTCCATTTAGGTCGGTTTGATCCGAGGGCTGTGGTTCATCCTAGGGGGCTATATATTCGAGCCCCCGGCCCCCGGGTGAAACCCTAATTCATTCAAGAGTTCATTCTCTCATCGGAATCGAGAGAAGCCAGAGCCACCATCTCAATTAGAGCTCCATAGTTTAGTAGCATAGCTACATAGGAATAGATCTAGAGGGAATCAAGCCTAGCTTGGAGTCCGGATCTGTCGGAGTTCTTGGTAATTCCCCTCTACATTCTTGTAATATTCATCATTGTTCGTGATACTATGAGTAGTACTTTATTCTATTCTATTATATCGACTTGACTTTACTCTATTTGATTATGTTCTCAATTATATCGTTCTTAGTTTACTTTGATTATATGTTTAGCATAGTTGGACTAGAATTATGTTTATGCATAGGATCGTATAGCGCTTGCTCATTAGGCCAATGGGTGAGTGATAGATATTGTGTAGGCATGGTGTCTATACCGTATTTATCTCGCGATTGCACCCTATATTCCGGATCGTGAGGTAGATCGCGGGAGTGACAAGATCTGTTGAGTCCTTTGTAGCCCTTCTCCCGAGTATAGGTCTAGCAGGGAACAAACCTATTACATTGAAGTCATTGCTATGTCTCTTGTCTTTTCTGGTAATATCACTATGCATAGATGTAACCTTTTCCCGCCATGATTGCTAGATGTTCTTGCACTAATCATTGTATGCTTTGACTTTATAGTTAGAATAACATAGGATTATACCCTAGATCGTCCTAGTCCATGCTAGTGTTATAAGCTTAGAGTGCTAAGTTGAGATGGCTTATTACTATTATTTTATGTGGCTAAATGCTCTCATTTATCTTATGTCATTTATCATTCATTCCTATATTTTATGTGACACTTACCCCGTATGAGATGATCGATACGTACAACGTTAAGCTCTCCATTATAGCATGTGCATTGCTCATCACTCATTATCCAAAGTGCATTCCCTTCCCAAAGTGGTAAAAATATAAATAACGATACCTGGATTACTCCCGGTTAAAATGCTACGATGATATATTCGTGCGCTTGAACCTTCTTTATTTTAGTTGCACTTAATAGACATCAACAAGCATTTTTGGCGCTTGTTGTCGGGAAGGTTGAAAGCCAATGGATAATGAGCAGCATTGCACTACATAATGAGATTGAGCACTTGTCACCATTCTCTACTCATACAGCCTTACCCTTGTCTTTTCGTCTATTTTATATCTTATGCGGGGTAATGTATGAAAAAGACAATTCTTCCCGATAATTATATTGACGATCCGAAGCTTTATTCGGGAAAGCCGGAAGCAAGTTGAAGAAGACCAATCAATCATCATCATCAACTCAACTTGGAAGTTTGTCGGCGTAAAGTCAACCTTTCGTGCGAGACTTGACACCAGCGTTTGAAGCCATGGCGAACAAGTCACTCCGCGAGTTCTCGGCTCCAACTACGGACAACATTCGTACTGGACCAAACTGCGGACATCGAAGGAGCTTTTGAGCTCAAGCCTGCGCTAATCAACATGGTGCAAGCAAGCCGGTTAACGTGGGAAGGCCCATGAAGATGCTAGTGCTCATCTCCAACACTTTCTCGGAGATTTGTAATACATTCACTATCAAGGATGTCCCCAGAGATGCTATACTACTTCGCCTCTTCCCATTCTCACTCTTGGGGAGAGCGAAGCAATGGTTCTACGCCAATAAGGAGAAGAATCCTACGTGGGCACTATGTTCCACCAATTTCTTGGCGAAGTTCTTCCCCATGGGCAAGACAAATGCTCTTCGTGGGAAGATATCAAGCTTTCAGCAACACCATGATGAGACTGTCCCAGAAGCTTGGGAGCGCTTTCAAGATTACATCCTCGAGTGTCCTCATCATGGCATGGAGAATTGGCCGCTTATGCGTACATTCTACCATGGGCTTAGCAACAAAGACACGTGAGACGATGGATGCTGCTGCCGGAGGTGCATTCTTATCACTCACTATTCCTCAAGCCACAGCTCTTGTGGAGAAGATGGCATCCAACCAAGGTTGGAGTGAAGAAAGAACTCAGACCCGCAAGAGAGGTGGAGGAATGCACCAGCTGAAAGAGGTAGACATGCTATCTGCCAAAATGGATTTGCTAATGAAGAGGCTCGATGAGAGAGCCCCAGAGAAGAAAGAAGTCATGCATATACATGATGCTCGCATGACATGTGAAGAGTGTGGAGAGACCGGGCACACAGTGCTAACCGTCCCGAGCAAGGAGGACGTGAACTACCTCAACAACAACAACAATAATAATTACGATCGTCCTCGGCAGAATCAAGGTTGGAATCAACAGCAGAGGCCTAACTACTCGTGCAATTATTCGTGGCAACTATCAAGGTAACAAACTCCTCCTACAATAATTACAACCGGCCGCCTTTGAGAGAGTTAGTGCTTTGAATCAAGGAAAGATGATGGACAATCTGTCCAAGAAGCCGACATCAAATGACAAGGTCCTAGAGACACTCGGCAACGAATAGATGGCTTTTCCAATGCCATCAAGAGTCAACTTCGCCTTCAACAAGATACTTGAGTCACGGTACAACGGCTTGTTAACCTTGCTCCCTCCACCGGTCAAGGTAAACCGGCGGACAACCCGAAGAGCTCGAGACGCGCAAATCTTGTTGATATATTCAATGTAGAAGATAGCCGGAGTGATCCATCGAAGGGGTCATGGATTGACTCAACTCGCCAATCAAGAAGGGCGATCCGGGAGACCGGTCATTCCGATCTCCATTGGAAGTACTAACTTTAATGAGGCAATCTGTGACTTCGGTGCAAGCATCAACATCATGCCAAGAGTGATATATGAGAAGCTATTCGTATGCCCCTTAGCATACACAACCATGTGCTTACAGCTTGCGATCGGTCACTCCGTGTTCCTTTAGGAGTGCTTGAAGACATATGTGTACGAGTAGGCAACTCGTATGTTCCAGCCAGACTTCGTGGTAGTGGATACAAAGCGGTGATGAAAGGTCCCCTATCATTCTCGGGGACGACCATTCTTGAACACCGCTGGAGCCATCATGTATGCCAACACCGCCAAGATCATCTTCAACATCAAGGGCAAGAGAGAAACCTTCTTCTTCAAGAACAGTGCCGCAGTTCCTAGCACACCCTCATCGTGAACAGTGAGAAGAAGAAGAGTCCAAAGGCTAAGAAGAGCAAGAACAAGAATAAGAAGACCAAGAAGGCGAGAGACGGAAGGATGGTCACCGCAGTCCATAAGGAGCATGACCACTTACTCGGTCCCCACGTCGATCAAGAAGGATGACCCAGGTGTCCCAACCATTCAATGCTCCATCAACGAAGCTCTTTCAATAAAGCCATCTCGTGACACCGGGTCGGGCGTCAACATTATGGCCAAGGTAACTTATGAGTACCTATATGGCACTATGCCTTTGGAGCCTACCTATGCACAAATGCTGGATGGCGGACCCGGACATTCCGCTTCGTCGAAGGAGAAGTAAAGGATGTCCTCATCCAGATAGATGACCATTATGTCCCTACGAGACTTCCTAGTTATTGACATGGGAGATGACTATGATCCTCCAATCATCCTAGGAAGACCATTCCTGAACACCACCAGAGCTATCATCTATATTGGAACAGGAGAGATCCATTTCCACTTTCCCACTGAGAAGGTACGCCGCTACTTCAACAATAGTTACATAATCATTTCCAGCAACTTGGGACCCCCCGGTCTCCACCCCCTTCTTCCAGAGCACGAAGAAGTGGCAGAACAAATTGAAATGGGGGGATCCCCAAGAACATCTCGCAGTACGCGATGAAAATAAAAACGGTCAAGATGGAGTTGGGGTCTAGGTTGCATATGGAGATTGCCCACCATATGCACAGGTCCCGGAGGAACCCGTTCACCGATTGCCCCAACCCCCGAGGCACGAAGTCCTCGATCACAACGAACTCACCAGGCCTGGGGCGCGGCTCGTCCTCGCCGCGCAGTTCCCTCCAGACGCCCATCTCGCGCGGCGGCAGGAAGCCGTTGTCCGCGAGTTCCTGGAGCGACTCCTGGGAGAAGGTGGACTGGACCCACTCCTGCCCGTGCCTCGCTGGCTCCGTCCCCTTCGCCGCCTTCTTCGTCGCCCGCTTCGTCATCTTCCCGGTGGCGGTGGTGCGAGGCGGCGGTGGCGAAACCCTAGGTGGGTGCGCAGCGGCGGTTGCTGGATCTAGAGCGGCGGCGCACTAAGTCCGGCGTGAGAGCAGGAACCGGATCTCTTCGGTTGCCCCCGCCGGCGGTTGCTGTGCTCTGGATCTGGTGGTGAAATGCGCGGCGGCGGCGGTTTTCTCTGGAGCGCAGCGGATGCGGAGAGCTCAAGAAGACGCTTGAGTGCGAGTAGAAATGAATGCGGAACCCTCTCCCTCCGGCGGCGGCCGCTATTTATAGCCATCGGATGACGTCCGATTGACTTCCAGGGTTGGAACCCCTCTGACTCATGTGGACCGCTCCATTTTTTACCCTAGTGGGCCACGTCACATGGGCCGTAGACCACGTGCAGCTGACAAATTTTTACTGTTCCAGTAAATTTTTAAATGGGCCCGGATCCCTTGGCGCAGCACGTGGGCCTCATTTTTTTATCCTGGGGACTGCCCAGTCAGCTCCCTGATAGTCCTTTTTTATGCATGCCTATGTCCTTGGTCCTTGGAATTTTTTCCTATTCTGTTTCCTAAGCAGAGGATCGTAGGTATCGTGTTTGGATTTTTTCTTAAAAAATTTCAATATAACATATACAATCTTCCATCGAACTTGGGGACTACATGGGCCCACGTCACCTCGCGGTGACTTAGGGCCTACTGTTTCTGAAGTTCTGGTTGATTTCCTTACTTCGGCTCATGTTGCGCACTGCTGTGCATCTCTGCCACGAGTCAACGTGGGCCCACGTCCCAGGACGTTAAAAGAAAATTTCTTTTTCTTTTTGAGCATCATGCATCTTTCGACAAGATCAACAACTCCTTGACAAAACAGTGGTCAGAAACAGACTGCTCGGGCTACTTGCTTGGCTATACGTGGTCAGCACTACGTGTGGTCGGCAGTACGTGCTCGGCACATAACAACCAGCGCTCCACGTGGTCTGCATCTGCACTACTCGGCACAGGTCAAGACGATGGACTTTCCTCAAGATACATGGTGCTCGGGGACTAGCTGTGGGGGGTATAGACCCGGTATACCACCATAGATAGTTCCTGGGCTGCTCGGGAAGACGACCCAGACCAGATAAAGCCCAGCCCATTACCGACCAGGCTGGTGGGCTGGACTACAAGATGATGGCGTGGTTCGCAACCGACCAGGAGGTGGATCGCCCACAAGGATGCTTGTCCCGCAAGTAGACTTAGTCGGTTAGGTCAGATAGAGTCCTCCTAGGGCACGACATGATGTAACCGACCACCTCACGTGTACCCTTGGCTGCTCGGCTATATAAAGCGACCAAGGACCCCCCTAGAAAGGAGGCTATTCTCTGGCATCCTTGACCTAGAGAGCTTAGCACCTCATTGTACTCGATACTTGATCATACAGCATAACACGAGAAGCAGGACGTAGGGTATTATGCTTCCGAGCGGCCTGAACCTGGGTAAACCTTGTTGTCCCTGGTTTGTCTTGTTTCTCGAACGTCCAGATCACGGATCTTAACGTGCCCTTGCCGAAACTCTACCACCGTGGATACCCCGTGGTGGACTGCCGGTTATCCGTAATCGATAGTGCCCATGAACTCGACGTCGATCAGCCTCCTGTCATAGCACTCCCGGATGAAGTGAAACTTCACGTCAATGTGTTTACTCCGGTCATGATGCACAGGGTTCTTCATCAAGGCGATGGCGAACTTGTTGTCCACCTTGAGCTTGGGCGCGTGAACCGCGCCTCCAGTGAGTTCAGCTAGCAAACGTGCCAGCCAAACTGCCTCACATGCGGCTAATGCAGCCGCGATGTACTCGGCCTCGCAGGATGACAGAGCGACCACCTTTTGCTTCGCCGATTGCCAGGCAACCGGTCCGCCGGCGAGGAAGAAGATGAGCCCACTCGTGCTCTTCCAGCCGTTGATGTCCCCAGCGAGATCACTGTCGGAGTACCCCAGCAGCATGGGCGGCGCTCTCTTCCTGCCTGCCGGACGGTAGTGCACTCCCCAGTGCACCGTGCCCGCCACGTAGCGAAGCACGCGCTTCACAGCAGCGAGGTGCTCTTGCCGTGGCGCCTCCATGAACCTTGAAAGGTCTAGGCCCTTGTTTGGGTTTTTGGTAATTAATGATAACGCTTGTGGACTAACCTTGAAGTTTAGTGTGTGAAGGCTAAAATGGTTGACTTCACAAGAGTGATGGTTATCGGCATTGGGTTGAATGCTAGCATGTTGGAAAGATCAAATCAAACATAGCAAGCAAGTGAAGACCGAAGCAAGACTTGGTTTGATGGACCGGTTGTGAGGGTGAAGGGCAAGTCGAGGCTTGGAAGCGAAGGACCATGCGGTGGTGAAGCTTGGGCAAGACTTGGCGCCGAAGGACCGAAGCAACGGTGAAGAGCAAGTAAAGCTAAGGTTGATGGACTTGGAGTCTATGTGGCGATTTGAGTGATCCACATCATTTTTGATGATCAAGCTTGGGATTGATTGGTATATCAAGTGGCTTGGTGAATGTCGAAAAAACACCTTCCTTGTGGGCATCAAATTGTGAGATTTGGATTGGCGCAAGGCGAAGGTATGAAACATAGGATGTTTCATTTTGCCGGCTATAAGGTGTGTAGAGAAGCTTAAGATAGCCGGATTTAGGATTGATAGCCGTACTATCAAGGAGGGCAGTCATGCTTTACAATTCAGTTATCTAGTGCCACTTGTGACCTCTAACGTCGAAGTACGGTTAGTGGAAAAGTGGCGATGAAAGGAAAAACCTTTGTGAAATGCTTTCAAAAGGCTAACCTTGGTTTGTTGGCGAATGATCTCTGTGAGATCATGGTTTGGTGTTGGCCGTTCTTGAAAAAGGTTTTTGAGAGCGCTTGGAACTAACTTTGCAATGTTTTGGACCTATCCATAGGAGGTGGATTGGTTGGACAAAGCAATGAAGGCGTTGCGCTTGAGAAGTTGTCTTTCAGGTAAACCTCGGACTATCCGGGCTTGGGCCGCGGACTATCCGCAGGCTTTCTGTAAGAAACCAGACAGATTGGGAGTAATCTGTTGGTTGTCAACTGTGGCAACCGCGGACTGTCCGGGCATGTGCACGCGGACTGTCCGCAGGTCTTTTCTCGAAGTTAACAGAGGTTCTGGACTTTCTGTCCAGAGGGCTGCGGATGAACCGCGGACAGTCCGGGCTTTGACCCGCGGACTGTCCGCAAGTCATGTCTGCTAGCAGACAGTGACTGTGCTGGTTCTGTGGAAGGCGCCGTGGTACAACGGCGGACTGTCCGGGCTGATGTCCACGGACAGTTCGCAGGTAGCATTTTTGAATCCAACGGCTAGTTTGCTTGAACTGCGGACTGTCCGGGTTCTATGCCGCGGACTGTCCGCGTGTGACGCAGAAACAGATAACGGCTAGTTGCGAGGCCCTCCTCTATATATAGTTGGTTGCCCGGCTTGAAGAGGCTCTCTTGGCCATTCCTTCTATCTATCTCGTGGGAGAGCTCTCTTCTAACACCTCCTCTCATATTCTTAGCTTGAGGGCAATATTGGGGAGTGAGTGTGATCCACTAGTGCGAATCTTTGCGTGAGAGATTGCTTGTGGCACTAGGTGGTTGATTTGTTGGTGTTATTGCTTATTACTCTTGGAACTTGCTGGTTCCTAGACGGCTTGGTGATTGTGTCTTCGTGAAGCACGCAAGAAGGATTTGTGCGGTGCTCCGAAGCGTGGATTTGTGAGGGGCTATTGAGTTCGTCCCCGCCGGTGGAAGGCAAAGAACATCTCTAGTGGAATTGAGGCGTAAAGAGTACCTAGTGGATTTGGTTGGCTCGAGTTTTAGTGCTCAAGAGGAGCCTACCTTGCGGGGTAGTCCGAAGCTTGCGGGCTTGGAACTAAAAAGAGGAGCAACAATCCTAGGACTTGCTTCAACTTGGATTAAGTGAACGGCAAGTCACCGAACCAAGTAAAAAACATAGCATGTCAACCTCTCCATTGTGGTTTGCTTATCTCAACACAAGTTTACTTCATTGTTATATATTCTCTTGTGTTGACTTGTTTCCTTTGGCTGAATCTGTGCTAGTTGGCTACCGTTGGGGTTCTTGCTTAACTAGCTTGCTTAGTAGAAATTAAGTTAGCTCAAGCACCTTGTTTCTTGCTTTACCTATCTTGTTTAGGTGCTTGTAGAGTTATAGTTAGAGGGGTGAAGTCTTGGTTAGACCGATAGTTTTAATTTCCGCACTTATATCGGCTTGCCGTAGCAATAAGTTTCAAAAAGGACTATTCACCCCCCCTCTAGTCCGCCATCTCGACCTTACAAACCTGCTAAGGTAGCCAACTGAGTAGGCCAAATCTGGCCTCGAGTTGCACAGGTACCTCAAGCTCCCGATGAGGCTGCGGTACTCTGTGGCGTCGACGGCCGGCGTCGTGCCCTCCTTCCGGAGCTTCAGCTTCATCTCCATGGGCGTGGCGCTTGCGTTGCAGCCAGCCAGCCCCGCCTTCTCGAGGATCTTGGTGGCGTAGGCGCTCTGGCGCAGCGTGATGCCGTGTGCACCTTGAGTGCCTCGAGCCCCAAGTAGTAGGAGAGGAGCCCAAGATCGCTCATGCGAAACGTGCGCAGCATCTGTCCCTTGAACCTCGCCACGGCGTAGTCATCCCCACCGGTGATGATAAGATCATCCACGTAGACACCCACGATCAGGCGCTGTGCTCCGCTCCCGCGTGTGTACATGCCGTGCTCGTCGACACACCGCTTGAAGCCGAGAGCCAGCAGCTCGGCATCGAGCTTGTGGTTCCACGCTCGTGGTGCTTGGCGAAGTCCGTAGAGCGCCTTGTGGAGGCGCAGCACCTTGTGCTTGTGCTTGCCGTCGATGAAGCCCGGGGGCTGCTGGACGTAGACCTCCTCTTGGAGCTCGCCATTTAAGAATGCAGACTTGACGTCCATGTGGTGGACACCCCAGTCGTAGTGCGCAGCAATGGCGAGCACCAGCCACACGGACTCCAGTCTGCATCCGGAGCGTACACCTCTTCGAAGTCGACACCGGGTCGCTGCACATATCCCTTGGCGACGAGGCGTGTTTTGTACTTGATGATGTCGCCGTTCTCATCCCGCTTGACTTTGTAGACCCATTTCAAACCGATGGCGCGGTGTCCGCGTGGGAGCTCGACCAGCGACCAAGTCTTGTTATCGTGGATCGATTGCATCTCCTCCTCCATCGCAGCGACCCAACTTGGATCGCCTTCCGCCTCCTTCACCAATCTGGGCTCCTCCATAATCACAGCGTGACTGACGTTGTGGAGCTCGGCCTCCACGTCGTCGTGGTGTTCCAGCCCAGGCGCTGCATCCGAGCCAAGGATGTTGTCAAGCGTCCGGTACCTGTGCACCTTTCCCTCGTCGTCGTCGGCATCGAGGTTTGGATCGGTGGTGAGCGGCGTCGCAAACTCGATGCCCGTTCTGGCGTGCACCGGTGTCGATGGAGGTTGTTCAGCCTGCTGCGGGCTCGGTGCAGCTGGTGACGCTGCCCGTGCTGCGGAGCCCTGTGGTGAGCCCTCAGGAGTCCCAGCACTTGGTGATGTAGAACGTGCCGGTGAACCCTGGTGTTCGGGCATCAGCTGCTCCCGGTCCGCGGCCTCCACACGCTGGCGCCCCAGCACGTAGTGGTCCGAGATGGTGAAGGGGACCTCGCAATCCTCGGCTGAGGAGGCTCCCCAGTCCCAGCGCTCGTCCTCGGCGAAGATGGCATCGCGGGAGATGTGCACTCGCTCGGCGACGGGGTCGTAGAAGCGGTACGCCTTGGAGCCGTCTTGATAGCCCATGAACACGACCTTGACGCCACAGTCGTCAAGCTTGCCAAGGTGTGGTCAAGTCTTCTTGATGTAGGCCACACACCCGAACACCTTCAGGAAGTGCACGGCGGCTTCTTGCCATGCCAGGCTTGGTACGGTGTCATGCCGTCGAGTGCGCTGGTGGGCGCTCGGTTCAGCAGGAAGACAGCAGTGTGCACTGCCTCGCCCCAGAAATAGCCCGGCACGCCGCGGGCGCGCAGGATGCTCTGCGCTGCCCCCACGACCATCTGGTTGTGCCGTTCGACGACGCCGTTCTGCTATGGCGTGTACGGCGCCGAGAAGTGTCGTTGAATCCCCTCGCCTGCACAATATTCACCAAATGTGACAGAGCTAAATTCTCTCCCATTGTCAGTTCGGAGCACCTTCAGCTTCCTTCCAGACTCGCGCTCGACGCGTGCCTGGAACTTCATGATGGTCATTGGTGCGTCCGCCTTGGAGCGCAGGAGGGTAAGCCACATGTAGCGGCTCATGTCGTCGACGAGCAGCATGAAGTAGGCGTTCCCGGTCGGCGTCGGTGGCGAGACGGGGCCGCAGAGGTCGCCGTGGACCAGCTCCAGCTGATCCTGTGCCCGGTACTTGGCCGCCTTGGAGAACGACATGCGCTTCTGCTTGGCAAGTACGCAATCCTCACATACTTGCTCGACATGGTCAATGGCAGGCAGTCCGCGCACCATGTCCTCGTGTCCCAGCTTCCTCAGCGACTGGAAGTTGATGTGGCCGTACCGCTCGTGCCACCTCCAGGCGGCATCGCCGGTGCGGGTGGTGAGGCATACCGGAGCCACGACGTTCATGTCGAGGAAGCAGAGCCGGCTCGTCGACCGCTGCACCTTGGTGAGCAGCAGGCGTTCCAGGTCGTAGATGCGTAGGACGCCGGACTCGATGTCGATCTTGAAGCCATCCTCGTCCATCTGGCCGAGGCTCACTATGTTGGTGGTGAGCCGCGGGATGTAGTACACCCCCTCCAGCCGGCAGTGTTCGCCGGTCTTGTAGGCGAAGAGGACGGTGCCCTTTCCTTCGATGGCGACCACGGACCCGTCCCCGAACCTGACGGTTCCGGTGATGGTGGTGTCGAGCTCGGCGAAGACGCTCCGGGTCCCCGTCATGTGGTTCGTGGCGCCGGTGTCCAGCACCCATCGGCACTGACCCACGGCACCCTTGTCTTCCTCACTGAGGTGGAGGGTGGCCTTCGGCTCGACGAGGTGGCCGCGCGGATGTTGATCGGCGGCGAGCGGCGGCGCAGTGAGTTGGGGAGAGGATGCGGGTGACTAGATTACCTCCGATGCGGCCTCGACGTACATCAGGGCCCGCTCCTCCTCTTCCTCAGCCTGGGCCACATGGGCCGCGGCCTTTTTCTTGCCACGGCAGTCCCGAGCCCAGTGGCCCGTCTTGCCACAGTTGTTGCAGCGGGTGCCGCGCGGTGGTCTGCCTCCGCCGGCGTTGCCGGCGCTCGCGTTCTGGCCGTCACGGCCATCGCGCTGCCCGGATCCTGATCCGCCGAGCCCGCGTCCGCGTCTTCGCGGCTTGCAACGGCTGCCGGAGCCCAAGCCGCCACCGGAGCTCTCCTGCTCGCGGCGGGCCTTGCGGCGGGCCTCCCAATCTTCTTCACAGAGCATCAGGCGGCCGAGGGCGTTCGTGACCTCCTTCGGCTTGCCCCGCTCCTCGAAGACGCGCAGGCGATCGATGACTTCCTCGATCGAGATCTTGTTTAGATCGAGGAACATCTCGAGGGAGACGGCGGCCTGGGACAACCGCTCCGGGATGACCTGCAGAAGTTTCTTAACTACCTCGGCGTCGGTGATGTTGTCGCCGAGGATGCGGAGGTTGGTGGCGAGCGTCGTGATACGGATGTCGAACTCGGTGACGGACTCGCCCTCCTTGAAGACGAGCGCGTCGAACTCGCGGCAGAGTTGCTGCGCGCTGGCGTCACGCGCGCGGTCGTCGCCGATCCGGAGCACCTTGACGGCGTCCCACGCCTCCTTGACGGTCTGCTTACGACCGAGCGTCGCCCACATCTCAGAGGGAACCGAGCGCAGGAGACCCGCCATGGTTTGGCGGTCTTGCTGGTACTCATCTTCATCGGCGTCTTCGTCGATCCTGATCTCGACGGTGTCCCAGACCCGAAGGGTCTAGAAGTTGACTTGCATCACGAGCGCCCACTCGGAGTAGTTCGTCCGCGTGAGCATCGGCCATGCGACGTTCGCAGAGGAGCGCTCGATGACGCGCTCGACGACGCGCGAGCCGGAGCAGCGGCGGCTGTTGGAGCGGCCGCGGCGTCGCGGCGGCGATCGCGAGGGCTTGACCTTCTTCTCACCGTCGCCGTTGTCCGTCGGCTTCACCTTGGATGGCGACCGGGACGACATGGCGGCGATGGAGAACCGGCTCCGATGCCAATTGTTAGGAATCCGACGAGATGGTGAACACACACGAGACACAGTGGAGACGATGAGTTTGGTGCTGTAAGCGACTGCTTTTCTAATGAGTGTTATTCACTATAAATGGAGGATTACATGGTTGAAAATAAAAGACAAACACCGCATGCTCTGGATCGGCAGTTGTCATCCCAACTCCCTGGACCATGCCATGAATTGTGCTAGATCACATCTACTTTCTCTAGCTACCACTACTATCTATAGTTAAGCTCAGGACTTATTCAAACAGGTCGAGCCTGTTGAAACAAAGAAGAAAAGCATAGTGAAACAACATTAGAAAAATCCAGAAACATCACCGAGAGAGGAAAAAATCATTTTAATGCAAGAAACATTCAAACAAATCTCTTGAAACACCGTGGGATCTTCTGCTAAAACAAAAACAACTACTATTTTGAAGCACGCGATGGTGTGAAGCGGGCGGAGAAAACGAAGATGCTCACCGGAACCCTAGGCCTACACCAGAGTTGGAGGAACAAGAGAGAGGGGGAGGAGGATGAAAGAGGAGACCTACCTCGGTCGTATCACCACCACATCTGCCGGATTCGGGGCCGCCCTCACCGGATCTGGCTAAAGCCCGTGCCGCCCATGGCTGATCTGCCACCCAGGGTCCACCTCACGGGATCCGTCCCTCCCCTCCCCTCCTCCTAGGTCCACCGCCGCCACTAGATCCGCCGGATCCGTGACAGGGGCGACCGCATCCGGTGGATCCGTCACCGTCGTGCCGAATCCCGGCCATGGGAGGTCGCCGAGGGAGTCGAATAGAGAGAGAGGGGCCCCAGGGAGAGAGAGAGAGAGAAGAGTCGGGCGAGATGAGAGGCTAGCGGTGCTGATGTGCGTGCATGCGGTGGTGTAGTGGTGGTGGCACGGAGCAGCACAAAAACGCGGCGGTGGGCGAAGCAGCGGCCGGCGTGGAGCAGCGACGGCGCCTGGCTGCCCTCCCCAAAATAGGAAGTGCGATGGGGAAAGTGTGTGTGAGAGAATGTGTGGTGCATGTGGGGTCGGGGTGGGAGGGGAAGCGAGTGGGCAGCAGCGTGGCCGCGCGTCCGCGTCGGCGAAGCACGTGGCAATGCACGGCGCGTCGGCCCAACTAGGGCCCAGCACGTTGTTCTATCGTTCGAACGTTTGTTAAGGAGCATTACCGCATATCTATTTATCACTGTCAAGGAAAAGTTTCAATTGTGAAAGAGAGTGAGTACAGACGATGGTGGTGCTCAAAGAGTAAGGATACGGCAATGCATCATTTGCAGGATCCAAATTGACAACCGCAACTTTCCTGCAACAAAAACAAGAAGAAAAAACACATAAAGTAAGCAATCCGTTTGAGCAAATTATCAACTTCAACTTTAGTCCAACCAAAACAAAGCCAAGGGCAGGTGAAGTTTAAACTCTCAGCACTAACTCTGGCACCAGCAACATGGTACCAGTTAACATTCGCAGTCAACCTAAGCGGAGGAGGGCTATATTAGAGCATCTCCAACAACTCTCTAAATCAACTTGCTATTCTTATAACTTGGCAAAAACATAAAAAACCCTCTCCAACAACTTGATAAATCAACTCCCCGTTTATCCCAACTGCGTATTTTCTCCTACCGCACACGGATATATCCGCGCGCGAGTCCACTGCGTATCGGCGTGGACCGCTCCCTCCCGCCGTGGCTCGCGCTCGACCCGCACCGCCGGCCTCAGCCTCGCGGGCGACGCGGACGCTGGCACCGACGCTACGGTCCTCCACCTCGCAGGCGACACCGACGCGGCGGGCCTCCACCTCGCGGGCGACGACGACGCGGACACAGACGCCGCCGAAGGCCGCCCGCGGCGCCCGGCCTTGTCGTCGGAGCTGCTGGTGCCCCACATGTAGCTGGGCACGGACGCCGGCGCCGGCGCTGTGGATATGGCCGCCGCGCCGCCGCGGTTCCACGCGCGGCCGTAGTCCAGGAAGCCGCCTCGGTGAAGGGTAGAGGACTAAACACATGATAGGTTTTCTTTTCCGGACTTTTCTGAAAAAGTACTAGACACAGAGATTTATAGATATGTCCTTTTCCGGACTAATTACATGATAGATTTTTCTTTTCCAGACTAATCTGCAAAAGTAGTTATCCTCTATCAGTCCGGCTTTTTTTTGTTTTAGCAAACTGAAAATAGGGAGTTGTTGGAGATGACATATTATTTCACTTGGTATATCTTTTAGCAACTTGCTAAATCACACAATTTAGCTAGTGAATTATTCAAATTATTAGAGATGCTCTTACTATTGACTTCTGTAGTTACTATTCGAATCACGCATGAGTCTCCACTCTCCAGGCGAGTAACATATGCAGTAACAAGCAAGCGCATTCCGCATTCAGCATTCAGCATTCCACTTCCACTTAGCTAGAGCAGCTTATGAGGGAGGGACAACCGAAACAATAGCTAAGAACTAGGCGGCGTATGTACCTGCCAAGGAGGGAGAGGAACTGCGACATGCCGATGCAGTAGGTGGTCTTGCCGGAGCCCGGCGGGCCGATCACCACCTGACCGAACACCATCCCCTCTGCTCCTACTACGAGTCTCCCGCTTGTCACCGATCTATCTATCCACCGCCGCGGGCGCTGGCGCCGGGCCCGGGCAGGGTAGAGTTTTCGCCGTAAATGGCCGTGGCGGCGGCGAGGTGCGGCGAGCTAGGGGAGGGTGGTGGGGCGGCGGGCGGGCGGACGGCGGCGCGGACGCGCCTGTAGCCGGGAGCGGGAGGAGCGGGGGCGGCGGCGGGCGGAGCGCAAAAACAGAATTGTTCCGATCCGTGGGCCTGGGCCTGGGCTGCCGCAGGCCTCATCTCTTCCTTGGCTAGGCCCAGGACTTGAGTCGGATTGCAGGCCTTTTCCTTCCATTCCATTCCCTAAAAAAACATTTCCATTCCTGGCGCCATAAATCGTGAATGCAGCCGTCGTCGTTCTTTGTTTCCTCGGGCTCATTCCTTTGCATGGAAGCAGTCCACCATTCCTCCTGTGTGTGCTCTCCAGATTGAGGATGCGTTGGAGCAGCATGATCCTTGTATGCCGATTTAATGGTGAACTCACCTGAAGCAATCCACTTCCATTCATGTAATCCAGTCGTCCTGACTCCTGATCACTTAACTGCATCAGATACCAGTGTCGAACAATTTTTCCCATCTGCTGTACTGAGAACTGACTCCACACCAAAGCTAATCGGTGACATCAAAAGCTTGGTCTATCCCGACGGCCGGCTGTGACCGCTGGCCTGGAACTGGAAGAGACCACCATCCGTGTTGTCAATCCACTTCCACGGTTCCACCAGGGCCCATATCATTCGAAGATCTCTGCTAAAACGCTCCAAGTCAAGCAAGGACAAGGATGCCAAGGCCGCACAGCAGTTTCGGTCTCGACGCTTCTGTCCATTTATTAGCCTCCGTTTGCATTTTCAGACCCTTAACTACCGGAACGATTTACTGATTTTGCCACTTCCTGATGGTCCATTGCTTCGGAGCTAAAACAATGACAAGATGCACATCGATTGTGACAAGACTAATGTCATTCTGGCCTAACCTGATCCTGCTATCCAACATCTTTGCCTTGCCTTCTCTAACCTGCCTTGCCACAACTTTACGAGTCAATGGTTACACGGCAGGTCAGGCATTTTGCCTCCCTCGTAGATTCTTCCCTCTGTTTTTACTCGGAGTAGCTTTTCATGTTATAAAACTAGGTCTACATCTAAATTATATGTGAATATACGAAGGACATACTTGATAACCAATAGAAAAGGAATGAGCTGACATTTAATTTGTCTCTGAATCGCATGAAAATTTGGCCAGAAAACACCGGAAATTTAAAACTGGAAATTAACGATGTTTTTTTTGTAGAACTTGTATAATAATATGTAGAAGTTTCAGTCTGGTGAGCTTAGCTTATTATAGGTTTACTTGTATTCTGTCTTAGCTCATTATCGGTTTACTTGTATTCTGTTTCACGTGTTGTATTATCATGGACATGGTTAAGCACAGTGGTTGTATTTACGTTAGTGTAATTAATTCTTAACACGAGAAGCTTGATAGGATCATACTTGATGGTAACGTAATCGAGAGGAGGTTGTGCCGTTCCTCGTCAAGCTGCAGGTTGCCAGATAAAATTTGTGGAGTCAAATGGTAGCACAAGGGCATCTCCCCTTTGCATGTTACCGTTTTGCCTTCACATCTAAAGTTTGGAAATTTGGATCAAAACTAATGGGTGCTAGCCTGACTATCACCCAAATTGAAGTGTTGCAAAAGTTTGTATATTTTTTTAGTGGCCAACATCTTAATGTTCAATGACATCATCACTGTAACTTGTTACGGAGTAAGACTACCCGTACTCATCGAACTCTAAATTCTTCCTCTATCCGTCTTGGTCATCAAGATTTCTTCCTCTATACCATTTTTTCCCGCACTCATCCAACCTCAATACCAAACTCTATCCACTATGCGGACCCACTTATCAGATTATTTTATTCTCTCTCTCCCTCCCTCTTCTCTCCTCTCTCTCTCCCTCTCACTTTTCTTCGTCCGGCAGGTGTTGGAGTAATACACTTCTCGGCAGCGGCCCGGCCATGGCGACGGCTAGCTCGACGCGACGGCGGGGGGCAGAGCTCGCGCGCGGCGGCGGTCGGCCTCCGGAGCTCGCGCTCCGGCGGCCGCGCCGCCCTCTCCCTGCTCTCCATCCGGATGGCGCGGAGCTCGGGCAGCCATGGCTCTGCGGCGCTCCATCCTCTGCGGGCATGGAGGCGAGGAGCTCGGTGGGCGGAGGGATGGCTGGCTCTGAGCTCGATCCATGGCGGAGGGATGGCCGGCTCCGAGCGCGTGGCTCGAGGTCGTCGCCTGTGCGTGGCTCGCCTGCGAGCGGCGGTGTGGGAGGCCGGTCGCGCGCACGGTACCCACGCTCGCCGGACGGGGAAGGCGAGGCGAGCACGGTCGGGCCTCGACGAGCTCGCGAAGGCGGCTATTGTCCTCTCCTCCATGGCCGGCAGCCCTCCTCTCCTCCGCCCCACCATGGCCGGCGGCGCTGCTCTCCTCCGGCCCGCCATGGCCGCGGCGCTGCTCTCCTCCACCGGTGGACTCGGATGGGCGCGAGGGCACGGCCGGCGACCTTCTCCTTCCCCTCTCTCTCCTCGCGGGCCCCACCCGTCCTTTTGCGGGAGTTCCGTACCTCCCGCAAAAATGTCATTCGAAGGCCGGCCGCAAGCTTTGCAGTCCGCTTTGCCGTCCGCCGCTGCAGCGTTTTCCGACCTCCAAACGCTTTGCAGTTCGCTTTTGAGTTCCCCAGTGTCAACGACTCATAAAAGAATGGACTGATGTGGGTGGAGGAAGCGGTGGATGCGGACTTCTACAGACCGTCAAGCACGCTGCAGCGGCTGTCGGTTTGACACAACACACCAGCTGCGGTAGTGAAGTCTGCACTCTGCATCAGTAGTGCAGTCTGCACTTTGCATTGCCTGGGTGAAGACCATTTGGGCCTTGTTTAGTTGCCCAATTCTGGGCTTGCCAAATGAGTGTATCAGCACTGTAGCATTTTATTTTTATTCAATAATAATTGTTTAAATATTGATTAATTAGTCTCAAAATGTTCGTCTTGCAAAGTACAACTAAATTGTACAATTAGTTTCTGATTCCATCTATATTTAATACTCTATGCATATGTTAGCATTTTAATATGATAGAAATCTTCTTTTTATATAGTGTAATTTATTTAGGGGCAAACTGTGGGAACTAAACAAGTCGCCTTGTTTGATCTCCGTCCACCTCGCACTTGAATCTCAACCAACCACCCCCCTCAATAAAAAGGTGTCTTCTCGCTAATCGATAAATCCTTAAATATGTTTTTCTATAATAAATTTATTTAGCGATATAAATACTACTAATATATACTGTACTTTTCATAAATTTAATCATGTTTTAAAAAGTTCTTTTATGGGATAGAGGCAGTAGTAGAGATATGAATTCATTTAGGACGTGTTTAGTTTCCTTCTTAGCTCAGCCTGGCTCGCATCGGCCAACAAGGCCCTCTTTAGCCAGGCTGAGTGCATGCAAGGGGTGACTGTTTGATTGGTTGGCTCTCTACAGTCTGGCAGGTGCAAATAGTGTTTGGTTCTTTACACCCGCATCAGATTTAAATTGTGAGGATGCAAGAACCATGTTTGGTTGCCTGCATAGAAGCTGATAGGGTCACCACTTTGTTTTAGTGGTAAGGTTACTACCAGCAAATCCGAAGTTTTCTACAACACTTTGTTTGCAATGAATATTACATCAATTTAGAAAGCAAAATTAAAATTACTAAATCCTGGACTAATATCACTACACCCTCCACTAAAACTATGCTTCTAGTTGTGACCATTCTTCTTTGCAATACATATTGCAGGCTCCACTAAGACAATCAAAAAATTATGATTGGCCTAAGGCATGTGCTCAATATAATAAAACATAACATCATTGACATAAAGATGTGCTTAATATATAAAAAACCTTATCATTAGCACAAGGCATGAGCTCAGTTTAAAAACATCAATTAGCATTAGTCAGATAAACAACCAAATGCTCAGATTAACTCTTAGATCATCAAGTTCACATCAATGTCAACATAAGCGAATAGAGATGCAGCAGTTCAAATCCAGGAAACACAAGAAGGTTATCAGCAGGCATGAAACTCATCGACAATATCCAATATTTTCATCAATATCTCACCTCACTCACATAAAGCTAGCTGAAATGTAGTATCAATAATAAAACATCATTACAGGTGCCTTCTGCCTTAGGTTTTTAGTAGTATAAAAAATAAAGCATCATTGTCCATGCCTTATACCTCAGGTTTTTAGTAGTACCAAAACAAAAACATCATTGCACATGCCTTATGCCTCAGGTTTAGAGTAGCATAAAAATAAAACATCGTTCCACACGCTTCAAGTAGAAAATAGAGAACAATCATCATTGCACATGTCCACAATGCTCAGATTAAATTTTGCATCATCATAGACTTGGATAGATGGGAGAGAGAGGGGATTAGATCTCATATGCCAAACGAACTTAGCAGGACCCAAGCAAAGGCACATGAACAACTGAGGGAGGGTAGATCTGCAAGTGTATAGCAACAGAAAAGGATTTTTGAATGCATAGGTTACGGTTCTTGAGGTATGAACTTGGATTCATACCTCAAGAACATCCAATAACTCAGATCTGGTCAGCCTGTAGACAAATTGAGAAGAAATGATGAGTTAGGGTTTCAAAATCAAGACATGGGAGGTAGAAGAGGGACAAATCACTTGCCTACATACGACTCGGATCCGTAGAAGGAGGATGAGCATGCTGAATCGATGAACACCAGAGCGGAGAAGAGGAGAGAAGGAGGTTGAGCACCTACCGGAGGAGAAGGAGGTGCAGTACCTACAGGCGGAGCGACAGGAGCAACAAGTGACCAACCGAGGGGTCGACCGTGGCGGAGGTAACCCAAACGTGGTGAATGGCGGGAGAGGGGGAGGTAACCCTAGCGAGTTTGCGCCATCTCCCGACGGCCGGAATTGTCGCGCGCGCGGACACGGTGGCATCGCGCGAGCCTCGCTCTGGAGAAACGACTGATTCGGGCATTTGTCGGGAGCCTGGCTAGGGGGGGGGGGAATGCACGCGCAGAGCCAGGCTGAGGAAGAAAAACGGGAACCAAACACCGGTTCCCTACATCTCGGGAGCCTGGTTGAGAGGGATACAGGGAACCAAACACGTTCTTAACCACGTAGACTTGTCTCAAGAACAGGCCGAATCATCTTAATCTCTTCGTCCACGTAACAGAATTCAAGTTTAGTATAGTACTACCTAAATTCTAAAATAAGTGTTCATCTCACAATTAAATACTCTTACATTTGACAAAAATCCTAAACTCCTATAAAGCTAATGCCCACTAGGCTAGAAATTCGACTAAGCTATTGTTTCTTTATATGTTATCTATAACTCTTATATAGACAAACCCTACTATGTATTTCTCTCGACATGCAACACGTCCACCTCAGCAGTCCACTATCAACTCCACTATCTATTTACTCGACATGCAACACGTCCACCTCATCAATCTACTATCAACTCTACTATCTATTTTCCTTGACAGGTAATGTGTCCACCTCAATAATCCACTATCATTTACTACTAGCAATTTATCTTGACATATAATATATCCACCTTAGTAGTTCACTATTTTATAACATATTTATATTCCTCTTTATGTCCACGGCAACGTGCGCGGAATCCCCCTAGTTCTTTCATGGTTTGGTTTCTATTTCCTCTATCCGGGCATTAGGCATGCTATTCCAATTTCAGCTTCTTCATGTCCATGGATTCTTTGCCATGTAGTACATCAAGAATTTTAAGTTTAGTATATTTATACACGTCAAGAAGAAACAACAGTTTGCTCACGTGTTCTTATTCTTGCTTGTCCCCTTTCTATATATACTAGCAACCATGCACAATTTTTTAGTTAATTCTTTTTAAGTGAAACAAATTAATTTGGTTTGTATTAAGTTGTTCTTCACCCATAAAAGGTTTTGACTTTTTTCAAGAATATGCCTCAATCTAAACAAAATTTTGTAAGTTTGACTGGAATATATTTCCTCTATCCTAAAATAAACACAAATCTTGTTTATTCACAAGTCAAACTTTGTTAAGTTTAAATAAAAAAAATACTACCTCAATTTCCTCTTTAGGCGCACTATTCCACTGCACGCTTCTGTCGCTTCAAGTGCACCATTCCACGCTCCGAGAATTAATCTAGCGTTGAATACCGTGATGTGTTCGTTTTACATGCCACGCTCCAGCTGGATGGATTACTTTTCACATTTGCATGCATTTGCTTTCACACTAGTATGCATCGGAGCGTGGTACATCTAGCAGTGGCCAATTTGGTGTAAAAACACGCTTCTGGCGCTTCGAGTGCAGTGAACAAACTGAACACTCGTTCACACCAGCTCACTTTATATATACACCACCAGCACTCACAAGCCGAGTAGCCAAACCCACGCCATTGCCCGTCACTTGCCCCGGGCGGCCGTCGAGCTCCAGCGCCGTTGCTTCCAAACCAGTGCTGCAGCGCCCTTCCCTCGCCACAGCAATGGCAACCTCCTCCAGCAGCTCCGTCGTGGACCTCGGCGAGGCAGCCGCCCTCGACGACGCCACTTCAAAGCTCTTCTTCAGCAACAGCAGTGCTGCTGGCCCGGCCCTGTCTTGGCCTACGGAGTCGGAGATCCCCTCCACGCTGAACAGCCAAGACACGATCGTCGCTCTGTGCAGCAAGCATGGCGTGCCCCGAGAGCTCACTCCTGTCTGCGCCCAGGACTGGAGAGCCTGCACGCCGCCGCCGGTGGGCTCCAACAAGATGTGCGTCTACGCCGCGGCGCTCGACGCCGGCCTTCGCTTCCCGCTCCACGACTTCTACATCAAGGTTCTCCGGCACTACCAGCTCGCGCCGTCCCAGCTCACCCCCAACTCGTGGAGCTACATGGCCGCCTTCGTGCTGCGGTGCCAGGACGCCGAGGAGGCGCCGCTGGTGTCCGCGTTCCGGTACTTCTTCACCATATGCGCTCAAAGGCACGAGGGCAAGCCAACCGGGTTCCACCACTTCCAGCCCAACCACGAGGTCCACGACCTGAACCACGATGAGCGCCAGCGCCGCCGCCTCTTTACCGGCAATCCGCCCAACCACGGTCGGAGCGGGTGGAAGCCAAGGTACTTCTTCCTTGACTGCCCATCGGGGTGGAACTGCCAGGTGGAGTGGGGCAAGCCGAACAAGCAGGCCGCACGTCGAGTGCAGCTCACGCCCACGGTGATAGAAAAGCTCAAGGATATGGGGCGCATCGATATCAAGGTGTTCTTGGCCAACCGCGAGATGCCCGTCGGCGACCTGGCTGCCCTCGCCCCACTGCGCTCGGCGGTGAAAGTGGAAGCCGGAGCCGCCGGAGCCAGTGCTGCCGCTGTCGGTGCTGCTGCAGGGATCGCATCCACGACCATGAGGAAGCGCAGCAGGCTGTCGCCGGAGGTGGTCTGGTCCCAACCACAACCCCTGCAGACGTCGCCGGCGCTGGGCTTCGCTCGAGCTTCTAGCACCGGAGGCAGCAGCGTCAACATTCCACCACCGGGCTTGGCTCCTATCATAGCTCCTGACACTGGAGGCAGCAGGGTCAGCATTCTGCCGCTGGGATTCCGTCACATTCCGCCGCCGCAACAACACAGCCTCGGCGAGTCCACATCAGCGTCAAAGGAGGTATCTGGAATGAGAGATGGAGCTCAAGCTGTTAGTAATGGAGGCAGCAGCGAAGTCACCCCGCCGAGGATGTGGGCCAGCAATTCGTTGCAGTTGTGGGAGGCCATAACCAAAGCTGAAGAGCAGGCAGCCATGATCGCGAAGCTAAATCAGGAGCTGAACTTTGTGAAGACCTGGAACACTCAATGGCAGGAGGAGCTGAGGGCTGCCAGAGCCAAGCACGATACCGAGACCGCCGCGCTCATCGCCAGCCTCCATGCGGCCAATGATCGCAACAACCATTTGAATGAGGACGTCGTCCAGCTCTTTGGTCACCTGCAAACGGCCAATGCTGAAGTCGCGCGGCTTCAGACAGCCAGTGTTGAAGTCGAGCAGCTCAAGGCAGAGCATGCCCTCGAGAGTGCCCAGCTGAAGGAGCAGCTCGCGACCAAGGAAAATCGGCTCAAGGAGGAGCTCACGTACAATGAAGAACAGCTCAAGAACGAGGGCTACTACATGGGCGTGACTGATATGATGAACCGCGCCGTCAGCATGTACGAGATGAAGGGCGTCATCACTCCTGATGACCTGAAGGTCAATCTGCTCTAAAGCCATCAGGCAGCCGCCTCTCCAGTGGAGCTAGAAGATCAGTGACACACTTTCCGTTAATGCATTTGCCATAAGCTAGCTACCTCTGTCAGTGTTAAAAGTTCTACCTCTATCAGTGTAAAAAGTTCTATTTTGCTGCATATTATTAATCAATAGAATATCTTTGTGATTCATGCATTCAGTTGCTTAATTTGGATATTGTGTGGTAGCATGCTATGTGGCGCCCTCATCACATTATGTGTGTACTGAATACTGGTTGAGTGAATTAGTCTCCCAATTAGTTCAAGACTCAACCATTAATCCGATGAATGTGATTTTGACATGCCACTGCAACCAATCCATTTCTGTCAAGTATTAACTGAAAAACATTCTGTTAAGTTGGCCTAATTTGATATTCCTTTCATGGCCAAAAAGAACTGATGGCTCTATAAGTACTGGCACCTGTCAGATTCGATCACAGTGTACATCTTCTCATGATAAGACCTTCTCATCTGGTATGATTTAATTGTAATTTTGGCAAGTTTCATAGCAAGAAAATAGATCTCCCTGGGAAGCGTTGTCATTTTAAGGGATGGCAAACGTGTAAAGATAAGCATATAGCAAAGAGGTCTTAAAGCACACCTTAGGTAGAGATGGATAGACTGGCATGCTGCAACCTTCAATACAAAGACGTTCACTTTGAGCATTTGCTAAAATAGCAGCACGTACACTGATTCAGATTCAAGATTTAGAGTAAACGGAGGAGACATGGGAACCAATTGGGACTCACCAGTCCTGCTTATTCAGATGAATGTGACAACATTAATGAACAGGAACATGTATTAGAGGAAATTTTCTTCATGAAAAGAGACATCAAGTATACTATACCAAGCATATGAGAAGAGACAAAGAAGGGTAAAATACAGATAAAAAAATCTACCTATCGTTTACCTGCTTGTTTGCTGCAATCTTTATATACATTAATTATATAGTCAGGAACTCATCATGTACTCTATATATAATAACAATAACAAATCTTACAATTCTAAATCATGCATTATTTCAACAAGGCCTCAAGAGTCTTTTGGATGCCATTGCAGTAATTATACAACCGATACGGCATGAAATCTGCAATTTAGAAAGTAAAACACCTGCATAACCGTGGTTCGCAATTCGCATGTAGCTCGGCAGGTATAATTTTTTCTCAATTTCATGACTACCGTAACAGTGGTTATTCTATGTCTTTACATTGCTTCAGAAACCAAAAAAATTGGCATGATATACAACATGCAACTGGTAAACATGATCCTTTGAAAATAAATTTAAAGCTGACAACACATACAGAAAGCAATTGATGTAAAGACGATGAGAGGGGTGTACTCAGCTGAATAGGTTGGGCTTGGAGGGATAGCAAGTACCTTCGGTTGGACTGCCTATACTGCCGTAGCCAGGGAGAGAGGCTGACATGTTCATGCGAACATTGCAGTTTCTGTATGATGAAGTTGCAGTCCTCACCTGGAGAAAAAAAAAGATATACCATTAAGAAATCATGAAGGATACATACATTGAAATATGATCGGTGTGTCAGATTGTAACAAACTGTGCTCATGTTTATAGCTTACTTAATTTTTCTTTTAGGAGAAGTCTACGGGAGGGGAGAAGATCCCCCACCTGATTTCATTGATTAAGTGGCTCTGAAAGCCGAATGTTACAAATACATGGTTTACATCATATTTTGAAGTGGTTTACATTGTGTTAATTAACACTGGCAACCGAGCTTACTTAGATTTAAATATATACATACATGCATATCTTACATCATGCTCTAACATAGAACACATGCAGATTTCATAATGGAGCAACTATTTGACAGTATCGGTGCTAAAAATCATAGGCAGGATGTAGAAGTCGTACCATGCTGTTTTTCCCATTAGACATCAGTTGAAGTAGGAAACATATTACATATCCCTTTTTATGGCAGTCCTGGAACTCCAAGCAGAGTTTCAGAAAGCTTTTTGCCTCAGAAGAAAGATTATCCGGGAATTAAGGTATGTCTTTGCTGCTCCAGATTTTGAATATTGCAGGCACATGTGAAATCCATCCATGATTAGCAGTTGGATGGAAGAATCTGTGTCATATAACCGATAAGCATGTAGAAGTAATTTCATCCATTTAGTCAATAACTCACCCTTCATATTATAAGATATGGTTGTCAATAACTCCAAGGAGGCTTTGTTGTTGCCATATGTAGAATGGTGAAGCCAAGGCTCTGAAAGGATGTAAGCATTGCTATTCATAAAAACCTCAAATTTTTAGCATGAAAGAAAGAATTGAAGCCTTTAGTTAATATATATGTTTTACTCTTTCTAGAAGAGCACGTAAGTCTTAGTGTCTTTATTTCTGGATTCTCACCAAGGCAATGATGGTGTTTTACCTTCTCTCTTTCACTTAGAATATGTGGTATTTTTGGAATAAGGCATAGTAACATCATGCCTCCTCTCTTACCCTATAACTAATAGGCTTATATGGAGCTGAGGGTAATTCAAGGATGTAGCATACTTACCTTGCATGTGTTGCTTAGTCAAAACCGGGATCCTCAGAGGGGAGACCATACCCTTAGATCAAGATGTGCATGTGTGTGGAAATATTTGGTGGCTAACCTAATTCTACTTTGCTCCTGGAGAGACTGCCTCCAACTAAAGAATTTATGAAGAACTTTGCTGTGGAGGTCTTGGGATATCTTCTTCCTTCTTTGATGGCAATGATGAACTTCTAGGCATAGAGATCATAGACTTCTCTTCTTCTTTTTTTTCTTTTTTCTTCTTTTTTTTCCTTTTTTTTACAAAAGATCTCTTGCTGCTTACGTAGGATACAATTGGAGAAGAGGTAAATCACAATCTTGGTTTATTTGGAAACCTAACAATCTTTTTGGATCTTCTCCCATAGTAGGAGATAGATTTTTGGGATGAAAAAGGCATGGTTTTTCGTACTCCCAGGATATATGTAGGTGCAAGTGATCTTGATCTTGGGAGCATGACCATCCTCTCAACAAGGATCTTGCACAGAGTTGACTAAACTCAACACAAAGCAAACAGCCTATGAGCTGGTTTTCCTATTCTAGCAAGTATGTATATATGGCTGTGGTAGAAATTAAAACTCTAGTCATACAGGAACTCATCATGTGGCAATTTTATGTTTTTAAAAGATAAATCTCCAGAACTCGTGTCACTAGGAACAAGATAAACAGTAGCTCAAACCTTCTCATATCATATCCGTCAATTACATAGACTTAGATCAAGCATTCGCAGCCCACAAGTTTCAAGTTTAGAGCAAATCTTAGGTGAAAACAATCATTTCCAAAACTTGGAAGAGTTCAAGGTTGAAACAGTTACTTGAAAGGAATTATGGCAGAACAACTATTTGTCATTTCCATAACAAAGATTATCTTGAGTGCTCCTTATTTACAACTGATTCAAGCAAACTAGACACACTCTAACTAACACAAACACAATAGAGAACAAACACTCAACTCGATAAAATAGACACAATAAAAATCTATAAAGGAAAGTCTCCTGACCATCATTATATAAGTGTGAACCTTCATGTGCTCACTATTTTTTTCTTTTTGAATTAAACAAGTGTGAACCTTCATGTGCTCACATTTTTTATGATCTCTACAAATATAAGTCGTGGGGAAAAAGTTTCCATCAAGTAGCCATTCCAGTCCAATCAATGAACATTAACCAGCTCAATGATCCACAGGCCCCCTCATATTTACTTTGGTAACCTAACTTGAACCACCCATAAGAACAATTGCATCAAAGACAACTTCCAAACATCACATATGACTAGTCGTGGAGTAGCCTCCACAACTCAAATTCAACCATTCGTAAACGGAATCGGATGTAAAATTCAGTTTGTTCACTTTTCTCGTCAGTCAACTCTAGTCTAGACACTAGAAAGCATGGTAGACATCATGGAAGGTAGACATGTCAACTTGTCATCGCTCACGCCAAGCTGTCTAGTACAGTTCAAACAACTACTATAATGCAAGTCAAAGTGAATCACAAGCTGCACAATTACAAATTTACAATATTGTCGAATTGCCTCAGTACGAGGTTTCAACTTTCAACACGCTTTATCAGCCTGGTGAAGAGTAATAATATCAAATTTAATATCAGCAAATACAATATACGAGATTAAAATTCTCTGAATGAATATGGCTGCAACAAAGCTGTTTTCAAGGGGCTTATATAACATATGGACATAGCCCCAGAAGGAACATGTATGGGAAGCACTCGCTCCCCTTCATACACTTGTACCTACAGATCAATACTTACAACACCCATTTGCGCGACCGAAGATTGTCATAAGAAAGAACTCAAAAGGAAAAACAGAAACAAACCATACACAGGTAGCCTCCTTTGTATTTGATCGCCGCCGTTCTGTCTCCTCCATTGTGACCCACTTGTATCTCCTCTATTTTTCACACTTCATAATTAAATTAATTTAGGTCTTGCCTTGTGTGACTTGCTTTCAATAGAGGGCACTAGTAGACATTCTGATCTTTTACCAAATAGTATGCTGCCAAAATCACCATCCCGAACATCTCACACAATTCAAAATGAAGATGGAACAATTGTTTCTTGGGCCTTGGTTCTCTTAGGCCTCCACATGGTCCGGGCCTTCACCATTGTCGGACCTGATTCAAGGCTCAGCACATGCTCACAGTGCAAGGTTGTTTCTCCAGACTCACTGTTACAATCCGTGTGCACAGAGGTGTGTGACTGCAGCACACTGTCCCGACCACACTCTCTTTTGTAATCCAGCACAATACTCGCCAGTTCATGATTCTCAAGAATAGAGATCGGTGCACTCTGAGGCAAAGATAAAAGTAAGGTTAATTGCAGATGTGGTCAAAAGTCTTTGTATACAAGGCACTAATTAATATGCTAATCTGACTCATTTTTTTATTATTTTCCATCCTGTTTGGGTTTTGACCAAATAGCAGCCCCCAACCCAACCCTCACTAATTAATACTGTACAGGGCAGAAGAGCTGCCAATAAATGAAGCAGGAAGGAAAACCAAATGATAACTGTCTCCAAACCCGTAGCCAACAATAAGTGCATGACGGACCCAGCCAACAACACATGGCATATCATCAGTCAAGCAAGTATAAGAATTATCTCTACTGTATCTTACTTCTATGTAGTTTAGAGCAAAGAAAGACTAAATTGATTTGTAAACACTAAACAGTCCGATCTTGCACGGAAGCAACACGAGTCAGTGACATTGTTAGGTGCCTAGGTAACCAACCAAATGTACTAAAATCTCACGAGATGCATTACTTGTCCAACTTCTGCATTTGTTGTCAATTGTCATGGATAAGTTAAAAAAAGACACCACCTAAATAATATATATCATGGGATGAGATTGTATTTGCTATAATTTGAGGAATAGATAAGAGTGCACCTAATAATTACCAATGACAGAATTTTATGAATCTAAGGCCACCCACCCCCCACCCCCAAACCCCTAACCAGGCACCCACATTCCAATGCCCATTATCTTCTGCAGGCAGTTGGGTACTGAGCAACACATATACAGGACAGAACATAAGTAACTGGTTTCTGTTTGCACATGATTGTCAGCTCCACTAAAGGAACCAGGATGGAATACCCAACATAACACATTAGGTGACCTCAAAGAGGGATAAACGACAATATGAACAAATGATTCTTGTTAGGGTACTTGAGTGTGGAATAAAATAGTTCTAATAAAGCATAAATACTAAAATAGCTGGTCATCGATGTGCTGGATTACCTATATCAGTCTCTAAACAAGAAATACGGAAGAGTAGAATAAAGATGCATATCATCAGAAAGAAAATTACCTCAAGAATCCACGCAATGTACTTAACATTATTCACATGCTGATTTATATCAAGATCAGCCCACCGAGGCTGCATAAAACAGACCACAAAATATATTTTTAAAAACAAAACAAAACAAAAATAACTATATGAACAGACTAGCAATATAATCTAAATATTAATTCAGTTACTTACCGTCAGCCCTGTTCTCACATATTTAGCTGCAGAAGTGCTTTGACCATCTGGCAGTTTTGGAAGCTTGCGATTGTCTTCATCAACAATAGCAGAATGCTCAAAAAAGTATGGCTCTATTTCAGTCCGCACTTCATCTGGAATTCTTGCAAGCTTCCTAGTAAGTTTGTTCATCATAACCCATTTACTGCACAAAGACAGAAATTAGAAAAAAAAAATGCAACAGTATGCCCGTGTAACCAAGTTGCACATACTTTGAGCAGAAAAAAAATGCAGCGTAACATGGCAGTTGGTAGAAATAAACTGTTAATAAAATTGATTGATTAATGGTATAAATATATCAGTGTGGCAGAGATTTGAACCTTGTTGCCTTCAGTATCGTGTGGCCTGTTATAGAATCTCGTATATGCCAATCCCTACGCATTCCATTTTTACCATTAGCACTAACCCATGTATCTACTTCAACAGTATCACCCCTGCAGCAGAATAGAGGAGCGACTTAGAACACATAACAGTAGACTCCAGATTGATGAGGGACCATCTTCAGTTCTTTCTAGTATCTGTTAGTTACCATAGGAAAACGTATCAAGACATCAAGAGGTTCAATGAGTGTATCTGCATCAATAATAGAGGAACTGCCCACAGCGACATACAACTATATAGGCTCCACGTGCTAAAAACTATATAGGCTCATCTAACAAGTAATTGCCAAACAGTGCAACGAAGACCAGGGAGCTTTCTTTTCACATTTATTGCCAAACAACTTGAAAACCCCATTCAACTAATCACTCGATACCCAGCACAGATGAAGCAAGCTGTAACCATTAACAATCATTCTGTGTCTCCACAGATAGCCACATGGGTGCAACTTATTTCAAGCTCAAATCATGATATAAGAAAACTGAAACAAGATCATGAGATGCTGCAAACCATACCAGCATGGATAACGTTCGACGATGGCCTGCATTTGGCTAACCACCCAGAACAAGTTTCTTTTACTCATCTCTGGCGTGGAGCCGAATCCATCACCTAGCAGCCCGGCGGTCTTCACATGATTAAGTGCCGTTTCCTGGATCAAATCCAAACTTTTTCATCATCAATCCTCAGCCACGACAATCTCACACCTCAAATGAAAAATAACAAAACATTTACCTGCAAATGGTTCATCATCGTCTCTATAGATGCCGTCCTATCTGCGCCTATCTCATACGACCTAATGGAGAAGTTCTGCCTGAATATGAGCCCATCATGTATGATCCGGCCAAACCCAAAGGTGTCAGTGAGCATGTCAGGCCGCCTGGGCTTCCAGTCAAGCATTGTCCACTGCTTCTCGGCGGCCAAGAAGATGGTCGTGATGGCCGCAAGGAGCATGCTCCAGTCGGGAAGCTGGTTGTAGAAAGTCTTGGGCACCGACGAGGAGGAAGGCACGGTGTCGTGCTCCCCATCCGCCACCGCAGACTTGCCCCCGCCGTTCACCTTGGGGACGGCAGCGTGGGCGCGCGTCTTGCCCGCCCTCACGGCATTCGACGAGGCTCCCGGCTTCGCCGCCACGCCGCGGACGTCCAGGCTCTCCGGGCGCTCCCCGAGGCCGCTCTTAGGCGCGGCCGGCGCCGGCGCCGGCGCCGGCGACCCTGGAAGGAAGGACGCGGCCGCGATGGAGGCGGCCATAGGAAAGCGCTCCGCCCCAAATCAAATCGAATGGCTGGCAGGCACCTGGCTGGCTGAATCCGGGATCCCAGCCTGATTCAGCACGAGAACAAACAGCATTAGCATCAACGCAAACCACAAAAATCAAACCAAACAGAAAAAACTGCTCGTTGTTTACCCAATTTAAGCAACCCAAAAAAAGCAAGATTTGGTGCACAGTACTACCGGCGCATCACGGGTAAAAAGAACAACAAATGGCCGGCCAGAGCTTGCGAGCAAGTACGGGGGGGACAAAGCGACGACGGTCAAACCAACCCACTCGAATACAGCAAGCATCAATGAGAGAAATACATACGTACGTACGTACGGGAAAAATAATGGAAAACTCACCCAAGACTACAAGGACGATAGAGAGATGCCAAGAAAAGATGCGGCAGGAACGAACCCCCAAATCTAGCGGCGGAAGCGAGGAGAAAGAGGGGGCGCAAGCGCAAGGTTTGCTGAACTCGAGATCCAACCGGGGCGAGCAACAAGGATCCTGAATTCCCGCGATTCACCCCCACAGCTGTCACGGCCCCGCCGTACCGAACAGCGAAGCGCCCAGAAATAGCTATAGCTACAGCAGCTTATCTGGTGGAACAGCCACATGGCGGCGGGATGGCCGCGCCCAGGAAATCCGACCAGGAATAGGCTCGTCAACCCCACCACGAACGAACCTACGACGAAACGACGACACGGAAATGCGGGGCAGGCGGGCGAGCAAGAACCTAACCTTCCGCAGCAGTGGGAGGAGGACGGCGGCGGCGGCGACGGCAAAGGGGCCTGCTTCTTGGCTGTTCTTGGCGCCTCTGCTTCTTCCGTCGGGTCTCGGGCGCGCTTCACCACGCGGCCATTGGCGGGCGGCGAGCCGACGAGGGGGGAGGGTCGGAGAGGCTTCTGGTTCCGGCGGATGCGCCGGTGGAGTTTGGCGGCTTCGGTGGCGCGCTGCGGTGGGGGCGGGGCGGGGCCTGTGGACCTCTCTTTCTCCGCTGGCGCCGGGCGTTGGCCACAGGCCACCGCGACGGACCTTTTAAAACATGGAGGCCAGGGAGGTGGCAAATGACGATCCTGCCCCCCCACGGCAAGCCGCTGGTGTCGCGCGGAGAGGGAAGAAACGGACGGGTTGATTAGTCCGTGGCACGGAACGGAAACGTGGGCCATGCATACGATGCTTCCCGTTGCTGAGCTGAGCAGATCTGGGAGACAAAAATAATATAAAATAAAATAAAATAAAATTTCTTATATCTGATGATATATAAAAGACACTTAGCAGTTTAATTTTTTAATCCCTTCATTCTAAATTGTAAGTCGTTTTGATTTTTTTAGTACATTCATTTTACTCTTCATCTAGATCTTACGTATGTCCAGATATATAGCAAAATGGATGTATCAAAAAAAAATCAAAGCGTCGTATAATTTGAAACGGGAAAGCACAACTTTTTTCCCCAATGTTCAATAAGAATTTTTCTCAAATAATAGTGTCAATGTATTATTTTAATTGCTCATCTATATACTCGTATATTACTCATCAGATATAAATAAAAGACACCACCCAGTAGAAGCATGAAAGAACCAGCAGTTCACATGGAGAAGTGAAATAGTATAAACTTTGGAGCATGTTTATATAGAGAGAGAGAGCATAGAAAAAAAACACTCCCATCTGCTCTCGGAGTCCATGATGTTTCCGATGAAGGTTTGACTGCTCAGCGAGATAATATAAGTTCAATGGTCGGAACATTAAACCAGAGTGGCTTTGAAAACAGATGAACATGATGAGAGTGATGACATAATAAACTAGAGAACGAATGAAATCAAACTATGGCATCATCGTTGTTGTCACTTGTACGAGTGCTTGGGTTGTATATTTGAGACATGACCAAGCTGAGGTCTCACTCACATAAACACGACAACAATGAGTCTCTTTTATATATGAACCCAAGCACATAATGAATATTGACATATTGTGCAAGCCGCCACACCTATATGACTAGAAACCACTAATTTTCCTACCTGAGATCTTCCTTGATATATAGCCAGTGAAGAGAAGAAAGCCCTTTTGCGAACAAACAATTACATGTTTTGCTTCTGAATTCAGATAATCTTAAACGATTGACAAAAAAAATCTAAGATCTCGTAGGAGTCACAAGCCAACAGAAGACCGGACAAATTAATCAAACAATTACAGATTTGCAGATTAATGTGGAATACTTTCACTTCATTACACTCATTTTCATGTCCATGAATCATACTGTAGCATGGAGGTGCTTCTGGCTTGGACTTCAAACTGAACCAGCGGTTGTCCGGCACTCTCGTGCCAGTAAATGTAACCCTCATCACCGGGCAACTGACGGTGATCTAGACGCGAATTGAAGTGGTTCAGTTGGACATCTCTTTCCCAGCCGATCCAAGCACTCGTTCGTCTCGGCGTCGGCGAGTTAGGTTCCCGGCGGCAGAGCTTTGAACCCTCTGTGCAACATCGTTTTCAGAATTTCTTCTGAAAATAAGAACGTTTTCAACATCGTTTTCAGAATTTCTTCTGAAAATAAGAACGTTTTCAATATCGTTTTCAGAATTTCTTCTGAAAACAAGAACGTTTTCAGAACATTGGACGTACAGAGTACCCACTACACTACACGCCAGAAAATACAGTGAAAGTTAGGCGGGTGGCCCCACTTGTAAGTGAGTTTCTGCAGCTGTCGACTGCAAAATCAAGCACGTCTTGAAACGTGAGCAGAAGTTTCCAGCTAGGAAGATTACAGGTGATGGTTAAAAGCACCCTAGATTTTCTTCAGCTCCAATTTTCAACAGTTGGTCAAAAAGGTTCCAAGGTATAGACTGAATGCTGGTTCGGGCGTCGTTGTTCCATGATTGTCAATAATGCAGTCCTCTAAAAGCAGTTGGATCGCAGTCCCAGTGAGTGAATATGTGGAGTTCCCCTACTACACAGTACACACGGGACGCTAAAGACGACGAATATTGCGACCGTTAATGAGTTATGTAGTGTTGTTGTCTAAAAAAAAAAGAGTTATGTAGTGTTGTAATAAGAAAAATAAATTATGTAGAAAAATCATTATACAATATGGTGTTATTATATTTTTTATAAAAAAAAACATATTTTAGATAGTCTGACGGAAGAGAAGAACTGCACATTCTGATAGAAGAGAGAACTAGACTTGTATTTTTCCTAGAATGGGCGTAGTACTAATAAGGTAGGAATCTACGGCACCTTTGAAGCAATTCTACGATATCTGATCAGTCTCTCTCGACAACCAGAAAGTGTACTCGTCGAACACGCTGATTCGTGAGCTTAAGGAGAGCATGCATTTTACGCCAAGAAAAGCACAGTTTAGTTGTCCGTCGGCAGAGTTTCAACTTGGGTCTTGAGAGTTCTGCGCTCAAGAAAGTTTCCAGCAGGCCAGCAGCAGGTTTGGTTGGAAGTTGATGGATGCACGGAGCCACTAAGGGAGGTAGTGGCTGTAGTTGCTGCATGCATATGCTAATCATGTTCTCATCATTCACAAATACTAATACTATATGGAAATATATTTCAAATTTTATTAGCCCGCTTTGCAATTTTCAATTTCTTTACATAAAAAAAATTCAATATCTTTTTCTCAACTAACTCCATAAATTTGAAATATATTTCCATAAATTTATTCCCATAAATCAGTGGGTAGTAATCGGTAAAGGCTTCTAAAAACATTGGGAAATAAATAATTATCCGAGAGTGTGATATGGTTATTATTACAACAATATTACTAGCACACTTGCACTGGATGAGGATTAGGACAGCCAGTTCACAAATCACAAGCGCACGATCGAGCCCGACATCGAAAGAGCCAAAGAGCCGAACGAAGCCCACGCACGCAAAGGACTGACAGGTGACAGACAACCTCTGCTGATTACCACACCCACCACCCAAATTAAACAAGAAGTCAATGGCGGCACCGCACTCAACACTGTACGGTAGTAGCGTATCGCGTCACGCGCGAAATTGTTATCCGTTTGCTCCTCAATGACCTGGCACTGTACAGTGTACACGATCGATCGCTCATCAGAGCCTCAAACGCACCGGCACGGCGAGGCCAGCAGCCACTTGTTGGTCCGCTGCATCAGTACGTGTACCACTGGTAGCAGACGGGCCGGCGGTCGAGCGCGCAGTTATGCTGAAAAGCAACGGGTACCGGCACTGTGGTCAGCCAGGGCACTGCAAGAGGGCCGCCCAATTATTAAGCGGCGGACGCGATCATCAGCAGCTCAACCCCCGTTTTAATTCTGCCGGTTAACCGGCTCTGGTCCGGGTGCAGCCCCAGGCCCCAGCAGCGCCCCGCTTTTTCCTGTTCCTGATGACACGTCGGCCCCCTAGAGGCCTAGACGGGGATCCGAGTTCGTTTTTTGCTGCTTGCGGTGGCTGTCACGACGGAAGGCACGGCGGCACGGGCAGCTCGCTCGTTGCTAAATACGTCGTGCGTACGTGTGTACGTGCGGGGTGGGCTGGCTGCCGACATTGGAAAACACATTGAGATCGGAGCGTGCACTGCGTGCGATCGATCGGATCAAGCTGACGACGAAGGCTATGGCTAGCTCCGTTCGGCCGGCGATCGAGGAGGACGTTCGACGTTCGTCGTTGGCGCGGTCTCTTTAAGCCCCGCGGCGATCGATCAGCGTCCGAGTGCCGTTTCTTGCGAGTTGCGATGGCTGTCACGACGGAAGGCACGCGGAGGTCGTTGCTAAATACGTCGCGTGCGTGCCTGCGGGTGGGCTGGCGACATGGCGATGGATCTTGGATCAATGGATCGTATCATCAGAGCGTGCATTGTGTGATCGGATCGAGTTGACGACGATGGCTGGCTCCGATCGGCCAGGGATTGATCGAGAAGGTGTTCGTTGGCGCGCGCGGTCTCCTCGGCGTTTTAAGCCCCCGACTGCGCCGCGCGAGCGTCGTTTTCGCGGAGCAGAGCCTCGCGCTCACAGGGGAGGGGTAGCCACTGCCGGCTCGTCGATCGTCTCCCGCGGCGTCACTGAGCACGGATAAGGGAGAACGAGATGCGTGGACGTAAGCACCAGAGCCATGGCCCCATTGGGGGATTGGGAACCTACGCCATGGATGATGACGACGTGTTTTGCTCTGAGGGTATAGTACGTTTGCCCTGATCGCGTCACGTTCAGATGGCGCGATACCGGTGCACGTTTGCCATATTTGCGAGTGGTGGTTACGACAGTGTGGGTTGTAGCTGATGATGATACGATATGATCCACCACACAAACGGAGGGAGTAACGAAAGCGAAGGAACGCGCGCAACAATTAAGCGCCCGTCAGGCGCGGCGCGTGTTGTGATCGTGAAAGCCAACTGATCCTGATCGATGCCCGCACCAGCAGCTTTTGTTTTTCTCGTCTGTGTACTTGTCAAAAGCAACGACGACGAGACCAGAAATTGGAAGTACAAGTACGGGCTATCAGCAGTTGGCTGCTCTGTTTAGAAAGTCCTCTTTGGCTCCTGAGGCCTCGGCCGTACGTTTTCTGACGGCATGCATGCATTTTCAGCGAAGGAAGCAAGTTGTGACTTGTGAGTTGTGGAGGGTTAACTTGAACTGCAACGTACTACCATATCAGTCTACCACACCCTAGCAAATTCTCTCTCTCTCTCTCGTTTGAGCTGCAAATAAACATTTTTTTGATACAAAAAGCTCAACCTGAGAACGGTTTGCATTTACGCCATGCACGCTGCGGCTGTGCCAACAATAGCGTTTGGTTACCACAGTCCACAGCTGCCCCATTCGATCATTTGCAGTCCACAGCTGCCCCATTCGATCATTTGGCTACTGTTACTACCAAGTGGTCAGCTGTAACACTGTGTGAAGTGGACCAGCACACACTGTTGCAGCAGAAAGGGCCAGCCTCGCGATCTGGATCCCTACACGCGTGCACGTTTCATCTCACGAACATTAGAATTCGTGGTTGCACTCGCTCCACAGCCCACAGCCATACATACGCCCATGCCCAAATCAGGCCAATATACTATGAGGAATCCGATGTGGACACGTGCGGACATTTTGAGGACGATTATTGTTTTTCATTTGTGGCGCGTGGTGTCTTATACGTAACATTTTCACAAAGAAAATGACTCCTTCTGGAACCCCAGGTCAGCGAGTAGGTCACTTTCTCGCTCACCTCCGGCCTCCCCCTTCGACGACTGTATTATGCTTCCGTGTACAAGCCGACCGAACTGGTCTGAGCGAGTATATATGTGCAATTGTTTTTAGTTTCCAACAATGTACTATCCGGTTTGCACACTTCTGATAGGTGATTCTAGACTTTGTATATACGCAAACCCAAGTCTGAAGTCTCCCCCAGGTGATCGCAGGTGATCTTGCCAGCTTCTCAGGTAACATTACCTGAGACGTGACGCCGGCGAGTATGCGTGGAGGCAGACGGCTGTCAGCCAACCAACCCCCACCTAGATCACGCCAACCCGCGCCGCCGAGCGAGGCCGGGACGGGACGACGACGCGGCCGCGGCGCCACCGTGTCCGTGTCCGTGTCCGTGGCCTGCCCTGCCCTGCCCCCTCGTGGCAACGTGCGCCGAGCCCGCACCACACATGTCCCCGCGCGGCCGCGCACTGCTGCCGCGAAGCACACGTTTTCCCGCCGAATTCAACGGGGGCTGCTAGCAGAGCTGACGACTAGACCCTGCTACTGCTAGCAGAGCTGACGACGAGACCCGCGTGACAGCCGCGTGTTGTGCCACGGCGTCGCTAGGTTGACCGGATGGTTTGTGTCCGCCGAGGCAGCGAGGCCGAGCAGTTCTCTTCGGCTGCGGCGCGCGCTCTGTTTTCTGGCGGGAGTACCCGGCACACCGGCGTAATGTGGGTTTGACAATAGCAGCACTTCTATCATATCAAAAATAGGTGGACTGAATCAAATCATATCTATAATTATAGGGTCGAACTAGCGCTCGAACGTTCTACGTTAGAACGCCCAGCGCTAGGGCCCGGCCCATCTCCGCACATAAACCGCGGCCCCCGCGCTCAGTACACACAGAGCATGCACACACGGGATTCTAAAAAAAAAAGCACGCTCACACACGGGCGCCCACGCCCCCGCAGGCGGCAGCAAACTCCGACACACACCCGCCCTCCCCCGCCGCGACACCCACCCCCATGTCGCCACCGTCGCTGCGCCGCCGCCCTGACATGGCCGCATGTGCTCTGAAACAAAAGAGGGGAAGAAAAAGAAAATTAGAAAACAGAGGACAAAAAATGAAACTGAAACAAAAGAAAGAAAGTAAAAGAAACAACAATAACATTGCAATTGAAACAAAAAAACAATATAACTGAAAAACAAAAAAGAAACAAAAAGAACACAAAAAAGAAACAAATGATTTTATATAAAAGAAACAAACCAAATATATGAATTGAAACAAATCAAAACTGAGAAAAAAACAAAAGCTATAATGAAACAAAGAAATATATAGAAAACAACATAAACCCCATCCGAAACAAACTGAATTGCAATGAAGAAACAAACTGAAGTATGCTAGAAAAGTAACGTCTGAAACAATACTGAAAACAAATATAGAAACAACGTAAAAACACCATCCGAAACAAGCTGAGTTGCAATAAAGAAACAAACTGAAAAATACTATAGAAACAACGGGGAAAAGGTCCGAACCAAACTGAAAAACAAACGTTGAAACAGCATGGATGCACATCCACTGCAACATACGGAGAAAGGAAATTGGAACAAAATCAGAAACACATCTGAAACATCCTGAAACACACATGGATACACATCCGCTGCGACATGAACAAATCGCAACATTCAAGAACAAACTGTTGCAACACCATCAAAATGTATGCTGAAACAAACCCAGGGGAAAAAATAGTAGGAGGCGGCCCTGGACCTGGATCTAGGCTCCATGATGCCGCTGCCGCCGTGGTCGCCGTCGCCGTCACCGTCGGCGCCCTGGAGGGGAAAGGCAGCACACGTGCGACGAGCCCACCGCCACCGGCCCCCTCGCGCGCAACGGGAAGGATTAGCCCTCCCCGTCGCCGGCGGCGTACGCGACCATGCGGTGGCCCTTGCCGGCTTCGATGTGCACTCGCTACGACCCGTGCGCCACAGAGTCACCGTCGCCGCCGCCGTCGTGGTGGTGCGCCACCAGCTCCTGCGCGCCGCCGACGCCGTCCTTGAGGAATGCATGGCCCATCTCGAGGTAGTGGCGGAGCGAGCCGACGTGGACGGCCACCTCCTGGATCTCCATGGACACGGGCGAGATGGTGGACGGTGACAGCGGCGCCGCCGCCCCGGCCGGCACTGGCGCGTGCGCGACGCCCTTCCTGGGCCGCCTCCGCCGCGCGGCGGCGAGGTGGAGCGAGATGAGCACGAGGAGCAGCACGAAGGCGTCCCCCGACGGCGATGCCCACGAGCACCCGTGCGCAGCCCCAGCACCGCCGTCCTGCGCGGCAGCTCGTTCCGTAGCAGCGGCGGCGGCCGGAATAGCCTGCGCGCGGCCATGCGAGTGAGGAAGAGGTGCGTCCTGGCTCCGGGTAGCAGCGAGCGAGAAGAAATGGCAGGGGAGCGGATAAGGACGGGTGGGGGAGAGAGGACGGGGAACAGGGACGGGAACAGATAAGGTGGTTCTCGTAGACTCCGTCCAACCCCTTCGCGTGTGCGTGTCGGGCATGATGGGCCGGCGTCGCGTGGCCGAGTGAGCCCATGAAGCGTGTTCTACGCTTAGAACGTAAGATCACTAGCATTACCGATAATTATATATAAGGTACAGTTTGGGGTAGCACGATCTCATAAATTAAACTTTGACTATTTATTTTAGTTTATATAAGCTGTTCATGATCACTGGAAAGTACTCTCTCCGTTTCAATTATACTCCATCTGTCCCTCTTCCTCATAAACAACTTTGAGTAAATAGAAAAAAATATTTATGGAACAAAATCAATATCATTAGATGGATCATCGAATTTGTTTGCGGATACGAATGTTACACATTTTTAATAAATCTAGCCAAATTTATGGCATTGAAGGGAAAAAAACACCTATTTAGGGATGGAGGGAGTAAGTCACTTTGATTTTTTTTTTCATCCATTTTATTATGTATCTACACATATATTATATCTAAATGCAAAGGAATACAAATGTAACAAAAAGAATTCAAAGCGGTTTATAATTTGGAATGGAGGGGGCACATTTGATTATAAAATCAGATCATATAAAGCTTTCATATTGTATAAGAGCTAAAAAGTATTCTCAAAATTATTGGTCAAAAATTGTAAAATTTGAATCTTGATATGTTATCGCTTTGTACACTAGACACTAGTAGCAGTGTAGAATTCAATCAACATTACAAGTCATTTGTCACGAGAATATAAACAGACTTTCTGAGTTTTTTTTGAACCTAAGAGACTTTCTGAGTTGACGAAAATCATTTCAAAAAATATATTTTTAAAAGCAACTTCAGGTTCAGGAACTCAACTTCGCGCAACGTGCTTCTATTTCTGGACCGACACCAATGTACCATGGGCCACAATTACGCACGGCCCGTCACACACTCACGGACTCACACTTTCCAGCCTTCTAGGCCCAACCCACGCCGCAGTCGGCACTCGGCCTCGGCAGTCACGCACTCAGCGTGCGGCGTCGAGGACGAGGAGACTGGCGGTCCTCGACTCCTCGCCGCCGTTTCCTCGTCCCTTTGCTTCCGCGCCGGATAAAAGTGCTCGAATCCCCAAATTCCAAACCCTACATTCCCGTCCGCCGCCGCCGTCGGGCCTCCGCTGGGCGGCGCGCTCGTCGCCGTCGCAGCATCCCGCCGCCCCGCCGCGATCGTCTCGAGGTGAGCGCCGCGCTTCCGTCCTCCGTTCTCGAACCCTCTCAAAACCCCCGTTTCACTTTGCTCGCGCGCGCCGTGCAACTTTCGCTCGAAAAATCCGATGAAGCAGTAGAATTCTCGCTATAACCGTGGATTGATGTCGTTTTATCGCGTTTTTTTCGGGAAAGGCGTTGCTTGAATTCTTGCTGTAACTGTGCGATTGATGTAGTTTTATCGCGTTTCCAGAAGCGAAATTCCATTGCGTTTGTTGCGGCGGGCGCGATGGAGCTCTCGAAGCAGCAGGCGCCGGCGCGGGGCAGCGGCGGGCCGGCGGGTTCGCGACCGTCGCGGCCGTCGTCGGCCCTCAGTTCCAAGCAGCACGCGAAGCACGCCACGGTTGGCCCTGCCAGCTTCGGGGCGCAGGTGCCGACCAGCGCCTACCTGATCGTGCCCATGGGCGAGCAGCCGGCGCAGGCTGGTGCGTCCAGTGCCAGCGCGTCGCACCGTCCTGGGGCGAGGCCTGCGAGTAGGGTGTCCTTGAGGCCACCGCAGCAGGTGCTGAGTGTGGAGCCGACTTTGCCAGTGGTTGGGGCATCGCCAGCTCCGTCTGCTACGGGAAAGAAGAAGGTGGCATTGCCCAAGGTTCAGATGTTGAAGCCTGTCTCATCATCCCAGGCATCACCTGCTGGCAAGGATTTTGTGCACAAGGGGCCTCCATCGAAGCCACATTCACAGTTTTCTGACTCTGAGACCGTGAGATCAAAGTTCAGGGAGAATCTAGCTGCTGCCTTGTGTGTGGATTCTGATCAGCAGATTGTGCAGAAATCTGCTGGAAACGTTTCAGCTTTTGGATCTGCCTGTGAGAACAAGCATGCAGATGGTGCTACATTGCACAAATCAAGCACATGCATAGCCCTGAATGAAGGTAAAGCTGATACTGGTACTGGCCCCAAATCTGTTGGTGGCACAAGCGAACAACATGATACGCTAACCGGTAGAATTTTGGGATCAAACATGGCCATCAATGTGAGTAAAGATGCACAGGAACAGCCAATACATGCTTGTTTGGAAAATGATGTTTCGGGTAACAGCACTGTTGCTTCAGATGAATCTTTGCAACGCCACGGGCCTCTCTGTGATCCTGACATTGTCATTGGAGCTTCTGAATCCATTTCACCGCTTAATTCAAAGAGAGCCACAACTTCTGATACTGATGATGGGGCTACTGTACCTCTGAATGAGCCTGAGTTTAAAAGAACAAAGACTTCAGATGGTGTAACATGGGAGCAGCAGGGTACAGTTCTGAAGGGGCAGTCTTTGGCACATAGAATTGAAGAGGATCTGTTCAAACTATGTGGAGGGCTGAATAAGAAATACAAGGAAAAAGGTAGATCACTTTTGTTTAATCTGAAGGATAAAAGTAATCCTGTGCTGAGGGAAAGGGTCTTATCTGGTGAGCTTACACCCAAATGTCTATGTTCAATGACTACTGAAGAACTCGCTTCAAAGGAGCTTTCGGCTTGGCGGCTGGCTAAAGCTGAAGAGCTTGGTAAGATGGTTTTTCGTCCTAATAGAGAAGTGAACATTCAACAATTGGTGAGGAAATCACATAAAGGTGAATTTCATGTTGAAGTGGAGGAGAATGATAGCATTTCGGTTGGGGATGAGCTTAGAGGTGATTTGCTTTCTCATATTCCATCAAAATCTATTGAAGGTCGAATCAAATCTGATTATGGAGTAAGTGTACACAGGGGAGACATGGAACCTGATAACACTGTGCAAGATGGATTTGCTGGGATTGGCAACAGTAGTCTCTTGAGTAATTTAGAATGCATAGCAAACAAGAAGACTGCTTTCATTCAGGAAAAAGTGCATGACATGAAGTATACAGAGTATCCTCCAGAAATTATGTCTCTAGATGATTTCGTGGAGGCCCCTGATTCTGATATACCCTTGGAATGCCACTCCACTGAAACTGCACAAGATGATCCTAATTTTACTGATAGAGCTTCCCACACATTGAAGTCAGAGAAAAATCATATAGGGGAGGGCAATGGTGCTCCATCAGAGTATGAATTCACATATGTTGCACCATCACCACAAGATAATTGTCAGGCCGGCATAAGATCGCCCAAGAATGGATCAATTCGCACCTTGAGTCCAGCTAAACAACCTAAGGGAGGTTTGTTAATCAAATCTTCCCTTGACAAGATGGATGCTGAAATACCTGATACTGGATGTGCTATGCAGTCAAAGGCAAATTCTTTATGGGAGGGAACAATTCAGTTAAATTTGTCTTCATTTATAGATGTTGTAGCCATCTTCAAAAGGTTTGTTTTTCCTATGTTGATTGTAATTAATGTAGGTGATTAACTAAAACAATATAGCTCCCATATTTTAGCCAAACAAAAGAACATTATGATTTATAACACAATTAATCCTCCTTTTATATATAAACTTGTATGCCACATTCCATTTTAGAAAAATGCTTGTCTTAACACGCATCTTAACATTCTGTTATCATATCCTAACTCCCTATAATGTTTCTATTTTGCAGTGGTGAAAAGCCATCAACAAATGATTGGTGCCGCCTTGTTGAGATCAAGGGGACAGTGAAACTTACTGATCTTCAAGACTTCCTTGAACAACTGCCTAAATCCAGGAGCCGTGCTGTAACGGTAACTTATTTCTGTGCTTAGTTTCATATATCTCAATATTTACTAAAATCAGTATTTATTAGGTGGCCCACATCCTTGTTGGTTTTGAAATATATTCTTTCTTGTAGTTGTAATAGAGTAGTTGCCTTTAATAGGTGTTTGTTATGGCACTGAATGCATGTTCACACTGTCTGTCAATTTGTGCTTAGTCTCGAGATCTTTGTTGAAATCAGCGAGTTCACTCACAGCCTGGGAATCTATAAACTGGATGATTGGATGTTACCATACTTAATCCAGTTCTCATCAACATGTGTTGCATGTTGGAAATTGGAATACCTTTTTTTTTTTCAGTCTTCACTCCAAATACCCATTATTGTGTTCATGCAGATGCTGTTTTCTGTTTACTAGTGATTTGCGCGCGCCCATGCACACCGCACATTCAGCCGACTGTTGCTGAGTTTGGTGAAAGAATACATAGATCACACAAAACATAGCAAATAGTTCAGATTTGGAAATTGATAGCGAGCTGTTCAGGTCAATTAGGCCTGGGTACTTGTACAACACAACGTAGCAGCCTAGTAAAAAAACTAAAAGTCCTTACAGTCACAACATGGGCACATGTAAATAATGGCAAGAAAGTTTAATGAGAAGCTCCAGCACTACACAGCTACACCATACATACTCAGAGATGTAGGTTGTACCTAGAGACAATTAGAAATAGGCTAAGTGACGAACATGATGCAGCTGACACTTAAACACCATTCCAGTTTCCTTCTTGTACAAAACAGTGTGCTACTAATTTCCATAATACTATGTTAGCAAATTTACATGACACAGACATTGAAATAGCGTAAACAGTATTGCCATTTACAACATAATAGTCCTTACAGCCAGCAAAGCTCAAATTGAGACTATTGAGTTAGGGACCTATTTTATACATTTTTTTGGCAAGCATGTTACAAATAAGCAATTTTTTTGGGCCTGTCAATGCAACCTATTAGACTAAATAGCAGCAAATCGAAACGCACTGGCTGACTAAAGAAAAACTGCACAAAGAGGGATTTCATAGCTATAGATTGCTTGGAAATTGCATTCTATAGTTAAGATATTCCATCATTACCTCTAAACAATATGATAAATATTAAAACACAGTTCCCAAAATATGAGCTCACAATAGTATGGTACCTAAAAGTATGACACAACAGTTCTGTCAGGTCCAATGCTCTGAGGTACATAGTGGCATCACTCAATTTGGCAAACAAAAAACAACTCAATTTGGTAAACAAAAAACTGTTTATCTTTTTTTTTCTCTGGTTTGGCAACAGGTTAATTGTCATTACAAATAGGCTCCAATAGGAACTAATTGTGGAGAGATAACCATGTGCATCTTGTATGTGTGGCAAGATCAATGGTAAAGTTCAGAAAACAAAGCATTCAGAGCTAGCAATTATAGTAACCAGTGATAACAATTGGCCCTCCTTGAAATCATTTATAGTACCATTCAACAACATGAAGCCCTTCCACAAAGAGCTGCTTACGCAATTAACTTCAACCATAGCCAATTCTTAAAAATTAACTTCTCCAGCTCCCTACACGATATCTATAATGATTAAAAGAGCTGAAATTTGTCCTAGAGATGGAGCAATTGTGCTTACCTCATGCAGGATCATGGGCTTGCTGCCGAAATCCACCAGCAGCTTAGACACGCTGGGCAACAGTGGTCGTAGGCGGATGCCAAAGCCTCTGAAAACAATGAGGCCTTCATGGCTGCAGCAGTTCTCCCAACTCAGCCCCCTTCCCCAACCTGTAAAAATATGCAGCAAACCCTTACCAACAGAGCAGTATGTAGCTGAGTTTGGGGGGGCTGTAGCTGAGTTTGGTGCAAGAATAGAGCAAGAATATGTAATTACACAAGATATAGCAAATAGTCCAGATTTGGGAACTGATGGCGAGCTGTTCCGTTAAAAAGTATGCATATGACGGGCACTGCATATGCTTAGATTGAAATAATTTTATCATCAGCCCTGGCATATGCTCAGAAATAATTTATCACCAATACAGTCATTTGCTGAAGAGAAAGTGATCTATGAAAATATTAGCAAACTATAGCTGCGCTCAAATCTTGAATCAACTTTTCACTGTGTCTCAAGGAACCTGACGATTCAACTTGAAACAACTTATCCATAGCGCACAACAGAAAGACGAAGAGGGAAGGGAAACTAATACAGCCTTACCAAGAAGTACCAGGACTGAATGAAGTCAAAGGCAGAGAGGGTGAATGGAGTGGGGGCCTGCCCTTGCTGAGGCCGCGACGCTAGGGACGCTGCGCCGGTGTGCTGCGCACTCAGCTCAAATCCCCGCGCCGCCTTGGTGTGGGGCCACCCTTGTAGAGGCCGCCGCGGTGCGCCGTCTGTCATAGCAATGGGAAAGAGAGGGAGGAGAGTCAGGAGGACCCAAACCAAATGGGAGGAAGGACGGATCCGGCCATGGCTGCCTCTTCTCCGCCAGATCTGCCGGTGTGGGCCTCCATTAGCAAGGAAGGCCGAGCAGGCAAGCCTAGATCGAAGGCCGTCCACATCGCCGCCGATGTAATGGGAGAGAGATAGAGAGAGAGAGGGCACCTTAACATGCTCCGAGGCTGCCCCACCAGGGGCACCCTCTTCGGGACCGCTGCTCCTGACACCCTAGTCGGGTGTGCCAGCCGCCCCGTTGTGGGCGCGGCGCTGGGCCCCTCGCGCCGTCGTTCCCACCAGGGGCCACCCGTGGTGTTCGGACCTCCTCGCCGGGTGGCCATGGAGGCACCAGAGCCGGTCATGGAGCGTGCCCATGCCGAAGTGCCGCCTACCGCATCGGGCCCCTCGCATCGCTGGGCCTGGCCGCCCTGGCCGGAGCTCAGGCCTCCATCCCCGAGGGGTTGTGGCGCCATCGCCCAGCAGTGCTTGCTCCAGCGCCGCCGTAGTGAGGGTGAGGCGCTCGTCCCGTGCTGCTGCACCGCCATGGAGAGAGGTGGGAGAGGAAGGGTCCATCCCGCACTGCCGCGCCTGGGGGCTCGCTGGCCCATGGCGGTGCCGCACCGCCACGCGTGGGGGCACGCCACCGCCGTCACCACTAGGAGAAAGGAAGAGGAGATCTAGGGTTTGGAATAGAGGAGGGCGCCTCGGACCGCAGAATTCAGCCAGCCGCTGCCGACAGGCGCATAGGAGGAAGGTGCGGATGTGGACGCGAGAGAGAGCTAGGGTTAGAGCCGGCATATATATTTAGCATGGAAGAGCAGCAGCACCGTCGGATTAAGGATCCGAGGGCCAACAAAATTTTGAATGATGTGGCCACCCGAGTCGCCTGCAAGGCCTGCGGCTCTCTTATACATAGTAATTTTGCACTGTTTTGCCCCCCCCCCCCCCCCCCCCGCCATGTTTCTCCCGAAGATGAAGAGAGTTCGCTCGACCTTGCTATGTGCAGCAAATACCATCCAGAACAGCACATATAAGTCTTAGAAATAACAAATTGGAATGGCCATAAGCGGTAATGACTTACTCTCGATCATCTAATATTAAATTCAGCAACTACCTCGTTACCTCCATTTTTGAATATACTATGTATAGGACGAGCTAATTAATTTTTTTAAAACTAATCAGGTTGTTCTTAACTTCATGTATTTAAAAACAATGGGACTATAATAAGGGTTTTTTTTGTTGTTGTTTTGCATAGCAGCTATACTTTTCTCGCTTACTTTAAATTCAGGACCACCTGCTCTATGTTTAATTGGCAGTTATGGAAGAAATCAATTCCTTGGAATTCAATCTAGAAACTACGAATAACCAAGCAACCATGCTCCAAATTCAAAGATAGATGTGCAGTTTCAAATTGCTTGTATGGAGTTTGGAGCAAAAGACCGAAACCTCAATAGGCATGCTTCCCAAAAGGAGTACATATAAGTCTGTTAGACTTGGTTGGCCCTAGTTAGAGTTAGTTTAATACTATTTATATAGAGTTAGTTTAATACTATGTATTAGTAACACTTGGTACATGTATTGTCGTGGTAGTGTTAGGTTGTTGCACTGAAATTTTTCTTAAACTGCTATTCTTTTCTATCGTAAACCACATTGTTGGAGTATATACATGTATTAGGCCCATGAGGCCCATGTATGCAACTATATACAGCTACCCTTCTAGGGTTAGCAATGGCAATACAGTAATTATCCTAAAGCATGGTATCAGACTAGGGTAGGAGCTCTCCCGTTCCTCCCCGATCCAGGGCCGGCGCCGCCACCTCCGGCGCGCCGCCGCGGCCGCCGCCGCGCCACCATGGCCGGCCATGGCGGCCCCCCACCCTTCCCCTCCTTCTTCTCCGTCCACCCGCCGCGTCCCTTCTCGATCTGGGCGCAGGGATCGCCTCCCTTGGTCTCCGCGTCCGCCGCCAGTGCCTCGGGCGCGAGTGGCTCCGTCGCCGCCGCCACGGGTGCGCTGGGCGGGGGCGCCGTCGGCGACTGGCCCCCTCTCCCGGGCACCTTCTCCTCCCGCCCCGCACCAGGCTTCCCTCCGCTTCCCAGCGCCGGCGCGGGGGGCTCGACCCCGGCTCTGGCCTTCGCGGCCGCGGGGGAGCAGAGCACGCCTCCGGGCGCTGGCACTCTGGGCGGGGGCGATGGTGATGACGACGCGACCCAGCACCCTCTCCCCGTCACGACCCCCCCTCTCCCTGTCGAGGGCGCCCCTGAGGATGCGACCGGGGCGGCTGTCTACGCCGCCACCCTCGCAGCGGCGGTCACGGCTGGCCTGGACCCGACGGCAGCAGCCTCCTGCGCTACAGCTGCTGCCGCCGCCGTCGCAGCAGGGCTGGGGATGCCAGTCTCCTCCACCACTCCGGCAGCGACTCCGTCCAGCGCCACTCTCACTGCTGCTTCTCCTACAGCAGCAGGGAACAAAGGGGGGACCTTCAACATCTACGCTGCTCCTCGGCCCACCTCTGCCCTCGTTGCTGCACTTGCCTCTGCTCGGGCAGCAGCCGCCGCGGGGCAGGAGCGTGTCCGCGCGGCTGCCCTGGCGTGGCAGCGCGAACGGGACGACAACGACACTCTGACCCGCCAGATCGCAGAGGCAGAGAGGCTCCTCGCGCAGGCGTCCGGCACCTTGCCCGGGGCCACCTCCTCCGGCTCCGGCTCTACGGGGCACCGCACCTCCACCACCGTGGTGCTCCGGCACGACCCGGCCGACCCCCTCGTCCAGCACCTCCACTACCAGGCTGGGGGTGTCCAGAACATCGGGCTACTCATCCGGGTCGTCCTCGACCCCGCGTCGACCTCCTACGCCCGCTGGAGGGACCAGATGGTCCTTGTCCTCCGCCGCTACGCCTTGGACGACCACGTCCTCGACGAGCCACCTGTCGTCCAGACTTCGTCGTGGCTCCGCCTCGACAGCATCGTCCTCTCCTGGATCCTTAACACGATCAACTCCGAGCTCCAGGACGTGCTCCGCAACACCCCCTCCACTCGCCAGGCCTGGCTGGCACTCGAGGGCCAGTTTCAGGGCAATGCTGAGGCCCAGGCCCTGCAGCTCGACGTGCGCTTCCGCACCTTCGAGCAGGGTGACCTTGCGGTTGGGGAGTACTGCCGCAAGATGAAGGCGATGGCGGACTCCCTCGGCGACCTCGGCTGGCCCGTGGAGGACCGCGCCCTCGTCCTCCAGCTACTCCGCGGGGTCAGCGACCGCTACGCCCACATCAGGTCGTTGATTGTTCGCCAGAAGCCGTTCCCTACCTACCTGCAGGTTCGCGACGACCTCCTCATGGAGGAGATCACTCTGGGGGGCCTGGGCGGATCCAGCTCCGCCGGGTCTCTCTCTACTGCTGCGGGTTCTTCGGCCTCCTCCACCGCTCTCGCCGCCACTCCACCGCCCCGTCCACCTGCCCCGTACACCCCACCTCTGGCCCCTCTTCCCACCGGGCCAAGCGGGGGTGGAGGGGGCCGTGGGCAGCAGTGCCGGGGGGGGGCAATGGTGGGGGTGGCAAGAAGAAGAAGGGCAAGGGCGGGGGTGGTGGTGGGGGGGCGGCCGTGGCGCTTCCACCGGCCCACGTCCTCCAAACCGCCCGGCCCTCCTACAACAACCCTTGGTCCGGGCGCATCGCCATGTGGCCTTTCCAGGCCCCTGGTGGCGAGCCTCGTCCACCGGCCGCCATGTTCGCGGGTGCCACTCCGGCATTCTCTCCACCGGCGTTCCACCCGGCGACCCCGTGGGGCACACCTTCCGGCGCCTCGCCGGGGCCGGCCAGCTGGAGTCAGGAGGCTCTGGCGCGCTCCTTCTCCACCTTGGGCTTGACACCTCCTGTCGGCCCGGAGTGGATCGCCGACTCGGGTGCCACCTACCACACCACCCCGGACTCCGGTATACTTTCGTCTGCCTCTCCTCCTTCTTCCTCACACCCTTCGTCTATCATGGTCGCCAATGGCTCGTGTCTTCCTGTCACGTCTGTGGGTACCGCCGGTGCCCATGGCTTTTTTCGCCTTCCTGATGTTCTTGTTGCACCCACGATGGTCCACAATCTTCTTTCTATTCGTCGTTTACGGTGACAACTCTTGTTCGTGGAGTTTGACTCTTCTCGGTCTTACTCGTGAAGGATTTGGCTACCCGGCGTCCTCTCGCTCCGATGTGACGGTTCGGGGCCCCTTTACACTCTTCGCTTCCGGCTTCTTCGCCTTCTTCGTCACCGCCCTCGCCACCACTACTTCTTCTATTTGGCACCGGCGTCTCGGACACCCCGGACGTGATGCCCCGATGCGCTTAGTCATAGCTCAGACATTCGTTGTACTCGAGTTCATGATGGGCAGTTGTGTCATGCGTGCCAGTTGGGCCATCATGTTCGTCTTCCTTTTTCTAGTTCCTCTTCTCATGCGGCTCACCATTTTGATCTTGTACACTCGCGACTTGTGGACATCGCTTTGTACTCGGTATTTCGGCTATAAATACTATCTTGTGGTGGTTGATGATTTTTCTCATTACTTGTGGACTTTTCCCTTGCGTGCGAAGTCGATGCTTTCCCCGCGATTCACCACTTCTTCGCTTGGGTGTCCACACGCCGGCCTCACCATCAAGGCCGTCCGGTGTGACAATGGTCGTGAGTTTGATAACTCCACATCGCGTGCGTTCTTCCTCTCTCACGGTGTCCAGTTGCGCATGTCTTGCCCGTACACCTCCTCTCAGAACGGCAAGGCTGAGCGCATGATTCGCACCATCAACGACACCATGCGCACGCTTCTTCTCCAGGCCTCCTTCCTGCTCGTTTCTGGGCTGAGTGCCTGCACACCACCACATACCTCCTCAACCGCCTACCTTCCGCTGCCTGTCCAGCTCCTACACCACACCACGCTCTCTTCAGTACCCCTCCTCGATACGATCACCTTAGGGTCTTCGGGTGTGCGTGCTACCCGAACACCACCGCCACCGCTCCCCACAAGCTGGCTCCTCGGTTCACCTTGTGTGTCTTCCTTGGGTACTCCCCGGATCACAAGGGGTACCGGTGCTATGATCTCACCTCTCGTAGGGTTCTCATCTCTCGCCATGTGGTGTTCGATGAGTCGGTTTTCCCTTCTCCACCCCGCCTCCGACCACTTCCACTCCACGAGCTTGACATTTTCTCGTGTTTCCCACGACGCGGTGGTCGAGCCACCTTTCCGCTTGTCTCTGCCGCAGTACTCCGGACCGTACTCCTCACCGGAGTCGTGCCCCCACTCACCGGCGGCCGGTGTCTCTCCCGACCTCCCCTCCCTACTCGACCATGGAGGGGCCGAGTGGGGGTGGGGGCCGGAGCCACCGCCTCGAGCCGCCTCGCCCGCCACCGCGCCACCTCGGGAGCCACCGGCTCGCCGCCCGCCCGGTGCACGTCTACCACCGTCGTGCCCCGCCTGAGCCACCACCACCGCCGCCTCCGCCGGTGACCCCTTCTTCGCCAGGGTCACCTGCACCGCCGGTGGTGTCCTCCTCTCCGCCGGGGACACCATCGCCGCCACCTCGACCGCCGGGTGCCCGTGTCACCACACCGGTCTACCACCCACCGCTGCTTCACCGGGACCCTCGTCACACTCACCCTATGGTGACGAGGCAGGCGTCCCGCCCGCAGGCCCTCTCCGCCACTGCCTGCGAGACGAGGATCTCTCCGGTACCCTCTTCCGTCCGCGAGGCCTTGGCGGACCCTCACTGGCGCCGTGCGATGGAAGAGGAGTACGCGGCCCTCCTCGCCAACCGCACTGGGATCTCGGTGCCCGCCCCGCGAGGTGCCAACGTCGTCACCGGCAAGTGGATCCGGACCCACAAGCGCCGGCCGATGGTACACTTGAGAGGTTCAAGGCTCGGTGGGTACTCCGGGGTTTCACTCGGCGCCGGGGTTGACTATGATGAGACCTTCGGTCCCAGTGGTGAAGCCACGCTCGTCCGCACCGTGCTCTCGGCTCTCACCCGCTCCCCGCGTGCACCACCTTGGATGTGAAGAATGCTTTTCGCATGGTCTTCTCTCTCGAGACAGCTCTCATCGCCGCCCTGGGTTTGTGGACTCCTCCGGTTACGAGATGGTCCGCGCTCAACAAGTCTCTATATGGCCTCAAGCGGGCTCCCGGGCATGGAACCACGCGAGTTTGCTTGCTTTCCTCCCGACCCTTGGTTTTGTGGAGGCCGGTCGACACGTCCCCGTACATCTATCACCATGGGGCCGAGACTGCATATCGCTACTCTATGTGGATGACATAGTCCCGATGTGGCCTCCAAAGTGAGTCACTTCTTCGCCGGATCATCACCTCTCTTCGGCGGGAGTTTGCCATGAAGGATTTGGGTGTGCTTCACCACTTTCTTGGGGTCACCGTTGAGCCTCATCCAAACCGGGCTTCTTCTTCACCGGCGTCGCATACTCGGACATACTCGAGCGGGCCGGGATGACAGATTGCAACCCCCGCTCCACTCCGCCTTGACACTCGCAAAGCAAGCCGTCCGAGGCGTAGGGCCCCCCCCGTGGATCGATCCTACGGCATACCGCAGCCTTGCCGGTGCTCTTCGCACCTCACCTTCACTCGGCCCGACATCACCTATGGAGTTCAGCGGTTTGTGCCTTCATATGCATGATCCTCGGGAGCCTCATCTCACCGCTCTCAAGCGCCTCCTCGATACCTCCGCGGCACCGCTGATTATGGCTCGCTCCCGCACCGGGGTCCTCCTCTACGAGTTGGTTGTCTACACCGACGCCGACCGGGCCGGCCGTCCGGACACTCGCCGGTCCACCTCGGCTACGCCGTCTTCCTCGGAGGCAACCCGGTGTCCCGGTCCTCCAAGCGCCGCCAGTGGCCTCCCGCTCCAAAGCCGAGGCCGAGCACCGCGCCGTCGCCAACGGTGTGGCCGAGGCTTCCCGGCTCGGCGCCTCCCGGCCGAGCTCCATAGCCCCCCTCGCCGGGCCACGCTCGTCCATCGCGACAACGTCGGCGCGGTCTACCTCTCCACCAACCCCGTTCAGCATCAGCGCACGAAGCATGTGGAGATCGACCTTCACTTCGTTCGTGATCGGGTGGCCATCGGCGAGGTGCGGGTCCTCCATGTACCGACCACCTCCCAGTTCGCCGACATCTTCACTAAGGGCCTCCCGTCGTCGACCTTCACCGACTTCCGCTCCAGCCTCAACATCACCAGTGGCTAGTTGTGGCTGTAGGGGGCATGTGTGTGTGCTCTTTCTTTTAGATGTCCAGTCTTGAAACTCCGCTGCGCCGGTAGTTCAGACTGCGGGGGAGTGTTGGAGTATATACATGTATTAGGCCCATGAGGCTAGGCCCATGAGGCCCATGTATGCAACTATATACAGCTACCCTTCTAGGATTAGCAATGGCAATACAGTAATTATCCTAAAGCACACATGCTTTTGACAAGGAAGCTGATATAAATGTTCTTACATTCAGAACTTAGAGTGGACCACCTTTATATGCTTTTACCATTCATTTACCACTATCTGGTAATGTAGAGTTAACTGGAATATAAGTAAAAGAAAAATTAAATGGAAGGGATTGGTAAGAATATGTACATTTAGTCTAAGTGTTTGGACTGCCACGGTACTATCTGATCTTGCGTGCACTGTATTGGCTTCATTTTGATTTTTCTTTTGGTTCTTACATGTGAAATTTTTACGTTTTATGTTAATAAAAAATCAGAACTTTCTCGTGCCTGAACTCGTACCATTTATTTATATCTTAATATCGATTACATATTATTATTTGCATGTTTAATGTGGCCGATTGGAATGAAATTTCATTTACACCTTGAATAAAATTCTAGAAGTTATGTATCGTCATGAATTGCTGACTATATACATATTTATGCTAACTTGGTTACCAAAATTGTCCTTTAGCCTTTTCTTTGGTCTAGCTCTTCAGAATGTGTTCTTTCCTTTTACTAGCATTTGTTCTGCAGGTAACCGAGTTGCGGTGGAAGGAGGGTTCTCATGAAAGCAGTCGGCAGCAATTCATGCAGGTCCCTGTTCCTTAATTATTATCATCTGTTACCACTCTATATGGGTCCAGCAGTCCAGCTCAACACTAACAACAACTTAACATTCCTGCAGACAATTGACTCATATATTGCTGATGAGAGAGTAGGACTTGTAAAGCCTGCCCAAGGGGTGGAGCTCTACATATGCCCTTCTCAAGGGAAGAAGCACTCGGGCATCGTAACTGTGACCGGAGGAGTACCTGCTGTTGGTGTCTTTGTGTGGCGGAGGGCCCGTGTTTCTACCCAAACCCCCACAAGGCATGAGGGTTCCAAGGTGCAGTCTATGCCCATCTCAAGGAAGCAGCAGGTTGTGATTGCTAGTTCAGTGCCCATGCCTTCCCAGCTTACCCGACCTGCCTCCCAATTTGTCCACCCCAATGAGCATCACTGCCTTGAGTATGATGCTACTGACAATGTTCCGCCGGGCTCTATGCCCATCTCAAGGAAGCAGCAGGCTGTGATTGCTAGTTCAGTTCCCATGTATTATTCCCAGCTTACCCGACCTGCCTCCCAGATTGTCCACCCCAATGAGCATCACTGCCTTGAGTATGATGCTACTAACGATGTTCCTCCGGACTCTATGCCCATCTCAAGGAAGCAGCAGGATGTGATTGCTTCTTCAGTGCCCATGTGTCCCCAGATTACCAGACCTGCCTCCCAATTTGTCCACCCCAATGAGCAGCATTGCCATGAGTATCATGCTACCGACAATATTCCTCCGGCCTTTGGCCAAGGTGCCGTCAAGGATGACAGTGACCTTGATGATTTTTCTAGCATCTCAAGCAGATCCCTGTCCCCAAATGAAGCTATGCCATATTCCTACCGGAGGCAGCAGCATGGGCAGACTCATTCTCCCCCAATGGATCTAGACATTGCTGCATATGATGATTTTGCTAGCATCTCAAACAGATCTCTGTCCCCAAATGAAGCTATGCCATATTCCTACCGGAGGCAGCAGCATGAGCAGGCTCGTTCCCCCCCAATGGACCTAGTCAGGCATCTGGTTCGCAAGTATGGCCGAATGTATGGTTTAGCCCAGCCTTGGGACCGCAACCATGATGACTTTCCAGAAAGGGATCCAAGCTGGAGTGGCCGCTGGTATGATGCAACACAGCAGCAGCCTGTGCTGCCAAGCTCCTTGCCTCAGGAACATGCCATGGCCATGCAGCGGTCCTGGAATCACCCTGCTGAAGCTCTATCTGTGCAGCCTGGCTGGCATTACAGACCTCACTGGGAAGACATACCGTGGCACGCCAGGTTTGCTGTGGAGCCCGACGTGGGTGTGCCCAGGCGGACCTCACTGAGAGGAGCCAGGGAGCCATGGATTGGACGTTGGAACCCACACATTCGTCTCTAGCCCACAGTGCTCCGATACAAGTGATGAGGTAAGCAACTTGTCATCAAGACTTCAGCAGGATGTCCATGAAGGATCGTGTACTCTGTTGTGCTACTGAGAGGAGCCAGGGAGCCATGGTTTGGAAGTTGGACGCCACACTAGCAAGTTGATCGTCTTGCTCTGGAAATCCTGAACGGAACTTCCGTAACTTGTCATAGTTTATGCTAGGGGTTCATCTCTGCGAGATACAAATCACAAATGACGAGGTAAGCGACTTGGCACCGACATTTCAGTGGGATGGATGGATCAAGTACTCTGTTCTGATGTGAATTTTGAAACCAAAGTCTGGTTCTGTCGTGGCTAAACATGGTCGCAGAAAAGAAAAGCTTGTTTCTGTTGTTCTGTGCTGTATTTCTAACGTTCGTGCTGTTGTGCGACGGTTTGGATTTCCGTGTCTAGTAGAAAAAAATGATGCCGTGTTTGGTTATCTCTCTCTGTAGAAAGAAAGTTGCCTGATTACGGTTACTCTAGAAATGATGTTATGGTCATTGACTGGAGCAAAACTGACGGCTGCCGTTCTTCAGAACCTCCAGGCCACTCCAGCTCGAGCATCCTCTGGCCCCGTGAACGCGTCAAGCATTTGCTCCCAGTCCCAGCTACCCGCGTGGCCCTGTCGACGTCAACCGGACCTAACGATGCGCCGGTCCGGCTCCGGCACCACCGCACCGGCACCGCAGAGGAAAGGCAAACGGCCATCCCGCACGCGTCCCTACGACCCCACTGGCTCGCTTTGACGCCGCGCTCCACCGACAGATTTTTTGGACACTTCCGCCGGCTCCCGGGCACAAGATTACGTTCGGTGTCCGACCGACAGACTGAAGCTCCGCGTGGCTTTGCTCCCGATCCCTCCTGCTATTGCCGAGGGATCGCGAGGCCCAGACTCGTCTGAAACATGGCTGAGGTGGTAGCATCTCTACGGGAGTGGGGTCACCAGCTAGACAAAGACATCAAGCAAGAACACGCACTGACAAGGAACTCAAACGAAAATGCCAAGTGAAGCAAAGCAACGATGCGTGTCCTCACTCAACCTTTTTATCCCGGTCCGTTCTCGAACCGTGACGCTTCGCAGTACGCCAACTACATGCACTTCCGGAGCTCAACAAACCGAGATTGCGACGCCTGGACAGGTTCGCTACACCACACATCAGCCTCCGAAGATGACAGCATCGCTTGGACTCTTTCTCTGGCACCATTACTGCATCATTTCCAGTTGCTTAAGCAAGAGGGGACAGCGGAAAGTGGCTCCCCACCTACTCATTGTCAATTTCCTGTGCTCCCTAATAACTTGCAACACGTAAAGCACAACCAGTTTCCGTCGGTAGAAGGAAGTCGAAGCAAGAATAAACAATGCTTCGCATTTCAGGCACGCAAATGTTCATGGTGATGCACCTAGAGCGTAGTAGTATCTTTTTTTTTTTAATTTCCACTCAACTACCCAATCATGGGATACAACAACGAACGAACGAACGAACGAATTAATAAATATGCAGCTGGATTAACAATAATAACAACAAGTGTGCTAGTAGCCTGCATAATTTCTTTGATCATCAGTCGAGGCGCATCATGTCCTTGTGGAATGCGTCGACGGCGTCGGCGGCGACGCACTGCGTGATGAGCCTGGCGCCGGGCTTGTGCGCGGAGGGCCTGACCAGGATGCACGTCGCGATGTAGTCGAGGTTGGTGAGCGGGACGACGTGCACGGGGCAGCCCCACCCGTAGTCCACCTCCGCGAACCCCAGCCGCGACCAGTCCGACACCAGCAGCGTCCGGTAGTCCGACGTGATCCGGTACGGGTCGTCGGCACCGTCCCCGCCGCCGGCGCTCCACCGCGCGAACTCGGCCGGCAGCCGCTTCTTGCCCTCGCGGACCAGCCGCACCACGTCGTACACGGACGCGTCCGCCACGGCCTCGACGGGCGCCGACACGCGCATGATGTAGTAGCAGTTGCCGTAGAACCCGCCCGGCAGCGAGCCGCCGAGGCGCGCCAGCGCCGGGCGCGCGTTCATGGCGAAGCAGACGTGGACGGGGCCGGAGCCGGGCGCGAAGCCGGCGGCGCGGGTGCGGGACTGCCACGCCTTGGCGATGAGCACCTCGAACGCGCTGCACCGCTGCTGCCCGCCGGACTGCTCCAGGAACCGGGCCTTGAAGTGCTCGATGTAGTCCGTGGAGATGTCCATGGCCAGGTACTGCAGCCGGAGCGCCGTCGGGACGGGCAGCGCGCCCACCGCCGCGCCGGGAGGGTTCGGGATCGCCTCGCGGCCCCAGGCCGGGGCCACCAGCGGCGCCGCGTGCCCGCGCGCTATGTCGCCGACGGCGGTCATGAACTGCGCCGCCCCGGGCCCGTCCGCCACCGCGTGGCAGAACCGGAACCCCACCACGAAGCCGCCGCACGCGAACTGCGTCACCTGCATTGCATTGGGCACGCAATCGATCAGTCCAACGCCATGGCCGACGAGCCGTTGACTTCCTCTTCTCTCAAGAACCTTCCAGAACCGAAGGATGATTTGGTACCTGGACAAGGAGGATGAGCGAGTCCTCCTCGGACTGTTCTTCAGATTCGGGGGGATAGGTGGGGTGCGGAAGGAGCTCATCCTTGGGCACCATGAGCGGGTACTCGAGGTAGTCCACGTCCTCGAGGGTGCAGCTCGCCGACGCCTCGATGAACCACACGCCGTCGCCGGTACAGTCCACCACCAGCTCGCCGTCGTCCGAGACCGCCAGCCTGCCGGCGATGGGGTAGTAGCTCACCAGCGCGGCGGCCAGCGCGCGCTCAATGGCCGCGGCGGGCGCCTCCGCCGCCGCCTCGTCGGCGGCGCGGCCCTTGAAGACGTGGAGGGACTCGATGAGCGCGCGCTGGGTCGGGTAGCGGTCGAGCCACGAGAGCGGGAGCTGGCCCCGGGGCGTGGGCGCCGACGGGACCACCACCCGCTGCGCCAGGCGCGTCACGGTGGCGCCCGCCGCGCCCGCGCTCCTCATGCTGGTGGCCGCCGGGATCTGGGCGGGCCGCGGCGGCTGGCGGTGGTGGTGGGTGCGCACAGTGCTGGCTGGCTCACCTGGGAAGCAAGGTACTACGAGTCTACGACCGGTACCGGGTTTTATAAAAGGTTTTTGGTAAAATCGACAAATCGTGGTGTTGCCGCTACGACTACTAGTTCTGTGCGTCGGCTGTGAGTGGGTTTGAAAAGGATTGCCCACCGGACGATGCAGAGGTGAAGCAACTAGATGCAGCCATTGCGCGCATCTAGGAGCTACTTTGGAACATGCTTGCAAATAACTTGCAACAGTAGCTAAACTTGAACTTAGTTCGGTTAGGCTAATTTATAGAATCTCGGTGAGTTAGTTCACCTGGTTTGACTCTTCGAATGGGAACGGTTCTGGTTGTTGTTGTTGATGCTGTTGTTTTGCACATTTGACATGTTAATTAAATCATGCCTTCTTAACCATCACTATAGATCTTCTCATCTAACTCTATTTTTCAAGAAATCGTCTTAACATCTATTTGATGAATGTGAAGAACACTTAGTCAAAATCTCACACAAAAGACTAAGAACTTAATGCACCTAGCATTTAATATAGGTTTTAGAATCTATTTAGTTTGGTTTAATTAAAAATGAATCAAGCCAATAAATCCAATATTCATCACTCATCACATAGCAATAAGCCAATAAACTAGCTCCACTGGCTCTGACATCTCATCTCCATAACTTAGTGATGTACAAAGCAGTACCAAATTTACCTAAGCACCGAACCTTTTCTCTAGTGATTTTGTTTTTTTATATAAAAAAGTATGGCAAAATGATCTTGTAGTGTTTGCCTCATTGGCAGGACGCAGGCGGTGAATTGAATTTTGCATTACGTTTGAACCGGTGTAACCGTGTGTGCGTCACCGGCTAGATAATTTGTTTACGCTGCGGCCCGTACGTAGCATTTGTCCACGCCCCTGCGTGGCAGCGCGCGCGTGTTCTGGTCTTCTGGAAGCAAAGCTGGCGTTAGGCCATCACCAAGACACCAACACGTCCGCCATCTGACTTGCGCGGCCAATCCGAGAATAATTTCTCCTGGCGAAGTAGTGGAGGCCAGTCGCCCAAAATAAAAAAAAAACAGTGGAGCCCGTGTAGCCTGTCAAAGGTCACGTATGCTCCGGAGCAGAGCTCACTTCATCAGACTAGACGAGAGGTCTCGAAATCTTCGTGCTTTTGCACCCATTTTCTGATGTCTTATCGGTTAAGGGAACTACTAAATTTTCGTTTTCCCTCTCGTGGCCTGAAGGCAACCACGGCGTCAGTGGTTAGTTGAAGGAAAATGGCCGGGCAGCGGTCACCGCATCTCACCAAGGGGATGGAGTCATGGAGAGCACGATGACAAGGACAAAAACAAGAAGGTGCACTAGCATGATGGCCGGCGATGGTTTTTCGTGATAGGGTCTTTTACCCGTATTTCATTAAAAGAAAGGGTCAAAGAAAGCGCTAAAGACGGATAGGGCCACAAGAATCCGTAAATTACCGACGAAACCTCAAAGAAAAAAACACAAAACACACAAACACATACAACAACAAATACAACAGCAAGAATACATGGGGAGGGGACAACCCCGCCACCACACACGAACCAACTAAGTCTGTAGAAGGAAAACATCCACGCAATGGTCGCCAAGATGGTAGAAATCTTCCCAAGCGACCAGGTTGCCGCTGCGGGGTATGAACGACAACGTCCGTCAACGAACAGGTAGCCGAAGCGAAGTAGCGCGCCAACGACCAGATAGCCGATGCGCAGAAAAGAGCCTCCCCAGCGACCAGGTAGCCACTGCGGGGTAAGAACCAACATCCACCAACGACGGGTAGAAACATGACGACGACACCAAGCACTTGATACACCATTGCAAGGATAACCATGAAGCGCACACAAGCATAGACAGGGAGCGACTCCGAAAAGGGTGGCAAGAGGTAGGCGCGGCAACAGTGGTTCTTCAGCAGTGCCTTCAACAAGGAGATGTCGCCGAAGGCGCCAACGTCGCTGGCCTTAGAAAACTAATGCAGAGCTTTCACCCAGAATCCTTTGTCGATGACCAGAGCATGGGACTCGAAGAACAACGCCTCTAGAAGGATGTGGCGCCCATAGGGGCCACCGTCGTCCGCCCGAGCATCGCCAGGCTGAGCTTTCGCCCTGAGCCCCATGCAAAGTCACGGGGCACCACCGGACCCGACCGCCGCAGAAGGGGGAGGGGAACCCCTATGCCCAGCACCGGCCAGCCGACTCCCCACCAGCAGCAGTCATGCCACCCAACCGTCGGATAAGCAAATCGGGTGGGCAGGGCGGAGGAGCAGGCCGCAGGAGCCCGCACCCGGAACCCTCGTCCCACCTGAAAGGTCCTAGATGGCTAGAGGGGGGTGAATAGCCTATAAAAATTTCTACAAACTCACTAAGCAAACTTCGTTAGATACACAAACGGCGGAAAGCAAGTTATGCTTAGCCTACTAGATGTTGCAAGCCTCCTATCTAAGCAATTCTAGTAGGTGATCACTAGTACACACAAAAGCTACCACTAGTGATCAAGAGTTCTACCCACGGGATTTAGTCTACACAAGAAGTGGTTCCCGACCGACCACACAAGCAATTCTACCCACGGATTTAGTCTACACAAGATGTGGTTCCCGACCGACCACGCAAGCAATTCTACTTTGCAAGAATGTAATCAAAGTAATACAAGAGAGGGTAGGAGCTTGTTATACCGACGTGTCGAGTCGAGGTTGCCAATCACCAAGAGAATGAGCAATCAATCACAATCGGCAACACACAATCGATGACAACCAATCACCGGGAACAAAGATGAACACAATTGTTTTTGTTCACCCGGTGTTCACTTGGGCACCGCCAAGCTAGTCACCGGTTGTGTCGACCAACACCTAGATGGTTCTTCGGTGTGACCCTCAAGTCACTAGCCCCTCAATGGCTCGCCCCGCAAGGCACCGCAAGACACCACTCTCAAGCGAGGTACTCAACGACACGCGCAATCCACTAGGATGCTCTTCGTGATCCCCACGAGGTGAGCTCAAACCTCTCACAAATCAACCGGAGGTGGCCAAGAACAATCACCTTCTCTTGCCAACGCCTCCAACAATCTCCAAGCCGGCTAGGAGCGGTACTCTCCAAGAGTAACAAGAAATCCACCGGCGAAACCACCCACAAGTGCCACTAGATGCCCTCAAGCAATGCAATGCACTAGGTGATTCACTCAATCTCTCTTAGGATGAACAACCAAGCAAGGGAGAAGAGTGGGAGAGGGTCTCTTAGCTCAAAGAATGCACAAGGGATGAGAAATGGCCAAGAGACCTCCCCAAGGGCCGGCCACCTTCTATTTATAACCCCTCAAACAAATGTGACCGTTACCCCCTCGGGAAGCCGAGCAAGATGCGCCGGACGCTGTCAAGCCGCAAACCGCCGGACGCGTCCGGGCGCTTCTTCCGCGCGAGCCAAGTCGACCGTTGGCTCCGCGTTCAATCTCGTCCCGCCACGTGTGCGTCCGGCGCGGCGGCCCGGCGCGCGCCATCGCGCCCGGCGCTCAAGGCCCGGTTCCCGAGCCGCGCCCTGGAACTTTCTGTTCGGCGTCCGGCGCGCGCCGGACGCGACACCTGCGCGTCCGCCGCCTTCTGCCCGTCCTGCAGCACCACGCCGTCGTTCATTGAGCGCCGGACCCTGCACAGTGATCACGCCGAGTCCGCCGCCTGCGTCCGCCGCTCCGACCATGTCAGCCACTAGCACAGGCCAAGTCACAATGCGCCGGACGCGTCCGGCGCCGCCTGGCGCGTCCGGCGCCTCCCGTGCCCCGCCTTTCGCCGTGTCGTGACACCAACTTCTCCAACATGCTATCCAACAAGTATACCAACTTGATCAACCGAGATAGCATGATTTCAACCAAATTTTGCATCCGGCGCAATAGAAAATATGCATCCATTTTTCCCAAAAGCGCCGAATCCCGCCTCACAAAGCTCGGCGGGAGGAAGAGAGGGACCCAAACCCATCTCTACCCCGCAAACCACGCGCCCAAACGCCACCTTTGTAAATGTGCCAACACCACCAAGTGTACATCTCCATGTGCTTGTGTGTTAGCTTTTCACAACCATTTCCCAAAGGTTAGGTTAGCTCACTAGGTCCTACATGCAATGCACTTCATGAATTCACCTAGTGGCACCCATGCGTCGAATAGCCGATAAGACTTCCCCTCTTAATAGTGCGGCTATCGATCCTAAACCACTCACACCCTCTATGGTGTCTTGAGTGCAAAACAAAATGGCCCTATCGGTTATACCTTTGCCTTGAGCCCATTTTGTTCCTCCAAATGATATGAACACTTCACACCATCATGTGACCGTGTCGATCCATCGATCTTGACTTCACTTGCCCTTCACCGTGCATCGGTCCATCGGCGCCTAGTCTTGCCCGAGCTTCACCATCGCATGGTCCTTCACTCCGAAGCCTCGACTAGCCCTTCACCTTCAACACCGGTCCATGGAGCCAAGCATCGTCTTGATCTTCATCTTTGATCACATGACACGTGTCATGCTTCATATGCTTTAAGCTCATCATGTGGACAACCTTTCTCTAAATCAACCACTTAGATAAACAAGGTTAGTCCTAGGTTTCATCAATTAGCCAAAACCAAACTAGGGACTTTCACCACCCCAGCGACTAGCCGACTGCCGCCAGATTCGGGGTCAGAGAGCACCCGGTTCCGGTGAGAAGCCGGCGCACCCGGCAGCCAACAGCGCCGCCGAGGGGGCGGGGACGGGCCAGCCGTCGCCAGATCCGACGCGAGAGGGCCCGCTGGCGCGCCCGGCCGCAGCCTGGCCAACCGCCGACCTTGGGCCGCCCGGACCGGGAGAAGGCGGATCCGGTCGCACCCGCCCGCAGAGGAGGTGTGCGGCGCCCCCACCAGGAGCCGCGCGGAGGAGCCGCACCCCTGCCGACACGGCTAGAGGCCCAGCCGCCATGGCCGGGATGGGCCGCCGAGCTCCGCGACGCCCGCAGCGCCCACCGACCTGCAGAGACCGGATCCGCCGAAGGGGAGGCCGGATCCGGCGCGGAGGAGCCTGGATCCGGGTTGCCGGCCGGCGAGGTCGCGGGAGAAGCCCCTGGAAAAAAGGCTGAGGTGGTGGAGGTTGGGAGGGAGGGAGAGGAGCTGCGCGAGTAGGAGAAACGCGGTGGGAGCCCTTTTTTCGGGTCACCGCGGGCCGCCGCCGCCGCACGCCGGTGGGCAGCGATGGCGGCCGGGGGGGAGCGCCGAGGAAGGGCCTAGCGGCAGCGCGACGGAAGCCTCCCGAGCCGCCCCACGGGAGCGCTCGGGAGCAACTAACAAAGCACTCTCATGGCCGGGCGATGGTGTATACGAGGAAGAGAGAAAAGAAGACACATATGACACGTGGGCCCTAAATGATAGTCCATGCCTACATGCGTTAGTGTATGGATCATGTTAACTAGAATGTGCTCATGTTCAAGTGACACTAAGAAACCAAATTCAACTACCCGAAATTACATTTTTAGGTTATTCTGAAGTAAATTTGGAGACGGAAATTGTGATAGGAGAATATCCCCTAAATTTTATACATTTTTGTTTTGGGCTTTGCAAGCTCCTTTTCCAACACCTCTTGTGCGCCTGTAATCTTTTTGTACCTTTTATAAAGAAATACCTACAAATTTCACTCATTAACAAAGGAGGAGCTCTTATAAGGCAAATTAGCGGTACTCAAACTTGTACGGCTGTGTTATCCCTGGTCTCTAAATTCTCGAATCGATCGTTTAGGTTCTCAAACTTGTTCATCTGTGGAATTAGCTAAGATTCAAAGAAGGAGAATGAAACTCCATCTAAGCTCCCTTAATTATTGTGTAAGTACGCCAAACTCTCTTTTAGGAGACCTTTGGTGAGAAACGAATTACAGAATTGGCATAATTTGGTTGCACATATTGCGAATGTTAGATTACAAGTTGGTAGTGATTCAGTTTTATGGCCTTTGAAGAAAATGGTGCCACCATAGTGAATATATCAGGTATTAGTCAGTAATGGTATTAAGGTCACATAAGAAATTTGGCAAACAAAATTACCTTTGAAAATCAAGGCCTTCTTTAATATTGAATCCATCCATCACCTCTTCTTTGAATATAATCGTCCTAGATTTATGTTGCGTGCTTTACCCTATTGTGTTTGGTTTAGTCTCATGTGAGGGTGGAAATTAAATTTGTTCAATGGTTGACATAAACAAGGAGGTATCTCCAAGAGTTTGCCAAATTAATTTGCTATTCATAAAAATTTAGCAAAACATGAAAAAACATCCTCCAACAGTTTGACATCCAACTTGTCAAATTTTAGCAAGTTGCCAAATTCCACCCCTCCACGCGCATATATGCGCGTGCGCGCGGAGGGTTGCCATCGTGTTGCCATCGCGCATGCAACCACTTGTTTGCTGCCATGCAACCACTGGCTAGTTGATCGGTTGCAAGTGGACCTACTATTTTGATTTTTGCCAAGCCCAAATGGCAAACTATTGAAGATGATTTCACTTGCCATATGTTTTAGACACTTGCCAAATTACAAGATTTGAAAAATGAGTTTTAGCAAATTCTTGGAGATGGTGCTGTGGCTTTTGGGTTGGTCGATATGGCTAAAAAGGAATGTCAAGGTTTTACTTTAAATAATTATTGTCAACTTAAAAGGTATTTGCCGTTTTTTTTGGACGCTTTGGTTATGTTTTTGGGCCTAATTGTGGCGAAATGACGAAGGAAAAAAATGCATCATACATTCATGTGGCAAACTTGAGTCTGCAGCGATGGCCTCCTTCGTTTTCTATAGATGGCCCTTTACTTTTAGAAATTAAAAGATGTCCTTGTATTTGGCAAATCTTGTAATAAGCTTGGTCTCATTCCTCTAGTAAAGTAGTAAGTGGATGAAGCCTAATGTTATTTCCTTCATCTATTTTTAACTAGTTTTTAGACTATTCTAACTCTTGATACCTTTCAACTTACCTCCCTAAGTTGTTTAAAAATAGTTTTGGATGATTACATAGCACCACATCAATCACGAGGGAGGTTAATTAAACTTTTTAAAAATATTGCAGAAATGTTTTTTAATTATCCATTTATTTCCTAGAATAAATAAGCATTCTACTCAAAACTGATCCAATATTGTAAAATAATTTTTGAAATAAATATGTATTTAGAAATGAATTATGCTATTAAATTAAATTTTTAGTATTATTTAAAAGTATATTTATTCTAGAAAAATATTTGAATATCTTTTTGAAGTATTTCTATTTTTCCTTTGACTTCTAAACTAAAGTCTCAATTAACTCACTCTTTGACGAGACCTCAGGTAGGGCAACTGAATTAGTGCTAAGTCTAATGTAGGACAACTTAGTCGGAAAAAAAAAAAAAGACAACTTAGTGCTACGTGAGCCAAAACCGTTTCCAAAACTGTTCATGAAGGATTTCAAGAATTGAAGGAGTCATTCACAAAGAATAATAAAAAATAAAAAATGAAGGAGTGTAAAAGTTTAGTTTCTAGTTGAGGGAGATAGTCGGAATTACATAATAATTAAGTGAATCTGATGTTTTTCTTTCTTTCTGAAAACTAGTGGCAGATTTGATATCTCGTCCCTTAATTTTCTTTTTGGGCGGAGACACGGAGTTAGTAGGCTCAGAGCCTCGGACAGGTTGGTTCGTGACTTCGTGTTATCCGAGCGACTTCATCGGTTCAGACCGGGCTGCATTATTTATTTATTTTTTTTGCGCAAAGACCGGGCTGCATTAGAAATCGGCCTAGCCTGGTTGTAGATTGGATCAGGCCGAGGTAATAGAAAATCAGGCCTGGCAGACTACAAATGGCCCCGGTGCTAGCCTAGCTGAAGCCCACACAGCCTTATGCACCGGAAAGAGAAGACACTCTTTGACTTTATTTTTTTCCTTCCACATGTAGATTATAACCAACCCTGTTTCGTCTCTTATCTTATCTCAAAATCCATCCAATTATAAAAGTATTTCAAAGAAAGGCGGCAAAACCAAAATCCTAGAAAGGTTTGGTTTTGAACCAACACATATTTTGAGCTAATAATATTTCCAAAATATTCTACAACTAACTTGCTTTGGTTCATACCGAACGAATATGAAAACTAACCATTTCGAAAGCTTGCAAATGATTACCTTTTTGTTTTTTTGTAAATGTTTTAACCCTAAATTGGAAATGTGTTCAAACATATGATTTTCACAAAACAAAGTATTGCAATATTTAAGGGTTGAATATTTGCTTGCACCAAAATTCAACCTTTTTTTATGAAAAACATTAAATAAACTTTCTCTTACAAAATTATTTAAAAAGCTTTTTTGTGAGACAACCTTTTTTTGGAAGAGTTGGTTTTAAAACCTACTGATACTTGTGCTCAAGTCTATTTCAAAATGTCCTGGTTTAAAAATGTCCTGGTTTTAAAACCTACTGAGACGGAACACGGTGACGGCGTTTCCACGGGAGGGCTTCTGGGGTTTATTTTGCAAAAGGAGAGATTAGGGAGGGATGCGTGGGAGGGGTTAATTGCTAATCTCTCCCACCATTAGCCATATCCATCGGATATAGATCCAACGATCTACGTGCGAGTTTCCATAGTTTCCACGGGAACCTGGTTTCCATAGCATACGCTCCTCTCTTATATATGCCACAATTTATTAGTGACAACCGACAACAGAAGTAATCGATTTCAGTAAAATGAAATTTACCCATCTCAACCTATTCATGACCAAAGCATATGCATCACACATATATAGAAATAGAAATATATATAGGCATCCACAACATATCTACCTAAGACACTAGGTTTTCATTAGAAATCCTCTCAAATCACAGTAAAAAATCACTGGACAAAGGAAACAAAATCGCTTCTAATATTAGGTTGTGGTTGGATTGCATCAAGTTTATTATGTCTAAAAGAGCATTGTAGACATGAAAATATCTCATTCTTGGACAACAACTAAGTTTGGGCTGCTAGCTTTAGGCCATAGAAGGATATGAACAAAAAGAGTGGAACACCAAATTTGAGGCGTCAAGGTTGCTCATTCTGGAGCTTCACAACCATAAGAACGGATTCCTTTTTCTCTATTCAAGATCTTCTCCACAATCTATTTTCTCATTTCTCAGCCGCCTACGCTCAATAAACAGTTTAAAATGCGATGGGGGAGCAATGACGACGAAAAAGAAGTGTTAGCCTCTTGACATCTCAACCGCCATATAGTAGGGTCGTTTGGGAACCGGTGGCAAGCGGCGCCGCCGGCGCCCGGCAGATTGCTCGATCTGACCGTCTCGCGATAGATGCTTGCACCGGTACAGCCTTACGTGTTCTGGCGGCTATTCCCTCATGTGCGCTCCTGCCGCTGATTTGTTGCATCTATATGTGGCCACCGGGATTGATTGAACCGCGTGTCCAGTCCGGTGGCAAGTCCTCTATCGAAGCAGCAGGACGAGAGCAGTTACTTACTCGGGGTACTATGTGTTGTTGACTATGTAATCCTACTCCAACCATCGTTACCTATAACCAACCAACAGGGCCCAGCTTTTTGCAAAAAAGTATTTTTTGACGTTGATTTTTTGCACAAAGTTCTGTCGCCATGAATGGAGCAGTACATCCAGGACTCCTCTGCTTGAGAATTTAGCACGATAGCTTTTTCTTCTCAATCACGCAAAAGATTTGCTCATATTTGTAAATTTTTTGACAAAATAAGAATTATATTATATGATATTTACATAATTCAAGACCTCACATGTTACATACTTTGCAGTATGGATGACTGCACAGGCAAACACTCGGTAACAAAAGAGGGCCTAATAACATATGTTCAACGAACAACGACCAACATTTATGTTGGCGGAATTGAAGATCGTGTAGGCGGAATTGAAGATCTTCTTTTTTTTGGTGGCTTCCTTCTTCTCTCTTTTTGTCACCGAAAATGAGGAAGACTAATCTGAAAATTATTCTCCCTAATCCTTTATTATGGCCAAATCAAACCACAATAAAACGGAGAACAGACCAGAGAACATTATTCCATGGCGGTGACATCATCTCCGCCTTGACGTTATCGTTTGGAAATAAAAGTCTCCATATCGTCATGTCAATGAAGATGCTGACGCCGAAATTGTCGCCCTCATCTTCAATGAAGCTGTCATGGAGAAGACGATGCAAGCCTTTCCCTTCATCGTCGCCGGAGAGAAAGAGAAGATAAATCACCATTATCAAAAAAAATTAGCATGGATTGTAAAAAAAAATAGCATGGATAAACACTAATCCTAAAGACTCAATCTAAAGGAAATACTTATTAAAAACAATGGATCCCCACTCCCTTCAACCTCCGACGTGATGCGGTGATGCCGGAGGAGAAGGGAGGGGGACCAGCAGTGGTGGACGACGGGAGAACGGCGCCGGTGACTCTAGGGTGGCAGCAGACTGGTGCAGTAGGGTAGGCGCGTATTTGTATTTAGAAGAAGAGTTTGAATACATCGAGGAAGCTTTACATAGTTTTCAATCAGCTCATGCATTCCAATGCTAGAGTCTGTACTAGCCTATTACTTACTATAGGAGACAACCGAGGTACTTGACACCGCATGCACCCACTATTCTGCTTGGTCAACACCTTGAGCGTATGTACGGTGTTGGCTCCACGGAAGCATCGGGGCATTACTTTCGTTGCAGATCTCCCAGGCGATCAGCGTGAAAAGTAGTCGATGCCTTTTTTGCAGCTCTCGGTCCACTGTGATCGCTAGGCATTCCACTAGTCCATGATGGAACCGGCTGGAGGCTGAAGCCATTGCCCACCCAGCGCTGAGAATGCTCCAAACCATAGCTGCTTGGAATATGAACACTCAGACCATGATATGATCAATTGTCTTTAGTTCTTGGTTGCATAGAAAGCAGTTGCCTTATGCGTCTCCTATCTGCTGTCTAATGTCGTTGGCGCACATGCATTTAGCACGATAGTAAGTTCACATAATTTAAATTTGACCAGGTAAAAGTATGTATTCTACATTCTTCTCTCGTTCCTTTTTTTCCCTTCTTCCTGGATTCATGTTCCCTTCGGAAAAGAAAAAAAAACAATATTATTGAGTCTGTTAATATTCGTACATATGAGTACACGTGCATACGAAATGACATGGATTATTTGTTACACTTTATGTCCACTCAAATACAATATCAGGTGTAATTGACTTTTGCAAGAACCAGAACAGAAATTCTATTGAAAGTGTACGATTCGTACGGACAAATGTTCATGGAGTGTTTTTTCCCGTCAACTCTTCTAACTGACGCAGCATCGTCAGTCGCCATCTACTAGTTGCGATCCAGACAGCAATACAATACCTTAAGCGTCCACACAACGTATAACGGCAGAGTTTCTTCATCTTCATGCTCGTGCGCGCGCGCTCTCGTATCAGAATTCAGACGAGGTCCTCGCGCATCCTGCGGGCGAAGTCGTCGGCGTGCTCCTTGGTGACGCAGCTGGCCAGAAGCCGCGTGCCGGCGAGTGGTGCGGGCGCCCTCATGACGATGACCGATGCGATGAGGTCGCAGTTCACCAGCGGGTCGGCGGACATGGGCGTGCCGTACCCGTAGTCCACGTCGGCGAAGCCGAGCTTGCTCCAGTCCGACACGTACACAGATTCGTAGTTGAAGGTCATCTGGAATGGGTCGACGCCGCCGGTGCGTCCCTCGGCCCAGGTCAGGCACTCCTCGGCCATCCGCCGCTTCGCCTCCCGGACCATGCCGACGAGCTCGATCACCGACGAGCCGGCCACCTTCTCCGCCGGTGCGCACACCTTGACGGGGAAGATGGCGTTGCCGTAGTAGCCCGGCTCCAGCTTCAGCACGTGGCGCACGCTGGCGAAGAAGCAGAGCCTGACATCGGCGCCGGCGGCGACGTCGATGGCACGCGTCCGGCACTGCCAGAGCTTGGCGATGACGATGTCGAAACCCGAGCAGATCTTGCCGCCCGTGGACGCCGCGTACTGCGACTTGAGCTTGGACAGGTACGCGGCGGGGAAGTCGAACGCTATGTACTCCAGCGCCAGCACCGGCAGCTCCGGGAGCGGCCGGGCTTGATGTCCGGGTCCGGGAAGCGGTCCCGGCCCCAGACGGGCTTCACGCGGGGCTCTGGCAGCCCGCGGGCGAGATCGCCGACGGCGTTCAGGAACTGCGCCGCGCCCGTGCCGTCCGCCACCGCGTGGTTGGTGCGCAGGCCGATCACGAAGCCACCGCAGGTGAAGCTCGTGACCTGAAAATAACGGCATAAAGAATTCATACATGCTGCTGCGTATATGACCCTCACTGGTTTAATTATGAGGTGATATGTTCGGATGTTCCCCACATGCCCCCCTTCTATTACTAGTAGTTAGTCTAGTCATACATAGGAGTTTAACTTGATGGAGAAAGTCAGAAAAGAAGACCAATGAACCTGCTGATCTACCAGTTGACTTCTAATTCTAACGAACACTGTCAGGTTTACTTTTTCAAAGGCATGCAAATACTGTTACAAAAATATGTTAAATGCTGTTTAGGACAGTGCAACTCATGGTTGCATATTTATGTTGTACAGTGGAAGCGGGCAAGTAATTAAGTAGATCCCACCGCAGACGCACCTGTATCATGGCGAGGCTGTTGTGCGGCTCGACGGGCCAGAGCTCCGGCGTCGGGAACGGCACGAGCTGCTCCTTGGCGAGGAGCAGCGGCCGCTCCAGGAAGTTGACGTCGGCGAGGGTGCAGTTGGCGGCGGCCTCCACGAAGTAGACGCCCTCGGCAGAGCACAGCACGGCGGGGCGCCCCGGCACGTCGCCCTCCACGATCCGCCCACCGAACGGGTAGTAGTGCACCAGCGCGTCCGCCAGCGCGCCGCGCACCACCGCGGCCGGGGACTTCTTCTTCGGCGCCAGTGCGTCGGCCTCTGCTCCCGCGGCCGGCGCCGGCGGAAGCAGCGTGTTCGCGACATCGTCGCAGCGGTAGATGTGCGTGGACTCGACGAGGCCGCGGTGCGTCGGGTACCGGTCGACCCAGGCCAGGGGCAACGTCTCCGACGGCGTGTCGGCGGACGGCCGCACCGCAGGGGCGGACCTACGTCTCCGACGGCGTGTCGGCGGACGTCAAGATAGTTTTTCGATCTCCACAAGATTAATATAGAGATTGGTTCCTAGTTTATAATACCACACAAAAAAACACAACTTGCATATGTTGATAAATTGGTAAGACCGGCCCCTCGATTTTACCGACAAATTTTTTATGTGACATATGCTACCCTATAAAAAATCCTAGGTCACCGTGAAGATGAAGATGCCCATGGCTCTCTGTGGTCTTGTCTCTTTTTGTCAGCTGCTAGCTCTGGCCGGCTTGGCGTTGGCTGCGTCGCGCAGGGCGGGCCGGCGGGAGAAGGAGACAGGCTCTCGGTGGGGTGTGGTGGTGGTGGAGCATATAGCGTCCGGCGCAGTGTTTTTATAGGAGGTCCAGCTCGGTAGTTGGGCGCCAACATCTTGAGACACTTTATACTGCTACCATATAGGAGTATGTTCCAGGTTATTATTGACTATAAAAGGTTGGGAGATGTGTTGCGCCTAGAACTCAAGTACTAGTATTTTTCAAATGCATTTAGTGCAGCCTCCATTAATTTGACTTGTCATGTACGGAGTACTATATAGTTCGTCCTGCCACCGCAATTGCACTGTACCTTTTGAAATCTGTTCCAAGCTTCCATGCATTCAATTAGGTAGCATTATTAGAGCAGGAAGTTTTGAATTCGATACTGGCTAATACAAAATTTATATACATTGAAAAGAAGAAAACAATACTGCTACAGTTCCTAAATAAATCAATTACTAGAATCCATACACGTCAAACAATCTTAAATTTGACTAACTTCATAGGTGCCATCCCTTCTAAAAATCTTTATCGGAAAGATTAACTATATTTATGATATAAAATACATACATTATGAAAATATACTCTATGGTATATATGTGTAATAATACTAATTTGATGTATCTTGATACGTTTTCTAAAAATTTGTTCAGAGTTTTAAAAGTTTAGGACAATTATAGAAATCAATTTGTTCAGAGACACAATGAGTATATACATGGAGCCACCAGTACATGAAGCGAGCCTACAGTGATAGAGTGTGTTGAATTGACATAAAAAAATAAACACTTTTGGGAACTCATCAGCATAACCCAAATTTGGAATACACATATACATCGATGTGAACTATGACCCATTTGAAAAAGCCAGCAATTCCCATTCCGCACCGCCATAAGATCCACTGAAGCAACATGCATGTTATACATGTCTTTTTTGATTCTCAGAGTAAAATAGACCTTCAGCTCGATCTATTGCATTGGTTAGCATATTGTTTGGTGAGTAAATTTCACCGGCTGTCCTGGAACTTGTGCCGAGTTATCATCTAGGTCTCGGTACTTTTAAGGGCAGTCCCAATGGTAATTAAGAGCCAGTTTCTATCTCTATTAATTACCCTGCCACCTCATCATTTTGCTGACATGGCACTGGAATAAATGGAGAGAAGGAAAAACAGGGAAACGATTTCTTCATCACGAAACCAAGTCGACGCTAGGCACGATGCAGTAGACACCGGCAGAAATTGCGTTGGGGAGAAACGACTCGGGTCTCCGCCTTCAATGCCGGATCGCATGCTCCGCCGCCGCCGCGCGCAGAGATGGCGCGCTTGCCCGCTTCTCCCGCCTCCAGTTTCCCGCCAGGTCCGCCTCCCTCTCCCGCGTACTTCCCTCTCCAGCGCGCTCGTTCTCCCGCCATCGCGTGCGATTTTCCTGCTGTCGCCGGTTCTCCCGCCATCGCCGGACCTCGCGCGCGCACTCCCGGCCCTCTCCCACCTCCGATTTTCCTCTCGCGCACCTGGTTTTCCCGCGCTGGATCGATTGGTGCTTCACCCGGCGCTGCCTCCAAATAATCCCCTCCAAGCCCCAAGTTCCAAACCCTAGCCAGCCGCCCCCAATCCATACCAATTCTCTGCGACATGAATCCACTTCGGCCTCCCTCGTCAAGCTCCAGGAACGGCAAGTCAGGTCGAGGCATGGGTGCTCCGGCGTCAGGTGGAGGCATGGGTGCTCCGGCGTCAGGTGGAGGCATGGGTGCTCCGGCTTCAGGTCGAGGCATGGGTGCTCCGGCCGCCCTCAATGCTCCATCTGTTGCTGCGGCTCCCGGTGCCCCTGCTGCTCCCGACGCCCCTGCTCCCGTTTCCCCTGCTGATGGATCGAGAAGAATATAGAGCAGGTTCCATTTGATTTGAATGATGAAGGCAGCACATCTATTGTCGAAGAAGCTACAATCACTCATGGAGAAAACCCAGAACTAGAAGAAGTTCTTGATAGGAATACCGCCTTACATGATCGCCAAGCGCACAAACAGCTTCAATCTGATTTGATTGAACATATTTGGCAAAAGTTTGGGAATTCGTATATGCAAAATAATTAGGTACATATCTCCAATCTGATTTGGTTTAGTGTGCACATATAGCTAATTTATCTTGGTAAATCTTGCTTTTCATCTTTGTTCTTCATGTTGTTGTTTGTAACTGCAGTTAAGATTACTCTTTTGAAGATGATGCTTGGTAGCTCTTGCTAATTCATCCTTTCCCATTGTTGAACTGCAGATGATGCTTGCTGGAGATTTGTGGTCAAGTGATGGCTTCTGGAAAACTGAGGTGAAGAGGGCTTCAGTACATGTGCAACCTCGACCTGATGGCACTTGAAGACCTGATCTGGCTTTTGGACTATTATTTATCAAACATATATGCTATCTGTTATCTTTATTCCTAGACTATTGTACTCTTGGCAGTTATGCTAGCTGAAACCATAGATGGTCATGTGCCTGGTTATGAACAATTCTAAAAATATATGGGTTTTCCTTTCTTTCTAGCGCCTGGTTTGTTTTATCTGTTGGATGTGGCAACATGTGCCGTACAGAGCTAGTGCCACAACTGATCCATCTCATGATCCACCTCATTTTAATGCATCATTTAATTTATGCCTTCAATTAATATGGTTATGGAAACTGTTGGAAAGGGAAAGGATAGTTTCTTGGATTTGAACTAGAAATCATCCATTGGTCTTGGCACATTCAACTAAACTTGTTCCGAAATCATCCATTTGCTCGAACTCCCTAAACTCATCTCAAGTTCTCATAAAGGTTCTAATGCTTCTAAACTTGTTCCGAATTCTCATCCAGGTACTCGTACTTTTAAATTGCTCGTTTAACTCCCTAAACTCATCTCAAGTTCTCATAAAGGTTCTAATGCTTCTAAATTGCACAGTAAGGTCTTTAAAGCTATATTGTGAGAGCATCTCCAAGAGTACTCTATTTTTTTCTTCCTAAAAACATGATGTTTTTCAACTTCTAAAAAAGTTTTAGTAAAAATAAATAAGGTTGTCTCTAAGGGTTTCTAATATTCTTCCTAGTTGCAGAACACACGTCTGCGCGGTCGTCGTCGACGTCGCTCGCAAAATTGACGTACTCCACGGCACGTGTGCACCGGCGGCGGCAGTGGCGACGCCACGTTCAACTTACCTGGTGCACAGGCACCAGGGTAATTCTTTTTTTACCATGTATTTTAGAATAGTTGTACAAATTGCTGAAGCAATGCACAAGTAGCTTCGCCACTGGGCGGCGGGCACTATTTTGACACCACCGCCGCTTTGCTTCACATAGTGCCGTCGGCCACCGCGTTGATTAGGTCCTCTCGACGACGGCGCAGAGCAGGCAGGGTCTGGGCACCGCAGCAACTGGCGGCACGGGCTGTCGCACACGGCTGCATGGACGTTCCCCCTCCAGCACGCGTCGCAGTACGTAGTAGTGCGAGCAACATCCGGCCGATCCTATCCTGCCGTCGTGTTCAATGTGACGAAGCATATGCTGCACACGAGCCGACGAATGCTGAGCGCTACCACTGATCCTGAAACACCTGGCTGGTTCTTCACTTGATTCTTGAATTGGCCGAGTGGGACATTAATTTTCTGGTAGAAGGTGGCGTATGCATGCTGGCGTAGGTGCTGTGTATTTGATTATGAGTCCCGATATGTACTACTGTTACGTGTCGAGCATGCCTGGGACATTGTCTCCCATATTAGAACTAGGATTAGAAGTTTGGGAGCTAAATGTATAATTTAGGGTTTAGATGAGAATATGAGACAAGTTTAGTGAGCTAAACGAGCAATTTAAAAGTACTGGGACCTGGATGAGAACTCAGAACAAGTTTAGGGAGCTGAATATATGATTTGAAAGTACTGGGACTTAGATGAGAACTCGGTACAAGTTCGAGGACCGCCATTAAAATTTACTCTTGTTTGGCTCTTCCTGCTTTTTGTTTTTCCATGTGATGCATCAAGAATTCAGTTGTTTCAAACGACGACAAAATTGATATTCAATAATTGGACCGAAAGCACGATACGACAACTATAACACCTCATCCATGATATATAGCAACAACGCGCTTTATTCCTTTGTATACCCTGTTTTCGCGAACGTGCAATGCATGTATGTATTTTAGGACGCTGCTAACGCCTGCACATGCACACTCCATATTAGGAAAACGATTATTGTAGTTGCCAAAAAAAGGGCAAAAAACCCAACCAAATGTAGAGTTGCTCGTCAACTCCGGCATCCTTGCCCACGCTGCCGGTCACAGCCGGTCACTGCCCCACTGTGGACCCCCCCCCCCCCCCCCCCAACCGGTCACTGCCCCACTACGGACACCCCCTCCCCCAAAGTAGCCACGACGATCTCCGGCTGTGGCGCCCCCACCCTAGACCTGGCCCGGCCGCCGCCCCCGCCGCCAGGGCTCCCTAATCCACTCGACAACCATTTCCACTGCATGTCTTCCCTTCCTTCCCCCGGCCGGCCGGCAATCTATAGTCCATTGGAGTTAGAAGAGGGTGCTCGCCGGAACCCTAGGTCTCTAGACTTAGAGGAGGAGAGGAAGAGGAGGCCTACCTGTGGCAAATCCACGACTGCCGGTATCGGATCCGGCCGCCGCCACCGGATTTGCCATGGCCGGTGCGGGCGCGGGCGCTATGGAGGCCGTGGGCAGGGGGGAAGCAGTGGGAGAGGAGCATGCCATCTGCCACTGGTCTGTCGGTGAGAGGGGAGAGACGGAGAGAGCCGAAGGTAGAAAATGAGCGAGGTTGCAGGGTGCGGTGTGTGGGCCTATAGGGTGCAGGATGCGAGGTGTGCGGGCGTTCACTCCTGGGCCTACGTGCTCAGTAAGTAGCTTTTTGGTATGTTTTAAGGTCAATCCTTGAATCAAAATCAATTTGACAATTACAATTAGACATAGATCACTTATATTAATATGACCACATATAGAGTATATTTGTTTGTATACTATTGTTAGCCATACGAGGGAGGTCCTTATGTGCTGCATTTATATAGCAGGGGAGCAAACCGAAGACCACGCTATAAGATGCAAAGTAGAAACACATTGAGTTCAATAAAATCAAATTCTATTTCTTACCCCATGAATTTCAAAATAGGCTTATATATAAGCTTTGGAAAGTTATATAAAGACAAAGTATGGAGATCTATGGAATCTAATTCCAAGACAAATAGCTTTGTCCATAAACTAAATTCCAATTCCTATCAAATAAAAGGATCCAAGCACCACAGGGATGAACAACACCGTCTCGCAGACTCGGAGTGCAAGTATCAAGCCTAGCCAGTTGTCCTTCCTCCCTGCACCAAAATGTCTACGAACGCATCTTAGGCTTAGCTACGCGGTCGGCATCAATGACAACGGCGGGCAGCAGCCCAACCCTACACCCCCGACGATGGCGCCCCAGCCCTATGCCTCTAGCGGTGGCACCCCGGCGCTGGAGTCCTAGCGCCACATCTCGACGGCGGAGTCCTAGCGCCACGTCCCGGTGGCAATGACCTAGCACCGTGCCTCCAGCGACGACGCACCATCTCGAGCGGGGCAAATCAAGCTCTCGTCCATATTGGGCCTCGCATATGTCAGATAAAGTTGAAACAAGCTGCTTTTTTCTGCTTCACTTCTCTCCATTCCTAGGTGAGAGCGTAAAAAAAGTTTCAACTCATAATAAGCTACTTTTAAAAGGGGTATTTGACAAAAAAAGTAGCTCATAACACTCGAGAAGTTATTGGTGAAGCTATACCAAACAAACCCTTACTGTTATTAGTTCTTACTATCCATCAACACACATACCTTACACTACAACAAATCCTCACACCTGTGTGGATCGTTATTTTACCAATAAATAGGCAACGTATTCTATGCAAACTAGGTAAGCTGTGCAAACTTACAAACTATCGATCTGGACTCTAGGATGGTCATCCGATGACTGTAGAGAGAGGTGGGGTAATTTTACGAATTAACTCCCGCCAGCCCTTGTGGTAATTGTGGATTTTTCCAAAAGACCCCCTCCGTCTCCCTCCGTCACTTGCGCGAGTCGCGACCCCGCCGCCTGGACATCGCGACGGCCGCTCGCCCCCGATGGAGGAGCCGCCCGCCGCCTCGCCCGGAGCTTGGACCTCACGACCGTCGCCTGGACCTTGCGACCGGGACTCGCCCCCGGTGGAGGAGCCGCCCGCCGCCGCCGGGACCTCGCGACGACCGCCGCTGCCGGGACCTCGCGACCGCCACCGCCGGGACCTCGTGACTGTGATGATGGAGCCCCGGCCGCCAGCCACCACCGTGAAGACGAAGGATCCCCGCCCGACCCGGCGCGGCGGAGTCTTGTCGCGGCGGCCCGACCCGGCGAGGCGGCGGGCGGCGTGAGCGGGCCAGCGGAGGAGAGACGGCAGCAGAGGCGGCGGGCGAGGCGTTGTTGACGTTTCTTAGCGCAATCACCAAAGATAGATAAAAAGTCTACCCCGGCAATGACGCAAGAAAGCCTGCTGGTATTTCTTAACGTGTGCAGAAAGATTCCGCAAGCGTACGGAAAGTACCGTTGTAGCTTTCACCCGGAAGTATTCAGGGTATCGTATTTTCCACAGGGAACGGAGGTATTTCTCCTAGCTAATTCGTCCAAGGAACAACACAAGGGTAGAGATAGAAAGGGTGGTAGAGATGGATTCCTATAGCTTCTAGGTCTCAAGGTTAGCATCGCCATACTTCTACTTGCTTACTTCGGGCACCGGATAACACTTGGTCTGCCAAGCGTTGCCGGCCTACGGCTCTACGTCGAACCCGAACGTGGGGGATTACAAGGGACGGACAGGGCTGTCACCACCTGCCGCCTACCACCTCAACCGTGGGGAACGAGGCAAACGAAGGCAGCCTCTAGCCTAGACACCAAGTCTACACTAGCGAATACTACTTTAGCGTCGTACAGGGTGACCCATCTTTAACAGGGCCCTCTACTAGAGCATCCGCCACAAAGACGGACGACGAACCCGCAAACAAGCTTGGTATAGCTCAACTAAACATAAGACACAAAAGACTATAGATAACACGAACACTTACTTAGCCAAGATCCCGCTAAGGAGCCAAGTAGTTGCTTGTAGAGGTACAAGCTCGGGGAGATACCGACAAGCCCGGCGCTTCCCCACTCTCTTCCCTCACATCTCTCTCTCTCTCTAACTCTATAGCTACTAGGGCATAGCCCTTTGGAATGAACCTCTAGTGTGGTGCTCTTTCTCCCTTGAATGGTGTCGAATGAGGAGGAGGAGACCTCCTTTTATAGGTGGAGAGGAGGGGGCTCTTTGGAAAAGTGTCCTCCCCACTTAGAAGGTTCAAAACTGACCTCAAAGGGTGGTTTCCCACCTTCCATTCACAAAAGCACCACCGCCGTTCGTGTTGGGCTGGCGGCAAGGAGCAACAGGCCAAAGATGGGCCCAGCCGGCGCCTGCGCTGGCGCGCTCGCGCCCGGGGCGCGCGCGCGCCCAGGGTGGCTCGGCTGGGGCCCATCTTTTGCAGGCACATGGGCCTCGTCGTCAGCTTTCCGTAGCCTGGTGAATTGCGTCAATCGGAGTCCGGATGAGGGAGTTATGGCCAAATTACTACACCCCACTCCTGCAGCCCATGATCGAGTTGGACTAGGTTTTGAGCTTCCATTTCTTGGGTTCATGCTTGGCATTTTAGGCTATGTTTGAGACCCAAATTATACGGTAGGTGGGTCACCTTCTCACATCATAGTTTTGCTCCAGTTCTTGGCTCATTTTTGGTGTGTTTCAGTGTTGACCTGCAAAACAAGAATTCTGCACCACACTATGGAAATGGTTAGAGTAGAGCCCTATTCTAGGTGAGATTTAGTTTGCCTAGGCTAAAGTTGGCGGGGTTAGAATTGAGTTAAGGACCGCCAACAACTCCCCCACACTTAGCTCTTTGCTCGTCCTTGAGTAAAGGTTGAAGAACTAAGTTGGTTGTATTCTCCCAAGAGTTGACCTGCATACAAATTATTCCGAGCTTTTTCCTGCATTTGTGAACATTCATGGTGGCTACCAAGTTATCTTATAGCCATTGAAGGAGGAATAGCTTGAAATTAAGTCAACTCACACTACCCATGCTTTGAGACTTGGGGTTTTAGCATTTTCGCAAAGATAGCCTTAGCTCCTCATGTGATACTCTCAAGTCGCTCTTTTTAGGTGGCTAGTCCTATCCGGTGTTCTTGATCATCCTACCACTACAAAAGGTGATATGTGGAGTTTTGGGTATGAATGATGAACATGTTCCAATGTCAAGCCAGCTGGATGTCATGAAGAGAAGGCCATATCCCTAGATGATGCAAGTGCAAGTGCAAGTGTAAGTGTAGAAAATATTTGTGGACTCTTGATCATGTTTCTCTCTTGATGGATGAAAATGCAAGAAGGTATGGACTCGAAGAACAACTCTAAAACTTGCTTTATTTCTTCCTTTCTCTTTTTTTTTCTTTTCTTTCTCTCTCTTTCTTTTTTTTTATCTCAAGACCTTGGAGCGAAAATAATTCTTCCTTATTCACGAACTACGCTTCTTTTTGTAGGAATTTTCTAATAACAGTCCATACCTTTCTTGAATGAATGATGGAGAGAGATATGCATGACTTTGTTGGCAGGAGTATTTTGGTGGAAGAGGGAGAAGATGCGGAATATATGTGCTCAATTCTCAGTGTAAGAAGTGAGCGTGTTGGTGGAATGATGGGTGCATATGGTGCGCGCCTCTCAGTGTGAGAGTCGGCATATTTATTTGGCGGGTGAATGCTGTGCGCGGCTCTCATTGTGAGAGTCGGCATGTTTATTTGGTGGGTGAACGCAATGATCTTGGGGATAAGGCCATCTCTAGCAAGAATCTCAAGACTTGACATCGCTAAAAGTGGCTAAAACAGGTTTTGTAATTTAAGCGTAGATATTTGGCTCTGGTAGGACATAGCACTTATCACATGAGGAGCATTGCTAAAAAGTTTTAAATTTTTGCATAGAAATACCCAAGTCCATTGCACGAGTTGGTAAGCATCATATCATTCTACTATATCTCACCTGCCAATGACTTAGATAAAAACATGGGGTCCCTATGGCATAAGTTGTTCACACAATCAAGATCAGCAAGGAATAAAAAGTATGCAACTTGTTCTCAATTGGTGAAAATAGGAGATGGAGTTTTGCAAAGTTTTTAGTTTTATTTAATCAATTTAAACTTCAAAACTTTAGGAGATGCGAGGGTAGAGTTGCACAAACCACCGTTGAAGGTGAAGGAGCGATGAAAATCGTTTGCTCTATCCTTCGCATGATAAGTTGCTTGATGTTGTGCATTGTGTTTGGGGAGATCTCGAATGTGAGAGTCGTTATTCTTGAGAGATCTCCCCCACACTTGTTCTTGTACCTATTTTTATTTTCAAAGAAACAAAAAGAAAAAGAAAGACAAGCACAAGGGCTCTACCGGTTGGGATGCCCGGGGAGCCGGACTTTTATTGTGATAAAAAAAACTTATTCACCAACTTTTTCTTAAAACTCAAGCAAGGCAAAGATAGGGATTGCAATGTAAAACAAGCCTTACTTTATCTCCACAATAAATTACTTCATTTGTTTATGCTAACAACTCAAGCTCATTAACCAAAGTTAAACACCACGTCTAAAATTGGTTAAAGAAGATCATTTTAACCTAAGCACCACGCTTAATTTAAAAAGACCTATGGGTGTATCGCATCTGTACATAATACAAGTACACCCAAACCAGAGCATATGACAAAAACAGATGAAGCATGAAATTATATGATCATATGGAGATAAGTATGAGAAAACAAGTTGGTAAACATTACCTTTGCTTTACCTGAGTGTAGTTGCCACAGCATGTATGTGTGAAGCTTTGGAGTTCTTGCTGTGGTTAGCATGATGACTTAGCAAAGGTTTGGAGGTGAGCCCTTGTTGCTCGCAGAAGCAATGTTGTGTGGAGTTAGGCAGCCTACAAGTGTTTCTATTTGGACATAGAGGGCCAGCCTACTCGTTGTCTCTCCTCCAAATTTTTTAAGTCTAGGGACCTTCATGTGCCCCTCTATTTTTTTCTCCCCTTTTCTTCTAAAAAAAACCAGGGACCTTCATGTGTCCCTTTTTTTTCATTTCTTTTTTTTTTACTCTAATTTTTTTCAGCAAGGCAAAGCTGAGGTCATCCTTTATTCATTATTTTTTCTTTTTTTTTTGTTCTGAATGACCGCTTGGTGTGTATGGAACTTGGAGCTTCTCACTTGTCCTCCCCCACACTTGAACTTTTGTATAAAAGTCAAGTGTAGAGTCGGGTCTTCTTTTGAATGTGTTCCATCACCGAGAGCATCGAGGTTTGTATCGATGTCACTCCGTGTTGTCAAGCATCGTATGATCCGTGTCCTTCTTAGTCCTTCCCGAAATGGTTAGTGACATACCCGAAGGTGCATACTAACTTGACAACATGTCCTTGCTTTTATTTAAGAGAGAATTTTTTTTTCAAGATAATCCGGGTATCTCCCGGCAAAGGTGCTTAAGTTATGGTCTTAAGCTTGACCGTCGAACTTTATCTTGCAACTATAAATGGTGGTGTAGTCCCCATCTACTCCACCAATCATTTGGCAAAATTGTTCAAGATGCAAGGTTCACCCCACCGTACTACTACGGGATTTGGAATGTTCATGATAATATAAGCATCACAACCATTCTCTTAAAAGGTTTGACAACTAGAGCGAAGAGATGGTTTCGATCCTCATAGAAGTAGGTGGTCCGAAGCAAAACAAACTCTAGAGACCCTAAAATTGAGCTCAAAACATGAGAGGTTGCAACATGCTCATTTAGGGGCCCTCGCTTAATCTCTAGAGTTCTTGCTTCGGACATGTCCATGGCCTGGAAGATTTAAAAGATATAACATCGAGGATGAACATTGAATCTCGGCCCTTATCGAGAACAATGTTTTGATGGCCAGAGGGACATGACTCTTGTTCGAGCAAGGGTGAAGTGAACGTTCCATTTCTTAAGGATGAAAAGATAGCTCAGGAGAACGGCAATGTAAACTTCACCTGCTCGAACAAGTAGCTTTGCTTTGCCATTGGGTTTTAGGGCAAGCGATAGGGCCTGGCAAAAGCAAAACTTTCAAACTTCTCATCTAGGCTCCGTTGAGATGGTTATTTTTTTTTTTGAACTAGATTTTCAAGAGGGAGGCCTATGAGAAGTTCAAAATCGAGGATGGCTAGATGAAAAATTCTATGTAAACCTTGGTTTCATGAATTTCAATTGGCACGGCCCTAGCAATCTCACAATACTCAAAAATGAGCCATGACGAACTCTTGAAGAGTTTGTCGGTCGGAACTAGTGGAGTTTTGCCCCAAAAGGATTTCCGCAAGGAAATGTGACATGATAATAGTCCCGATTGTGAAGATGTCTATGGCTTCTATGGGAGTTCCATCTATTGAACAAAATATAGTAGTGGAAGGTGAAAGATTCTGAATTGCTTTAGAAGAACGTTTCACTTCCAACAACCATTCTTTTGAATGTTCCGCATTTAGAGGAGACTTCCTTAGAAAGGAATGTTGCATTTCTCATGCCAAGAAATATTCAAGGTTCTGCCATAATCCTCGAATTTTGATGGCGAACTCCGAAGGGTATAGCATTCCTTCATTCGGTGTTCGTGGTTCGGGTGAGGGTTCAACAGATGAATCTAAGAATGGCAAGGGTAAGGATTCGACCGATGAGGGCTCCTCAAAGCTTGACATGCCCTTTTTATGGAGGGGTTCTATGACGGGAGAAGTGTGCTTCTCTAGGGCATAAACAAATACTTTCCTCTATTCCGTCATGGTTTCATGTAAAAACGACCTTTCATCGGTCATGTCAAGTCATAGGGCAGCATCTATGTCTAGACCCAAAATGAGATGCAATTGCACGCGTCGGTAAAGACAAGTCTAGGCTAGCATGTATTAGCATTGTGAACCTAGCCTAGGTTGCACCTATGGATTCCTTCTCAACTTGCTTGAAATCGAGGATTGCCCTTGGTAGAGTGGTGATACGAGAATTGGGGACGAATGCAAGATGGAACTTGTTCTTAAGTTCATCCCATTCTCCATTCACACACTCTACGGCATTAGCGTAACATTGTTTCACTTCCCCCTTGGGGGAGAATGAAAACAACTTCCACTCGGAATTAGTGGTGCCATGCTAGGAATGCTCAAGCAAGGACACATTTCCTCAAAATCTTGCAAGGGGTTAAAGGGGATTTTGTGATCAAACCTTGAGAAGGGTTGTGCCCGAACTATTGTGTGTTTTTTTTTTTAAAAAAAATAGAGTGGAGTTCATAGCCGGATGAAAAATTCGGTTTTAATTTTTTTTTTGGCTCAAAGAACTCCCCTTTGAAGGAAAAGGATTTTGAATTTGATATTGGCTTCAAAATGGTAGGTCAAAAGAAATGTTTTATAAAAAGGATTTTTTGTTTGTTTTTAAAAATAAAGGATACAGATACGAGGACAAACTAGGTTCAAAGAAATAGCGACCGTTCCCCGGCAACGGCGCCAGAAAGCTTGTTGACGTTTCTTAGCGCAATCACCAAAGATAGATAAAAAGTCCACCCCGGCAATGACGCAAGAAAGCCTGCTGGTCTTAACGTGTGCAGAAAGATTCCGCAAGCGTACGGAAAGTACCATTGTAGCTTTCACCCGGAAGTATTCAGGGTATCGTATTTTCCACAGGGAACGGAGGTATTTCTCCTAGCTAATTCGTCCAAGGAACAACACAAGGGTAGAGATAGAAAGGGTGGTAGAGATGGATTCCTATAGCTTCTAGGTCTCAAGGTTAGCATCGCCATACTTCTACTTGCTTACTTCGGGCACTGGATAACACTTGGTCTGCCAAGCGTTGCCGGCCTACGGCTCTACGTCGAACCCGAACGTGGGGGATTACAAGGGACGGACAGGGCTGTCACCACCTGCCGCCTACCACCTCAACCGTGGGGAACGAGGCAAACGAAGGCAGCCTCTAGCGTCGTACAGGGTGACCCGTCTTTAACAGGGCCCTCTACTAGAGCATCCGCCACAAAGACAGACGACGAACCCGCAAACAAGCTTGGTATAGCTCAACTAAACATAAGACACAAAAGACTATAGATAACACGAACACTTACTTAGCCAAGATCCCGCTAAGGAGCCAAGTAGTTGCTCGTAGAGGTACAAGCTCGGGGAGATACCGACAAGCCCTGCGCTTCCCCGCTCTCTTCCCTCACATCTCTCTCTCTCTAACTCTATAGCTACTAGGGCATAGCCCTTTGGAATGAACCTCTAGTGTGGTGCTCTTTCTCCCTTGAATGGTGTCGAATGAGGAGGAGGAGACCTCCTTTTATAGGTGGAGAGGAGGGGGCTCTTTGGAAAAGTGTCCTCCCCACTTGGAAGGTTCAAAATTGACCTCAAAGGGCGGTTTCCCACCTTCCATTCACAAAAGCACCACCGCCATTCGTGTTGGGCTGGCGGCAAGGAGCAACAGGCCAAAGATGGGCCCAGCCGGCGCCTGCGCTGGCGCGCTCACGCCCGGGGCGCGCGCGCGCCCAGGGTGGCTCGGCTGGGGCCCATCTTTTGCAAGCACGTGGGCCTCGTCGTCAGCTTTCCGTAGCCTGGTGAATTGCGTCAATCGGAGTCCGGATGAGGGAGTTATGGCCAAATTACTACACCCCACTCCTGCAGCCCATGATCGAGTTGGACTAGGTTTTGGGCTTCCATTTCTTGGGTTCATGCTTGGCATTTTAGGCTATGTTTGAGACCCAAATTATACGGTAGGTGGGTCACCTTCTCACATCAAAGTTTTGCTCCAGTTCTTGGCTCATTTTTGGTGTGTTTCAGTGTTGACCTGCAAAACAAGAATTCTGCACCACACTATGGAAATGGTTAGAGTAGAGCCCTATTCTAGGTGAGATTTAGTTTGCCTAGACTAAAGTTGGCGGGGTTAGAATCGAGTTAAGGACCGCCAACAGGCGTCGGGCGAGGCGCCGAGCGAGGCGGCGGGCGGCTCCTCCACCGGGGACGAGTCCCGGTCGCGAGGTCGATGTGGCCGTCGCAATGTCCAGGCGGCGAGATCGCGACTCGCGCGATGGACGGAGGAAAACGGAGGGGCCAAATTGAAAAAAAAAACAAGATGAAAAAATACCCCACCACTCTCCACAGCCATCGGATGAGTATCCTGGGGTTCAGATCGTTAGTTTGCAAGTTTGCACGGGATGTCTGGTTTGCATAGGATACGTTGCGGCAATAAATAATAGCTATCATGGATGAGTGGTTTTTAATAATGATACCACGATTTTCTCACGCGACTTAACAACGACCTAATAACTTGAATCCAAAATTAGCACTCAACATTCGATGGGATTTTGCCTGACACGTTTGTTTTCCATGTGGTACTATTCAATTCTCACTTGTAAACCTATGGTCATATTTCTCTTACATTAAAGAAATTAATAATCAAATTAATAAAGTGCGTGGTAAAGTACATGAGCAAAGACCAAAAACATAGCGACGCATATGGGTAGTGGCGTTACATAGGGAGCACCAAAAGCATGGGTTTTATCACTTCTTTTTTTAGAAAAAAAAAAGCATGGGTTTTATCACTGGAATCACGAGCGGTGGTTGTACGCCAACTTCTTCCCGGCTACATTAAAAAAAAAATCATACAGATATGATTGAAGACAAGGTAGCAGGGAAGATTGCTAGAAATAGAACTACTGCAGTTTCCGTTTTTCAATGAAAGATGGAAATGGGTGGTCCCGATTGGAAAAAAAATAGAACTACTGTAGGTTTTATTTGGTTTCGTTGGGCCATGGTGCATATAGATATAGGTCAACAACTCCTTTTGGTTTGATGTGTCACTGTTTCGTCCTCCAGTCCGATTGTACCAATTGAAATGGACTGAGGCCTTGTTTAGATTGCAAAAAATTTCAACATGATAAATAAGAACTTTTTTTGCTTATTTGACAAATATTGTCCAATCGTGAACCAACTAGGCTCAAAAGATTTATCTCGTGATTTCAAACTAAACTGTGTAATTAGTTAATTTTTTTACCTATATTTAGTGCTCCATGCAAGAGTGTAAAAATTGATGTGATGGAGAGAGAGTGTAAAAACTTGGAACTTTGACGCAAACTAAACAAGGCCTCATTCACAAAGCTGACATGGTTCAGTCTGATTAAAAATTAAAAAACAAAGGCGGCTCTTTCACATCGCCTGTACGTCATGTAAAACATCCAAGCTCGATTTAACAATTCACCAATGGCCGGCCCTCCAACGCGTCATTCAAATTTCTTATTGTTACATGCGCGCGGGGCATGCGGCGTTACTCTAGCTAGACTTGTGCAGCTATCTTGCAAAGGAAGTGTGATCAAGTACATATCGAAGAAGCTTTGTCAGGGTTGTACTTCAAGCTTGCAAGATATTGCGGAGGAAAATTTCAGAGGCATTTTGTATTACAGTGACATCCTAACCCTCTGAGATTGCCTTGTTCTTATATATGTTTTAAAATACTTGATCGTGATTGAACTTGAAATTTTGCATGCATGTACAAAACGACCCTGCCTAGAGTAGTTGTGCAAAGTTTCGTTCTCCCTCAATCCACGAAAAGATGCAACACTATTGAATTATGCAAGTCAAACTAGCTTAACTTTGACCATATTTATCGTGAATAACATTTATGTGTACATTAAGTGATTAACATTTATGTATATATATAATTTGATGGTACTTATTTTGTATACGATAAATGTTGAGAAATCTATGGAAGCAAAGAGTATGATAAATGTTAGTACTTTCTATATGGCTTTGGTTAAACTTTAAATCGTTTGATTTCTCGAAAAGTGAGAATTACATCGCTGTGTGGACAAAGTATATTTGAAGACTATTTGTGTGTTACGCACACTTGGTGCGGATTCATGCATGGACATTTCAAATTTATGCAAAACTTGTCTACTATGGCTATGCTTTTTTTGGTAGATAATAACCTCTCGTTATTAGGTTGATTTTAAACTATCAAAATTTGACACGACCATCTTTTGTTCTTTTTTTGTGTTGAGGGCTTCATGCATTCGCACCAAGGCAAGAAGGTTTACAATTTTTGAGGAATCAAAGCGCGATAACTCTAAATTCCTATCATGGGACAATCCTATAAGGCATCATGCATTTGCAACGTAGAAGGTTTACAAGTTTCTGTTCCTTTCGAGCTAGCTACCTAGCACTCATTTGAAATCAGTAGGCTAGCTATTCCTTGTGTGCATCCTCCAAACAAATGCCCCATCATCGTTTCTGAGGTGAGCAATGAGATTGCGCCCTTTTTTTTTTTTTGCGACAAGCAATGAGATTATTCCGCCTCCGTCGACCCTTTGCCTTTTGATGAAAAAACTTGTTGGTGGAAGCGTCTCCCTCCAGACTCTCGAACTCTGCCAGCATCTTGCTGTTTCTATCGCGGCCCATCCTATGACCTCGAATTTGAATTCACGGTGGAGATCCATCTCTGCACTTGATAGCACCCTTGATTCCTGACTCCTGAGTTATGTCCAATTGCAGAATCACTTCATTTGCCATTTGGAAGAGTGATCTTCTCCAATTTGTTAGCGACCTCACAACAAACAAGTGTGTTCTCCAAGAGGCTGTGAAGGATCATAAGAGGCGAGTTCCCTCTCACTGGCATCATCCATGCATTTTCCACTATTTCAAGGAAGGCTGGCACTCGGGGGTCAAAAAATGCTCAAATTTTAAAACAAGCATTCTGGCCTTGTTTAGTTCCTAGAAATTTCCCCAAATTCCACTATGCAAAAAGAAGATTCCCCGTCACATCAAAATGTCAGCATATGCATGGAGTACTAAATATAGATAAAACCAAAAACTAATTACGCAGTTTAGTTGTACTTTGCGAGACGAATCTTTTAAACCTAATTAATTAATATTTGAACAATATTTTACAAATACAAACGAAATGCTACAGTGCGCTACAGTGCCAAAATCCCAAGTTTGCCATCCCCGAATTGGGGAACTGAACAAGGCCTCTGTGTGGCTCATGTTGATTGCATAGGAAGAGAGGGCAGTGATCACTGATCAGACAAGGAGCTGGACAGCGCCAAGATGTGAACTCATTTCTTGTTGCAGAAGACTCGATCAAGAGAGGGCCGAGGCGCAGAAAGCAGTGGGTCGGGGATGTCCCGGAACATCCCTGCAGGCATCATCGCACGTCTCCCCACCCCACAAACACACACGATACCCTATGGAAGGCTGCCTCCTCGCGGACATTGCACACACCTCATCGTGTCCATGTCCATACTGTTGACAAGGAAGGAGATGTCCTCCTCCGTCCCCTTATTAGTAGCTTGTAGAATTCTTTGAATTTCCACGCTGCAGGAATGGATTGTACAGTGTTTACTAACCAGGTATAATGTTTTTCTCTCATAAATAAACAACACCAGCCAACTTATCATGCGCAGAAACCATCCAGCAAACAGGGCCGCGCCTTCACAGAATTTTAACTTTCCAAGTTAGTACTCCCTCCGTCCCAAAATAGATGTCATTCTCGTTTCCCAAAAAATCAGCTTTTTTAAACGGTCGAAAATTATATATTAAAATATATAAGTATTTATGCTAAGTAATTAGTATCATTGGAAAGATCTTTAAGTCTAGTTTTTTAATAAAATTATTTGGAGGTGAAAATGTTGCCTGTATATTCTACAAATCTAGTAGAAAGTTTGACCTGCACGTTTTCCATAACTTCATCCTTTCTGGGACGGAGAGAGTATGCAGTTGGTAAAGGATCACATCGCATAGTCTTTTGCAACCTCATTCGTCCTTTCCCTAAAAAAACCTCATTCTTCGTCCCATAGCAATTCCTTACTTTCCGTGCGCTACTGTGTAACTTAAAGCTGCAGTTGACTTAGCTCTACAATGACCACTCATGCTTCATGCATTGTGCAACAAGCAAACCAGAACAGCGGATCACGTAATTGCAACCACTTCTTCCAAGGACTACGTACGGAGCCAACAATGACCATGAGTTGGTAGACTGTATATGCGCACGGTGCGAATCCACAAGGACCTTTTCTTTTTTAAGCTAAATGGAATAGTACTAGTATGTTTGCTGTAAGCTTTCATCTAGCCCGACAGAGCTGATTGTGATTGCAACCGAAACCGATGATGCAACGCTATCGGTGAATTGTCGACTGGACAATGACACATCATGCGCGGTCTTGTTGCATGTTGGGTAACGCGGCTCGATCGTCTGGACGGTGAGTAAGACTATCCGCAGCGGCATACGCCACCGCTTACTGGAGTAGTCGTTTACAGTAAAAAAGGCCGCAGTGGGGTACGCCACGAGCCCCGGTATGGTTCCGGACCGGGCTCGATCCGGGGTCTGTGGCGGAAGTACGGATCGTCCGGTCGACGCACGCGGGGCCCGTGCTCGTGGGGTGAGAGAGAGAGAGTGCAGGCCAGCGCTTGGGGGACGCTGCCTGGGGACGTCGCGCCATGCTCCGGTGGCCGGCCGTTGTCGCGCCTGGGGCCGGGACGAGCTCGAGATCCTGCCGCGAGAATCGGAGAATGGAGCCCTGCCGCGAGCGCCCTCCCCTGCTGCTCCGTGCTGCTCCTCCGCCCACGCTGCTCCTCGTCCCGCCGCGCGCTCGTCCTCGGCTAGGTGCCGCAGGGCAAGGCCGCCGCGGCTGGGTCAGGGCCGCACGGCCGTGCTCCTCCCCGCGCGCGCCGCAGCAGCGCCGGCGGCCGAGCTCGTGGTCGCCCGGGGAGGAGGAGGCTGCCGCTGGGTGGGAAGGAGCGCCGCGCCGCCGCGGTGTCGCTCCAAGGCTGTCGTGCTCGCGAAGAAGACGGACGAGGCGGCCGTGCCAGCGCCCGCGCGCGGCTCGCTCACTCGTCCACGAGGGCCAACCGCCGCCGCCGCTTGGCCAGGGAGGAGGGCCGCCGCGCGGAGCTTGGTCAGGGAGCACGCGAGGCCTGCTCCTCCGCTGCGCTCGTCCTCCCGCCACCGGGTTCCAACGGCAGGGCAGGCCGCAGGCAGGGCGACGGCGACGGTGGCCCCTCGGAGCTGGGGCCGGGGCCGGCGTGCGGGAGCTCTGCCGCTCGCCGCCGTCGGAGGAGGGAGCTGCTCCCTCGGCGCGCCTGCATCTGGGCCGCCCGCGCACTCGCCCGCGGCGGCGCCTATGGAGGGACGGAGCCGGCAGCCTCGCTGCTGGATGGATGAGTAGTAGTACTCGAGAGAGAGAGGACGGAGGGACCGATGAGAGGAGGGCCGGTTGAGAAAAAAAAAAGCTGACACATTGGGTCCTATTTTTGATATGGAGTAATGATATAAAGGATGATGAGTACGGGAGAAATTAATATAGAGGAGAGAATCTTGCTGACGAGGACAAAATATTCATTTTAGAGTAAGAAAATGGAGTACGACGAGTGCGGGTAGTCTAATTAACGCACAGTGTTGGTGTTTATAGCGTTGAAGCGGAAGGAACAACTGTTTTGCTATCAGGTTGGTGTTGCCTTTTCAATCGGATACAAAAACTGATGTATTGCTACCGAACTACCAGCTACTATTCTAGATGCATTGCTTAATTAAAACACACATGCTTCTTTCTGCACACGCACGCAGAGATGCTTCGACGTGCACGCACTAGGAGCAAAAAAAAAAAAAAATGCAGATGAACTCAGCATGTTGTCGCTGCCGCCGGAGATGGAGGAGGAGAATGCAACGTTAGGATTTGGGAGTTCGGCGATTTCCATCTTCTCTGGGATAGGAAGGAAGCTTACTGGGAGGATGCCGGACCAGCAGGTGGTGGTGGTCGAGACGACGGGGGTGGGCAAGAGGCGGTGCGCCACCCGCCAGGCAGTGATGGTGGTGGGGGCGTCCATATGAGAAGAAGGAAAGAAAAGCTTAGGATTAGTGTGGCGATGGTGGACAGTGATGGCAAAGGCGGGTGCACGAGCCATGGAGCCTAGGTGGTGGTGGAGGGGGCGCTTATGTCAGATCTGGAGGAGAAGCTTAATTTGTTTAGGGTTAGGTTGTGGTTGAGGGCGGCGCCGCAGGCGACGTGGACATCGTCGGAGCCGGACAAGGTATTGAGGCTTAGGGGGAGTGTGGGAGGAAGAAGGCCTTGCGTGCAGGGAGGAGGAGATATGCGGACAGAGTCATGAGCACCTACGCGCATGAGCCATAGTAGAGTTCTAATAAAGTATTTAAGGTTTCACTAAATATATGGATTAAATATTAATTAATATTAATGACATCAACTAGAATGAATATTTATGATAAATCTAGAGTAAAATGCATCCGGAGTACAACAACTATACACGTACGTGCAAATTACCCCAACAACTTCTAATTTGCTCTATCGGGTGCAAGAACTTGTTATATTCGTGCATAGACGGTCCAAAAACCGTTGTCTCACGTTCTTGGCAGCAGAAACTATTATCAGTATATGGCTCGTGCGTGTGGGTACATGGCTCGTGCTCGCCGTAGCTTGCAGCTCTCGCGGGATACATGTACACAGCTCGTGTGCACAGTAGCTCATGGCCTGTAGCTCTCACAGGACGTACGTAGAGTAACAAAGAAGCCTGTGATCCCTTAGAACGAGGAGCACGACCCTCCTTGCTATACATTGCTCGCACGATGGCACGACGGAACCGGCCGACGAGCAGATTACAAGTTCTCGTACCCAATTAATAGACTTCAGTGGATCCATGTGTGTTTTCACGTGAGGACAACACTACGTTTGGTACACAAGAGTGTTGCATCTTTTTTCTCCCTGTCCCTCTCAAGATTGCAAAGATCATCGAAATCTTTGAACATCTAGGAGAAAACTTGCAGAGGGATCTCGAGCTGCTATATGCAGGAGCCATGTACCTCTATCATGCGACAGTTGCGTGAGCCTGTACGAGCCGTGTACCTACGAGCTGCACGTCGAGCCGTACGTATACGTGACAATCCAATCGGTTTGGCTTTTGGACCGTCTATGCACGAAGATAACAAGTTCTTGCACCCGATAGAGCAAATTATAAGTTGTTGGGGTAATTTGCACGTACACGTATAGTTGTTGTACTCCGAATGCAATTTACTTATAAATCTAATGCTATTTGTTTGATGTCATAAACACTATTACTTCTGCTTAGTTAAATTTAAGTTATTTTAACTTCGTGTTGTGTTAAATTGTATTTTTTAAAAGGAATACCAAAGGTATCCTTGGTTAGGCTTTTTAATCTGCTTTGACTTTGGAAAAGGCAACCAAAGGTGTTTAATTTCCATCCAAAGCAACAGCCAAGAGTAACTTTTGCTTAGTACAAATTTCATAGCACTATATATAGGTTTCCAGGCATCATTGACTATAATATAGGTTTCCGGCCTCTTTTTCGCGGGCTTAACTGCTACCACTTCTAAGTTCTATCTATGTATAAAGTAGCACTATACTATAGGTTTCCAGGCATCATTGATGGTACGGAGACTTGGCCACGGACGTACGGAGTACTTCACCGTCCAGCCGATCGACCCGCATCACCCAACAAGACCACATCATCTGTCATTGTCCAATCGACGTATCATCGGTTTCGGTTGCTATCAGTCACCCCAGAGGCCCAGACTCCCAGAGCTCCGGAAGGCCAACGCCCGGTTGTTCGTGCGCACGCATGTGCCTACGCTGTCGGCCTCCATGAAAGTTCACAACAAACGTTACTCCTTGGTTCAAAAAAGAAACCCGAGTACTCCTTTCTTTTATGATCGTTTTGACTTCGCACCGTGCCCATCCATATATAGCATAGCCCCACGCACGTACGCTAGACTGAACTCAGGCCATTGGCTCCGTAGTCCTAGGAAAGTGGTTGCAATTACGTCGTCCGCTTCTCTAGTTTGCTTGTTGCACAATGCATATGCTCGCTTCGTCATGATATGCAGCATATGAGTGATCATTGTAGAGCTAAGTCAACTGCAACTTTAAGCTACACAATAAAGGGTGTACAGAAAGTAGGAATTGCTTTTGCAACAGCTGCCGTCCTTCAGTCCTTGTGCTACGGGAGGAAGGAATGGGGTTGCAAAGCCTAGTGCGATGTGATCCTTCACCAACTATACTAACTTGGAAAATGAAATTTCTGTGAAGGCAGTAAGCGTCCATGTGACCATGTACGCGGGTTTTCCCATTCCTGCTGCGTGGAAATTCAACCATTCCTACGACGCTACTAATAAGGAGACAGAGGAGGACATCTTCCTCTTCAACAGGATGGACATCGACACAATGACAGGAAGCCACTCTGGGCCAACATCCGAGGGGGGTGATTCGGCAACCCTGCACTGCAGCCGGGATGACACATCTGTGTGGAGGCGACCTTACATCATGTCGATGCAAAGTTTGAGGACTGAAATGGTCATCTTCATAATTTTAGGATGAAATTAAGCCTAAAAGTAGAATTTGAGGACTAAAATGGTCGTTTTGAAGTGGCGGGATGAAACTCGCCTCGATTAATAGTTCAGGAACCAAAACCGCTATTCTGCCAAAAAGTTGCGAATCATGCATTAGACAAAAAACAACAATTGACGATTTTGCACATTCAAATATTTATAGGACTGTCCCATGGTAACCATTTATATTTAGCGTTGCTTTGATTCCTCATAAACTGTAAACCTTCTACACTGCAAATGCATGAAACCCTCAACACACAAAAGAACAAAAGATGGTCCGATTAAATTTTGACTACACTACCGGAAAAGCAGAATTTGTCGGCAAAGAGATTTTTTCAAAATACATTTTGAGGCACTAAATTAACTCAAATGAAAAAGTTTTCTACTACAAAGTTGTATAACTTTTTAAGATCTACAAATTTTATATTGATCATTTCTTCATTTAACAAATCAATAGTAATGTTGTTCACAAAATCTACATCTCTCTATTTAGTTTAATAAAACTAAAAGAGATATACATAAGATTTGTGAACAATGTTAGAACCACCATGTCGGATTAATAAATGATCAAACACCTAAAATAAAGTTTATAGGTCTTGAGAAGTTATGACATATTGTAGTCGAAAACTTTTTCATTTGAGTTCCTCTTGTCATGCTAAACTATGTTTGAAATTTAAAAGTTTAAAATTTAAACTTTTAAATGACTCAAATGTAAAAACACCCAAAATAAAGTTTGTAGACTCATGAAATATTATTGTTCAAACTTTTTCATTTGAGATCATCTTGTTATACTAAACTATGTTTGAATTTCAAAAATTCAAAATTTGAATTTTTAAACGACCTCAAATGGAAAAGCACTCAAAATAAAGTTTATAGATCTCAAAAAGTTAAAAAAAACTTTATAGTTGACAACTTTTTCATTCAAGTTCTCTTGCCATGCTAAACCTATGTTTGAATTTTCAAATTTGAAATTCAAATTTTGTAGAGGACCTCGAATGGAAAAATTTTCTAAACGAAAAGTGTAGATCTAGAAAAGTTATGGAACTTGGTAGTTAACAACCATTTGATTTGAATTCGTATAGGGCCTCGAAAAAGGAATTTACACTTGGCTTTATATAATATGCGGGGAACTAAAACTATTTGCCGAGTGCGGCACTCGGCAAAGCCTTTTCTAACTATAAAACACGCTTTGCTTGCACTCGGCAAAGAAATGGAATTCGATAGTGTTAGTTTAAACGAATCTAATAATGAGAATAGGATATTGTCTCAAAAAAAACATAGCCATGGTAGCGGTGGTTCCTCCCCCAATTAAATTTTTTTCCCCAATTATTTTTGTTTTTTTTTTTCATTTTTGTTCTTTGCCGAGTGTCATTTGCCGAGTGCGGCACTCGGCAAAGCCCTTTTTGAGTGTAAAACAGGCTTTGCTGGCACTTGGTAAAGAACTAGAATCCGGTAGTGCTAGTTTAAACGAACCTAATAATGAGAATAGGTTATTATCTGAAAAAAAAAACATAGTCATAGTAGACAACTTTTTTTATAGATTTGCAATGTCCATTCATGGATGAGCACATTGGGTGCATAACACATAAATAGTCTTCGGATATACTCCACATAATGATGTAATTCTCACTTTTTGAGAATTTAAAGAAAGTTCAACCAAAGTTATATAGAAAATACTAATGCTTATAATGCATAATAAGTATTATTATAAACTTGGCCAAAGTTAAGTTAGCTAGTTTTACGTGCACAACTCTATATAGTTGTGTCCCATTGTAGACTGAGGGAGTACAAAACTTAGCACAACTACTTATCAAAAAAAAAAAAAAAAAACACCTTAGCACAACTCTAGATGTGAGGTCATTTTATTTGACATGCTTGCAAAATTTGAAGTTCAAACACGATCAAGTAGTTTAAAACATATAAGAACAAGGAAAATTTCTGAGGGGTAGGATGTCACTGTAATACGAAATGCCTCTAAAATTTGTCTTCACGATATCTTGCAAGCTTGTTGTACACCCTGACAAAAAGCTTCTTCGATATGTACTTGATCACACTTTCTTGCTAGATAGCTGCACAAGTTTAGAGTAATAATGCCGCATGTAATAAGAAATTTGAATGGTCCGCCGAGGGCCGGCCATTGGTGAATTGTTAAATCGAGTTAGTTTGGATATTTTACATGACTGGCGATGTGAAAGTGCTGCCTTTTTTTTTCTCCTTTTGGAACCATACTGAACCGTCAGCTTGGTGCAATCGTGACGGAAGTCCTCGAATGGAGCAGAGGGGATTCCCTGATTTGGAGGATTATTGGTCTGATAGTAGTCCATCGTTTAGGCTCGAGGTTGGATTAATAGAGACATTACAGTAGTACTAGAGTATTGAGAGATTCCTTCTAGGCCCTGTAAAATCACGGAGGAAGTTGTACCTGCAAATTTGTTGTCAGTGCTGACAAGCCTGATATAGACTGACGGGACAGAGCTTCTGCTTGAAATGCCAGCTGGGGGCGAAAAGTCGTCTGTAGTATACTACTATGGATCAAAGGTTGACGATCAAATTAGCTCAAGTTTAATTAAGTTTACAATAAATAATATTAAGATTGATGTCTTCAAATAAATTTATTATTAAAATTACGTATTCCTTAACTGTCTAATAATATAATATGTATTGTATATAAAAAGTTAGTATTTTATAAAAATTAAGTCAAAGTTCAAACATTTTGACTCCTTCAAAAACAGGAATTACGACATTCTTTTGTGATGGAGGGAGTACTCCCCTCTCGCTTTTTATAAATCCCGTAGTTGCATCCTTTTGTGCAGAGGAAGTACTCTCTTCATCCCAAATAGTTGATGTTAGAAGATTCAAATTTTGTCCCAAAATACTTGACCTTCTCCCTTGCTAATAATGCATATTTCTTTTCTCCCAATATACCCTTTCCTTTTTCTAATACATCTATTTCTCTTGCTTCTTTTTTTCTTCTATACACCACATATATTTTTCACTTCTCCTTAACATAATTTTCATGTCAAAATCTAAAACATAAAAAATTTTAGGAAGGAGGGAGTATGATACTTTGCACAACTCTAGGCTAGGTCACTTTGTACATGCATGCAAAATTTGAAGTTCAAACACGATCACGTAGTTTAAAACATACTAAGAACAAGGCAAATTTCAGAGAGGGTTCAGATATCCCTACAATACAAATTGTCCCTAAGATTTGTCTTCACTTGTAAACTTGATGTACACCTGACAAAGCTTCTTCGACATGTACTTGATCACACCTTCTTGCTAGATAGGTTTCGAAAGAAAAAGAAAAAAAAAGAAATTTGAATGACGCGTGTGGAGGGCCGGCAATTGGTGAATTGTTAAATCGAGTTTGGATGTTTTACATGACGTACAGGCGATGTGAAAGTGCCGCCTTTGTTTTTTCTTTTTAACCAGACTGAACCTTGTCAGCTTTGTGAATAAATCCATTTCAGTTGGTGCAAACGGAAGGAATTTCAGTCAAAAAAATCGTGACGGGAGGACGAAACAGTGACGCATCAAATTAACTAAAAGAAGTTGTTGGCATGTAAATAGTCTATTATGCCCTTGATTAAAATTAGATACTCACCATACAAACATATTCAAAGGTATTAATAAATTTGTATTGTATACATGCGTACACACCAAGAAATTAGAAGGCATTTAGAGCAGAATTCGTTTGTTCTTGGCTGTAAATCATCAATGATTATTTCTTGAATTTCACGGATGCACACCAAAGTTCTTGACTAATCAAAATTGGATGGCTCAAGTATGCAACACAAAAGTTAAAGAGAGAAATGGACTACGAGCAATCTACCGTTAGACAGGTAGAGGACGCAACATGCAACATGCACTCCGTGATTAATGAGTGGCATCATGGGTAATTATTGCACAACTCCATTTGGGAGTATAAAACGGAGTACCCCTTGAGGTACTCCAGAAAAACGCCTATATATATATGCACCATGGCGCAACGAAGCCAAATAAAATCCGCAGTAGTTCTGACAATCCTCCCTGCTACCTTGTCGTCCATCATAGCCGGAAGTTGGCGCACAACCACCGCTAGTGATTCCAGTGATAAAACCCATGCTGTAGGTGCTCCTAGCTGTAACGCCACTCATATGTGTCGCTATCTGTTTTGGTCTTTGCTCGTGTACTTTACTACGCACTTCACTAATTTGTTTATTAATTTCTTAAATGCAAGAGAAATGTGCTCATAACTTTACAAGCGTAGAATAGTACCACATGGAAAACAAATGTGCTAGGCAAAATGCCATCGAATGTTGAGTGCTAATTTTGAATTCAAGTTATTCGGTCGTCGTTACTTTCTTGCGAGTTGCATGAGAAAATCGTGCTATCATTATTAAAAAAACTCATCTATGATAGCTAATCTTTGCTGGTAAAATTATAATCGACACGGATAAAGCTAGAAAATGTAACTTATTCCAACTTTATCTAATATATGTGGGGCCAAATATGGATGAGAGCTTGATTCGCCCCGCTCAAGGAGGCACACATGTGAGGTTGCCTAGTGCGCGAGACCGGGCACCATCGCCGGAGGCACAATGGTGCCAGACCGTTCACTCCTAGAAATCCTTTGATCTATGTCGGGGGCATGGGGCTAGGACTCCGGCGCTAGGGCGCCGCCAATGGGAGCAGGAGGGCAGAGTGCCATGCATCGTTGGGGGCGTAGGGCTCGGCCAGTCGGTCATTGCCCACCACTATCGGGGCATGGAGCTAGCCTAAGATGCTTTTCACGGATAATTTGGTGTAGCCGTTTAGGGAGGGAGGACAACTGGCTTGATACTTGCACTCTGAGTGTGCGAGACATTGTTGTTCATCCCTGTAGTGCTTGTGACTTGTAAACTAGTTTTTTCTTAGGGCCTATTGGTCAAATCATTTTAGAGGAATTGTAATCTAATTTTGTGGTCTAAGCTATTTGGCTTGAAATTTATTTCCATAGATCTCCATAATATGTTTTCATAACTTTCAAAAAATTAGGTGTGATTCTGTTTTAAGTTCATGGGGTGAGAGATAGAATTTGATTTTATTGTGCATCATGCTATATATGTTTCTACCCTGCATCTTATAGCATGGTCTTTGGTTTGTACCCCTGTTGTATAAATTCAATTATGCAACACATAATGAACTCCCTCATACGTATATGGCTAACAACGTATATATTAACATGATTGATCTGTTTCTAAATTGTAAATATTAAAATGGATTTTGATTTGAGGATCCGAACGTGATCTTAATGAAATATAAACATGCATTTCACGCATTTGCAAAAAAAAAAGGGTAGAAAGGAATAAAACTCGTTGTTGCTATATATATATATCATGGATGAGCTGTTGTAGTTGTTGTATCGTCGTCCTTTCGGTCCAATTATTGAATATTAGTTTCTGTCGTCGTTTGAAACAATTAAGTTGTTGATGCATCACTTGGAAAACAAACGGCTTAATGTAGAGTCAAACAATATGCCAACCAATAGAGCTGAAGGTTTATTATAAAATGAAAATCAAAGGAGAGATGCATGTATAAGAGCATTTCTAACAACTCCTCAAATCAACTTGTCATCTCTTGATTTTAGCAAAACATGAAATTCCATCCTCCACCAGTTTGGTAAAAGAGATTGTTATATTTGACAAGTTGCCATCCGGAGGCCTAGCGCACGTATATCCGCGCAGAGTGACTTGCCATCGCGCGAGAAACTAGCACCGTCGCTCCTCTCCCGCGCGTGAAGGCTTCCCGCGCTGCATGCATTCCCTTGCGCGCGCCAAGAATAGGATTTGTGGTGGGTCTTTCCTTTTTTTTATTTGGCAAGTTAAAAATAGATAATTATTGGAGAGAGCCTCTTTTTAACTTGCATATTCTTTTAGCAACTTAATAAAACACAACATTTGGTAAGTGATTTTTACCATACTCTTAAGATGCTCTAACATGTTGCTTCAGTGGAACTTGGGGCGGTGCGGATGGAAATTGCTGGCTTTTTCAAATGGGTCATAGGTATATATAGTCCACATCGATGTGTATATACCAAATCTAGGTTATGCTGATGAGTTTCCCAAAAGTGTTTATTATTAATCTGATGTCAATATTGGCATATATTATATAGTTAAACACACTCTATCACTGTAGACAACTCGCTTCGTCTACTAGCTAGTGGGTTTGATGTATATACTGTTCTCTTTCTTTTTTTTTTGTATATATACTCTCCTCTGTGTTGCTAAAAAAAAGTTGTTTTAGACCGTGGCACTGTTTTCGAAACATAGCTTTAACTCTTTATTTTATAAAGTTATTTATTGATATATGATACATATATACTTTTTATGAAAATACTTTTCAATAAAAATCTATTCATATATGGTTTTTACATGTCTAAACTCAACAACTTTATTCATAATTTATTATATTCTCAATGTTTCTCAAGCTTGTCAAAAAGACCCAAATTACTAGTATGGAGGGACTAATTTTGTAGAATTCAAGACTTTTCTTTCTCTAATAATGCTACCTAATTGGATGCACCGAAGCTTGGAACAGATTTTAATAGGTACGGTGCAATTGCAGTGTGGCTGGACAAACTTAATAGTACATGACAAGTCAAATTAATGGAGGTTGCACTATATGCATTTGATGATTTAAAAAATAATTGAGTTCTAGGCGCAACAATCTCCCTCCCATTTTATAGTCAATAAATAAGCTGGAATATATATATAAAGCTTTTTTAGTAAAACATATATAAAGTTTGCAAGAAGCTGTGGTGCCCAACTACCATGACTGACCTATAAAAACCCTGCGCCGGACGCTATATGCTCCCCCACCCCCACCGAGAGCCTGTCTCCTTCGCCCGCCCTACAAGACGCAGCCAACGCCGAGCCGGCGAGAGCTAGCAGCTGATCGCAAGAGACAAGACCACAGAGAGCCATGGGCATCTTCACTGTGACCAAGCTCTCCGAGGGGCCGGTGCGGCCGTCCGCCGACACGCCGTCGGAGACGTTGCCCCTGGCCTGGGTCGACCGGTACCCGACGCACCGTGGCCTCGTCGAGTCCACGCACATCTACCGCTGCGACGACGTCGCGAAGACTCTGCTTCCGCCGGCGCCGGCCGCGGGAGCAGAGGCCGTCGACGATGCACTGGCGCCGAAGACGAAGGAGGTGACCACCAAGCAGAAGTCCCCTGCCGCCGTGGTGCGCGGCGCGCTGGCGGACGCACTGGTGCACTACTACCCGTTCGCGGGACGAATTGTGGAAGGCGACGTGCCGGGGCGCCCCGCCGTGCAGTGCTCTGCCGAGGGCGTCTACTTCGTGGAGGCCGCCGCCAACTGCACCCTCGCCGACGTCAACTTCCTGGAGCGGCCGCTGCTCCTCGCCAAGGAGCAGCTCGTGCCGTACCCGACGCCGGAGCTCTGGCCCGTCGAGCCGCACAACAGCCTCGCCATGATACAGGTGCGTCTGCGGCGGATCTACTTACTTGCCAACTTCGTGACATGTTACATATTTCCTGTTTCATTTGTTCTCACACGTAGATCCGCGAATGAGGAGATGTGAGAGAAGCAGCAGTATTTGGATGGCTTTTTTTTTTTTGGACAACTGTGTGCATGGCTTTGAACAAAGCAAAACCTGACAATGTTCGTTAGAAGTCAAGTAGTCTTCTCCAAGTTCATTGGTCTTCTTGCAGTCTTGCTCCATCAAGTTAAAACTTGCACCATACCTATATAACCTATATGGCTCTGACTAACTACTAGTAATAGTGTTTCAAAAAAAAACTACTAGTAATAGAATATCAACAATTGCCTCAACAACTGGATGGTCGTTATTATTTTCAGGTCACGACCTTCACCTGCGGCGGCTTCGTGGTGGGCCTGCGCACCAACCACGCGGTAGCGGACGGCACGGGCGCGGCGCAGTTCCTGAACGCCGTCGGCGATCTCGCCCGCGGGCTGCCGGAGCCCCGCGTGAAGCCCGTCTGGGGCCGTGACCGCTTCCCCGACCCGGACATCAAGCCCGGCCCGCTCCCGGAGCTGCCAGTGCTGGCGCTGGAGTACATAGCGTTCGACTTCCCCGCCGCGTACCTGTCCAAGATCAAGTCGCAGTACGCGGCATTCACGGGCGGCAAGATCTGCTCCGGCTTCGACATCGTCATCGCCAAGCTCTGGCAGTGCCGGACGCGTGCCATCGACGCCGCCCCCGGCGCCGACGTCAGGCTCTGCTTCTTCGCTAGCGTGCGCCACGTGCTGAAGCTGGAGCCGGGCTACTACGGCAACGCCATCTTCCCCGTGAAGGTGTGCGCGCCGGCGGAGAAGGTGGCCGGCTCGTCGGTGGTCGAGCTCGTCGGCATGGTCCGGGAGGCGAAGCGGCGGGTGGCCGAGGAGTGCCTGAGCTGGGCCGAGGGCCGCACCGGCGGCGTCGACCCGTTCCAGATGACCTTCAACTACGAGTCCGTGTACGTGTCGGACTGGAGCAAGCTCGGGTTCGCCGACGTGGACTACGGGTACGGCACGCCCATGTCCGCCGGCCCGCTGGTGAACTGCGACCTCATCGCGTCGGTCATCGTCATGAGGGCGCCCGCGCCGCTCGCCGGCACGCGGCTTCTCGCCAGCTGCGTCACCAAAGAGCACGCCGACGATTTCGCCCGCAGGATGCGTGAGGATCTCGTCTGATAACGAGAGCGCGCGCGAGCATGAAGATGAAGGAACCCTTGCCGCTGTACCTAACGTGTATTGTATATGTTGTGCACGCTAAAGGTGTATTGTGACGGATCCTACGTGTGTGTACAAACAAAATTCTCATGGAGTTGTTGAACTTGAATGATGACGGACGATCCTGCGTCAGTCAGTAGCGCGTTGACGGGAAAAAAAAATGACTCCATGCAAATTTGTTCGTACGACTCGTACACTTTCCTGGAGTTTCTTGTCTGGTTCTTGCCAAATTCAGTTACACACCTGATATTGTATTTGAGTGGATATAAAGTGTAACAATAATCCATATCATTTCCATTGCACGTGTTCTCATATGTACACTCATGTACACTAAATTATTATGCTATGGAAACTCCGTGAAAGCATGGAAACTTCGCACGCGTGGATCGTTGGATCTAACCGATGGATATGGCTAATCTCTCTTTTTTACAAAATAAACCCCAGATTTAGATCCAATGATCCACTCATCCGTCACCAGGTTTATTTTGCAAAAAAAGAGAGATTAGCCATATCCATCGGATTTAGATCCAACGATCTACGTGCGAGTTTTCATAGTTTCCACGGGAACCTGGTTTCCATAGTATACGTCGCCAAATTATTAACATGCAGAATAAGGGCATTGCTGATTCCCTGAAATATTGGAATCCGTTTAGGCGACGAAGCTGGTTCACCGATCTTCCATCCAACAGGTAGGTATCGTCGGGAAGGGAGAGAGAGAGAGAGCTCGGAGTCACCTATAAGTTAGAAAAGGTGGCAGAATAAAAGTGTTTTTTTTTCCATTTTTTTTCCGCACATCTCCTAAACTACAAATGTCTGGCCTGCTCAGTCTCTGTACCACCCAGCTTTGACCTCGCTTGCTCTATAGCCTAAAATGATGAGAGAAAAAAGAGATTTGCTAAATCTAGTCGCCTAGGTTTTTCGAAAAAACATAGACGACATCCAACACCATCGGATGAAGATTCAAGGGTCACACACTGCTCGTACTGAGGACGTCGGCGGAACATCGTCGTACATAGGTCAGAACGTCGTTGGAATCAGGCCGGAACATCGAGCACTATTCGCGGAACATAAAGCATCGGTGCAGAACATGGGCGGACACGAGCCAGAACATCGAGTGTGTGTCGTGGAGAGAAAACCCAGGGATTCGCGCGGAACATCCCCGGGCACAGGGCAGAATATCACCGTGAGCATGCTAGAACATCGCCGGAATTCGGACAATGCAATGGAACCCCTCGTCTGGATTTTTCCAAGAACCCAGACGACTGTCGACTGGGATATATGAAAAGTGAAGAAAAGAAGGCATCTAATTTTTAGCAACTCCCTTTTTCTGAATAGGAAAACATAAGCCTAGAAAGGGGGGAAAGAGAAGGAACAAGGGAAGGAGGATAGAGAATAAAAACAGCTACAGCTACCGTGAGAAGATTAATTCCGAAAGCTGTCACAACTTATGGGTGGCCTCCTAATAGAAGAAACACAACTACTACTAAACTGTTTCGTGCAGTGGCAGAGCTCTTCAATGTTAATGCCTAGGGCCACTAACGAAAACATATATAGCACTTGCATCTTGTCAAAATACTGCCCACACCAGATCTAATATCGACAGATAAAAACAAAACTAGCTTATAAATGCATATGTTTAGGTTATGTCTTAATTCCATACTAAAATCCATAACAACATTGATTGAAATTAAACATGATTGTCGTTACTGAATTACCTAACCAATGATGGTTTGGGTCAGCCTCGCATGATTGTCATAACAGAATTACCTGAAATCAACGGCATCATATGAACCTGAATACAAATTAGTAATGTAGTCCACATAATACAATTGGCCATTCGACAAGAAAGGTTTAGGGTAGTGGATGAGGTAACTTTTTCATCCGAGACTTCAGTTCTTGGAAGCGATATAAAATATCTTCCTCTTTGATGTTTGCAAAGACATCTCGCTCAATATAACAAATCATCCTATGGTTCAACCAACCACACCTCATCTTACTCCCTCCATTCAGTCTTGACAAATTTCATCGCTGAAAAGGCTTTTTGGTTGCAACGGGCAGAGTCAAGCAGGCTAAGACAATGAGGCGATAAAGGAGGCATGTAAGTTCTACCCTATGCTACCTCAACTTGGTGAATTGAGATGAACAACTATCTTCGGTTGTGGGTGTTGCAGACGAACAAACATATGCAGACATGGTTTCAGTGTGTGGGCCGGTGTTGCAGACGAACCACGTCAACAACATGGACTGCTTACGGTGTGCCTAGATGAACACACGCATTGCAAGGACTCCATGAGAGCTCACTGTGGTACAATCGCGTGCTTGCTTGTGACCGTGCCACGAAACCATATTACCTGGGGCTGGTTCAGATATAGTAATCACATTGAATTCCGCGCCCTCCCTCAGTTTATATGCACCTTTCGGACATTACTTTCACTGAGACAACTTCACATGGTCCTGCTAGAATTATGTTGACAATGAGCTACTGTACTATAGCCAGTAGGATACCCTCGATTAATTGCTTTCTTTCAACGAACGCCAAAGGCACACATACGATGATCTGAAGCAGCCAAGTGTGTGTTCCGGGGAGACGATACTGGCTAGTGTGCTGACTTTCTATCAAACGCACGTCCCCGTTGTCCACTGCAGCTCGATATGCTATGCCAACCGACAGGAGAAAACAATCATTGGAGCTCTTCGCTAGCTCAAGCTGCATAGCAATAAACTCTGTTGTTACTACTCGTACCTTTTCTGATCAAAGAAGGCACAAATTTAAGAAGCTGATGCAGCATCACATCGAACTGCAATAAAAGTCTACAAAAAGTGCACGGTACATTTCTAGAAGAAGAAATTATATATGCATGATGAGGGGGACGAAGACGAGAGACCAGCTCCAGCACCACGGTGTTACTTTCAAATAAAGGATTTTTCTATGTTACTTTCAAATGATTGTTAGTCGTTCATTTAATACCTTGTAGAATTTTTGGGTGCAAATCGAAAATCTTTGCAGAGTTCCTCGACACTGAAAATTTCATATTAAAGTCATGTGTTATACATGATATTTTTTTCGAAACCACGCCATTGGCATGTATTGCTCTAAGGTGTTATACATGATATAGTTTTCACACATGCTTCTTAGAGTTGTTTTAAGTAAAAATCAAATCTTGAGAACCTATGAGGGGAGTTTAGGTGTTCAAATTCGTTAAACGAGACTCTTTTTTGATCATAGGCTACTCTGCTTACGTTTGGACGCCTAGCTCGTTGAGTGACACCACACAGGAGCATTTGATTTCCAGTGGACCGTGTACTCGTCTCTTTGGTTGGACGGAACGTTGGAGGCCAGAAACGCACACGTTTCATCTCGTTTTTTTTTTTTTGACCAATGTTTCATCTCGTTGTAGGTGAGGTGACCATCACCCCTTTTTGCCATGCTCTACCAGGGAATTGGGAGGACTAGCTCCAGCACCGTTTCTAGGGAGTGTTGCAGCCTGTGGAGGGACAGCCAGAGCAGGTTGCCTTCCACGATCGGCACAGGCGCACGAAGGCATGGTTTGTCTCAATTTTGTACAGAGAGGCTCGCGGAGGGTGGGGAGGAATGGAGGCCTGGAGGGTCCAACAACACTTGGAGGGTACGTGTTGTGGTTGTTTGGCTTGGTACCTCTTTAGCTTGCAAGGAGACAGAAGCAATTAAGTCTGCCTGAACCAGCCCTCAAACATTAGAAAGAAGAGCTTCAAGCTTAGGAGGCAGCTCTCAAGAACAAGGGTGACAGGAAGGAGGATGCAGGGCAACCATTGCATTTAGCCCAAAGCTGATTTTCCTCCTTGCCATTCACCTTCACTATTACTGTGTATTTGGTGAAGTATTGCCACACTTTAGATGTGCAATGTCAAAAGGTTGTATAAACAAGACCAGCAAACATGGAGCTGAGAGGAGATTGTGAAACAACTAGCTTTTGGACCCATCTTACTATTACTAATTGGAGGCTCCAACGGAGTCACCATGTTAATTCTCACCGGATGCGCTAGAAAAAAGATAAATTCTAGAAATTCTCACAATAATCAGAAACATCGAGCCGTCAATTTAATGAGGTTTAATCATCACTAGCAATTATAACCATTGGATCAGTCATCTTGATTTTCTAAAAATTACCCACCATTGCCATTGTGTAAATTAAATTAAAACAGCTTCCTAAACCGTATACCAAAATTGCGGTATTTTCTTTTCCCGAAGGATCCATCTAATCTAACCTAGGATACTACCGCTTTTCCAACAAGCTTCATCTGTTCCTCTCCGTGGCATCCAATTCTCCAGAAGAATATCTCGCGAGTGCATTAGGCCTCCTGGCAGAGTTTGAGGATCAACTTCCTGAACTTAGAAAGCAGAGTTTCAGGATTCTTCATCCAAGGCAGCATCGGATCCAATAGGGCACCAAGGACGAACCTGCATGTCACACCTAACTCAAGTTTCAAGTGCGGGAATCAGCAGATCGTTAAAGGCGGCGAGTTGGCGCCTCAGCGACTCCTGCGGCCGGCGTGTTCTGTCGTGATCTGTAATTTGTGTGCACTGTGCAGCGAGGCCTGTGGCCAGGCATAATTCTGTATGAGGCCGCTATGGATCAAGCATCGTCAACAACTCCGCATGGGGCTCGCGAATGCAATTGACAGGCGCAAATTAAGATACGATCTCATCCCGGGAGGCTACACTCAGCCGTGCCTTCTTCATAAATCATGATCTTCCGGATGAAATCTTATGGGTGGTGCATGGTGCCGGAGATATATCTGCATGCATGCACGGTACATGCATCCTGTATTCCTTTGTGACCTCTGCATGAATTGATCAGTGAAACTGAGACACTTGGTCGATCTGAACATTGCAGCATGCCATCGTCCTTGGCTATGTATGGACCCGACGACGACCTCGAAGATGGGCAAGAGGCTCCACCATTGACAAATTGCGACCAAGGTTACAAGGTGTCAGTTATAAACGTACGTTAACAATGTAAGTATTTTATTTCCTACTTATTTACTTTTCAGAATAAGAAAATCTATTTGGATCATAACTGGATTATGCATAGAATTATTATAGGTATGGGTTATAATAATTACAGTGTTTGGGTCAATAGATTATGGCGATTGATAGGGATGGTTAAAGTAAGAAATTCCTATTTTGCCCGGCAAATTGGACTTTCACCTGGTCTCACCTGGATTTTTGGATTAGGGAATAATGAATTTTCATTGTAATTAATAATCCGTCATGTATTCAACCCTGTTTGGATCAAAATGATTTCATAATCTTATTATTGTAGTCCAAGGGGAATCCAAACTAGATCTTATTACTAAGTCAATATAATCACTTATAATTCGATAACCTAGGATGAATGTGCTATCTGATTAACCACCAAAGCAATCGTCTAATAAGGCTATCTTGAAACCAAGAGAGTAGGTTGGGTATCTTGAAGAGTTTTCTATCCAACCTATTAACGTCAAAATTAAGGTGTATGCAATAAATGCATAAACAAACACATATCGGCTTCCAACAGTTCCTCTATCTAACATCCTATATTTAGTAGTAAACTAATCCTCCCTCTCGGCTAATTTTAGGGTGACATATATATTGTCAGCCATCTTTGTTATCTGAGATAGCAAAGGAGATCTATTAAAGTACATGAGTATTTAAGAAGAACTTTTGTTAGGAAGCATCCTATATGATGAGAAGATGTAGGGTTAAGTTTAGGAGCTAAGGGCGAATCTAAGGAGATATATGGCTGAGTTGATCATAGTTGGATTATTATATTCTACTATACAACTAGCAGATAATCCCGCGCGAGAAGTCATGACTTTTAGCTATTCAAAATCAAAGAAAGTTTGTCTTATAGTTTATTTACTATAGAGGCAGCGTGTGGTATATGCGCAAAAAAGTGTTTTAGTACCTAACGGTTAACCAAGAGAAGGAAACAAACTGTACATTGTTCTAACCAGAATTTCAGCTCATGAGGGAGTAGAAATGGTATAAAAATAAGGTATATTGTAGACAAGTGAGATTATGTTATAATACATATTCTAGATTATGATTATAATAAACAATTTGTTTAGGTTCTTAGATTTTTGTGGTGGATTATTGTTGGTTAAAGTGACAAATACACATAACCTCCAAATAGTAGGTGTCTCAGAGAGTGTAGAATATGATCCATCCAGAATCTAGCCATTTGGATCACAATTACTATTTTTTATTATTATCATAATGGATCCAAACATCCCCATTTGATTAGTGGCTACAAGTTATTTGCACAAAACATGTCTTCCCTCTGTTCCCAATTTTAAGTCTTCTGACTTCTCTAGATACAAAGTATATACTATATATAGATGTAATGAATATCTAGAACAAAGTTAGAATGACTTACATTTTGCAAAAAAAAAAGGTAGTTATTATTGCATTAAGATTATGAATGGGCATGGTATGAAATGGGCCACTAGATAGTTTTTTAAGGGTAACAAATAATAGGTTAAAAATTACCAATGAAAAATCAAAACAAGTATAATACTACTATATGCATATGATCAACCGTCCAATCATTTGGTCATTGGTCATATACTGTAGTTGAATTTACAAAGGTTTTGATTGCCTGCTTGCTTGAGTGTATATTTATTGAACGTGACTCTATGAGCATGTTTATACTACTACAATATAATGAAAAATTGGCCATACCATCATGATTAAAAATGTTTCTTTTGTGGATGTGCATGCTTGAGCAATTTCATCAAGAGTGAATTACATTTAAGCTTTTCATGCATTTTGAACTATATATGTCTTGATCCGTATAATCTATAACTCTTATATAAACAAACCCCACTATCTAATTCTCTCAACATGCAACGCATCCACATCAGCATCCCACTATCAATCCTATTATCAACCTCCACTATCTAATTCTCTCGATATGCAACACGTCCACATCAGCAACCCACTATCAATCTCACTATCTATTTCCCTTGACATGCAATGCGTCCACCTCAACAATCCACTACTAGCAATTTATCTTGGCATACAACGTGCATCTCAGTATTTCACTATTGTAATATATTTTTGTTCCGCAACAACGTGCGGGGAATTCTTCTAGTTTTATAGAATGTTATTTTGCATGTCTTTCTTATGATTATCTTACATGTTCCAATACACAAATAAATAATATAGTAAATCTAATCGCATGAGTTTGTACACATATTTACATGTGTGTACTTATCATTTTTATAACTTAACATGTAATATAGGGGGCATAAGGTCTTAGTATTAACTGAAGGGCTCATTTTGTATAGTTCAACTGAGTCATAACATTATATATAAATTAATTATAGCCCGTACCCAGATTGTAATGGAAACTTTGTTTTCTCCTGACATGTTATTGAGTAAGGAATCTATTTCCTTTACATAAAAAATAATAAAGATATAATTTATATAAATATATCACTAACCCGTGCATATGCACGGGTTGATGGACTAGTCTCGCTAATAATCATAGCATCAAGAAAGGATAACCATAGTTTACAACAAAAATTGATAAAGATATTTGCATCACTGTTGTCCAACCTTAAAAGTATGATCAAGAAGCTAGCTTGAGAAATTTCTATGAGGCTATGATAGTTCATGAGTACCCTTTTAATATGGTTAAGCATAAATATTTTCAAAAGTGGGTCACATCAATGCGTTCACATAATCCTCTTAAGTCTCAGGTCATAGTTCTAAAAAGGATAAGTTGTATGCATACTTCAAAATTGTTCAAAGTCACTTTAGTGCGAGTATGGATATGTGATCATCCAACCAGAACAAGGGTCATATGTGTGTTACTCTTCATTTGGGTTGATGATGCTTGGAGAATTCAGAAGAGGATTGTCAATTTTATTTTATATGTTAAAGGGTGACATGCTGGTGATATGTTTTCATATACACTTTTTTCATCTCTTTCAAAAAGTGGTATGTGGAGAGCAGTGTTCTCTATAAGTTTGGATAATGCAGTAGCAAATGAAGAAGCAATTAAGGATGTTATTTCAGAACTGAAGGGGCATAATTCTTTAGTATGTGCGACTGTTTTTTCATGTGACATGTGTCAATCACATCCTTAATTTACTTGTTAGATGGTATGCTTGTGATTACATCTACAAATTAAATGATCATTTGTAGTTCTTGTTCAAGGATCTACATGATTTAGCCGGCAGAGCTCCAGAATCGTGCTATTGAATGTGATTAGATACAAAGCCTTCTCTCTCACTTGTTCTACGAGATAGAATTCCACATATCACATGTTGAGGGATTGCTTATTACAAACTTGCATTTGAGAGGCTCACTTTCATCAACCACCGCATGTATAAGCGTATTGCTCCTTCAAGTCACGATTGGGAGAAGGCATAGGTTTTGATTCTTCCCTTGAAAAATTATTTGTTCTGATATTTTCTCGTACTCTACATCCAACAACAAACGTGTTTTCTCACCTTTTTCGAAGAAGGGTGAAGCCCCATTTCCATTGCAGTCACGGAAATACAATAGAGTTTGAGGGAGAAGACAGAAAACAAAAGATAAGCTCCACTCTCCAAGCAACTACAGTTAAAACCCCAAAGCAGGTAGCTCACACGATAGTTTCTTAGACAACTTTCACTATCTTGCACCTCCGGTCTTCATATGAACCTTTTCTTCATCTCATCCTTACTAATTTTGTTGGCCTTCATCATCTTGTGGAGGAGCTTCCAGAGCTGGAGCCGCTGACACCACCTTCCGCAAGGAGCCTGAGCGCGATCTCCACCATCTTGTACACGCTTCCCTTCCATACTTCCTTGTCATCGTCATTCATAAGTCCTGCCCAAAACTTCATTAGCACTCATGCATGACATATAATCTCAATTGGATTATGGAACTTTTTCCCCTCAAAGCAAATCATGGTCCTCATCTTCCAAATAGACTAGCAAATCGCACCTGTCACTACAAGAAAAAGTGGTATTATCGACGGGATATGTGGTCGTTAAAAGTCCAAATGTGGTCGCTAAAAGTTATTAACGACCACAATAGTGTGGTCGTCCATGGTCGTTAAAAGCTCCTTCGTTAATACAATTAACGACCACATAAGATTTTCCGTCGTTAACTTTTCAACGACCGGCCTATATGTGGTCGTTGATACAAAAGTTATAACGAACACATTTCTAATAACAATGACCACATTTTCCTTCGTTAAATTTGTTACACCTTCTATCATGAGGCAACAACGACCATATTTTAGTAGTAACGACCACACTGTCGGTAATCAATATTTTTTTTTGCCACAATCACATTGTTTTTTTTTTCACATCCTACTTACTATTTGTATCACCGGCCACCACTTGACTCCATGTACAATGATATATTTTTCATAGCAGGGAAAATACAACTAACTTGCAACATCAAGCAATTGTTATTTGTCCAAATTGTCAATAAATACACATAGATACATCTTTACATCAAAATAGGAAAAAAAATACCTAACCATGAAACTAACCGTGCCAAACATAAGCACCATTCTTTTTACAAATAATTAGCAACAATAAGCTATGCTTGATGGTGAACGCCATACTACTAATCTTCAACTAAAGGCGCCCTGCAACATTGTCCTCCGAAAGCTTGGTCTTGTCAACATGCAAAAATCCTGTAATTACTTCAATGATAACACTATATAGATGACACAGGAAAAAATAATAACCAGCTAATACTTAAATGAATTGAGTGCAAGGAATCTCCACAAGCAATATGCTAAATAAGTTAACAACAATAAAGCACAAAAATAGCATACCTGAGTCCCAACAGACTTAGTAGGCAGTAGCTCCAATCACATATCTGCTGCAGAGGCATAAGGCATCATATTTCATTTATTTGTAAATTTAGTTTGAGAAAGAAAACAATAGTATGAAATTAAACTAAATGAAATATGTACACTACATTACTCACTTCTAAGTGAAATAGATGAATTTAAAAATCTCTATGCTTATTTTGATGTCCAAGCACATCTATAAATTCAACTGAAAGCATCATCATTGCTAGAGTATGAGAAGTCATAGATAAAGTTACCTCTGATAGATGAGCAGGAAGTCACTAATTGCTGTCAGAGTCAAACGAAAAATTCCATTACTTTAATGTATTTATCGGCATTCATCAGGCAAACACCTACTAACTGCTGAGCTGGATCCAAGTAGTGTTAGCACGATCAGACAAACACCAGTTTCAGAGAAGATCTTAAATTTCTACACTAACATATATGTGCATGTGAACTTACATACCTGTTTATTTGATTAAAAAATAGCAGCACTTCAGAATTGTGAAAATAGCAGTCAAAGTATTATACAAACCAAAGGAGATTTTCATTGCATCTACGAATAACCCAACTAGTAACCCCGGGCAGCAATAAAAAAGCACGGAGGAGAGAGGTTGAGAAATTGTTTCCGGATCACACGTCAGGGGCAGAAGGGTTGAGACACCAGACATGTGCCACTTGACATTACGACTTGAGATGTAGAGATGATCTGCGAAGGGGATACAACAGATCTATTAGCAATGATTCTTTTCAAAAAAACAAAAATTGTAACTCGGAGAGGAATTTGTTTCCACTACACCTATCCGATGAGAACTTTAAGAGTTCATGCAAGAAACAACTAATTATTAATCTCTATCACCATCATCTCCTGGATGTACGCGATCTGGGGATAAATAGGAAGTATCAGCGGTTCAGTTTCGAGATAACCTGTGAACAACGCCGGTGTAAGGAGGTGTGGGCGAAGGATTCTGCGAACAGCCCAAGGAGGAGGCACCGGCGCCGATGGGGGTCGATGGACCGAGGCAAGAGGCGCAGGGATGGGCATGGGCGACGAGGACCGCCGCTGGAGGAGACTCCGACGCGTCCACAGCAGAAAGAGGCGCATGGAAGGCGGCGTGGCCAAGAACTGTCTCTGCAGATCCACTCTGGGGAATAGAATGGTGGAGAGATAGATCAGAATTCCATCACGGTTATTTTTGGAAGTCGCGTTAACGACCACAAGGATGGGCTGGACAACGACGGGTACTAGTTTGGTCGTCGGACTTTGGAGTATGGCTTAGGCAAACGTGATATCTCAAGCGACGACGACATATTTGGTGCAGTCGTTAGTTTCAGCTCGTTAATGTCAGGATTTCTTGTAGTGTGTGCACAAAGAAACTACCCAATTTTCCACGGGACTGATGCTACCGACCGATAAGCATAGAACTTGGCAAGCCCAAAGGCACGACGAAATATCACCTCAACTTAGATCTTACCTCACTCATATGTATTTTATGGATGATTAAGCATAAAGTTCTATATGAGCAATTAACATACTAAGTTTGCTCTAGCTCTATAGCATAGCTACTTAAATAAAATGAGAACAAGATCATATTGGAATCAATATATATTTCTGATACTAAGAATTTTAAAAATGTCCAAGCTCTTTACAAGAGTCTTGCCTAACACCAAAAGTACTACTAAAAAGTAGAAGTACAAGTGTTATGGGAGAGAGGCTCTTGAACGAGGTGTGTGTGAGTGAGAGCCCTTCCCCTACTTTTATACTACTACCCTTAGAGCGGTTTGCAAGGGATATTCGAGGAATCTTCTCCAGACTGCCATCCCCTAGAGTAATGACATAGCGAGATGAAAGGTACACCCGAATCATGCCATTAGTGGTGTGACCGCCCCTTGGTTGAGCTGCCCCGACATCACCTTTATCTGGTGGGTAGTTTGATGGGCCTGGAGCGTGCGCTTTGGGCCTAGATTTGCTAGGTATAGGTGGGCTTTTTGCTTATTTCTTCGATCGCTCAGTTTAGATAGACCACCATTTCCATGTTTTTAATTTGTTTAGCCTACTAAGGCACTTTTCCTTCAATACATATGGAACTAGGTCAATATAAATAACATGATTGTGTAATCATGCTAGTTTCTCCTCTTAATTGGGGTGTCAAATATGGACAATAAGGATGCCAACACCAAGATCTCCCAGTCACCACCTAGGCTCGTCGGCTTTTGAGCAAACAACAAGATCCCTATCGGCTGCAAGACAATCGATGCTATATATTATATTTATGATTTTTGCATAATGACTTCTAGATTTGTAATTAATGAATAAACATATCTATACCTAATAATAAAAATATTTTAGACCCTATTTTTTTCTGCTGTCTCTCCCTCCTCCTAGGCTTAGATCCCACGGTGTGTGGAAGAGGACGAGAAAAAATAGATAGAAGAGAAGGAATGGTTCCGACTGTAAAAGTGCAAAATAGGAAGAAAGGGGGGAAGGATCTAAATTGAATTCGAGAAACTCAAGGATTTCTTATGTAAAAGTTTAGCCTAGGTTACAGCCTTTTGCTGGGCTAGAATTCCTTTCATGGGCCTTTTTGCGCCAAAGTAGACTGGACAGAGCCGTGGCCTGCCTCTTTTTTATATTTTTCTTTTTTTTTTGGTAATAGAACAAAATTGTAAATTATGTGGAAAATTATAGAAATAGAAAAATATCAAAACTATTTTTTTTAACTCCTCTTGACTAGATCTATAATCTAGAACAAAATCTTGTACTGTAGTTGTGTTTGAGGAGAGGTCAAAGAAGTGAAGAGATGAACCACAACTGCTATTGATGTTCATACAATAAGCAAAATTTCATATTTTGACATTAAAAAATTATTTTTTGCGCCTAAATCTTAAGTCGAGTAAGAATTAGTATATGTTTTTCGTTAACGCGTTGCAGCACAGGCAATTTTCCTAGTTATTTTTTTTAAAAAAACGGTGAACTGCAGCATCGGTTCATATCCTTTTGACAACCATGGGCCTAGTTTTGTCTAAGAAAAATCATGGGCCTAGTGACAGACACACGTGTGGCAGCGGCGGCCCAGTCGCCACCTTCCCGTTCAAATGGCCCAATGACGACCTACCCACGAGTCAAGACTCAAGACTTACCCATTAATTATTGAATCATTAACAATGTCTTGGATGTGGCCCAGGAGCAAGCAATAAAGGCTAGTATAAATAGATAGATTATGATAGTATAGTGTTATTGGAACTACAATACCTTTTAGTAATAGAGACTTGTATTAGAGACGGACAGACGGATCAATTAGAATCCGAATAAAAACAATTTTTGGAAACAACCCATTTCTAGAAGAGCTTATTGCTTATTTGGTCCTGAAAAAATGTTCAGTTACTTATTTGGCCTAAATTTTTTCAAAGTTACTTATTTGGCTTTAAAGTAAAAATTTTATTACTTTTATGGCCTTCTGTTCGTTTTGAGGGGTTAACGGTGTGAAGTGACATGTAAAAAGACTATTTTACCCCTGTGGTAAGAAAAAAAATAAAAAAACAGAGTTCCGCTTGTTTTATGTATATGTTGAGTATAGTGTGCGTTTTCTATACTCCTGAGAGCATCTACTCCCCACCGAGAGCATACACGGCACAGCAGCCTGGACTCCGGCTTTCTGGGCACTAGTTATCGGGTGGACAAACGCGACCCGTTTAGTCTCTAGACGGTGGATATACGGCAGTATATTGTTGGTGGCCAGATAATTAATCACCGTGAAAATCGGATCTGTGAGAGAAAAAAAGTTGTTTATGTATACCACAATGTATAATAATTTTTGAATGGAAAATATCACATCCATCGCTAGAATTATTAGCTAATGCCAAAATAATATTATAATGCCTGGCCGGCGCAGCCTCCAGTATGTCGTTACCACTAGTCATCGTCATCCTCACGATCTCGACGGTCGCAAAGCAGTCGCAGCCTCCAGTACGTCCCAGATCTACAAGCTGCAAAGGGATTTGTTGAATGAATAACAGACCGGTAGGGGTATTTTTGACTTTTCGCATGTGCTGGAGTGGGAGTCCTAACGGAAGGAGCTAATGGAGCTGACGGAAGGCCATAAAAGTAATAAAAGTTTACTTTGAGGCCAAATAAGCAACTTCGAAAAAATTTAATCCAAATAAGTAACTGAATTTTTTTTAGGGCCAAATAAGCAATAAGCTCTTTCTTAGAAAATTCATTTTTTGATGCAACCATTATTTTCAGCCACCTCTAAAAACACATTTGCCTTTAGACGAGGTTATAAATTCAGCTAGTAACCATTTGTAGAAATTGTTTTGTAGTACAGATGAATTTATAGTTGTTTTCTCAAAATAGATGCAGCATAATCAAATTCATAATTCTTTTCAAACAAAGTCAGAGAAAGAAGTTTGTATCGAAGTTGTATAACTCTAAGGCTCCGTTTGGATCCTTAGAATTGAATTCACTGTAATAAAATATAATTTAGGCATATATTTGAGAGAGGTTATATAATTTCTATAACTAATTAAGTTGGAGAGAACTGCATGGTGATACGTAGAGAATCTATTTGCATCTCCCGGCATATTAATTTGAGATGGGCTTTATATGTGAACTTTAGAGACCTGTGGAATCTCAAATTCCAATCCAAATGGCGAAACATTCTAATTCCTCCAAAATGAAGGGATCCAAACTGGTTCTAGATCTTTGTACAACTAAAATCATTTAAAGCTTCTAGTTTTGTTGTAATAATGAACAGTCATATGCATTGATCAAAGAAGAAGCTGAGATATAAATATATTTCTTTTTCTAAAAAAATCATTTAAATCTCGATAATACTGTTTGAAGTTTGCACATTTTAAAATCCAATCCTTTTGAGTTTTCCAAATGACCTCGGTAGAAAACGTTTAAAACCAAAACTATAAATCTCAGAAAGATATAAGACTTGCGGTTGAGAACTTTTTATTTGAAACAATCTATGTTATAAAATTTATTTTGTATTTCTCACATATTGAAATTGAACAAACAACCTCCGATGCTTTACTTTCGAATCTCTCACTTAGATCAGTGATCGTTGTTTTCCCTCAGATTTTCGATTTCATTCAAGATCGATTTGTGGCTCTCATCGACTGTGGACTTCTTGTGCCCCTCAGTCTCAAAGTCGACATCGATAGTAACAGAACCGCCGTTCGCACGATGGTGCAGAACGAGAGACCCCACATAGCTTGTATTGTAGAGACAAAGCTCCACTCTGTACCACAATTTCTTGTATCATCCATGTTAGGAATGGACTTTGTTGACTACGCCTTCGTTCCTGCAAATGGCACCCGGGGAGGGATACTTCTGGCAGGGAGACGCCCAGACATTCAATTCGACGACGTACACATCGGCTGCTACTCGGCGACGGTACGCGTACACACTGTTGGAGACACGGGGCGGGGGCCCTGGTGGCTCACAGTGGTGTACGGTCCACAGGACGACGGCGACAAGGAGATATTCCTTGAGGAGCTAGCGGCCATCAGGGACGCCTGTCAGGGACCATGGGCTATCATCGGAGACTTCAACCTCATCCTCGACGAGGCGGACAAGAGCAACGGACCCATCAACAGGCGGAACATGAGTCGCTTTCGTCAGACCGTTGCAGATCTGGAGCTCCTCGACATCCACCTGCACGGAAGGCGGTACACCTGGAGCAACGAGAGGAGGCCGCCCACGCTGGTGCGGCTTGACCGGGCACTGGTGTCGCTCGACTGGGAGTCGATGCACCCAGACTGCCACCTGCAGGCCCTCTCATCGGACGTCTCCGATCACTGCCCGCTGCTGCTGCAGACGAACATGTCCGTTGTGGCAGAACCTCCTAAGTAATGTGGCCCACATGCACTAATCCTCGTCTTAACAGACCTCAGATTACTATGCATATGTTCCACACGACTTATGAAGCCCTGTCGATGTCCTGAACGAACACCGATTGAACCACAATTACACTCATACCCGGGATCAACAATGGAGTAACCACAACATTACAACATTTGTTACAAAAATATATATATATCAGAGTGCGGAAGAATGATAACATTAAAAAGTTTACAAAATATGAATAAGTCAACTTTTACAAACTTAACTTAAATGTGGAAGTAGAGTAGAGCTACGAAGACAACTTAGGTAAGACACCTAAGTCGTGAGAGGCAACCAAATCATGTCGAGCCCAACGACACAACCATGGTTAGGAGCAACTGTCAAAGACTGCCGCAATGGGGGTAGAACAAACCCCGAGTACATGAAGGTACTCCGCAAGACTTACCCGACTAAAAGTAAAAGACTCTCAAGGATATGCTGGCCTTTTGAGTAGTTGAGCTAGAAAAGGGAAGTTTTGCAGAAAAGCATTACTAATCTTGAAACCTTACTTTCAATATTTTAAACAGGATAAAAGCATCAGTTTAATTCAACCTACTAAAGCTAAATTAGCACCTGATCTATTTCCAGCAATCATATTAAGCATTACACTTGAGATTATCTTTCCAACTGCCTTCTTCTCGATTCCACGAGTCACCAAGATCCAATTCTTTCATATTTCACTTGAATGCTACGATGCAGGTGCGAGGATCAAGTCTCCTTATACGTGGACCAAACGACGGTTCGAAGCGATTTTACTCAGCTGAGGATCCCTAAACACACGATATAAGTGGGACTCTAACCCACAATTATATCAACAATACCGTCGGACATTCTAGAACTAGGCTCAGCTTCCGCGCCACCCGAGAGTACACTTACACCTCCAATCCGGGGACACGGCCCACGAGGGTATTGTACTCCCGCCATCTCGCCACTCCCAAAGGTGCACGGGCTCACCGTACTAGTCCTTAGATTATCCTAGGGTAAAGCTTTTCCGTAGATATGTGAGTAGTTGTAAAGTCTTGATCCAAGGGCCAACAACGGTACGGTCCTTAATCGACACGATCGGAAACACTACATCAAGACTCCCTTCCCGATGCAAGTTACCCGACCGGTCTCAATTTCTTATAACCATATTCTTATGCCCTCGTGACCCATCTTTAGGTCTAGAGAAGCAAAGATACAATGGTAAATCATGATCAAAGATTAACCTACAACTTCTAACGAAGTCTAAGCATGGCTAAGCATAAGAAATCGACCTACACATACTAGTGGGATATCATGATGTAAAAGTAGATCAAGGTAGTCATGCGGCAACGGTATCAACCAAATCCTATTAACTTAATGCACAATACACTAGACTTATAGTGTAAAATATTTGCGTAAATGAAATGGGTTGCATGCTCCGGGCTTGCACAACGTTGCGGTGAAGTTAGATTCCAATTATCGAGTTGACATCAACACCATGGATGACACCTTCTCGAGTACCACTTTGTCGGACAACATCTTTCCGAACGTCGATCAACACAATCCACCTCACTCTCGAAACAACTACACGTAATTAATGATGCGTGCTTTAGTATGATGAGCTCATGGCATGATGCATGAAGATACATGAATGAAAACATAACAACTAGATTAACTTGAGTACAACTTTCCTTCGCGATAGAGTTGTACTCTAACAACATTAATTAAACAAAACCTAGGGTTACATAGGTGAAGCCACTCTAGTTACGACAACCAAATGAGATCAAGATAATTCATACAAGTCATCAAAGTGCCCAAGGTCACTAAAGTTAATGACCTAAGGTCTTCAATCAATCCCAAAGTCACTCAAGAAAATCCTAAGTCATAAAGAACTAAATAAGCAATTAAAGATCTATTAAAAACTAAATATAAAATAAAGACAAAATAAAAGGTTGACAAATAAATCTCAAAAATTAAACTTAAGCTCCTCATAACCTGAGAAGGCTACAAAATAATTTTCAAGATTTTTGGAACAATAAATAAATAAATAAAAGTAAGAGAAGGAGCATTTTTCAATTAAAAGGGCTAATTTTAAGACATATAAAATATAATCAAAATAGGCATCTAATATTTTTATAAAATCAAGCACATAACAGAGAGCGTACACAAAATTTTTTCATAATTTTTGGAGCTACCAAAAATTAAATATGAAATAAACAAATTGCAATACTATTCACCATTTCAGGAAAAAGAATAAACTTTCAGAAAAAGGAAAAACCAATTATGGCTGGTTTCGGCCCAGTCAGTCCGGCTTCGGCCCATGCGCAGGAGCAGACCGGCCCAAGTCGCGAGCAGCCGGCCCAACTCGGGCGCTAAAAGGTTGGTCTCGCGATTTTACGAAAAGTCCCCGGACTTTCTAGAATTACAAATAGGTCCTTACCACTATTTACCGAGCCTTGGTCTTTACATCTAGGTCCCCGTGCTTTGGCTAATTCATGTCACCTGGTCCACGCGCAACTTCGAGAGAAGGGAAACGGCAAAGCCGGTGGCAACCTCGTCGACGGCGAGGCCTCCCGGCGGTGCGGGGCTGGCTCTACTCGACCTACGAGACAAGGCGGATCTCCTAGGCTAACTAATGCAGCGGCGGAAGCAGCGAAGCTACTCCGCCGGCGACAATGGTGGCCACGGCGGCACTGCGGCAAAGATGCAGCAGCCACCGGAGCTCTTCCGGCGAGCGCGAGACGAGTACACAACCCTACACGACCATGGGAACGCTATGCGCGCGCAAGAAAGGCCAGCGCACGGCCCTAGCTACAACGGCTACGCGTACGGCGGCTGGCAAGGCAGCTGCGGTGGCGACTCGCTCTGTCCAGCGACGGCGGTGCCACTCCGGCCCAACAAATGACATCAAGAGCACCAAGAGCTCACCCGAATCGATGCGCTCGAAGATGATTGCTTGGACACGACGGAGGTGTGAGCTCGGCGGCAACAGGGATGGCGGCGGTGAACTCCGGCGGCGACGATGGTGTTCCGGAGCGACCTGTGGAGAAATGAAGAAACCATGGGAAGCATCAAAGGCCGGAGATGAAGGCGACCTCGGCTGCCAAAGGAATTTGAAAAATGACGACAGACGACGACGAATTGCAATGACGAGTTCGCGGCGGCTCGGCGGTCGGACACGAAGAAGTTGATGGCGCACGGGTTCGCTAGGAGGTGCGAGCGGCGCTAAATGGCTCGTGGGTTCGCAACGGCGAGGCGGAACCGGTGGCGGAGAAAATGGGAGGCGAAGCAAACGACGGCGACGAATTTGACGGCGGTGGCGAGCGGCAATGGCGTCGGGACGGAGCGAGGCGGCGGGCCGAGGGAGATAAAGGAGGGGAGGAGGGGTCCGGGCCGGGACTTAATGGCGCAAGGACGAGGAACGGAGACGGCGACACGAGGCGGTGAGAAGCCCGGCGTCGACGCGCTGGGTAAATCGGCGACCGGCCGGCATGGCGCCATGGCGTCGGCGGTGGGCGGCTCCGGTGAGGAGAGAAAAAGATATGCGACGTCGGCCACGGTACCAGCAGAGAAATTTTGCAAATTACTCCAAAAATTTGAACTGTGCTCAAAATTTTCCAAAAAGCAACCTTAGCTAAAATTTCATGCTCTACAATTTTCTCAACTGGCCCATTTTCAAATTTTGAAAGGAAAATTGAATTTGAATCAAATTTTGAAAAGGGGACAAAAACCCTAGAAACAAATATTTGAAATTACTTTGGATTTTTCTAAAGAACTTGAAAAACTCCAAAACTATGGAATACTCAACTTTTCAAACTGCACATTTTCTCCAAATAGAGTTTTTCCAAAATATGCATAGTTTTTGAATTATGGATTTGAAATCAAAAGGGGACAACTAGGAAAACTGTATTTTCAAATTTATTTGAAATTCTTTTTGGAAACTTGAAAAACTTTGAACACCAACATTGAAGCTCTCATCAAGACCCACAATATTGCTTTTTGGACTAACCCCAAATTCTTTGTAGATTTTGAAATAGAGAAAAGGGGGTAAATCGGGGTTTTCGGGAAAACATGGTTTTTGAAACGGAATTGGAGCTCGATTTAATTTCTATACTAACTAATCGGGCATTAGCAATCACAAGCATCATTTCATATGTAAAACAAAGCACCACATCAAAAATAATATTAAAACAAGAATGCATTAATGCCATGATGCTCGATGATTAGGCCTTAATAAAATTCTAAATCAAGTTTTAGTTGCAATTAACATCTAGGATGTTACATCCTTTCCCCCTTAAAGAAATCTCGTCCCGAGATTTTGGAGCAACAAAATCCCGTGGGGTAAGTAATGGAAAAGGAAATGTGTCAAGCAAATCAACTTGACCAAGTTCATAGATCATCAAGGTTCGATTCGAGAGTTACAACCATGAGATAAAAGTGGTTACAACGACAAGGTATTTAGAGTTTCAAGGGAGTTTCAGAATAATTCCCAAGATAAGTTCAAAGAGTAGGGTACATTGTCATGAGACTATAATGGCTCATGCCCACAAACATTGATACTGCACACCCCAGGCAACTTGTGTGCCGGGTCACACAAGAGACCCTAGGTTCCGTCGCGGCACCAGGGTTACGGAACACGGCACCACTATAGGGCACAACAACAGTAACCCACATTTTGAAACATTGATACAGTAACCGAGATCAGAAGTCGATCACAACCACAATGTTTCTTTAGGATTCAAAGAACAACTTTGAATCCCTATGGAGTGTCGAATGATCGATGGCACATTAAGTGTGAACCATAATGGTTCAGGAGCACCGACTATGATACCAGTGCACGACTTGGCGAAAACTCAAGTGGTCGCGAATCACGGGAGATTCCAGGTTGACACGACACCATAGTTACGGTCGAGACACCACGACAGAATTCAATCAATATGACTCTTGGCCAACAAAGTCGGATATCAAGGTCAAGAAATTAGAATGTGCAAACAAGGATCGCACCCAAGAGGAGCATGATCATTGACTTGGATAACGACGAACACTCGGGTTCGGCGATGTTTCCAAGTCATAAGTCATGATACCCTAGAAGACATATCCATAGCGATATACAAGTGAGATATATGTCGTCAAACGACATCAAGGAGATAGCACAGGTCAGAGTTGAAAGGAATCAAAGTATAACACATACTCAGCAAAAGAATTTAAGGATTCACACCAGTTTCAGTTTTCAAGGTAATAGTGTACTTCAGAGCATATTCCACAGATTCCCAAGGATCAGAAACTTATGGAGTACAGGATTATTAACAGGTGACAAAAACCTGTATATGACGAGATTCAGCAATGGAACAATTATAAAGGATATAACTGTCCTTCAAACATAAGGAGGGAATTGTAAGCACCACCATAGAACACATCATAATGACTTTCGACAAACATTTGTCGAATATCAAGGTCAAGAGATTAGCATGTTCAGAGAATGTGAACATACTAATTGTGAACTATAAGGTTTCATGATCATAGACCCCGACATTAGCGATCGCCCGGCAGTAATTCCTTATGGTCATAAGCCACAGGAGACCCCAGGTTTCATCGCTATTTCCCGGTCATAGATCATGGTACCTTAGAGAACATAATCAAGTTATGAACAAATGAGATATATGTCATCAAATGACACCAAGGAGATAGTATGAGTCGGAGTTGAAAAGAATCAAGGCATGGCACATACTCAACAAAAGAATCAAGAATTTGTACCAGCTTTCATCTTTAAGATAATGATGTATATCAAGGTATATTCCACAAATTCCCAAAGATCGAAATTTATGAAATAAAAGATTCAATTGATAAACAATCCTGGTACATGGCGAGATTTAACAATAGAACAATCATAAAGGAATATAACCATTCCAACCTTAAGGGGATCTTTTAACTTCCAAAAGATTTTCATATGATACGCTCGTCCTATACGTCCTCACAATGTTAGAAAACTTCAACTTCACCAAGTTAGTGAATTAGAGGGCTTGTTAGATGAACTGTTTAAAGACACTCCAGCGAAGCTTTGGTTGAGGAAGTTGACTTCCATGTTGACCATTTGAAGAAGTACCGAGAAGCTTCTCAAAGTCTTTCAGCAGGAAAGAAAATAGATAAGGATCCATTTTTAATTTGTTGACTTCAAAAACTTTTATATAGTAAAATCATTTTGAAGTTTTCAAATGTAATGTTGTAGCCGATCCAACGTATGAGCTCGATACCAACCGTGGCGAACCTCCTAAGTAATGTGGCCCACATGCACTAATCCTCGTCTTAACAGACCTCAGATTACTATGCATATGTTCCACACGACTTATGAAGCCCTGTCGATGTCCTGAACGAACACCGATTGAACCACAATTACACTCATATCCGGGATCAACAATGGAGTAACCACAACATTACAACATTTGTTACAAAAATATATATATATCGAGTGCGGAAGAATGATAACATTAAAAAGTTTACAAAATATGAATAAGTCAACTTTTACAAACTTAACTTAAATGTGGAAGTAGAGTAGAGCTACGTAAGACAACTTAGGTAAGACACCTAAGTCGTGAGAGGCAACCAAATCATGTCGAGCCCAAGTGACACAACCATGGTTAGGAGCAACGTCGGCACACTCGCAACAGGGGTAGAACAAACCCCGAGTACATGAAGGTACTCCGCAAGACTTACCCGACTAAAAGTAAAAGACTCTCAAGGATATGCGGCCTTTTGAGTAGTTGAGCTAGAAAAGGGAAGTTTTGCGAGAAAAGCATTACTAATCTTGAAACCTTACTTTCAATATTTTAAACGGGATAAAAGCATCGCTTTAATTCAACCTACTAAAGCTAAATTAGCACCGATCTATTTCCAAAGAATCATATTAAGCATTACACTTGAGATTATCTTTCCAACCGCCTTCTTCTCGATTCCACGAGTCACCAAGATCCAATTCTTTCATATTTCACTTGAATGCTACGATGCGGTGGAGGATCAAGTCTCCTTATACGTGGAGCAAACGACGGTTCGAAGCGATTTTACTCAAATTGAGGATCCCTAAACACACGATATAAGTGGGACTCTAACCCACAATTATATCAACAATACCGTCGGACATTCTAGAACTAGGCTCGGCTTCCGCGCCACCCGAGAGTACACTTACACCTCCAATCCGGGGGACACGGCCCACGAGGGTATTGTACTCCCGCCATCTCGCCACTCCCGGTGCACGGGCTCACCGTACTAGTCCTTAGATTATCCTAGGGTAAAGCTTTTCCGTAGATATGTGAGTAGTTGTAAAGTCTTGATCCAAGGGCCAACAACGGTACGGTCCTTAATCGACACAGTCGGAAACACTACATCAAGACTCCCTTCCCGATGCAAGTTACCCGACCGGTCTCAATTTCTTATAACCATATTCTTATGCCCTCGTGACCCATCTTTAGGTCTAGAGAAGCAAAGATACAATGGTAAATCATGATCAAAGATTAACAGTCTACAACTTCTAACGAAGTCTAAGCATGGCTAAGCATAAGAAATCGACCTACACATACTAGTGGGATATCATGATGTAAAAGTAGATCAAGGTAGTCATGCGGCAACGGTATCAACCAAATCCTATTAACTTAATGTACAATACACTAGACTTATAGTGTAAAATATTTGCGTAAAGAAATGGGTTGCATGCTCCGGGGCTTGCCTGCGTTGCAGTGAAGTTAGATTCCAATTATCAGAGTTGACATCAACACCATGGATGACACCTTCTCGAGTACCACTGTCGGACAACATCTTTCCGAACGTCGATCAACACAATCCACCTCACTCTCGAAACAACTACACGTAATTAATGATGCGTGCTTTAGTATGATGAGCTCATGGCATGATGCATGAAGATACATGAATGAAAACATAACAACTAGATTAACTTGAGTACAACTTTCCTTCGCGATAGAGTTGTACTCTAACAACATTAATTAAACAAAACCTAGGGTTACATAGGTGAAGCCACTCTAGTTACGACAACCAAGAGATCAAGATAATTCATACAAGTCATCAAAGTGCCCAAGGTCACTAAAGTTAATGACCTAAGGTCTTCAATCAATCCCAAAGTCACTCAAGAAAATCCTAAGTCATAAAGAACTAAATAAGCAATTAAAGATCTATTAAAAACTAAATATAAAATAAAGACAAAATAAAAGGTTGACAAATAAATCTCAAAAATTAAACTTAAGCTCCTCATGACCTGAGAAGGCTACAAAATAATTTTCAAGATTTTTGGAACAATAAATAAATAAATAAAAGTAAGAGAAGGAGCATTTTTCAATTAAAAGGGCTAATTTTAAGACATATAAAATATAATCAAAATAGGCATCTAATATTTTTATAAAATCAAGCACATAACAGAGAGCATACACAAAAATTTTCATAATTTTTGGAGCTACCAAAAATTAAATATGAAATAAACAAATTGCAATACTATTCACCATTTCGGAAAAAGAATAAACTTTCGAGAAAAAGGAAAAACCAATTATGGCTGGTTTTGGCCCATCGATCCGGCTTCGCCCACGCGGAGAGAGAGCAGACCGGCCCAAGTCGCGAGCGGCCGGCCCAACTCGGCCGGCTAAAAGGTTGGTCTGCGATTTTACGTAAAAGTCCCTGGACTTTCTAGAATTACAAATAGGTCCTTACCACTATTTACTGAGCCTTGGTCTTTACATCTAGGTCCCTGTGCTTTGGCTAATTCATGTCACCTGGTCCACGCGCAACTTCAGAGAAGGGAAACGGCAAAGCCGGTGGCAACCTCGTCGACGGCGAGGCCTCCGGCGGTGTGGCTGGGCTCTACTCGACCTACGAGACAAGGCGGATCTCCTAGGCTAACTAATGCAGCGGCGGAAGCAGCGAAGCTACTCCGCCGGCGACAATGGTGGCCACGGCGGCACTGCGGCAAAGATGCAGCGCCACGGAGCTCTTCCGGCGAGCGCGAGATGAGTACACAACCCTACACGACCATGGGAACGCTATGCGCGCGCAAGAAAGGCCAGCGCACGGCCCTAGCTACAACGGCTACGCGTACGGCGGGCCGGCAAGGCGAGGGCTGCGGTGGCGACTCGCTACGTCCCGCGGCGACGGCGGTGCCACTCCGGCCCAACAAATGACATCAAGAGCACCAAGAGCTCACCCGAAATCGATGCGCTCGAAGATGATTGCTTGGACACGACGGAGGTGTGAGCTCGGCGGCAACGGGATGGCGGCGGTGAACTCCGGCGGCGACGATGGTGTTCCGGAGCGACTGTGGAGAAATGAAGAAACCAAGGGAAGCATCAAAGGCCGGAGATGAAGGCGACCTCGGCGCCAAAGGAATTTGAAAAATGACGACGACGACGACGAATTGCGCGGACGAGTTCGCGGCGGCTCGGCGGTTGGACACGAAGAAGTTGATGGCGCACGGGTTCGCTAGGAGGTGCGAGCGGCGCTAAATGGCTGTGTGGGTTCGCAACGGCGAGGCGGAACCGGTGGCGAAGAAAATGGGAGGCGAAGCAAACGACGGCGACGAATTTGACGGTGGTGGCGCGGCAATGGCGTCGGGACGGAGCGAGGCGGGCGGGGAGATAAAGGAGGGGAGGAGGGGTCCGGGCCGGGACTTAATGGCGCAAGGACGAGGAACGGAGACGGCGACACGAGGCGGTGAGAAGCTTCGAGCGTCGACGCGCTGGCAATCGGCGGCGACCGGCCGGCATGGCGCCATGGCGTCGGCGGTGGCAGCTCCAGTGAGGAGAACAGAGATATGCTGACGTCGGCCTACGCACCGCAGAGAAATTTTGCAAATTACTCCAAAAATTTGAACTGTGCTCAAAATTTTCCAAAAAGCAACCCTAGCTAAAATTTCATGCTCTACAATTTTATCAACTGGCCCATTTTCAAATTTTGAAAGGAAAATTGAATTTGAATCAAATTTTGAAAAGGGGACAAAAACCCTAGAAACAAATATTTGAAATTACTTTGGATTTTTCTAAAGAACTTGAAAAACTCCAAAACTATGGAATACTCAACTTTTCAAACTGCACATTTTCTCCAAAAAGAGTTTTTCCAAAATATGCATAGTTTTTGAATTATGGATTTGAAATCAAAAGGGGACAACTATAGAAAACCGTATTTTCAAATTTATTTGAAATTCTTTTTGGAAACTTGAAAAACTTTGAACACCAACATTGAAGCTCTCATCAAGACCCACAATATTGCTTTTTGGACCAACCCCAAATTCTTTGTAGATTTTGAAATAGAGAAAAGGGGGTAAATCGGGGTTTTCGGGAAAACAGGGTTTTGAAACACTGGAGCTCGATTTAATTTCTATACTAACTAATCGGGCATTAGCAATCACAAGCATCATTTCATATGTAAAACAAAGCACCACATCAAAAATAATATTAAAACAAGAATGCATTAATGCCATGATGCTCGATGATTAGGCCTTAATAAAATTCTAAATCAAGTTTTAGTTGCAATTAACATCTAGGATGTTACATCCGTCCACTCCACGCCAAGGTTCCACTTCGAGTCTTACTGGCCGAAGTCCAAGGGGTACCAGGAGGCCGTCACAAGGGGATGGACTTGCTCCCCTAGCATCACCGACCCGCTACGCCGACTCGACGCGCTCTTCAGGAACCTAAAGGCCGAGCTCCAGCGTTGGGCGGCCCTGAGCATAGGGAATGTTCGGGAGCAGCTACTCATGGCGCGCGCCTTCATACTGCGATTCGACCAGGCCTCTGACCGTCGGCAGCTCACGGACGAGGAGCACGCGGTGCGAAAGGAGTTGAAACAAAAGTGCCTGGGCCTTGCGTCGCTGGAGCGAACAATTGCCCGACAGCGATCGCGGGTTAGGTTCCTCGCGGACGGGGACGCCAACACGAAATACTTCCACCTCCTCGCCCGGGGGAGGAAGCGCAGGAATGGAATCTACCGCCTCAGGAGGGAAGACGGGAGGTCCGGTGCGCCGATGCTCAGGACGTGGAGGAGACCATCTATAGGCACTTCAAGGGAGTATTCGGTGTTGACGGCCCGGGGGGGGGTCTCCACCGACTTCACCACCCTCGGCATCACGCCACTGGACATGTCCGCACTTGACCTCCCATTCTCAGGGGATGAGGTGGTGAGGGTCGTGCGTGATATGCCGTCCGATAGAGCCCCTGGGCCGGACGGCTTCACGGGGGCTTTCTACAAGTCGGCATGGCCGATCATCAAAGACGATGTCGTGGCTGCCCTAAACGGCCTGTTCTTCGGCGACTGTTCGCACTTCCGCAGCCTCAACAACGCACTCGTCGTACTCCTGCCTAAGAAGGCGGAGGCCGCTACCTCAGCAGACTACAGGCCGATCACGATGATACACAGCTTCGGGAAGCTGGCGTCCAAGCTGCTGGCGGCAAGGTTGGCACCAAGGCTCAAGGATATCATCTCGCCAAACCAAAACGCCTTCATCAGGGAAAGGACAATCCACGACAACTTCAAGTTCGTCCGGCGCGCAAGACACCTCGGAAGAAGAAAATCCCCAAAGCGCCGCTTAAGCCGGATATCTCCAAGGCATTCGACACGGTGTCGTGGCCGTTCTCGCTAGACGCTCTTCGCGCTTCGGATTCGGCGACCGCCGGAGACGATGGATAGCAACGCTGCTGTCCACGCCTCTCCCCCCGCATCCCGGTGAACGATCGACCGGGAGGTCAATCAAACACCGACGCGGGTCGGGCGGGGTGACTCTCTATCGCCAATGCTATTCATCATCGTGATGGAGGTGTTCGCCGCCGGCGATGGTGACGGCGGCCGAGGGCCGCTACTCCCGGCCCATCGGACACCGGCCATCGACACCACTGCAGCCTCTACGCAGACGACATCATCATCTTTATGCACCCCAGTGTGCCAGAGGCAAGGGCCCTAAAGATGATCCTGCAGACGTTCGGGGACGCCTCGGGCCTGAGGACAAACCTCGGCAAGTGCTCCATCACGGCAATCTTCCCCACGGATATCGACTCGCAGCCCATGGCCGTACATCATCGGCCGTCAAATCTCTCGAGTTCCCAATTACCTACCCGGGACCGCCCTCGCACCAAGAAGATCCCCAAGGCTAGATACCCGTGCCACCGTGGACTCGGTGGCGGCCCGCCTTCCGGCGTGCCACGGCCCGCTCATGGCAAGGAGCGGGCGCCTAATCCGGGTCAAGTCCGTCCTATCCGCGATCCCAATCTACACCATCATTGCGGATGGCTTGCCCTTGGGCGATCGAAGAGATCAACAAAGATCTCGAAGATTCCTCCGGGACCGGGAAGAACGGCGATGTGAGAGGGAAGTGTATGGTGGCGTGGCCCGCGGCATGTCGTCCAACCGACCTAGGGGGCCTTGGGATCCCCGACCTCGACGCACGTCCATAGCCCCCGTTGCACAAGATGGGCGTGGCCGCAAGACGGAGACGAGAACCGCGCCCGGTCACGGTGGAGATAAAGGTGCCCGGGGAGGTGCACGACTTCTTCCGAGCCTCCACGGTCACGGTCCTCGGCAATGGCCGGACAGCCCCGTTCAGTCCGCGAGGTGGATTGATGGCCTCTCGGTGCGCGACATCGCGCCGTTGTTGCTCGGCCCGCGTCGGCGCAAGGGAGATAAGGAAACCACGGTGGCCGAGGGGCTGCAATGGGCGACGGCCGAACTTGGGTACGCCAGATCTCCAGGGGGTTATCAGTCGCAGCCGCCAGGGACTACCTCAACCTGTGGCACCGGATCGACCAAGTAGCGCTCACCGCAGCAGAGGACCGAGTTATCTGGAAATGGACAGCGGACGGGAAGTACACTGCCAAATCGGCATATAGAGCCCTACTTGCGGGATCGCACCCCATTCCAGGTTGCAAGAGGATCTGGAAGACTTGGGCACCTCTCAGGGTCAGGATCTTCCTCTGGCTGGCCATCCGCAGGCGACAATGGACGGCGGACAGGCGACACAGGCACGGGCTGCAGGCGAACGGCAACGGCAACTGCTACCTCTGCGACCAAGAGCCGGAAACGATCGACCACATCATCGCCGACTCGCTCCTTCTCTCGTCGGTGTGGTGGGCCACCTACGCGACGCTGCGAGCGGACACTTCGGGATTGGAGCCCCGTCCATTGAACAGTGGTGGGACCTCTGGAGAGAGCGATGGCACGGAACCAAGCGGAAAGGAGCGGATTCTCTCTTCGCCGTCGTCGCTTGGGAGATCTGGAAAGAGAGGAATGCGCGGTGCTTCAGGGGCGCACAGACCAACCTGAACCAAATCCTAAACACAATCAAGCACGCCGCCGACCTGTGGATCGAAGCCGGTGCGCGTAATTTAGAATGTTTAGTGCGTGAGTAGTCCGTTTTGTAAGAGCTCTGGGGTGGAGGGCTGTGTTTCAAATTTGTTAACACCCCAAAAAATTTATAAAACTCTCTTCTACTTAATACAATGATGCGCAAACCTTTTGCGTATTCGAGAAAAAAAAAATAGTGACAGAACCAGGCTGTTCTTGGCCCTCTCCACCGTGCAACACAGGGTGGCCGTGCCTCTCCCGCCCTTAGCAACTCATCAATACTTCCATCCCTCGCGATACCGACTACACGCACACAGTTACGACTCTTGCCGACGCTACTATACTATCGGAATCGGACTGGTCAGTGCCAGTGCCACCGTACCCGACGACAAAATCCAACCCAATCCATTTCTGCAGCCGGCGAAGGATGAAATGAAAAGCGACGTCGACGCTATCCATCGCCCAACTGATCTGAAAGCCGACTCGCTCGCTTACTCAGTCGGTCAGCACAGCAGCTCATGGACTAGAGTCCACACGCTGTGACGGACTCGGCGAGACGTTTGCCGAGAGCCTCCCATCCCAATCCCAGTGGCCGCCGCGGCCGTCCGTCCATACACGACACACGAACGCAGCGCGCCTGGGGGAAATATCGAAACCGCGGCATGGGCACGAGCGCGACGGCCCGCGGCTTGGCCGAGCTGCCGAAGTAAGCGCGGGCCCGCCCGCGTCGGTGACACGACAGCGTGGGCGGTGTCACTGCATGCTGCCGTTGCCGCGACAGGGACGTCTGCCGTCTGCGTGCGGCGCCCGCCCACCGCCGCTCCGGCGCTCGGCGTGTGGCGGCGCGGCCGACTGGCGGTTGCTTTCCAGCCTCGATATTTCTCTCCCGCGGAGCCTGAATGAATGAAGAAAGAAAAATCGTGTTCAGGACAGTTCGTGAACGAAATGCGATTCAGATTTTGCCGTGAATCTGGGATAGGGCTGTTAGAACTTTAGGATCGTCTAGCAGTGATCTAGCGGGTACATTCTCATATAGTATGTAGACAGTGAGGGAGAGAGGAGAAGAGAATGAGAGAGATCATCACCAGGGGCCTTGACTGGGGCGGAGGAGGACGATCCGGCGGCGGCGCTTTTGGGATCGGCCATCGTGTCGAGGGAGAGGTTGGTGAAGAGACCGGCGATGTAGTCGTCGAAGGTGCGGGGCATGTGACGGCGGAGATCGGCGCGGTGCGGTGGGCGGCGCGGAGGAGCTTCCCGTCACACGGCTGCGCCCTCGGATCGGGTTTAGGGTTTGTCGGTGGGTTTCGTGAGCTCAAGGCGAACCTCGTGCCTTGAGCCGCCGGCCCCACCTTCCTTTTATAGCGCGGGGTGACAGGGGCCCTCCGGCCATAGTGGGCACAGCGCTCCCGATCGTGGCGCGTGGGTCAGGGGCCCGAGTTGGGCCGTTGGGCCCAACTTCGGGATTGAGATCATCCTAACATTCTCCCCTTGATCTCATCTTTTAACTTTATTTTTAACTTTACTCTTTCACTTTAACCTTTTCATTTTACTTATTCCACTCAGATTTGTGCATAGAACATGTTTCATCGTCACGGTATTGCCGTTGGTTATTTCACAGCTACAATACACATCTCTGGTTTGAAATAAATAAATACTTTATCTTTGGGCCCTTATTATTATCCAGGAATCATAGGCTTCGCCTTAAACCCATGCCGGCTACGTGTTCAACGAACACTTTGGGTGGCAAGCCTTTTGTAAGCGGATCCGCGAGCATCTTTTCAGTGCTTATGTGCTCAAGATTTATAATATGATCCTGGATTTTCTCTTTCACAACATAGTACTTTATGTCAATGTGTTTGGCAGCACCACTTGACCTATTGTTGTGAGCATACTCTATAGCTGGATTATTATCACAGTATAGAGTCATTGGTCCATTGATGTCATCGACCACTTTTAAACCGGGTATGAATTTCTTTAGCCAATTCACCTGCCCTGATGCCTCATAACATGCTACAAACTCGGCATACATAGTAGAGTTTGTAGTAACTGTTTGTTTTGAGCTTTTCCATGATATAGCTCCTTTTGCGAGGGTGAACACATATCCAGATGTGGACTTTTCACATCTCCTTGCATAATCGAATGCGAGTATCCTAAAATCTTTAGGAATCGAGATCTTACGTATGACGTTAGCATCGAGTCTTTTGTTCCTTGTAAATATCGCAAAACTTTCTTTACCAATTTCTAGTGTTCAACACACTGGATTACTTTGGAACCCGCCAAGCGCCCGGTTACATAAGCCAAGTCGGGGCGTGTGCATACTTGAGCATACCGTAAATGTCCAACTGCTAGAAGCATATGGCACACTTTTCATTTGGTTGAGCTCATACTCATTCTTGGGACACCGAAAATCCCCATACTTATCGCCCTTGACTATAGGTGCGGGTGATGGACTACATTTATGCATCTGGAATTTCTCCAAGACCCTTTCAATGTATGCCTTTTGAGACAGGTCCTAATACCCCCTTTCTTCTATCACGGTGAATTTCTATGCCCAAAACATAGGAAGCTTCACCAAGATCTTTCATCTCAAACTTTGAGGACAAAAATCTTTTTGTCTCCCCGTAGTAGACTCATATCATTACTTGCAAGTAAAATATCGTCTACGTACGGGACTAGGAAAATATATTTCCCATTCTTAAACTTTGTATAAACACAATTGTCCTCGACATTTGCTTTAAACCCAAAATTTTTTATAGTTTTATCAAACTTCAAGTTCCACTGCCTTGAAGCTTGCTTTAACCCATAAATCGATTTCTTTAGGCGACATCCCATCTTTTCTTTACCTTCCACGACAAAACCTTTCGGTTGTGCCATGTATACATTTTCCTCCAAATCCCCATTTAGGAATGCCGTCTTCACATCCATCTGATGCAACTCTAAATCATAGTGTGCCACCAATGCCATTATTATCTCGAGAGAATCTTTACATGAGACTTGGAGAAAAGGTCTCGGTGTAATCAATTCCCTCCCTTTGTGTGAAACCTTTAGCCACAAGTCGCGCTTTAAATCTCTCTATGTTCCCTTGGGAGTCATATTTTATTTTGTAGACCCATTTACGGCCCTCTTTTTTTTGGCTCCTTTGGGAATTTCTTCTAAGTCCCAAACATCGTTGGCACTCATCGATCGCATTTCATCTTCCATGGCTTCAAACCACTTGGATGAATGATCGCTTCTCATGGCTTGTTCAAATGAGGTGGGATCACCCTCCATTTGATACTCTTCAGTGATATTATTTAACTCATATATATCACTGGAGATAGCTGGCCTTCTTTCTCTTTGAGACCTTCTAGGGGCCTCTACATTTGGCACATCTACTATTGGAGGCTGAGGTTGCTCCCCCTCATTTGTGGCAACATTTTCAACGGGTTCTGCTGAACAGTTCCTCATTTTCCTCTCGTTGTTACCACGGGAGGAACAACAACGGTTCTTGCTCCACGGTGTCTTGCACTATTGGTGCGGGAACAATAGGTAGCTCGAAAAATGGCTCTGAATCATAGGATTGGGTGCACACACCCGCTTCTCTTCAAGATCAATTTTCCGAGCGCCATACTCCCCCTCATCATTTCATCCTCTAGAAAAATAGCGTGTCTCGTTTCCACAAACTTTGTGAGTCTATCGGGACGGTAGAAACGATAACCTTTTGACTTTTCGGGATAGCCAATGAAATGGCAACTCACATTTTTGGGATCGAGTTTCCCAATATTTGGGTTAAAGACTTTAGCCTCAGCAGGACACCCCCACACACGGAAGTGATCTAGTGAAGGTACCCTTCCTGTCCATAATTCATACGGTGTTTTGGGCACCGATTTACTTGGCACTCTATTGAGAATATGAATGGAGGTTTTTAATGCCTCTATCCACAAACTCAATGGTAAATCAGAGTAGCTCATCATACTGCGCACCATATCCATCAGGGTACGATTACGCCTTTCAGCTACTCCATTTTTGAGGTTCACCCGGCATGGAATCTTTGGGCAACTATACCATTTTCTGTAGAAACCTTGCAAAAGGTCCAGAACTTGACCATATGGGGTATGCCGACCATAGTACTCCCCCACGGTCGGACCGGACTAGCTTTATCTTTAAACTATGCTGATTTTCTACTTCACTTTAAATATTTTAAATTTATCCAATGCTTCATCTCTTCCTTTAATTGGATAAATATAGCCAAACCGGGAGTAATCGTACGTGAATGTAATGAACGAATCATAGCCATCCACACTCTTTACGGAAAAGGACCACATATGTCGGTGTGAATGATCTCTAATATTCCTGTGCTTCGTTTGGCATTCTTTTTAATTTGCTTTACATATTTTCCTTTTATGCAATCGATGCATTGCTCTAATTCAAATAACTCCAAAGGAGGAAGAATTTCATTCTTTACTAGTCTTTCTATTCTCCCCCTCGAAATATGGCCTAAACGACAGTGCCATAATTTCGCCGTTGCGATTGTAGTTCGCTTTCTTTTTCTTTTCTCATTTGTAGACGAGGAAACGCTATCATTCACATTACATATGGAATTCACACTTTCACATAGTGATAACATATATAATTCGTCTTGTCGGAAGGCAAGACCAACACAAATATCATTAAACCAAATGACACATTTGCCATGTCCAAAATTACGGAAAACCTGAATCATCCAACTTTATTACACTTATCAAATTGCTTGGCAGGTGTAGGAACATAAAAAACATCTCTCAAAGTAAGACTATAGCCATTAGGTAAATCTAATGCTACATCTCCTATTGCCTCTACTGCAGCACATGCCACATGTACGCCATTCGCAACGCTAATGGCCTCTTCTCTTTTTGCGTAGTTCTCGTTTGCGAAAAATGAATCCCCTTTTTCCTCATGAGCTCTCTTAGCCAATCGGGGCGGTCGGTCTTCTTGTGCCCCTCCTTACCACGTGCCGGCATGAGTTGTCACCGCTTTTGTGGCTTGCCCCATTCTTTGGCCGTGGTTTGCCCCCGCATGGGACCTTTCTTTCTTTGGGAGCCTTGAAGGGCATTGAAGGACCTTTTGCCCTTTCCTTTGATCAGGTTCGCTTGGCCACCAGGTTGGCCATTGATCCTGAGCTCCTCATCAACACACTGAGCAATGAGCTTGTCTAAGTCCCATTTCTTAGGCTGCATGTTGTAGTTTATGACAAAGTTCTCATACTCTCTAGGCAAGGAAGCTAAAACAAAATGGATAAGGAGGCGCATGGTTGTATTTCCGAGATCCATTCCTTTTAGCTTATTTGCCAAGTGACTCATTTTCAAGATATGGTCACGAATGCTACCTCCTTTAAACTTTTCATTTGTCGATTTCGAACAAATGGGTAGCATACACTTTGGAGGAACCAGTGAACTGGTTCTTGATCCTCTCAAAGTAAGCAATAGCTGTTTCACACTTTTCAATTGACCCTGTAAGAGAGTGGGTCAATTGTATTCTCAATGACAAAGACAACATTTCTTGTTGTCACCGACCCATCGAGCATGCTTTATATCATAGGCCATCCCGATGGGGCCATGATCTTTCTTTCTTTTCTCCCATGCATCATCACTTTCACGGCCTCCCGCACCGGTTCCACGAACCGTGGACACGGTTCGATGAGCACCCAGCACCAATCAACCTCGGCTATAGTGAAAGTGAAGTCAATCTTCCTCTTCCACTCAAGGTAGTTGTCTCCCCTCAAAGTGGTGGAATCTCTCTCGGGCGGACATCGGGGAGGAACTACTGAAATTACAATTCATATGAGGTGAGAACATAATATAAAATTTTCTTTGCAATAATTCTAAATCACCGTTGGGCGAAATAGAATTAATGTGGGCAACAACTATTAATCAAAAATCATAATATTGCTATTAATCAACGTTGGTCGAATAATAGCAATATTATAATCACGGTAAAATTATCCATTTTCAAACATTAAACTCTCCCGTTGGTTCGAATTTAATAATGAAAACGATAACAACTTTAAATACGCAGCGGAAACTTTAACTTTGCATAATCAATTTTCCAGAAACATAAAAGGCACTTTACTAATCTCTGAACAAAATTATCGTTGGATAAACATTTGTACAGAAATTAGCATCAAAATCAATACAAATTGAGCAAAATATGCTCAAATCTTTTTACGGAAAAAGGAAAAAAAAAAAAAAAAACGCATCTTTCTATTCGGTTTGGCCATTTCGGCCCAAAACCAACTGCTCGGCCAGCGGCCAAACCGCTCATGCGGGCGCTGCGGCGGCTTTTCGCGGCCCACTTCACGGCGCTCGCGCCTTACGGCCCGCGCGCCTTTCCTTTTTTTTTTTTTTTTTTTCTCGGCCTGGACGGCAATACAACCCGGCCCGGCTCGATTTCCTCTGCTTTTACACGAAAATAGCGGCGCGGCCCAATCGGCCCATTGGCCGATGCGGCCCATGAAGACCGCGCGCTGTCGCCCGCCTGGGCCGAAAGGGGCTGATGGGCTTCGATCAATCCGAGCCATCCATCCACATCCGACGGTGGAGCGGCGATTTCGGAAGATCAAAAACCCCCGGCCGGCCCCTTCCGAAACCCTAACTCATTCGCTCCTCTCCTTCTCTTTCCACCCGGCCCGGCCCGCGCCGACGGGGAAACGGTCGCCATGGCCGGCGACTGGAGAGACGGAGCGGACGTCGCCGCCGCAGAGCTCAGAGAGCTAGCGAGCGCGCGTGCATCCTCTCTCTTCTTTCCCCTTCTCCTCCTCCGGTCAGCGACAGAGCACTAGCAGCCTGGCCGGCCATGGCGGCTTGGAGGAGAGGGGCGACGGCACCGCCCCGCGGGCCCCCTCGCCGGCGCGCGTGCTCGCCCATGCGGAAGCACGCCGCCGTCGAGCGCCTCGCGTGCGGTCTTGCTTGTTCAGCGCCGCGCCCGCACACCGGCGAGCGTCGGCTTTCTTTGTTCCCCGCCCACGCGCAAGAGGAGACGCGGCGGCGATGGCTGGACGGCGGGGCCTAGGTAAGGAGCCACCCGACCGCCCCTTTCTTTTCCCTTCCCCGATCCAAAACTAGGGTTAGGGTTAGGGTCTGTTCTTGATTCTTTGCCCTGACCCCGATCTGTTCTCTAGGGTTAGGGTTAGGGTTTCTTCGCCGATTCGAAATCGGTTTTCTTTCTTGATCCAATCGGGTCAACTGTTTGCTACCCAAAACACTAGATTCACATACTAGGTAGGCCACTGATACCATTGTTAGAACTTTAGGATCGTCTAGCAGTGATCTAGCGGGTACATTCTCATATAGTATGTAGACAGTGAGGGAGAGAGGAGAAGAGAATGAGAGAGATCATCACCGGGGGCCTTGGATCGGGGCGGAGGAGGACGATCCGCGGCGGCGCTGTTGGGATCGGCCATCGTGTCGAGGAGAGGTTGGTGAAGAGACCGGCGATGTAGTCGTCGAAGGTGCGGGGCATGTGACGGCGGAGATCGGCGCGGTGCTGGCGGCGGCGCGGAGGAGAGCTTCCCGTCAGGCTCGCGCCCCTCGGATCGGGTTTAGGGTTTGTCGGTGGGTTTCGTGAGCTCAAGGCGAACCTCGTGCCTTCGAGCCGCCGGCCCCCACCTTCCTTTTATAGCGCGGGGATGACCTCCCCCATAGTGTTTGGGCGCCCCGATCGCGCGTGGGTCTAGGGGCCCCGAGTTGGGCCCAACTCGGGATTGAGATCATCCTAACAAGGGCTACAATGATACAATGGATAGGCGCGCGCGGGAGACTTTTGGTGCATGAGTGAGTTATGAATCTGCCAAGGAGTCACCACTAGTCCACTTGGTCCGGCCGTGTGTATCGTCGATTCGGGGTGGAAAGGTCTTGAATTTTGATGATCTGGATAAGGAGATGTACTACCCAGTTGGCTAGCTACAGTTTCCCTCCCTAGAATCAGAAGATTTGCTGAACATTGACGCGTGTGACGCCAGTGGACGATATGAACGCTGGGAAACGACGATGTAAAATCAGCGAGAGGACGACAGGTCCCGGGGAGATATGGATAGGTACAAAAGCAGTGACCGTAACGTCCACAATCACAGAAGCTTCTAATCTAAACGATCAGGTCCAAAACCAGAGAAACTTTCTTGTCTCGGAAAAACAGTTCTAGGCAAAGGTTCTAGAAGCAACAACGGATACCGCTAGCTCCGACAACTGGCGGTCAGCAGCATTTTCAGCAGACATTTCTCCCTACGTGCAAATCGGATCAAACAAAATGTGATCGAACGAAGGAAGCTTCCATTGATATATACATAACTAATTTTTCATACTAATTATACAAGTACATTATATATGCCACTACTGTTCTTAAACATCCCCTCTGCTTGATTTGCTATATACAACCGTGGGTAGTAGTGGCAGAAGTACGTGGCGTAGCTCTGTCATGTTGTACTCCGTACAGTATATGTACACTTCAGATTTCAAGGAAGCAGGAGGCCTGCACGTGCCCGTTGAACTCCGGCGGCGCGGCGGCACGCGTCCACGACGCGCCTTTCCCGCCCGCCTCCTCGCGAAGCACGTACACGGTCTGGTCCCCGCCGTGGCACCCGGACCCGATGACCACGACGCGGCCGTCCGGGATGGCGGAGACGGTGGCCGCGGTGCGCGCGTCCTCGGGCACCTGCGCCACCGGTCGCCACGCCGCCGCCGCCGCGGCGCCGCCGACGTCGCGCGCCACGAGGTGCCCGTCACGACTGAGCATGTACATGCGCTCCGAGCCCGGCGCGGCGCAGCAGGTCCTCGGGCACACGCCGTCCTCGATCAGGCCCAAGCCTTCCTGGACGGCGGGCGCCCAGGTGGACGTCGCCGGGTCGAAGCACTCCGCGGAGCCAACGAACCGGCCCTGCGCCTGCGTCGGGTACCCGCCGACGACGAGGAATTTCCCAGCGACGCAGAGCCCGCGCGGCTCGTCGCGCTCCTCCGCCATGTCCGGGAGCTGCGCCCACGCGTCGGCGTCCGGGTCGTAGGCGAGCGCAGACCGCAGCGCGTTCTTCTCGTCGTCGTGGCCGCCGGCCACGTACACTCTGCCGCCGACGGCCGCGCAGGCGAAGAAGGACCGGCGTGGCCCCGGCATCGGCGCGCCGCGGCGCCACGCGCCCGTCAGGAAGTCGTAGACGAACACCGCGTCCGTCGGCGCCCACGTCTCCGGGTGCCAGCCGCCCACGACCACCAACCGCTTCCTGTTCATCCCCTGCCCGCCGGCGCCGTCCACGGCGGCCACCTGGCAGAAGAGAGGAAGGCTCTGGCTTGACCCCGGCAGGGGCGGCAGCGGCGCCCACCGTCCCTCCACCGGGTCCAGCAACACCATCCCGTACGAGGTCGCGGGGCCTCCTCCCGCCGAGCCCGTCGTTCCGGCTGCCGCAGCCGCCGTCGAGTGGTGCTTGTCCACCGCCGGACCAGCAGCGTCGTCGTCAGCCGGTGGCGCCGTCGGCGGCTGCGCCTGGACCAGCGCGAGCACGGGCCGCGCCAGCCCCTCGGCGCGGCGCTGGCGGTGGTAGTCCGGCGACTCCACCTCGGACTTCCACTGGCGCGAGATGCGGCGGACGACCGGCAGCTGGTCGAAGCCCACTCGGACGAGGCACTCCCTCGCCACCTCTTCCGGCAACCCAGGGATCAACTCGCCCATTGCCGATAATGCTGATGCCTTGATCAGTTTCGTGTGGCCGGCCGTTTCTGATGTATCGATCGATTGAAGCTTTGGTTCGAGAAGGAAATTCTTTTGCTGTGCTTGTGAGACGTGTCTGTGTGTTTGAACGGTGTGTTGATGTGTCTGTGTGAGGCGAGTAGCGGGAGCAGAGTGGGCTACTTATACGGAAACAGAGCAGGGTGCCAGCCAGGGAAGGTCGTGATATTTCTATGGTGTGTGGGTCCAGTTGCTTCCAGAGCTTTTTTTTTAAAAAAAAGGGTTTCCACTGGGGTGGCATCTTCTGGAAAGAGTAAAATGCACTGTGGCCTCCTGGACTTTTCTCGCTGTGTCAATTTCTCCCCTGAACTCTGAAATCGCGCATCCAGCCTCGCGAACTTGTTGTTTGGTTCACCGCAGGTCCAATCTCACCCGATCGGTAATTTCTCGCCCACTACTACCCAGCGTGCGAGCCTCCACGCCGCCGTGCACGTGTGAGGCCGAGGAGTTAAGCGGAGAGCACAGGTGTCCACGTACCATTGGATCAGTGGTACAGTACAACAGTTCTTGTCGTCGCCACACGTCCGGTGGTGCTCGCCTTTCGAGATGTGCATTGGTTTGGATTTTCGAATTATTACTATTAAATTATACCGTTATCTAGATGCTGCAGGCACACGCGTCGCAGCCGCCGGAGTCGTCGAATCGGCCGGCCGTCATGTCCATTCCGGCATCGCGTGAATTCTCCGGTCAGGTCGGCGCTCCGCGCGACAGGGGACCTCTGTGCCTGCCGGGGGCAACAGCTAACCATAACGATCCACGACGCAGAGTATTAACACGAGCGGGGGGTGCTGAAAAGTCAAGAAACAATCCGCCAGGACCGCCCAGTGTACTACTGCGCCGACCACGCAAATCTGGCAAGATTCTAGTAAAAACGGACGGACAGGCACGATTGGGAAATTTAAGACAGCCGGGTCCGGTTCCGGTCCTTGCCGTTGCCGGCTCGACTCGATCGACCAGCAGCTAATAATATCGCGGTGGATGGCGTGGCATGGATAGGATCGCCATCGCCAGCCGCGTGGGCACTGTAGACGCAGTCCTCGTCAGTGGTGGACGGTGATCTGCTGTCCTATCATCTCTTTGCTCGCGCGCCGGGCCCCGTCGTCTCGCCCGTTTCCGGTGCATTTCCCTTGCCCCCGTGTCCGTTTCGGCTGATCGTCTGATCCTCTCGCGTGTGCGCTACGCGCCGCCGCTGCCACTGCCAGCCCCGCTGCCTCTCAGCCTTATCCGCTCTGCTTCTGATGACCACAACAGCGGCGCGCGTCCAAGGACCACGCGCCCGCGGGTATGGGAAAATGGAAAATCTACGCCGTCGCTGTCGAGCGGTGCGGTCGAGCAACGGAGCAACTAGTGGGCGGCCCGCGCTATGGGCTCCAGCGGCAGCGGCAATTTGATGAGGAGTGGTCTGTGGTCACTGGCCAGTGGACGAGCCGTACTGTGGGCGGTGGCCGAGGGGAACAGATGCTGCATGCTGAATCGCTGATTGTCTGTCCCGGTTCCTGGACTTTTCTTTGATGCGACAGCGGATGGGTGGCCCCGGCGTCCAGTTGAAGTAAAAAAAATGATCCGCCCAAAACCTGATAGGGCCTTGTTTAGTTCCGACTTGGCGCCGGAATCATCTATTGCTAGCTAAGCAGTGTTCCTGTAAACACTCTATTGCGAGGGTCAAGTTCTTTTTTTTCGTGTTTGTAGAATAAATGGGTTCATGTATCCTCGACTCACACCTCACAAGAAAATAATTAACCCAAATGCTATATTATGAGCGCGCACGCTCAGGAGGGGCCGCATGCACACCATATCCACCGTTGGATCAATTCCCTACATTTATGTCCGTCATTTCTTCTTCTATCTGTTCGGCCACACTAGCGCCCACACACGAGGCGGCGTCTTCCAATTTGTCGGTGTCCGGCGAGCGGTGAATTGACGGTCTAACTAAACAAGGCCTGGCGGAGGTCGTGGCGGAGGGAGAAGTTTTTGTAATCTATTTTTCAGTTTAGGGATTGTTAGCCAGTGAATCCTCTACGGCATAAACGCAAATCAGGGTCGAACATAAACCAGTCCACCGTTTTCGTTGTCTAACATCCCACAAGTATAATTTTAAGTTGTTTTACTAAGGAGTGAGTTAGTCCATCATGTTCTCATTTCTCAATCTTTTTTTTTCAGTTTTATAGAATAAACGGGTTTTTGTATCATCGTCTCACACCTCACAGTCAAATAATTAATACTAGTGTGAGAATAGAGTCATCGCACCTAATTTGAGGAATTGATTTGTAATATAATAACGCCCTACCTTATTTGGAATTGTTTGCCTAGAATTGTTTGCCTTATCTAGAATTGTCCGATTCTTCAAACTAAACCCGCTATTTGGACGCCCGTACCACTAGTACAACTAGACAAGTGTACGACGGTCAGTCTCCTCTAACTAAACAAACGCCGCTTCTCACTGATCACAATCATGAACGGCTAGTGCCACCCTTTGACGGCCAGCAAACGTAACCAAAGTGCCAGGAATAGGCCACCGCCCGTTCATGGAAAATATCAGCTCCCTCCAACTGGCCCTTTCCATCCTTCAAGCGAAGCAGATAAGCCAACGGCATCGGTTTATCATATCCAAAAGATGGACAGGGCATGCTATGCAAAACGGCAGCGACTTATATCAAAGCCGAAAACGAAAGCGCGTGTATCTTCTCCGCGGCTGGCCCTGCGTCAAGCCCCCGGGACAGACGTCCCCAAGAGTTTCCTGAGACATTTGCCATAAATTTTATTCATATTCATATATAATATCTAAGCACGTCAGTTGTACACTTGTTCAGTTGTTCTGAACACGCCTTCAAATCTGCTGGCCAAAACCATGGTTTCCGTACCCAGTTATTATTAAAACTACTCACATCAAACTACATGTAATACAAAGCTCTTCCCAGTGACAAACGCAGCCGAGTCACTCCTGGTACCAATGGCTGGAGTATCCAAGCGGAAAACAGGGGAACCATATTGGAGACAAAAGAGCAGGAAACAAGACCTAGATTCTCATGTGCCCTTTCAAGAAAATGGAATTATGGAACCACTCCAGTTAGTTTATGAAGAAACATCAATTGTTTGTTCTGTGGGCATCACATTTCTGTTTTGTAGATTATTATTGCACCACCAATAAGAAAACTGATGTTCAGATGGCCGCAGGACATGGAAAGTTCACACACTCAACTCAGCCTCAGCACCTAATGGCTCAAAAACTGATTCAACCTCGCCCATGTTTACTTCTTCCAGAGTGGCTGGGTTCCACTTCGGATTCTGCAAAGCGTCACAAAAATTCAATGAGAAGTCTATTCCTTTTCACTTAATCTTCTTGGTTAATAAATGCAACCGACCACTATATTTCCATAACATAAACTATCAAGTTTGTTATGGAGACAAAAACAAATGTCAATCCAAGTTGCAACATGGTATAATCTAATTATCTGTTTTGCCACCAGTTGCACCCAGTTTGCAAGGAAGGACCGAAGGAGTAAATAGTACTCCCTCCGTTCCAAATTGTAAGTCGCTTTGACTTTTTTGGTACATCCATTTTGTTATGTATTTAGACATACGTAAGATCTAGACGAAGAGTAAAATGGATGTACCAAAAAAAAATCAAAGCGATTTACAATTTGGAATGAAGGGAGTAGTGTACATGGACCAGGTTTCCCAGGTTATTGCTACTTTGCAAGTTGCAACTATCACAGAGGACAGGTTGGGTTGGTCTCCACTAAATGCAGAGCAGATTTGATTAGCCGCTGGGTTGGACTAGTCCAAGTGGTTTCAACAAGTTCCAGGTGGGTTTCACGACACCACTGCCCTGGACACAGTGACACCAAGGAAATACCAGTTCCTGTCTCATGGCCAAGGCCACCAAAGATGTCAGAAATGCAGACGATGCCGTGGAGCTTGCCAAGAGTCGTTTGGCCAGGGTCAAGTGAAGTTGTAGCCTAGAGGCGCCATCTGACCGCACATGCTCCATCTCCGTCGTTCATCGGAGTATCTGGCCAAGAGATATCAGGCATGTGTGGCCGTCATGGGTGGGGTTAAGGGTGTTGGAAAGATCTCATACTTGTCGGAACTCAGAAGACTTCATGAGTGGCCAGGAAGAGGAAGATCCAAGAAGAACTAGGAAGGGACATTTAAGAGGATGCAATGGAGGAACCTGGATTCACGAAGAGGACAGGTTACTTGGGTAGAACGAAAATGGATGGAAGCAGACGAGAAAACCGCTTAAACATTTCTGTTTCAATTGATCACAGAAACGGTGATGGGGCCAGGATAGCCAGGAACGAGATACACTGGAATATGAAAATGAACAAAGACGAATGGGAACCAAAAACTACTTCTGAAGATCACGACATGGCTCCAAGTTGCAACATGGTATAATCTAAATCTGTTTTGCCACCAGTTGCACCCAGTTTTCAAGGAAGGAATAGGAAAATATAGGATTTGAGGTGGCATGCTCCTTCAATCCTATAGGAACTAAATCCACTGGAACATATTTTGGAGTGCCTTTGGTTAACGCAGGTGAAACACAAGAATCCGAACTCCGTACACAGTTCAAGAGTAAAATGGATGCACCAAAAAATAAAAAATCAAAGCGTTTTACAATTTGGAACGGAGGGAGTAGTGTACATGGACCAGGTTTCCCAGGTTATTGCTACTTTGCAAGTTGCAACTAGCACAGAGGACAGGTTGGGTTGGTCTCCACTAATTGCAGAGCAGATTTGATTAGCCGCTGGGTTGGACTAGTCCAAGTGGTTTCAACAAGTTCCAGGTGGGTTTCACGACACCCCTGCCCTGGACAGAGTGACACCAAGGAAATACCAGTTCCTGTCTCATGGCCAAGGCCACCAAAGATGTCAGAAATGCAGACGATGCCGTGGAGCTTGCCAAGAGTCGTTTGGCCAGGGTCAAGTGAAGTTGTAGCCTAGAGGTGCCATCTGACCGCACATGCTCCATCTCCGTCGTTCATCGGAGTATCTGGTCAGGAGATATCAGGCATGTGTGGCCGTCATGGGTGGGGTTAAGGGTGTTGGAAAGATCTCATACTTGTCGGAACTCAGAAGACTGCATGAGTGGCCAGGAAGAGGAAGATCCAAGAAGAACTAGGAAGGGACATTTAAGAGGATGCAATGGAGGAACCTGGATTCACGAAGAGGACAGGTTACTTGGGTAGAACGAAAATGGATGGAAGCAGACGAGAAAACCACTTAAACATTTCTGTTTCAATTGATCACAGAAACGGTGATGGGGCCAGGATAGCCAGGAACGAGATACACTGGAATATGAAAATGAACAAATACGAATGGGAACCAAAAACTACTTCTGAAGATCACGACATGGCTCCATGTGCCTAATCGGAATGTTAGGAACCCTGTTAAAGTGCCTCACAGGCTTCTTGATACCCCTCAGGATGACTTTCTAAATTCTTGAACTAATATTTGTTGTAAAGACCTAATGTTCAAAGGTTGCTACAAGAACAACTGCTAAAGGTTATCCTGGATTTCGTGAATACAGGTCTATCCGCCTAAAAGTGGGATCCTGCAAAAATGGACAGGAAACACCTCATCCCGCTTCCTGTAATCCTGTCCTGTTCCCATATTTTTCCACAAATACGGAAACAGACATGTACAAAAAGGAATGGCACAGGATGGGATTTATCCTTCTTGGATTAAACAGTTTAAGGAAAGAAAATTAGATAACTTGCCTGGTCCTTGTCAACTAAAACAGCACGTACACCTTCAACAAAATCATTTCTAACTGACGACCTCAAGGCAATACGGTATTCCAACTTCATAACACCAGCCAGCTGAAACATTACAAACACCAGAATTAGCAATAGCTAGATAAGTGGTCCATGAACAATTGAAAATGTTCAGCCGATACTAGATTCATACCTTAGATAAATAGTGTTCACTAGTCTCGTACGCAGATGCAACTTGAGAGAAATGCTTCTGTGTTAAAGAAAGCGAAAATGGAGCGCCTTTCTCAATTCCTGCTAAAGCTTCATTGGCCCATTCTGCCACTGCAGCCACCAGAGGAAAATTAAGTGCATAAATAGTTAAAATACAGACATCCCTTCTTAAGCCACCATTGGATAAATTCTTACATACTCTCTCCATCCTAGAAAAAGTGTCAGCTATGGGATTTGTGCTAATCAAACTTTCTTAACTTTGACTAGGTTTATACAAAATATTAGCAACATTTATATACCCAAATAAATTTATTATGAAAATTTAGCGATTCATCTAATAAATACTACTAATTATGCACCATAAATATTAATATTTTATTATATATATTTGGTCAAAATTGATAAAGTCTGACTTCTCAAAAAGTGAGAATGACATTTTTTATGGGACAGAGGGAGTAGCACAGAGAAAGTAGGGGCATTTCTTAAAAATTTACAGTTGGCATGTGACTGTTTAATACATCAGTTTTACCAAGGTGCACTAAAAGGGAATGCTTCATAGCAGATACCTGCAGCATCACCAGTTTGACTAAATTTCTTTAGCTCTTCCACAGATTCAGCTACTGATTTATCAGGACTGAAAGAAGAAATGATATATGGCAAAAGCTTTTCTAGTTGTGATTCAGACTCTGGTTCTTTATTGTATCCTGTCAGAACCGACTCAATGTCTCTATGAGGATCATTGGTGCTGCAAAATAAGATCAGATATCAAGGTACCATCAAAAGCTACAGATGTGCCCGCAAGCATGATGAGGAGTACAGATTTGCAGTAAGTTACTGTGGAGAAGTTACTGATACCGTATATTGATTTTGACAGTATTTAGTTTTTGTCAGTAAGTACAGATAAGGAACATACAAGTTAGCACTCAGGAGGGATTCCTTGAGAGACCCCAAATTTGCAGAAGGTACATAATGGGTACCAAGGCCTATAAACATAGCATCGGCAGGTGATGATATCCTTTTTCCGGTAATCCCAAGGTAAGCTCCTGAAAAAAGCAAGAGCAATCGTGAAAAGGAAAATATGAGTGCAAATATATTATGCATACAGGCGAGGTGTACCCGATTGGGTCTTCTTAAATATTTTGGAATAGTAGGGAAGGCCACAACAATGTCACAACTCACGACTCGTTGGTAGGACGATCAATCAGAACAAAATAAGGATGATGGTTTGATAACATATAAAGATAATTAAGAACACCTAATTAAGTCTTATAAACAATAGCAAAGATAGTAGAGAGCAAACAAAGTAAAGCAGTCAAAATATCAAGACATCTACATGGAACATGTTGTGTCCAACCTGTTCTCGAACATAATAAACATGGAATGCATGAGGAAGAAAAGGCCAGAGGACGGACACCAAGAACTAAATAATATGTGCTTTATGATATTATATATAGTGGAAAGAAACATCCTGATGAGGAATCAAATAGCGCTAGGCCTTACTTTATGAATTGATACAAGAAGGGGGGAAATTACAAGGAGCATACCAACTGCACCCCCTCCTGGGGCTTTTGCACCAATGTAAGCAAAGCCAACATCTGGGAACAGGCCAATAGCATTCTCAGGCATGGCTAGGAGTGTTCTCTGCAATAACGATACACCAACAAGATGAGTATTCAGAATTTATATAATGAAATTAAAAAACAAACATAAATTGGAGTTAAAAAAATTGCCTCAGTAATAATGCGGTAGCGCCCATGCCCTGATAGCCCAATCCCAAATCCCATTGTCACTCCATCCATCAAGCATATATAAGGTTTTGCATACTCATGTATCTTACAAATCAAGGAGTACTCTGCTGTGAAGACCTGAAAAACATTAGGGTACTTGTTAGTGATCTATGTGATATAAATATTTAAAACAAAGGAATGCAAACTACTTTCAGCCATCAATGCAAATCGTCTACCCAGTAACATAAAATGGTAACATCTAACATCATGCCAGAGTTTAAGATCCCAGTAGTGGAGGTGGCCTCTGGAATTCAAATTATATACTTCCTTTGTTCCTAAATATAGTTCACTTTGGTTTTGTCCTAAATCAAACTCTCAACTTTGAGTGTTTGACCAAATTTATAGGAAAATGCAACAACACCCACAACATCAAATCAGTTTCGCTAACTGCTCCATGGAATGTGTTTTGAACTTTTGATAGTGCATTTGTTTGAACGTCTATAACAGTATAACTTAACATATTTTTCTGACTTATGACAAAATCAAATTGAACTATAATTTGGAATAGAGGGACTTCCAATTTGTCCATTCGAACAGGAGTTGCAATTTCAATACCAACATCCTACAGTCAAAATTGAGATGGTAGCAAAAGTGGCAATATCACCAATTCATTTTAAATTTGACAAGGGCGCACTATGTCCAGGAATGCATTATCATGTTATAGTTAGACCTCTATTATCTCTGGCATGGTGCAATCATTAGCAAGTCTCTTCACATCCCCACCTGCAGTTTACACTAAGCACTAGTCATTGTGTGTATAAGTTTCAGCAAAGCTACAACAAATAACATAAAATATCATGATATAAACTATTGAACAAAAAGAAGTAATAAAATAGCCATGATAGTAAAATCATATTAAAATGGAAGCAGTAAAGACCTTTTGCACAAGTGGTGTGTTTTTGTCCTTTTTTATTTCCGCGGCAACACCCTTAATATCCATCCCTGCATTGGACATGAATCATACTTGAAACCATTTCCAATGCTCCGGAAATGAAATGAAAAGGCCAATCACCGTGTTTGACGTCAATTGCTTAACATACTCGGAAAAGGATAAAAAGAAATGTAAGAATCACCTGCTGAGAAGGCACGAGAAGAGCTGCTTTCCACAAGAACACATTTGACACTTGGATCTGTTTCCCATTCATCAAGAAGCGCTTTGTATCTAACATCCATTTCTGCAATCATGTTATAGATGAAATATGTTATTGGAGCTCAAAAGGCTAATAAGCAAAAGTTCCAAGGGAAGAAAGATGCAAAAGGACATCCAGAGGAGTAACAGCCTAACAGGACATGTTATCAGAATTTGTATTGTCAACTAGTAAAATACAGCTGTGCGCATGCTTGAGTGTAACCCATCCTCAACATGTATACCAAATCAGAGCACCCTCAATCTATGTACTGTAGAACATGTCCAGAAAGGGGTTAATCCTCAAGAGTTGCTTTCTGCCAGCATTTTGGCCAGAAGAAGAAATGGATAACTAGACACAGGTTCAAACTTCAACAAGAAAATATACAATATTTTTGTATCTTATACAGGGATAAGTAAATTAATGTTAAATCATCTTGTGTCAAGGTTAGGCTTGCTTAGAGAACTACAAAAGGAGTTGAATACAAAAGTAGGGATGTTACTAAAACACACAAAATGGCGTCTCTTTTCTTTATTACGGTTTTATGCAGTAAAGAATATTACAACTATACATAGTTGTATAAAAAAAACACCTGGACGCTTGAGCACCCAATTTAAGGAGCATGTAGTGCAAGGGATATGAAGATCATAACAAAATTCAACACTCATAACAAGCCTCAAATTTTTCATGTTGAATCAAGTGTCGATTTTCAGAATTAAACATCTATTAGCACACAATCACAATACAGATTATCCATAATATGAATTAATTTAGGAACACGATTGGATGAAAGATTTGAAATGAGCGACCCTAGCCTAAAACTTTCCTTAGCTCTACGGAATTTTTAGCAGCAAAAAAAATGAACAGCTGCCTGATCCCTAATCACTACTCACTAGCACTACAACAGTTCGGTACGAGCTTCAAATATTTACTCAACAACTGCAGAACAAACTTTCATCTATTGCTCCGCAGCTTAACGAACTTGTATAGATCGCAAAAAACAACACCACACTAACTCAGTTTATTCAAATCCCAGCCCAACATAAATCCCTAGTCAAATCACGCCTTGAGGGTCCCCCGATGTCAAATCAGAGCAGGGAGGGCGATCCTTCCTCACCGAGGTTCATGGCGTTGAGGGCCTTGGGGCGGTCGAGCGTGATGACGGCGACGCCGTTGGGGAAGACGCGGCCCTTGACGAACTCGTCCGCGGCGGTGGCGGCCATGGCCGCGAAGCGGCGGGCGAGCCGGAGCGGGACGGAGGCAGGGCTCGGGGCTAGGGTCTTGGAGGCGGCGGTCGAGGGGAAGGTGCGGAGCAAGGATGCGGTGGAGATGGCCGCGGGCAGGTGGATCCGGAGGAGAGCTCGCATAGCGACGTGAGCTGATGACTGATGGCAACTCCACACTGGAACTTTTGGGAATTCGTGGCTCGTTTTTTTTTTCTGGTGACAAACCAGAGGATAGTTTTAGGTTAAACGGAGGGGAATTTTGAGATTTATTTAGACTGGAAAATCCATTAATCATCTGCAAAACTGATCGTCAGCAACAAAACCATTTCCATTGTTCAGGATGGAACTATAGTAGTACTTGGTATCTCTTCTCCTTCCACGCACACATAGATCGCTATGCGTTTTTTTTTTTTTCTCTCCTTATAAGAAGAAACCTAAATAGGCACCAAATTCTAGTTGAGAATAACTCGAACTTGAGTGGGTGGGTGATCAACCAATGGAGCTAGCAATGTACTCCTCCATCCTGCTTAAAGTGTTGTGTGTTTTATTCTTGTTAGACTTTTTATTTGACTATTCGTCTTATTTAAAAAATTTAAGTAAATAATAAAATAAAGAAATTGTCTTTACATGGTAAAATATCTCATAAAAAGTAAATATTATTTATACAAAAAATGAATAAGAGGATGATCAAACTAGAAGTAAAGTCAATAACGATATTTTTTTTTATGAGATAGAGGGAGTAGCATTGAACAAAACAAACTTTTGGAATAACACAACCTTTCTTTAAGCAAATTTTGCTGCTAGATACTGAACTAGTGTGGTATTAACCATTTCACACATGCCAAATGCGAAATTTACCAAGTATGGTTATAAATTGGCTCCACTTATTTGCTCTCTCTCTTATTACAACTTCATTATATTGTTTATTCTTCATTTTGGGAGAGAGAATCTATAATGCATTGACATTTCTGTCTCGAGCTCACACGAGGTGAATACACTTATGTTTATGGTGACAAAAAAATGTTTATGGTGACTAAAGGTTTTTGGAAAAAGTTTGGGCGGGTTATTGGTGCTCTTCGATCCTTTAATATTTTTGGCCCTTACGGTCACTCGTAACAGCAGGGCAATGACATGTATGTGTACCGGAGATTTTCGAAAACAATGGGGCACAAAAGAATGAGTGAATGAAGCTAAACTGAATAACACACTAATTAAGTCTTGAATATATGATAAATCGAATGAAAGATAGTATGTATGGTTTTGGAGTCCATCCATGCCCTACTCGGCCGTGTCCACCTCGGGCAGGTTGGTCTCGAACGCTTCCACGAGGTTCTCGAAGTAGCGCCGTGTCACCCGGGTGAGGTTCTTGTAGCTCTTGTACCTCTCCGTGATGTCGGCCGCGTCGCTGGCGCAGAGCTCCTTCCTCTCCACCTCGGCGCAGCCGTGCAGACGCTCCAGCGAACTATTGGCGTCCTTCTGGAGTTGATCGAACAGGTTGCGCTTGATGGTGTCGCGCTTCGGGTCCAGGAAGTAGCCGTACGCGTGCGCCCACCGCAGGACTCGCCGGCAGTCGGCGACCTGCTCATACGCCTTGGTCAGGAAATCCAGATCACTCGCCGGGACGTGCACCGTCTCCGCCATCTTCTCCAGCCCCTTGCTCTCCAGCTCGGCCATGTCCTTGAAAACCTCCTGCAGTGACGTGTGGTTGGCCGCCCAACGCTCGTAGTGGTACAAGTACCTGTCCAACGACGCCTTGGCTTGCTGCTGCCGTCGCTGGTCCTTGGCCGGCCGCTTCTCGTAGCCGTTGCAGCCGGCGTGACCTGCTCCCAGTGGATCAAGGCAGATCCAGCAAAAACGATGGCGGCAGGGGGGCCTGCACGTCATGTGGTTGCACCCCTGGTTCTTCTCGATCGGCCGGCGGCACTTGGGGCAGTGCTTGGTGTGGGTCAGCACCCAGTTCGCCGTCTCCGAGTCAGAGACGTTCTTGGACAGCCATGCGCGCACCGTGTCGCACGACACCGGCCGGTGCGCCTCCTCGCCGCAGCTCCAGCAGAAGCCACGCGTGCACTCGCAGAACACGTCTGTCGCGTCTCCGGCGCAGCCGAGGAACTCCACGGCGCGCGAGCAGCCGCGCCCCGGGCACCACTTGGTCCTGCCACCGCTCTCGTCCACGAACGACCAGAGCGCGAACCGCGCGTACCGAGCCCTGTCCTCGGCCACGGCCACCACGTCGACCAGCTCCTGCACCACGGCCGCCGAGCAGGATGGGTCCGGACACCGAAGCGACAGGCACCGCGGGCCGTCCTCCACGGCCGCGCGGATGTACCCGCGCCAGCACTCGTCGCAGTACAAGTGTATGGAGCACGCCGCAGACCTCGTCCCGCCGGCGGGGAACCTTCCGAAGCAGATGCCGCAGCTGAGACGCCTGCGGCTGAGCGCCGTGGGCACGAGGACGCCGCCGTCCGCTGGCAGGCCGACGGCGTCGCGGATGCGCCGGTCATCGGAGAACCACTCCTCCTGGACCCGCATCGCTCGCCACTTGTAGTGCCGCAGTAGGACCGCGGCGAAGCCCGGTGGGACGGACAGCACATCGGCGACCTGGGCGATGTCCGCTTCCTGCCGCGCAAGGATAGCGTCGTGGCTCAGAACAATGTACCTCTCCTCGGCGCGTTCGATCGCCTCGGCGCCGTCGACCTCTGTGTCCTCGTCATCGTTGCTGTAGTAGTAGGTCGAATCCTCACCGGCGCAGTCGCCGTTGTCGTCGTCGATCTCGTCACCGTTTATGTCGTAATCTCCCTTGTCGTCTCCAGTCTCGTAGTCTTCCGGTGTTGAAGTGGTGGCGATCAGGCATCTCTTGGTGTGGCCATTCGCGCCGTCGCCAACAGTGCTTCTTTTCTTCCTGATGCAGCAGCGGCCTTCGCCTGTCGACATTCCGCGCCGCCACGCTGCGCCGCGAGTCCCTGGCGAAGGGTTATTAGATCCGTACACTGTGCGTTGCTTGCGCGATGCGACTAATCAGCACTCTCCTAAAATATTGTTAACCAGAGGATTTTGCTTCCAAACAAACTTTCGTTGATATATTTGGTGAAAACCGATCAGCTTTGTAACTAAATTATTGGATTTCCCATTTGACTTCCGAGAGATCTTCAAAGCCCTGGACATTGGACACACAACGGATTATTATGGATTTATATGGATAATGATGGCATGTGAGGAGTAAAAGTCTATTTTTAGATCATAAACTTATTTTTTTGTTCTCTAGATTATATAATACTTATACTTACTAGTAGCATGATGATTCAAGAAAAAAATATCAAAAAAAAGAAAGAAATATACTCCCTTCGTGTCTGTAAAATATAAATGTTTCAAAGTTCAAAATTTATATAAAAAATACAAAGTGTTCTGGGTCATCGTTATCCATAATATTGAGGTTTCTTTTTAAATTTTGCGTCATCCAAATCAAATAGGCAATTACAGTATACTAATTAAGAAAACTAACAACTCAACTATCCCTATCCGAACTAAAAATGCATACACGAAGTTAGATGCTAGAACTTGTCAAAAACTAACAGAAATCAGGCAGAAAAATCCTCGTCTATTTCTGTTTCTATATTTTTCTCACCGAAAATGGAATTACGTATTTGTTAGAGCGAAATATATGCCTATTCAGAAATGAAAAAAAAAACTCGACGGAAAGATGTTAGACTGCAACCCTGCTTTTAAATAAGAGGATGCAGTGCTCCAACCTGGGTGTCTGGACTGAAAAAATGAAGAAGGACCCACGTCTTTTAATAAAGCACGTGCAGGGCACGATTTGAAAAAAGAAAAAAAGAAAAGAAGAAATGGAGATGGAAAACCGGGACCTAAGCCGGGATCACAATCACACATCAAGTCAACTACATTTTAAAATCACACATGCCTTGGCTTGTTAGCTGTAACTTGTTGCTGGCTTGCTGCACGACGTGGAGCTGTGCCTGCCTGCAGGTGCTAGTACGCCTAAGAAGGCTTGATAGAACCATTGAATCATAAGGGCAGCACAACATGGCACTGTAGAACTCCCCATCTGTTTGATTGATTTTATCTAAAAAAATCTGTTTGATTGATCACGGGAGCAACAAAAGCTTGCTGCTCAAATACAAAGTTACAGATTACAAAAGGGGATACAAGCAGCTCCTTAGGACGAGTACGTTATTAGTGTTGCTTTAGATAAGTCTTACAACGTAGCAATTGAGGAAGACACTCTTCCCTCTCTCTGACTCTCCAATACATCAAAGTATCAAACCAGCATCCCTCTATCCAATTCAGATGTAAGAAATCCATCAAATGCCTATATATGTCTAAATCAGATGTAAGAAATCCATCAAATGCCTATACGTTGGTGTGCTCGCAACCATTTCCAGACAAAAATCAAAACGGGCATCGGAGTCGTCTTCATTAACCCAACACCTACAAATTAAATAGCGTGTGTTCTGGCTCTTTTTTCCATGTTGCCATCTCCCGAACATTTTGTACTCTTCGGAGATTGAATCTCACGCTCTCTTGCTTGGTGCCAAACTTGGTGCTGCCTTGAATCTGCATGTGGCCAACGTGCTCACTGATTGCCAGCTGCTTGCCTTGCCAGTGTAGGAAGATTCTATTCTATGTGCGCCGGAATCCTGGTCATTGGTCCTTAAGGCCAATCATCGCAAAAATTACTGAGACATCAAGAGGAAGACGGCTCTCACAATGACCAAAATCAGAAGAGAAGCAAGTAGGATTGTTGATGAACTAGCAAAGCGAGCATGTCAGGTTCAAATTTCGAGTTCATGTCCTTTTTCTTGTCAGGGCTTTAGGCCACTCTTCTCATTGTGATGTGAGAGTGAGATTAGCACTTCAAAACTTCAATTGGGGGATATTTCTCCCAACCTTTCTACTCTGCTTATGATGAGTCGAATATAATAATTTCCCTTCCAAAAAAATATACAATTTTGCGATAAAATATAATCAGGAAGAAAAAACAACTACAAGATACATGCATACGCATACTAGGACGCACGAGGACAGGGACGACAACACGGCTCGGTGATCTGCAGCCTCCCTCAGGAAACCGTGGAGAGCTGACGCGTACCCTGACGTTTCGTGGGCACGGCTAAACACAGCTACTACAAGTAATGATTTTTGTATCATATCATATGGACCGAGCGGGCAACATCGCTGTGAATCGTGGCGTTTTCCCGTTTGTTCTCTTCTGATGAAGTCGTCCCTACAACCAGAAAAGCAGGCTACCGCCATGGCTTCCACGGCACGTGCACCAACGTCGGTTAGTCGGATACCGCCATACCCGGCTACCGCAGCATCTAAAACAACCCGCGCCGCGCGCTTGCTCCACAGCTTGTGGTTGTGGCGGAGCTCGGGCCTCGGCCTCGGGGTAACGCAGTCAGTGAGGGTAAGCCACACAGACCGCTAGCTTAGCTAGCTAGTGAGATCGAGTCGTCGGAGATGTCGTCGCCGCGGCCACACTTCCTCGTGCTCACCTTCCCGCTGCAGGGCCACATCGCCCCGGCTCTCCGCCTCGCCAGGCGTCTGCTCGCGGCCGCGCCCGACGCGCTCGTCACCTTCTCCACCACCGAGGTCGCGCACAGGCGCATGTTCCCGGCCAAACCCAACAACGGCGCCAGCAAGGACTCCGACTCCGACGATGGACGCCTCGAGTTCCTTCCGTTCTCCGACGGCACGGAGGCCGGGTACGTCCGGAGCACCGACCCGGGCTCCTTCAACGCCTACATGGCGACCTTCCACGCCGCGGGCGCGCGCAGCGCCGGGGAGATGGTGGACACGCTCGCGGCGCGGGGCCGCCCGGTGTCCCGCGTCGTGTACACGCTCATGCTCCCGTGGGCCGCCGACATCGCGCGGGAGCGCGGCGTCCCGTCCGCGCTCTACTGGATCCAGCCGGTCGCCGTGCTCGCCACCTACCACCACTACTTCCACGGCCACGCCGCCGTCGTCGCCGCGCACCTGAACGACCCGTCGTTCGTGGTGGAGATGCCGGGCCTGCCGCCGCAGACGGTCGGCGACCTGCCGTCGTTCCTCACCGAATCCACCGACCCTGCCGATTTCTTCTACAGCATCTTCATCACGATACGCGACCTGATGGAGACGCTTGACAAGGAGAGCCCCAAGGCCACCGTCCTCGTCAACACGTGCGAGGAGCTCGAGGTCGGCGCGCTCGCCGCTCTGGCCGGCGCACAACACGACGTGCTCCCCGTCGGCCCGGCGGTGCTCCCGTCTGGCGACGGCGACGACGCCGGCATCTTCAAGCAGGATGACGACGCCAAGTACATGGAGTGGCTCGATGCCAAGCCGGCGAACTCCGTGGTGTACGTCTCCTTCGGCAGCCTGGCCACGATGGCGAGGGAGCATCTCGACGAGCTGCTCCGGGGCCTCGAGGAGTGCGGCAGACCGTACCTCTGCGTCGTCAGGAAGGACAACAAGGCTGCACTCGTGGATGATGCCGAGACGACAAAGATAGACGAGGAGCTCGAGAATGGCATCATGGTGGAGTGGTGCGACCAGGTGCGGGTGCTGTCGCACGCGGCGGTCGGGTGCTTCGTGACGCACTGCGGCTGGAACTCGGTGTTGGAGAGCCTGGTGGCCGGGGTGCCCATGGTGTGCGTGCCCCGGATGTCGGACCAGCGCACCAACGCTCAGCTCGTCGTGCGCGAGTGGCGCGTCGGCGTGCGCGCGCAGGCGGACGACGGCGGCGTGCTGCGAGCGGCGGAGGTTCGTCGGTGCATCGATGAGCTGATGGGGAATTTGGAGGTGCGATGCATGGCGGAGGAGTGGAAGCAAATGGTGACAAAGGCCATGGGGAAAGGAGGGTCGTCGGATCGTAATCTCATGGCGTTCGTGGATGGCGCGAGGAGCGCCGTTTAAAGATTGGCATGTGCTCTTTCTTTCCGTGACAAACGACATCTTGACTGGGCGACATTTGCCTGCTTGGATTGATTCCTTCCAAAGACTACGGCAAAATGAAGTGTACTTCTTCGGTCCCATGATAGTGCATATTAAATTTTTGACTAAATTTGTAGCAGGTATGTACAACATTATAAATTTATTATGAAATATATTTAATAATTTATCTAATAATACTAACTATGCATTGTAAATATCAATTATTTTTTTCATATAATTGCTTAAAGTTAAAAAAATAACTTCTCTGAAATGAGAATTAACTTTTACTTTGAGACGGAGGAAACATATATACAACAAACTATGATGTAAAATGAAACTATAGAACACACATAAATGATCTTTTGCTCAATGTCGTAGCAAACCACTTAGTCAAAGTATTGAACATTAATAATATTTGTTGCAGGAAAAAGGCCTTTTAATTAGGGATTTTAGTGTTTCTACAATTCTACCCCTATTCTAAAGCCTAATGGTGATTTTACCCCTTCTTTTTTAAATTTGTGATTTTACCCTCGTATTTTCTCAACGAAGCTCTTGTTTACCCCTGGAATATAAAACCGTCTGAGATACATTGATTAAACGGAGAAAAAAGAAAGGAAAAAAAAAGAAAAACACCTACACAAAAAGACAAGGATACCCTTCTATCCTACTCCTACTGTTGAGATGCGACAATTTACACATCTGTGTGATATTAAATTGTGTTTATGTGGATTGTTAACTAAAATATTGCTCAATTTTTTAAAAATAATCTGGGCAAAAAAACTGAGAGCTTGTTGTATGAAAATAGGAGTAAGATACAACATAATAAAACAGGGGTATAAACGCAAGGGCAAGGTCATCCTTTTGTCCAAAAGTTAACACCGTTTAAGGGACTTAACAAAACAGGGGTAAAATTTTCCTTCATTTAAGAATTACAGGGGTAAAATCACAAAGTTAAAAAACAAGGGCAAAATCACAAACGGACTTCAAAACAGGGGTAAAAATGTTTAAGCCCCTTTTAACTATTATGTAACACCAATACAGGTAGAGGTACATGTATCCATCATTTTGAGAAGTTAAATGCATGGTGACTCTTGAGCTTGTCAAAGGGGCACTCACTTAGGTCCACAAACTCTTAATAATATATTCTGACACCCTTGTTGATTAAGTGTGTCACTTAAGTCTATAAACTTTTAAATATATTTTTAACACCCTAATGTTGTTTAAGTGTGTCACCTTAAAATACCTTAGTAAAATACAGTTTTTTTCAGTGACAAAGGACAAAATTGGCTGCGGACAATGCTGGCCTGCTTGGATTTCTTGCCGAAGATTAAGGTACGGCGAAATCCAGTATATATAGACAAACAAGAAAGATGTAAAACAAACTATAGAAAACTCATAAATGATCTTTCACTCAACGCAACAAACTTACTCAGAATAAGGTGCATTCTAGTATTTGGGAGGAGTCCCTAATTATAGTATATTTGGGGAATAAGAAGATAATTTTTATTTAAATAAGAGTACGTGATTGCTTTTTAGAAGGAAGGTAACTTATTTACTTGTCATATTTTGCACTCTCTCTGCACTAGTAAAATAAGTAGTTTGATAAGGTTTGGGTTAAACATTGAGAATATAAATCATCGATAACTTTTAAGCTGTTGATTTGAAAAATGTGAAAATTATGTGAATAGATTTGTCTTGAAAAATATTTTCATAAAAGTATACCTATATCATTTTTCTATAAATATTTTTATAAAAATAAGAGGTTAAATTTATGTTTTGGATTTAGAAGTCGAGATCTTTTGGTGGAGTTTTTGTCTTCACAATCCAAATTAGGAACAGCGGGTCATTTGAGTAGTCTTGGTGGAGATGCTCTTGCTGGCACGTGTTAGTGTCAGCACAGCCAAACAAAGTTAAGCACCCCTGGCCAAACTCCTCTCTGCCTTGCCGAGAAGACAAGTAGGAAATGATATTGATCTCTCCACCGCTTAGCTCAGGGATGACGGCAACTATAGTAGAAAAAAAAACACTGTCGCTGTCGTCTATCATACTCTCTGTCCATATCTGATTTGGATTCATGGTCACAGGTTATGCAACGTCATTTCATGTTTTGAGATTTGTTTGTAATTCTTTTGTTAAAGCCATCTTGTAAGCAACTTACACAAGTCCATGACCGTACACATGCTTGACACAGCTGCCGGCTACCGCTAGCTCAAGCAAGCTAAGCCTCAGACGCTCAGCCAGGCGAGGCACCGAGATGTCGTCACGGCGGCCGCACTTCCTAGTGCTCACGTACCCGCTCCAGGGGCACATCGCCCCGGCGCTCCGCCTCGCGAGGCGGCTGCTCACCGTCGCGCCCGACGTGCTCGTCACGTTCTCCACCGCCATTGCCGCGCACAGCCGCATGTTTCCGGCCAAGTCGACGGCCGATGGCAGCGAACGCGGCGCCGAGGAAGACGACGGCCGCCTCGAGTTCCACCCGTTCTCCGACGGCACCGAGACCGAGTGCGGGTTCGCCGGCGGGAGCGGCGACGTCGAGGAGTTCAACGCCTACATGGCGTCCTTCCACGCCGCAGGCGCGCGCAGCGTCGGGCAGCTCGTGGACGCGCTGGCGGCGCGGGGACGCCCCGTGTCCCGCGTCGTGTACACGCTCATGCTCCCGTGGGCCGCCGACGTCGCGCGGGACCGGGGCGTCGCGTCCGCGCTCTACTGGATCCAGCCGGTCCTCGTGCTCGCCGTCTACCACCACTACTTCCACGGATACGCCGGCGTCATCGCCGATCAGTTCCGCCGCGGCGACCCGTCGTTAGTCGTGGAGCTCCCGGACCTGCCGCCTCTCGCGGTCAGGGACCTGCCGACCTTCCTCACCGAATCCGCAGCCGACCCCGGCGACTACTTCCACGCCGTCTTCCTCACGTTCCGCGACCTGTTCGATGCCCTCGACAGGGAGACGACTTCCAGTTCCAAGGCCACCGTCCTCGTCAACTCGTGCGAAGAGCTCGAGGTGGGCGCGCTCGCCGCCGTAGGGCCACATGACGTGCTCCCCATCGGTCCGGTGCTCCCGACGGGCGACGACGAGACGAGCATGTTCAAGCAGGAGGACGCTGCGAGGTACATGGAGTGGCTCGATGCCAAACCGGCGAACTCCGTGGTGTACGTCTCCTTCGGGAGCCTGGCAACGATGGCGGCAGAGCAGGTCGACGAGCTGCTCGGTGGCCTTGAGGAGACCCGGAGGCCGTACCTCTTGGTGGTCCGCAAGGACAACAGGGCGATGCTCGCGGAAACCGAGACGCCGGATCTCGGCGAGCGTGCCAAGAACGGCTTGGTGGTGGAGTGGTGCGACCAGGCGCACGTGCTGTCGCACCCGGCGGTCGGGTGCTTCGTCACGCACTGCGGATGGAACTCGGTGGCAGAGAGCGTGGCGAGCGGCGTGCCCATGGTGTGCGTGCCTAGGGTCTCGGAACAGAGCACCAACGCGCGGCTCGTCGAGCGCGAGTGGCGCGTCGGCGTCCGCGCGCAGGTGGACGGCGCTGGCGTGCTCCGCGCGGGGAGCTGCGGCGGTGCGTCGAGGATGTCATGGGGGACGGCACGGCCGCGGCGGAGGTGCGGCGCATGGCTGCGGAGTGGAAGCGGGTTGTTGCGGAGGCTGTGGGAAAAGGAGGCTCGTCGTACTGTAATCTCGTGGCATTTGTTGACGGTGCAAGGAGCTGCACGTGAACTGAAGCGCGACATCGAAAGCCTGAAACAGGCAAACTCAATTGTCGTTGTTCCACGGAGTTCAGTCGGTGGAGTCACGAACCTGTGTGTCATGTGCAGGTTCAGCGCTTGAACAGTGACACAAATGACAATGAAACTGAGTATCATGTGATCGACTAAGGCTGTCTGAGTGGATCCATGTGTCAGTCTGTCTGACAAAGTGACAATGAACAATTGTCGAGCAATTGCCCATGTGATTCTTCCCATGTTCAAGGCATCTGACTGGATCCGCAGTGCTCGCACTGAACTCACTCCCACTTGCAGCTGTAAATCGAAAGCCTGAAACAGGCAAACGGCTGTCCTCCGTATTGCAGTTGCAGACTTGCAGGTGAGCGGTGCGAGTGAAGAAGAGGAAAAATGTCTTTCTGAATTTTAGGAAGCACAGATAGATGTACCAAACACGCAATTTACTTCAAAAATTGCCATGTTTCTTCTGCACGAACAGTGGAAATGTCCACGCATCGTATGCACAAATGTTAACGGCAGTCTCCTGCAGACGATCAGGCATCGGTGACAGCCGTACCCAACGCGAACGCTCGGAGATTCCTCTCCGACGTCCCGCCGACGGCCACCGCCTCACGCGACGCTTCTCTCCACCGATCAGACCGCGCGCGGATGGCCGCCGCGGCCTCGCCGTCGCCCATGACCATCTCCACGCACCGCTGCACCTCGCCTCGCTCCACCACGCCCTCCGCGTCCACGCGCGCGCGCACGCCGGCGCCCATGCGCGCGTCCACCAGCCACGCCACCGTGGGCTGGTCCGTCCACTGCGGCACGGCCACCATCGGCACGCCCCGCGTCACGCTCTCCAGCGTCGAGTTCCAGCCGCAGTGCGTCACGAAGCACCCCACCGCCGCGTGCGACAGCACGCGCACCTGGTCGCACCAGTCAACCACCATCCCCTGCTGCACGCCGTCGCGGTTGCCCGTGCTGCTGCTGTCCGCGCTCGCACCAACGTCGCCAGCGGCCTTTCGCGCCACCCACAGGTACGGACGGCCGGTCGCCTCCAGGCCTTTCCTCATCTCCTCCTCCTGCCGCTTGCTTGTCGGCAGGATGCTCCCGAACGACACGTACACCACGGACCGCGCCGGCTTCGTCTCGAGCCACTCCATGTACGGCTTCGCGTCGTGGCTGTGTAACGGCAGGTCCGCGCGTGACGACGACGGAGACACATCGTCGTCGTCCGGCGGCACCACAGGCCCGACGGCGTCGACCTCGAGCTCCGGCACCGCGCGGAGCGACTCAGGCTCCAGCGCGTCCATCGTGTTGACGAGCACCCTGGGCCTGTGCTCGTCGAGGGACAGGAAGAGGTCGCGCACCATCTCAAGCACGACGTGGTGTCTGTGCTCCGGCGAGGTGATGGACACGACGGACGGGAGCGCGTCGGGCTTGAGCGGCGGCATCCCCTGCAGGATGACCGTGGCGTCCGGATCATCGAGGCGGCCATTCGCGCACGCGGCGAGGGCCGCGTCGTGGCCGTGGAAGTAGTGGTAGTAGACGGCGAACACGGCGGCCGGCTGGATCCAGAAGAGCGCCGCGGGCACGCCGTGGTCCCGCGCGACGTCGGGCACCCACGGCACGAGGAAAGTGTACACCATGCACGTCACGGGCCGGCCCCGCGCGGCGAGGCGCGCCGCGACGGCGGACAGCGTCTCGCGCCCCGCGGCGGCGGCGCGGGCCCGGTACGTGCCGGCGGCGCCATGCACGGCCGGGTTGAACCCGTCGTCGAAGCCGTCGGAGAAGGGCGCGTGCAGCACGCCCGCGGCGTCCACGGTCTCCTCGTCGGGGGAGGCCAGCGACGGGAAGAGGCGGCGGTGCCCGGAGACGGCGGTGCTGAAGGTGACGCGCGCGTCCGGGTTCGACGCCATCACGAGCGCGGCGAGGCGGCGCGTCGGGTTGATGTGGCCCTGCATCGGGTTGGTCACGAACAGGAAGTGTTGCTGCTGAGGGGGAGCTGGGTTCTCCATTGAGAACGAGAAGCAACTGGTGCAGAGGAAGCGAGGAATTGGTGAAAGTGATCTATGGTTGGTCTAATCTGACCCCGCAGGCTGCAGCGGTTATTATTATCAACAAATGAAGATCACTTTGAGTATGGTTCTTGGCAACCACGGCACCCAATTATTTAAGTGGCTCTAGTCAAATCCAGCTTGGCAGCCACGTATTTGAGTGGCGGCAATAGTCAAATCCCATGATTGGTGGCCCACCAGTACGTTGTAATGGAGCGGTCCAGCAAGCCGTGGTGGTGCGCACCACCCACCGCTATGGCCCAAGCCCATTGTAGTGGAGCAGTTGAGCAAGGTGTGGTGGCGCCCGCATGTCGCTCAAGCCCATTTTACTAGTGAATCAACTTTTGTGGTTTTGACTCTAAAAGCAACTTTATATCGGTAGAGTTGAATGTGTTTTCAGAAATATTTAGTTAACGGTAATGCTACGTGTCAAACGTTCGACACGCGCCGAACAGCACTTCGTGGGCCGGGGCATGGGCCCAACATGTGTTGCGACCGCGCGCGAGGGGTGGGATGGACGCCTAGCACCTCCGCCAGTTACGACAAAAAACATTGGATGCTCCGCCGGTCCACATCTTCGTCTTTATCCAGTTCACTGACTTTTCCTCACACAGTTGGCACCGAGATCCTCGTTTCTTCTCTCCTCCGTGCTCGCGCACGGCCATGGCTGCCTCCCTGGTCGTCGCTGGCGACCTCCACCACCCCGACGACCTCCTCCACCATCTCAGCGACCTCCTCCCCTAACTCGGCACCTGTACTCTCACTTCCTCCACCCTTCAAGGCTTGCGCGCCCGCACCTACCCTCGACGACGTCCATGGCTGCCTCTTTTGGTGGGCGGCGGCGTGCTCCCCCATCCCCTGCTGGCCTCCTCCGCCACTAGGAGCACCCACCCCAACGAGATCGAAGCAAGCTGCTGACCCCTTGCCACCCCGGCCAGTGACGCCCTCTTCAGATCCGGCGGTGTTTCCTCAATCTTTCCTCGGCAATGGTGGGTACGACGGGCATGCAGGCACGCACCAGCCAGCCAGCACGCACCTTCCTCCTCTCTGTCCCTCTCGCACGCTGCGACCTCCATGGTGGCTGTGACAAGGTAGGTCTCGAGAACCCTCGGATCTGAGGCCTCTTCCTCCTCCCCCTCCTCTTGCTAGTTGCCCTTGTTGTTTCAACTGAGGTGTTCAGGTTGTTTCTGAAGATTTTGATATTCTGTTTCAATTTTTCGTTGAATTTGTTTCACTGTTTTTGTTTTCAAAATACTTGATTTTATTTTTTGTTTCAATTGAGTTGTTCATGTTGTTTCGAAGATTTTGACAATTTGTTTCAGTTTGAATGTTTCGAATGTTTCCTCACGGTGTGCTTCTTTTTCTTTTTTGTTTGCTTTTTTCGTGTTTCAAATTCGATCCCCTTTTGTTTGCAACTGAGTTTTTGTAGTGTTTCAAAGTTAAGGCCATGCATGTTGCATTTTTTCTATTCTTTTTTTTTTTTGTCGAAACAACATGTTGTTCGCGGGGGGTTTCAGTTCATGCTTTTCTATTGTTTCATTTTGTTCATCTCTTTGTTTCTGTTTGCATGTATTTTTCGTTTCATTAATTAATTTCCCCCTGTGTTTCTCATTGTTTCATTTTTATTCTCCCTGGTGTTTCATTTTCATACCTTTTTTGTTTCACAGGGATTTCCGGCTGCTCCGGCAAGTCTCCGGCGAGGGGTGGAGTGGACTTTTTGCTGAAGGAGGCAGGGGTGCCTGGCGTGCGAGACGGTGGCGAAGGCCGCGCGAAGGAGGGGCGGGAGGGCATGCATGTGCATATATATGTGTGTTCGCGGGGTGCAGGGCGCTGCGGGATTATGGGCCGGGCCCTGCTAGCCACGGCGTTCTATTATAGAACGTTCGATCGCTAGCAGTACCCTTTAGTTAAACAACTTTTCTGGGGAGATAGCAGAGAGAAAGTTGAAAGAAGCTAGCACTTTTAGCTTCATCTAGAGAATCGTGCATGCGAGATGAGCTGAAAAACTACTTCTCATCCAGACTCTTTGTTTCCCCAGGGAGAAGCTGAAAACAGTTTTGTGAAGCTGAGATAGAAGCTCTGACCAAACACACCCCTGCTGCCATGGAGGGTGGATCCGACATCCCCCAATCATATATCTACGTTGGCAGTACAGGGTTGATGCTTGTGTCAGTGCGTGGCGTCCATGAGGCCGAAGGCTTCGTGGTGGTGCATGAAAGTTTTGCAGTGAACGTTGGAGGACGTAGTGGGCACATCCTCTTGTGCTGCTCTCGCCGTGTTTGACGACAGATCCGAAGCTATAGCATTTATAGTGGTGCGTGTGGGCACGTATATGTGAGCGTCTACATTTATATTTGTATCAAATTTGTGGCATCATTTTTATAGCATGGTGATAATTCATTGGGAATATCCTCAAAGGCATTAGAAGACATGAATGGCCAGGGCCAGGGCCAAATATGTTGTGTTGTCTCTATCTAAAATCTTGGAGAACAAAAACGTAGCAATCTTCTTCAAACACTATATATTGGAAGAGACCGTGATACGAAACTAATTCATTTTCACTCTAATTAACATAGATAGGAAGAGATTGAGTTTGTCCAAGGAACAACGTAAAGAGAGGTGTTCTTACTATGTCCTTTTGGTGATACTTCTTGAGGTTCAATATCTTATGACTTATGTTCCAACCAATTATATGATATAAGAATTAATCATAGATTCTCGAGTATGATATCGTTGTTGGAAACCTTTTCCGCCCAAATAAACCCTAGCCGTGTGTTTGCTTCATATTGGTCCAACTAAGTTTAGAGTTTAGGGTTTAGGGTTTACTAATTGGTGGTCGAGGTTTGAGTTCGTCCCACAAAAATCTCAAAAATGTGGATTGAGTTTGTCCCTCTAATTCAAGCAAACATAAAGATAACCACTTCTTCTCAAGCCAGATTGATGGAACTGATGGTGGTAGTGCAGGAGTGAGGATGGAGGGGTCATAGGCAAGCTTTGACTTATGGGGAGAGAAGGTACTATGTGATAGGTCAGCTCCAATATGTGAGGGGTGTAAGAAACACAGGAGAGTCACATGCATGGACATGCTTAGGAGGATAGTAGTACGAGCAAGCTTAGAGGAAAAGAATAGGCATGGAAGCTTAGAGGTGGTAGGCATGGACGTGGGGGGGTGGGGAGAAATATAGATTGGTTGGCATGGATTTGTGGTGATTTCCTATGGCTTTGTGGAGGAAGCAAGACGAAGAGGAAGAGAATATGTGTGTGTGTGTGTGGGGGGGGGGGGGGGGGGGTTGGTAGGGCTACATGAAACAAAATCTCCATGAGAATACTCATCTCTAGCCAAACAACTAAATCTCGCATAAATTCAGGTTAGGAGCAAGCAACCATCACTATACAATCTAGTAGAATCGCTCGTATTCACTCCCCACGGATCCCTATTTAGAACCCACAAGAATCACTCTACAATCAATTATCACATATTAGTGCCCTGCTTTCAACATAATCAAGTAGAATCAAAGAGCAGAGCTAGATAATTTAGGAGTGTATATTTGCCAAATAGGATTTAACATAGGCAACGTATCAGGTGCAAACCACAAACTTCGTGAAAACCCATGCAAACCATGGCAAAAAAGTCGCCTAAATTCATTAAAAAAATCACACATGTAGATGATATGATGATGCACAACCATTTTAAATATCTTGTCCAAACTTGACTTCGTTTGTGAGATATAAAAATAACAAATTTCAAGCCAGAAAGTTGTTTAGATGATTTGATACAAAGTTGTTATTTTTATATCTCATGAAAGAAGTTGAGTTTGGAATGGATTCATCCCATCAACCAAATATGAGGTGGGATGATCTTGTTAAACATAAAAAGACAAATATTGACTAAGTCCATCCATTCCCATCAGTTAACCAAATACTACATGCTAAGAATACACATAACCTCTCATGTGACACCAGGTGACCACGGTCCAGGTACATTGTATCTGCATATGTTCATACTATGTCCAGCTTATTACTGGACGGACATGAGACATCGCCATGTAGAATCTCATCGATTTCAGCAGCTGGATGCAGACGTGTTTATCTTCACAATCTTTGGATCAGACTCGACGGCGACAACAAGAAACCTACTCCTGCTCGGCAGGCAGTTTAGCCGGCGGCCGGCCGATGCGTGTCGAGATGCCATGCCATTCTCAAACGCAGAGCAATGACAGTCATATGTAGACAGACTCTTGGATTGCTATAGGCCAGTCATATGAATACACACACTCCTAGTAAATCTCACCGGAATGCGTATAAATAGACGGTTCTCGGAAGGTCACAATCACACACTCATATGAACTTCGTTGTGAGCAGTACTAGGCACCAAGATGGTGAGCTCACCTCTTGATTCCGTGCCGGCCAGACCGAGGCAGGAGCACTTCCTGTTCGTGACCGATCCGATGCAGAGCCACATCGACCCAGCGCGTCGGCTGGCGGTGCGCGTCGCGGCGGCGATGCCCAACGCGCGCGTCACCTTCTCCACCGCCGTCAGCGGCCACCGCGACATGTTCCCGCACCTGACGTCCCCGGACGGCCAGGTCATCCAGGGCGTCGTCTCGTACATCCCCTACTCGGACGGCTTCGACGCCGGGTTCACGTTCAACCCCGAGGCGTGCGGCGTCGGCGGCGTCGGCGCGTACAGCGATCGCGCGCGCGAGGTCGGGTCCGAGACGCTCGCCTCCATCGTCGGCCGCCTCGCCAGGCGGGGCCACCCCGTGACGCGCGTCGTGTACACCGCGCTCGTCGGGTGGGTCCCCGCCGTCGCGCGCGCGCACGGCGTCCCCGCGGCGCTCTACTGGGTCAAGCCGGCCACGGTCTTCGCCGTGTACTACCACTACTTCCACGGCCACGGCGCGCTCCTGGACTCCTCCTGCCGCGCGAACGACGTCGTCCGCCTGCCGGGCCTCCCGCCGCTCAAGGCCGACGCGCTGCCGTCCTTCGCGTCCATGGCCTCACCGGGGAGCCGCAACTACCTGACGCTCGACGCGCTGCGCGACATCTTCGTGGCGCTGGAAGAGCAGCACGGGCCGACGACGGTGCTGGTGGACACGTTCGACGCGCTGGAGCCCGAGGCGCTGCGCGCGGTGCCGCGGTTCAACCTCGTGGCCGTGGGGCCCGTGGTGGTGGACGAGCCGTGCAGGCCGTGCGTGGAGCTGTTCCAGCCCGGCGACGCCACCGCGTACGTGGACTGGCTGGACACGAAGCAGGCGCGCTCCGTGGTGTTCGTGTCCTTCGGCAGCGTCCTCTCGCTGAGCAAGCGGCAGGACGAGGAGCTGAGGCGCGGCCTGGAGGCCACCGGCCGGCCGTACCTCCTGGTGGCGCGCAGCAACGGCAACACCGGCGGTGACAGCGGGCAGGGGATGGTGGTGGAGTGGTGCAACCAGACGAAGGTCCTGTCGCACGGCGCCGTCGGGTGCTTCGTCACGCACTGCCGGTGGGACTCGACGCTGGAGAGCATCACGGGCGGCGTGCCGATGGTGGCCGTGCCGAGGTGGGCGGACCAGCCGACCGTGGCAGCACTGGTGGAGGCGTCTGCGGGCGTGGCCGTGCGTGCGCGGGTGGATGGCGACGGCGTGGTGGGGCGCGGCGAGCTCCAGCGGTGCGTCGAGATGGTCATGGGGAGCACGGAGAGTGCGGAAGCACTGAGGGCACGAGCAGAGCGCTGGGGCCAACGCGCGAGAGAGGCGGCCGCCGTCGGGGGCACGTCGCACAGGAATCTCCGAGCGTTTGCGTCCGGGCTGTGACGTCACGCATATGGTCAAAATAAACACGGATTTTACCATGAGCATTCTTGTTAATAATGTTTGTTGACAAGAAATGAGCCCACTGCTCATTGACGGTAGCAATCGACACATAAATCTCTCTTGCAAATTCAAATGCCAAGAAAATGGACGTACAACAAAAAAATGGTCCAATAATATCAACTTGTCATTTACATTCGCTAATGGAGTATGGAGCACCCATTGTATTCGTATATCTTGCATCAAGATGATTAATGTTCTCATAACATCTCTATTCGCTAGAATTGGGAAGATAAACATTCCGAAATCCTTATTGTAAACACTCCTAGACCAATTTTCCTCTTCCAGATAACTTGTGGCTTAGTTCAAATTTATGTCAAGTATCCAATATGTCTTAAGACATTACTACTCTTCCAAACACAACATAAGACATAAGAGGTATACATGAACTAGAACAAAAACCTAGATGCTGAGCAGAACAAAAATACACTGGTCATCATACAACCTTGCCCTCAATGCAACACAATTTGCTGCATCTCCCTATAGAACAGAAAACTACGAGTTGTTACCAACAGCTCACAGCGTCACACTATGTATCGCTCATTATGTCCATGTAAAAGTCTCCTAATTTCAACAGATTGCATTCACGTTATCCTGGTCAACCTCACAACAGATCTGTCCAATTAAAGTTACAAATCAGAACAGGTTCAAGAATCAATCTTACTCCTTGTGGCCTTTGCCCTTCTTTTTCTTCCATTTGAGATATATTTGGATAGAGAGGCCTAAGAAGACCATCACAACACTACCCCATTGCTTCAAGGATAATGGATTGCCACTGATGACGGATGAAACCACAATGCTCATGAATTTACGGGTGGTAGTGATTGTTGTGTTAGTAAGAGAGCCAAACCGGCTGATGGTTAAAAAGATGAAGTTCTGCCCGACGGCGCCACATAGGCAGAACAGGAAAATGTCCCAGGCCACCTCTGGGTTCTCCTGGCAAAATCTCAATGCCTCAAAACCGTTTGCATACGGCCAATTACTGAATAGTAATGGCGCAACAAACATAATTACAGCATTATATATGGTCCCCCAGAGGTTCATGCCAAGCATTATATCCCATGGGTTTGTCTTTGGGTACCTACAACAAACATTTGTTTTATGTAGAATAATTATTATCACAATGTTTCATGATAACTTGGTATGAAATAGAGAGGATATAATTACCTTGACTTTATTAAATCTTGGGTCGAGTTAGTATACCCATCAAAAGCTAAGTTGAGGAAGCACAATGTATAGCCAAGAGGTGCATTAGGGTTGGCAAGCTTCTTAATTGTCTTGGAGCTTGTCTGATAAGTAGCAGAAAACAGATTTTTAGAAGTTCTGCACTTGCACAGAGCAAGTCAAAAAGGTAAAGGTTTAATAAAAGCAATAGTGATCCAATTGAAATAATGGTATGTCACAAATTTAGATAGTTTTCCTTCAGGTGGTGCTATTACCATCAGAATGAAAATAAGAATGTACCCCAAATGTTTCATCTTTTAATAAAATATGCCAGTATAAATTTCATCCTGTCTTTGGACTTATTATTCCAGTATCATCAAGATTATGAAAAGGCGCAAACTAGATGATCTAGAAGGCTATCAGATGCATGAGAAAAAAATTAGCTCATTAGCATGGCAGTTGATGAATCAACAAATTGAAGATCATCTTACCTTTAACAACGCAAAGGAGGACACACCGCCAGCAACAAGAAAGGTGCAAAAATACTCTGGAAGTGTATACTTCACACCATAGAGAAGAGTTCCCATCAACATTACTGTATAAATTGAATTGCTAGTCAGAGGAGAATCATCAATTATGCAGCATGAAATCTTGAGTAAGAATACATACAAAGAATTACTAATCCAACAACTCATAGAATAGTTTCATTAATATAAACTATTGGAATGGTTTCGGTAAGCAATGCACATAAGATCCAACAACTCATAGTATATTGGCGACTTAAACAGTTAGATCAAGTAGGCAAATAAGATAGAATGCCCATGAGTTTAGTTGGCAGAAGAGGTTTACCTTAATTAGTATTCACCCTGTGATGATTTTGTAAATGAAAAGAAGGTAAGGCACAAACATATTCATTTTCTTAGAACGGTATGGGCTTAGATGTCGGGGGCAATATAATATCTTATGATCCCTAATAAAACAAGTTGAGACAAACAATAAAAATATCCCCACCCTTGTTCCTGCTAATGCAAAATTATACTCATAATATTGTTGAGCAGGGTATGTCTCAACTTAAAAGAAAAAGGCATTATTTCTTTACTCAGCAAAATAAATTAAATTGGACTGTCGAAGCAGAAAAGAACAAGCGACCCTGAGATGCAGTTCAATTTACACTGCCAATACTTTTATGTAGGTATACACATACACTGGGCAGTGTGTATAAGTAAATGTAGACTTACCAGGAATCATCTTAGAAGATTTTGCCAACACCTGTTCACAGAAACAGTCAGTCAGTTAGGATTCATATTCGTTTACTGGAGATCGCAATAAAACAACATGAAAAGAAACTAATTGTGGTTCCTGTTCAAGTATTTCTCTAGCTAAATTAGAAAAGTTGATTCCACACAAGTGGACACAATAAAGGACTTGGCATTCAGAAAGGAAATATAGATTTATCCCTTTGTTTCCAGTAAATATGAGGACAGGTAATATCAAACAATGACTGCAACTGTATGTGGTTCAAAGCCCTGCTATATTGAGCAAGCATGATTGGAAGCCTATAATTGTAATTCTACTGACATAACAGAACATTCAGTCATCTAAATATTTATTATAGTATATATGAGTTGCATACTTAGTGCAACAACACCATACAAAAAAAATCATATACCATCATGAAGTAAGAAAATCATAACACATATCCTTCAATATTAGGATGCTCAGAGGACCTTAAAGAGTCATCTAATTTGATTTTTGGCCAAGTTCACATGAACAAAGGAGTTTGTCATTCTTGTTAAATGGTGACAAAATCAAATCAAGTTGAACTAAAACTCCCAATGTGACAACCTGAAGAACAATATCAAATGCAAAACCACATGTCCCCAACCCATGGTTTTGCAAAACTCAAACCAACTATTGCTACGCGCATCAACATTTCAAAGCAATGCAATGTTCACTCAAGGAAGCACTTTCACAGAGTCCCTATAGTCAATTAACTCTATCAGAACATCTCAATCCATAAGCTCCCTATATTCCAATTAACTCAGGAACCAAGGCATCTCAATCCATAAAAGCAGGTGGAACCATACCTGAGCTGGATAGCTGATGTACTTGAGGGCCTCGATCCCCATGGTCGGCCCGATGGTATTGGTGACGCTGACGCCCCAGTACTTCCACAGCGGCGCGCGGCCATCGGAGCTGCTCCCGCCCGACCACAGCTTAATCACTTGAAAAGCAAAGACAAAGTCAGAAACCCGCGAAATGCAATGCAATCAGGCAACCACGCGGCGCGAGGGGGAAAAGGAAGAGGGCGGCGCTCACTGATGAAGGACCAGACGAAGCACATGACGTTCTGCGCGAAGTTGAGGAACGCGAGGTGCTCGAACCGCCGCGCCTCCGGCCCGAACCGCTTCGTCGATCTGGAACCCACCGGCGAGCAAATCAAACTCACCAAATCGATCCCAGCTTCTCCTCTAATTGTGTGGCGGAGTTCGGACGGCGTTAGAGAGAGGGGAGGGCGCTTACAGAGTCTCCTGCAGGACGCCCTGGTAGATGTAGGCGGCCCAGATCCCGGCGACGCAGAAGGCGAGGACGGCCACGCGCCCCGCCATGCTCCCGCTGCCGCCGACGCCGCGGTCGCGGGGGCGGGGGCGGGGGCGGACGACGCCGTTGGCACCGTCGCCGCGGCCCCGGCGCGCGGCGGCCATGGTGTCGGTTCGCCGGCCGGCCGGCGACGGCGAGGGATCGGCGGAATCGGCACTGGTGGGGGGTTCGGTGCGCGGTGGACCGAGTGGAAGCGGGAGCGCGTGTTATAGGCGCCCAACGCAACTGTGGCCGCGGGGAAGGAGGGAAGAGCGCGTAAGAGAGGTGACGTGGCGCAGTGCGATTGGACGGAGCGTGCCAGGACGGACGCCTGATTGGCTGGATGGCGTGGAACGGTGGAACGGTGGCGACGGCCCGAGCGTGCGTCCGCGGTCAGATCTTGGGCTCTATTGGACCGTGGGTTGGGCCGGAAACGATGGTTCTGGGCTTCTGGCAAAAAGATTGGTTCGAAAATTGTCGCACCGCATCGGGGTCGGGGATGCGGCGAGTTTGGGGCTGCTGGCTTTGCTGCAGGGCGGCGGAAGAAATGCACAACGAAGCAGGTTACGTCAGGTTGGCCACTGGCAATGGGCAGCGAGGACGCCACCTAGGACGAGTAGAGCGGGGCGTGAAGCGAGCGCAAGGAATGATGAGCGTGCAGACGCGAGACCATGTGAACTAGACGATGAACATAATAAGATCTGATGAAGAGTTGAAGACTACGCGATGCAACGATCTTATACATACACAAAACTATCGTGTTACGTATCACCTGCCGGCCGCCGCAGGAAATACAAGGGAAACCGGGACGACGAAGCTGGCCGCGAGGCCTCCATCGCCGCCCCGTCGAGCGCCACCGACACCTGCACATCCGCACGGTCTCCGGAGCTAGAAACTAGAAGGAAGCCAAGGATGTGCCCGAGGACGCCTTCTGGCGGGCGTCGATGCTGCCTCCACTGCCAAGCCATGGAGGCACCTCTCTTGCTGCTTTCTCCCTGGATGCATTCTGCCGAGCAGGTGGCAGGCGTCGACCAGGAAACGATCAGCAGAGGCGAGGGGGAGGGGTGTGAACCCGAACCAGCAGGAGGAGGGGCTTTGACCTGTGTCCACCTCAGTTGCCGAATGGATTCAAGGACACGAAGCTTAATGAGATAGCAACAAGTTCTGGTTAATGTAGATAGCAAGATCCAACTCAGCAATTTAGCAACAAGATTGAAGGTATTTCAAGCATCCAAAATGCTGCTCAGATCAAGCAAATCATCATCAGCGCCCTTTCTTCAAGGCTAAATATACAGTCAGGCAAGGAATCAACAAGGTTGTTACTAATAGCAAAAGATATCTGCAATTCCGCATATATCAAGTGAAATAAACTGGACATAGACGATCAAGCCTGAATGCCTAATGTGAATTGAACAATTTATCAGCTTAGAATAAGAGAAGGAACCTGCAAAAGAGCATACATGAACTAAAGCAAGACTAATAACATCAGATGGCGCCTGACTTCCAGATATATTATCTAAGCAAGTGACTACAAATTCCAAGTTCATCTTTTGTGAACCACGTTAGAATAAAGTATCCTTGTGACGCCAAGTTCTACTCCTCCAAAATCTCCACTTCATCTAACCTGAAACCTGTTCAATATAAAAATAAGAATAAGATCCAAGGGGTTTCATTAGAGAAATTAGAAAACTTTCAGCTATGTGCATGGATGAGGATACCATAGACCTATAGACTTCATTTCAGTTTCGCTTCAATCAATAATAAGAATTGACTTCAGTGCATTAGTTTTTCATTTCACCAAACTGCAGCAGAATGCAGTCATGCCAAGGTTGGATAAATGTTTTTATTAAAATGAAGTTAGGATACAAACACTAGTATAAAAATAACAGTGTATCCAACTCATTATGAGAATTAAATGGACAACTCTAATACAGAATTCTAGCAGAATATGGTAGACATAGAAGCCAACAAACTGCATGACAGTATTGGCGATTTACATCGAAAAACAAGAGCTTAACACATAGAGATGAGAAAATAAACATTTGACTGAACAAGCAGTACTAAGGTCTTTTAATAAAAAGGGCGTACCCAATGCCATAGGCTCCCGCACTGCGGGGTCTGAGGAAGGGAAAATAGCAAACAACCTTTCCCACACAAATGTGCAGAGGCTGGTGCTTGAACCCGGGACCTCTTGGTCACAGGCGGTAAAGCTCTACCGCTTGCACCAGGGTCGCCCTTCTACTAAGGTCTTTTAATATTAACCAAAAAAAAAATTCACAGACAGATGTCACAGCAAGGAAAACTAAAATAAGAATAGAACTCATGGCAGACATATGAACAATAGTTACAAACAGATAAATGAAATTCCATATCGCGAATCCTTTATTCTTGCCTGATTGCCTCCAAGGAACTCAGAGAGGATTGAAGAACAAATGGAGAAAGGACACTGCAGTACTTATATGTAACTGCATACATATATGGCCATCTAATTGCTCACATCTAGTCAGTGCTGGATCCAGGAATTTTTGTTTTGGTGGGCTGAAACTTAGGACAAGCTAAGTTAAAATAATAATAAAAAAAGGACAAACTTAAAGCACGACGGATCGCACGTTTGAGGAGCGCACGACCTCGCCCCTGGTTTTCACCACCTGCAGCCGGCGGCTGCCGCCGCCTCTCCGCGCCACCCGCCCCTTAACCCTGCCCTCCCCTAATCACCAGCATCACGACGCCCCAGCCACCATCTCACATCGCCCCAGTGGGCGGCGTACTTGCCGCTGCAGCCCGCCGTCGTCTCATTCGCTACCGCAGCAATGTCACAACCCCCACCCCCAATGCCCCAACCCACCCACCCACCGAAGGACCGGTTCCTAGATGTGCCATCACCTCTCCCTCCTCCATCAGGCGCCATGCTGTGTGGGGCTCTGATTCGAGATGCTAGAGCTATGATTTGAGATGCTGGTGGCCTGGGAGCCGTGCCATTGCCAGTGGTAGACGAAGGCAAGGAGAGTCAATCGGCATGCATCTCCATTGCTTTAAGTAAAGCCCATTGCACGAAGCCAGCTGGACTATAGTGCGGTTTTTGGCCCATATTTGACTAATTCCCATTGGACTATAGGAGAGTCAAGTGACATGCATCTCCATTGCATGAAGCCAGCTGGACTATAGTGTGGTTTTTGGCCCATATTTGACTAATTCCCATTGGTCAAGTAAAGCCCATTGCTCCCCACATGTCTAGCCTGTTACCTTCTCCAATCGCCCCATTCTGGTGCTAACTCCTGGTTCTCTGTCCATGCACCAAGGTACACAGCTCGTTCATGGAGATGATGGAAAAATCAGAGGACACTGATCGCTGTCCGGTAGCTGGGGCAGCTGCCCGACCTAGCCCACCGGGTAGATCCGCCCCTACATCTAGTGAACTCACCATCTCTCCGACTACACAAAAACTGTCACACACTACTCATTGTTTTCCTAATGAATTAGTCACTGTTTTTTAACTTACAAGTATAGAAAAACTATGACCTCAAGGCTTTACTAATATGTAATTAGTCATACACTAATAATTGCTTTTCTAATAATCTTAGATTTTGTTCATGACTTTATTCCTGTTCCACTTCCACATATGAGAAACTGATGAGAAGGGCTAGGATGTTTCCAGTTAACTTACTTATATAAAAAGAGCTCATGAACTTCACGACTTTGATAACTTTATCATCAATGACCTCACACTTGACTTCAACTATCTTTAAGTGGCCTGATATTGCAGCTCCCGCCTCTGGTGGATTCCAGCTCCCTTCAATTCTCAACTTAGGTTTATATCTCTGCAGTTTACAAAAGCATTTCTCCAGGATCAATAATAATTTAATTTACAAGGCAGCAGGTTTCCATTCAGAAAATGCACATACCTTGGAAAAAAGTTGAAGAGTGAGCTTTTCTAGAACTGGTGAGTGCTTCAAAATGCAATTTAGTTCGTGGAAGTCAGGTGCCACACACCAGTAATCATTGAGGAACAATGTCCTTAACTTGCTAAATGTAGGGCACTGCTTCAAATCCCTTTTGAAAATAACCTGGATAAAAATGTAGACAGAAAAGGGTCAACTAATACTCATTGTGAATATAACTAGGAAGACAAACTAGTTGTTGTCGATGCATGCAAAAAGTCCATACATGTGACTCTATGAATGTGGCGAAGAGAATATAGATACAGCTAGAGAACTATGTAACAAATCAGAGGAGTTAGATATAAAATTGTACGCATACCGTCGTGGACTCTACCATCAGTGACAAATCCTCAGCTTCTGACAAGCCTTCCAAAAGCACACAGCTGCTGTCATGTTTAGCATAGCAACCATAACAATGAAAACGACCACAGTCCCCAGAGTCAGAACGAGTACAATTGTCTGCAGTCTTGTGAGCAAATCTGACAAAAGCCTTCTTTAATGATGGCATGCTGTCCAGAACAGGAGTCCTGTTCAAACCATCTACGTATCCTTGTTCATCTAGCTTTAGTGAAACAAGCCTCGGAGCATAAATATGAGTGCGGACGTTTATGTCCGGATCGAAACCACAACCTGTGAAGCTTAGATGTTCCAGGGACATGGACGAAATCTTCCTGACCCAAGGAAAGATGCAGTCAGCAATGTGTAGCTGTTGCAGTGATGGACAGCTCGAGAAATCACAGCTTCTGTTGTTCAACTGTAAACCAACAAACTCTATGCTCCTCAAGTGCTGGGAGGCTAGACGCAGGTCATGGGGAAAGCCATGACACGGAGCAGGCACATAACAGTGGAGCTTGAGCTCCCGAGCTTTGCACAGCACAGCATACCGGACCCAGAGGTTCACGCGTGGCTTGTCGCTGTCTTCAAATACAGAAAAATTGAGCTCAAAGGCGTGAAGTGGCGAGGCTGCACGGAGGAGCAGAAGATGTTCCAGGTAGGCACTAACGTCTGCCAAACTCCGGCACCCAATTCGCAGGCTCGAAGTCGACCGCCAGAGGTGCTCCCAGCGCCGTGCCAGCACGCATGTCCGCACGGCCTCCTTCGGATCCAGGAAGCTGAGGATATGATGAATGACACCGTCCGGTAGGGCGTTTATTCCTCCGCCGCCACCAGACGCCGGAGACACCGCTCCCTTGCCCTTTTTCCGCGGTGGCATTCCGTCGAACAGGCGGCGTGCGTCAAGGCTGCAGGACAAGCGGACAATTAGCAATCGCAAGTCTTGGGGCCCGAGAGTAGTAGATCCAGTGAAGGGAAGAGTAAGAAGAACGCCCTGCTGGGTTACCACCCTCACCTGACTTCCGCCGGCGTCACCTCGCCGCAGCAAGGATAGTAACCGCGAAGCTTGGTAGCCCAAGCCAAATCGAGTGGATTAGAGAACCCGACGGTGATGCGGCGGAGTCGCAGAGAAGGAGTGGGACTTGGAAGAAGTAGAAGAAGCTTTAGGTCGCGGAGCGCGGTGGCATTCCTCGGGGCTTAGGTAAGGTGACGCGACGGGGAAGATGAGATTGGGAGATGAACAAGCGGAGGTGAAAGTGGAAGAATGGGGAATTTCGAAGTTTTGTAGTGCGTCGCAGGTCGCCCGCCCTGGCGGATACAAGCGGTTGGTCCCACCTCATACAATCATACCCGAGACCGCGCGCTCCATCCCACCCTAAATTTCAATTTACAAAGAGTATTAATAAATCTAGTTAAAAACTAATTAATTATACAGTTTAGTTATAAATGAAAAAAAAAATCTTTTGAGTCTACATAGTTCATGATGATTGGATACTAGTTGTCAAATATAAACAAGCAAAGTTGGTATCGGGCGTGAAGCGGAGCGCAAGGAGTGAGCGTGCACGCGAGACCATGAGACCATGTTGACGACGATGAACATAAGATGTGATGAAGACTATGCGATGCAACGAACTTTACATACGTAGGCAAACTATCGTGCTATCTATGTATCGCCTGCCGCCGCAGGAAATACAAGGGAAGAAACCGGGACAACGAAGCTGGCCGCGAAGGCCTCCATCGCCGCCCGGTCGAGCGCCACCGACAGCCGCCGTCCTTGGCGCCAAGCAGCGTCACCATCTGCCTCACGAACATGGACACCAGCTCGACGCGGGTCGGCGCGCCCCACCCGAAGTCCGTCTCGTACGCCATGAACCGGTGCGACGACCCCACGGCCACGAGCCTCTCCTGCGGGACGGCGCGGTAGGCCGCGCTCCAGCTCTTGGCGTCCGACAGCGGGTCGCCGCCGAGCTCCTCCAGCTGCGCGCGGATCGCGTCCTGGATGGCCGCGGCGGCGTGCGCGAGCGCGACGCCGCCCCGCAGGTCGCCCGCGCTGGCCCACGCGAAGCACGGCTTGACGCAGTTCCCGAAGAAGGCGTCCCCGGGCGCCGGGCGCAGGCGGTTGCGGCAGTCCGCGCTGACCAAGAGCTGGACGTCGTCGGCGTCGTGGATGGAGCGCTTGGCACGCACGACGGACGTCCACGCCAGGGACGAGACTGCCACGTAGGTGCTCGGCGGTTTGGAGATGGATCGTTCGCCGCCGTCGTTGACTGCTCTGCTCTGTTCGAGGATGTGCTGCTTCAGGGACCGGATCTCGTCGGCGCCGAGCAGGAAGGTTCTTCTCATCTGCTGCATGATCTCCGGTTTGGATGAAGCAGACCTCAGCTGTTCAGTTGTTCATCGTGTTCACCAATTTCACGAGAAAATATTTCAGAACTTGAGATTAGAAGAGACGGTGGCATTATACTCGATTACTCGAACATTACCAGGGGCAGCGCCGGCGCGACCAAGCTCAGTACCGTGCGGGTCATCTCGGCAGCCTTGGGGTGCCGAATGCCTGCCCGGTCAAACGTCGGCTGCAGGAAGCCAGGCGCCGCGAGGGAGCCAGGGCCCTCCCGCGATGCCGTTGACCACGCGCTCAAGAACCGCCACACGGCCTGGCCGTCTGCAACCACGTGCCGGATCGACACGCCAACCGCCACGGCGCCGGCCCCGCCGGCGGGCCTTGTGACCTGCACGGCGAGAACCGGGGCGGGCAGCTGCGTCGCCTCGAGATCCGGGACGAGCTGCACGAACGCCCGCGTGTCGTGCTCGGCGTCTCTGGCCAGGCGGCGCATGCCGTCAGCGCTGTCGGAGAACTCGGCCTCGACGAACTTGACGCCCGAGGAGACGGCGGCGGGGGAGAAGTCGAGGACGACGTCGCCGGAGGCGGGGCGGAAGGCAAGCTCGCCGGCGAGGGGGAGGAAGACGGCGAGAGTGGTGGCGAGGGAAGACCGTAGCGCGCTCACCACCGACGGAGACGGCGGGAGGTCAGGGCCGTCGAAGAAGAACAGCCGCTGGATTGTCTTGGAGATCTGCAGCAGGTCCAAGAAGGACAGCCTTTGCTCCCCGTGGCTCGGCGGCGACAGGCCGTCGGTATGCACGGGACGGACATGGCTCGTGTTGAGAACACGCACCTGAGAGTTCATAGTAGAAACAGGAAACTAGCACCGGCGACGACGATGGCAATGCCAAGCTGAACGGGTGCAGATGTGAGCGCGGATGACACGCCACAAGAGCTCGCGGGTTCCCACGTCACGCCAATCGAAAAAAAAAAAAAAGAGTGCGACAGGGCCATTTGCAACAAGCTTTTTTTGCCTGAGCTCTCCATGGACCGTGGAAGGAAATGCATACAACCATGCTTAGTGGAAGGAAATGCATACAACCATGCTTATTCTCCGTCAGTATTTCGTTTTTGTATGGCGAAGCCCGAAGCAAATATTAGCTAATGAAAGATCTGCTAACGAGCCGTAAATCGCAACTGCCAGTTTTTGCTTGGCCAAGCAACTGCCAACGAGCCTTTAAATCGTAAACGCTGAAAATGTGTTACGTTGTATATAGTTGTTTACTCCCTTTGTTCTAAATTGTAAGTTGTTTTGTTTTAGCTTTTCTATCTAGGACATAACTTTTATTATACAACTAGACATACACTATATCTAAACACGGTACATGGTAAAAGCAGTGCATTTAAAAAGCCAAAACAATTTACAATTCGAAAGGTAGTACAAAACATGGCAGAAGGATCAAGTCATCAACAACTGGGGAAACCAAGAAGAGTTTATTTAGACCAAAAATACAACTTTTACATGCTATGCAGGGCGCAGCCCATGTGTCAGGTGAACAAATTCCAACCTTAAAGAATGTATCTTATCATGTGGTAAACATACAAGGGTAGGCAATCTATAACATACCACAAATCTACAACGCCCACCCAAAAAGAATCGAATTGCAAAATTTGTTATCTAGACCAAATGCTAATTACCATCCAGCCTTGTACAATTGGAGATGAACTTCTTTTACATGACTATCGAGTCTGAACATGTGGCGACCTACAATTGTGAGAAGAAAGTTTAAACTTCAAACCCACAAATTATACTAGGAAAATTGATGGTCTACACTGGCAAGCAGACATATATTTTGTTTTACATGCCAAACATGAACAATATTATATTACATACTACTTAGGCCTACAAAACATTACATACAACATAGATTTATTCAAGGATATGGGAGCACAGTATCCTTTGACCATTTAATTTTTCTTTGACTTGCACATATACATGATGGTACTTACCTTCTTTACACAAAAACTAATCCGCTGGTGCAGAATGTTGTCGTAATATCTCTACTATTGGTCAGGAGTCAGCACTGAAAAGAAAAAAATCAAAGAGCAATCAGTAAGAAAGACCATAATTATGATATCTATCCATGTCAGAAGATGTTAATTATTGGGTGTCAAAACAGCTTTGAGGTGAACCATAATTTAGATCGGCAATTCAAATTGCTGAATCTAACATAAGAGCATCAAAACAATGACATGAATCATTGTGTAAATATTTAGCTTTCTAACTGGGTTTTGTGCATTCTGTATACAGTCTATGATTGACCAGTTCCCTTCTACAAGAAAGTCATACTAAGATTTCAATTACGATAATGGTACAGACTTTTCCTAATATCCACTAGATACCTAATACTTTATACTTGATAGTGAGCCCTGCAGATAAATTAAGTCACGGTCATAGCCAGTTCTTAACGACGATGTTTATGAATCTTCATATCATGTACTATATACTTTCGTCTTGTTATTGCCATGGGTTCCTAAAGGGCATCACAGAGCTATTATTGCCTCAAACTTTCGTGGCCAACATCAGCCATGCTGGCATTCTAGTGATTACAGGTGAGGGCAAGGGATACATGACACTACTGTGTGTATACTGTATAATAGAGACACTTGCACCCATTCTCTGGACAGTTAACCTAAATATATTTTTTGTTGAGCTTGGGATCAAAAGAGATTTCTAAAGATTATTGGACTGTACAGTGTGCACTTCACTACTGCTGTGTTTATGCTAATGAAAAGTTCCTCCATTGTTCATACCCCAGTGTTCCTCACCATCATTCCCATTCACAAGGACACTGCCATCTGTTGAATCATCAGGTTCAACTTCAACAGCATCCTCCTGGCTTTCCTCGACTCCGTCATCCTCAATGACCTGTAGAAATTCATTTGGTGTCAGCATCATGCAGTAACTTAATAAAGTAGAAGAGCAATAGAAGCAACTGTGGTAAAAATAATATTAAGGCACCAGCAAATATATGCATATGTTTCTGAGCTGATCCCAGCTGTTCCTACGAGTTCAAAGGGATGATCAAAAGACGGAAACCAATCCAACACAAATTGGGCTAGTAACCAACCCAACTGCAATACCTCATGAGCAGGATCTTCATTCTCACTTGGTACTTCTTCCACATTCATACTTTTGAAAACTTCCACAAGGCTCTCATTGGACCTCTCTGCATAAGTCATGTACTCCTCAGCAGGTGGGTAGACACCCCTATTCAGAAGTCAAAAGGATATAAGTTAAAATGAAAGGTATGTCTTTAAAACTACATGTACCACACCAATGCATTTAATCCAAATGGTCCCATATTCTTTGTTATATCAGAGAAAACTGCAGCACACATTCCTTAAGAGTAACAGATCTAGTTTAAGGGCTGATGTAAGGTCACTTAAAACCTCACACCATGGCTGATGTTGGCCCTAACTGAGACGCCACATGGATGCGCTCAGTATCTTAGTTTATCATTCTGAAAATGCTCTCTGATTGCTTCTCCTACCATATCTCTCCAGACTCCAGCACTCCAGCAGTAGCCATAGTTTGGTTCACTGCTGCAGCTGTTGGTAAGTGGCTTAGATGACGTGGCCACACTGAAGCGACCAGATACAAGGGGACCATGGAGGAAGATGGAGAGGACACAAGTTTGGAAATGCAAATCCCCTTAGAAACCCACCATGGGGATGTCATTTGAATAAGATATTTAGTTATCTATGAGGGTTTTCCCTCCTTGGGTTGGGCTCCCCTTGCTTCCAAATTAGGCCTAAGTTGCTATAGGAACTGTACAGTATTGATGGATTGCTTGTTTAAATCATAGAAGGGTACTAAAAGCTTGATATATTGATTTGAGCTATATACTCCATTAGACTAACAATTACCTCTTGGGAGCAACGGAAGCTTCTACATCGAGAGCAATCTGCCAGTCCTCGAACAGGTTTGGGTACTCAGCAGGATCTGCCAGAGATTCTGCAGCTTTGGAGTTCACCTAAAGGCACAAAAAAAAGGTGATGAAGCAGCACTTGCTAATAGCTTGAATGACAGCAGCAGAGTGTACACATCAGCACAATAGATAGACTATGGAAAAACATCGATGTTTTGTATGATCGAAGTTGGTACAGGCAGCATAAAAAATTCAGTGTTACATGGTGAATCCCAACGTGATACCAATCTATTTGAAGTAGATAAATCAGAATCCTGCATTCTAAGCATTCCAAAAACAACGCGATCAGCTTCTTCAAATTCTAAATTTGAACACAAAGTTGATTTTCCTTTGATAACTAGAATACTGGCAATCAGTGAACGGTGCTACCAATGACATCATGATACATATATGAGTATATAAAGTAAGATACATTGTTTTAAAACCTTAACATCATCGCTTTGTCTTAACAGATAATCTTACCTTCTCAACAACCTTAGTGCAAAAAGTTACCACCATAATAAATAAGGTAAATGTTACTTCATCCGTTCCAACTTTTTTAGTTTATCCATTTTGCTATGCATCTAGATATAATAATATGTCTAGATACATAGCAAAATGGATGAACTAAAAAATTCAAAGCGACTTATAATTTGGAACATAGGGAGTAGTAAAGAAATCATCCATTAACAGTTAAGATATTCCACCCATTAGCTTAATCTACCAACACTCATATTGGTAGACAGAATAAAGGAAGTGACTATAACATCAGTCAGAAGCCTGCAGAGCAATACCAACCTAATGCCTAATGAGTAACATGCATCTAGCACTGAACGTCTTTTTTTGTAGGAGTGAGTGTGGTGGGTGTTGTAAGGGTTTCTCAAACCCTCTTCTTTATACATAGCTATCCTGCGTGTTCGAGGAAAAAAAAAACGAGTGCAATGCAGAAATATGTTCTTACAAATTGAGGTAACCATTTATGGTTAAGACAATTAGAAACAAAGAATATTAAGGCTTCACTTTATGGGAACATGATGCAAAAGTGGGGGAAACCTTTTTCTCTAAAAAAAAAAAAAAAACTTTATGGGAACATGTGAACTGTGATTGGAAGGAAGAACAAAGGCAGAGAAAGAATTTATTAGGAGGATACCTTTTGAAGGTCCTTTTTCCATGTTGAAACAATATCAGAAACTTTGCTTGGGAGGTAAGATCGTGCCATCAATGCTGCTTCTGGAATACGATTACTGTACAGCAAAGGACCAATTGTCAACATATAATGTCCCAAACAAGATGTTACTGAGTAGGGCAAAATGCATTCAGCTGCAGACGCCTACCTATCAACCAACAATTGAAGACATTCTTCCAATTTGCCTAACATAAACAAGCAAAGGAAAGCAACATTGTTCTTTCCTAGTTCTTTAGCCATGGATGCTAGTTTTGTTATCCCTTCAGCATCTCCAAGTGATGAATATAGAAGCAATAACCCACTAAGGTCTGTAGCTTGAAGGAGACACTCTTCTGCCATCTCGAGCTGCAATTATTGTATATGCAATAAAGTAGCTGTTTATCTCAAATATCCAGGAGAGCTGTGTGCATGTATCACTAAAGAGGAAGGTAAAGTAGCTGTGCAAGTCCAAATGATTGTATTCTAGAAAACCGCAGGGCAAATATATGACAAGAAGGAAGCAGAAAGCTCAATCTAATGGAAAATTATGATAGAAGACTCAAGATTTGTAAAACTGAGAAATGTTATTAAGGCTGCAAGCTAACCATCACAATTACTAAGTACATAGTAACTAGTACAACTCAAATGACAGAGATAGAGATACTAGTAATTCATGGAAAAAATCATCAGTGAAGCACAGTGCATGCATGAAAATTTGACACAAATACCTTTCCAGTGGACATAGCAAGTTCCCCCAACTGCTTCCACTTTGATTCACTCTGTGCCTCAATAGCAATTTCCTGCAAAGCAACTAGATCTCAGGGTGCACTTAAGAAAAGGACAATTTCTTGGACGATCTAAACAATTAAGAGATAAGTGGTATAATTGCACTATGCCTTTGCAACTTCCAGGCTTCCAAGCTGCACAGCCAGGTCAAATCTGTAATTAGGGTCAGTGGCTATATCAAGGGCTTCCTCCAACATGCCACGTGATTCAAGGAAATGTGCTACACTGCAGGCAAAAGTATAAATCATATAAACACTGGGGCACATAAAGGTTTAAATTATTCCACTAGAAAATTTTCGAACAGTCGAACAGGTACCTGTTGTGTTGTTCCTTTGGTATGGATGGTAAAACAGTATTTGCACGTTCCAGATCCCCACGCATCACAAGTGTTTTGTACTCGATCAAACTGAGTAGTAAAGTATAACCCACCACACTGCAATAAACAAATTTGTTGTCATAACCCAAAAGCATATATGAAGGAACCTTAGAAGTAGGTATGCCACATGTTGCTTACTTAAACTCCTTGTCAATAAGATATACACGACTTTGGTTAGCGAGATATCCTAATAAATACATAGGCCGATCCAAGTGAAACATTGTAGTAACCTGTAGCACATGAGATGGTAAATAGACAGCACCTAAAACCAAAGGAATAAGACGGATATGCATATAAGATGCTACAGATTATGGTGAAATTAAGTGTCAACCTCTCCTCCAACGCAGTAATTCAGGCGCCATGAAGAATTATTATATATAAAACAGTCTCCAACCCATAACCCAGTACGGACACGTTCATTTATCTCATGAAGCAATTCAAAGGCATCTTCAACACCTTCCTCACCAACTGATGCACCTCCATCTAGATGAGAAGAAACTAGATCCCTCTAGATGTTATCAAGTGACAGTTGCGTTAGCAAATAATAAACAAGGCATATATCATTGATTCATTGTCAGTTGCAGAATACAAGATGTGCTTAACCAACAAAATAAAAACTGTGATCTATAGTATCTACAATATGTGATGAAATTAACTCACATTGTACTTCAAAATGTAGAATGATGAATCACTTGCTATTGTTACCAAATCACCACTGTCAGCCCAATATACATTCTGCAGCAGGTACAAACAATCAATTCCAGTGGCATTATGGCAAAAAGAGTAAAAACACATGATGAGTATTCATTCCTGAAGCAATAACTCACTTTTACATTCACGTCAATTCGACGTATCAACCTGCACTCTGCCCAGTCATAGAAACAAATGAAATCATTTGTACACATAGCAAGCAATACTCCACCATATATACGCTCTGCAGAGAATGCTGGTCTTGTACTTTTCCTCTCCTGAAATTACAGCTGCTGTTATCGGAAATGCAAATCATAATAAAGCATGTTTATGTATATATGACATTAATAAGCACTATAAGATGTTCCAAACTGACAATCAACTTTTGCTACAATCGATAAAAAATGGATGTAGCTGCTTTTAAGTGCATAGTTTCGTAAAATAAAACAAGCCACAAACTTTTCTAATTTGAACCTTGGATATATCACTATAAAAAGCAACAGCATCTAAATTGTTTCTCTTCAAACATGTAACTAGTGTTGCCGTCTATGGTATTTAATCTCTTGAGGTATAATAACAATGGAAGCACATAAGGCTCAATAATCCCAAGACACAATGCCAAGAACCATGGGCAGAGCCACGTTGAGGCCTGGGCATTCCCAGGAATACCCAACTTTTATGCCAAAAAAAAAAAAAATACTTATACATCAAGTTATGTATACAATATAGTGGGCTTTATTCTCTATTTCTCAAGTCAAAACGCCACTCCCGTCCTATTGCCACCGGCCAATGGCCTAGGACAACAAGGTGCCAGGTGATAGCACATAATTAGTAGTTACTAACTGTTAGAATGGAACTTATTTTCTTAGCAAATGGGAATACCCAATTTTGAAATCCTGGCTCTGCCACTAGTCAAGAACATTGGGACACTATTGTTGTATCTGAAGCGAGGTTTAAGTCTTCTAAATTTCGAATATGGATGAAAATTGACTAGCATAAAAAAGAATGAAAATAACTCACAAATCATGGCACATAGAGAGCAAACCTGAAAGTTTTTACTGTAGATCTTTATTTTTGATGTGCTTTCCCTGACAGCATACTCTCCTTCAGTTGACCAGACAATTTCAAGAGCAGACCCAAAGGATCTATTTCTCCATGCTAGCGCTGTGTAGATAATGTACTCTCCATCTCCACATACAACAACAAACCTTCCATTTGGATTGTGTCGTAAACTCTGAAAGAACAGAAAGGATTAGTTGCTATTTTTTTTTTTTGACCTATCCCAGCATAAGTTAGAACTAAGTTATCAAAAATCGGTGCTTTCTTCCTCCCACAAAAGCAAAGAAAAAGAATTTACACATACAAAGAAAAAATCCAATATTTGTTAGAAGCATAATATAAACAACTCTTAGCCCCATCAAGCAAAATCTAGAAATTAGCCAATTAAACTGTGACTTCCATCATTAATTACTTGAGAAAGTTCAGGAAACCAGCAGATACATATACCTTGCTAATGTGTAAGCAACATCTAGCAAAAAGAGAAAAGAAGAGCCTACACAAAAGATAGAAAGATACTGAAAATGTTCAATGTCACCAAGGCAGCGACACATGTTATTGTGTTATTAGCAGTTTAGTACGCATAGTGCAAGGAAAACCATGCAGAACTATAGGAAGTGCCTTATTATTTGTCTATATATACTGTAACATGAGCAAAGGAGTGCTATTTTAAAAAAACATCCACTCAATATCAAACATAAACCTACTTGTGGGTAAAGGTCACAACTTCCTAGCTCCTTCACAGCCAATGGCAGACGTTCTCCATCTGCAATCTGACATATGAAGGGAAAAAAAAGAGTATTATAAATCAGAATATGGAATTAACCATTATCAACAGGATGGCACAGTTTACAAAGATAACCTCAGCATCCACACCAACTGACTTGATATTGACAGTTTGGATTTCGTTATGTTTGGCCCATATGATTTTACCACTGCTATCCATACTAGCAACAGGTTCTTCACGGCCAATCTTAATCATTATTGTTCCTTCGTCATATCCAATCACAACTCTGCATGAATTGATACCTTGAAGAAAAACACTTACAAATTTGGAGACAAGAAGAAAGGAAGTTTTTTAATACCTTCGTGAACCCTTCATGTAACCTAATGCCCATACTCGTTCAAGGCCATAGTTAAGTGTATTCTCAAGCCTGCAAGACAGCAAGAGCACCAACCACAATGTTACTACCAAGTTTCCACGAAAAGAAAAGTTAAACTCATAGCCTAAAAAGAGTAAAAGCTTCAAGGTCTATCACAAATAGAAGGTTATGCTATTAATGAGCAACTCTGATCAAATCTTACACAAGCAACAGCAAATAATTTTGCTACTACTCTGCCTTATGTCAAATAGAATGGAAAATCACAACAGGAGATCGAAGATCACATAGAGTCAACACAAGACCATGACTATTCATTCCCCCAACAAAAGAATCCTAAAATACATAGCCAAAAAAATCTAACTGGGATGTACTCAGCAAGTTAAGTTGCTTGAGGTACAATTTAGTGGGGAAAACACATAATCTGGGAAATCGAGAAATCAAAGAATATCGAACATGTAGATGGGCAGTCATCAGCAGATCGATTACTGTCACCTGTGAATATCCTGGAATTTTGCAAACCGAAAACATATAGTTCAACTGTTTTCATTTTTAAATACTAAAGTCCACTTGATTTCTTAAATAATCAGTTACAGCTTTCAATTCAGCTGAGAAATTATAATTGCATCCCATGGTCATTACAGAACAGTTTTTTTCCTTCAGATCACATGCAGTATCGTGTTGGCTTGCTTTTAGTGATAACACTACCATGGGTCTGATCATGAGAAATTTTGGTTGGTATAATCACTTAATCAGTTTAGGAGAACTTCAAGAGCACCATGTATACCAAGATGGAAACACAAAGACGAGTGTCACAAGGCCACAGACTAGAACAGAAACAGCATAAGAACCTGTAGGTAGTGGAGTGCCATAGGCGAACAGTTCCATCCTCTGAACCTGTCATTATTATTGGAAGCTCAGGATGGAAACATACAGCCGAGACATTATGTGCATGTCCTTCAAGTGTTTGAACACAACTCTTTGTTTGATAATCCCAAACCTAATTCAAGTTAACTGATCAGTAACAATGTCCAAATACTGTGCAAATGAACATGTCAGTACCTTTGCAGTTTGATCATCAGAGCCTGTAATTAGATATGGCCGGTCACTACCAGTGAAGTAATCAACACAATTGACACCTTTTGAATGACCATCCAAAGTGAAGTTAGGATCAGGAGAACCAAGACTCCAAATCTAGAAATTTCAAGTGCAGAAAATTGCTTGTTAAGACTAGGAAAGAGGAAAGTGAGAAATTAATACATTATCATTTAAACAAAATATAGAACATAAATGGGTATACCTTTACAGTACGATCAAGAGAAGCACTAGCAAAAGTATTTGTATCCTTAGGGTTAAATGTGATTTGCATGACGTAGTGAGAGTGGCCCTCAAAAATTTGAGTACACATCCAACCCTTATCCCAGTCCCAAAGCTTTATAAGCATGTCATCTGATGATGACAACACATACGGCAGGGTCGGATGAACAGCCACACACCTGATGTAATCAGTATGAGCTTCGAACAACTTGACCTTATCCATGGTGTTATAGTTATACACACGGATGAACATGTCATCGGCACCGGCCACAACCCATTGCTTCCGTGCAATAAATTTAGCCGAACGAACTGCAATTAACATGGTTACATGAGCATAATGGCACAACCACACAAATGCATACAGAAAAGTGTATACGGTAATGGGCTTGTCTGAGTCTTCTTAGACTCTTTTTCTGCCTGATTAAGGAAAAAAACATGTAAACAGTAGAGTGAGAAAGCAACCTGGTAACTCACTGACTTCAAAAGATTTCACCATTGTCTGGTAACAAAATAACACAGAATTAATAAGATCAAATTTTACATCAGCTGAACAAAACCATATAAATCTTTCTGATTCCCAGCTTTAAGAAAAGACTGGAATTAGACAGTGCCAGTGGGTAAGGAAACCCCATTTCCAGTGGACAATGTAACCTACAATGTGGCCTGTTTTCCTTGACAAGCCCATCACTAAGCAGTAGAGATAGTATGATCACCGCAAAAGGTCAGTGGACATGGCCCAGTCTCAACTGAACTCACAGATGTACCGCCTAAGAATTCCCTCAATACCCTTAATTGTGGTGACTTGTATCCTATGTTAACACTAGATCAACAAATTGGCCCATTTGGCACCCATTAAAGCACTAAAACGCTCAAACCAAACATCTCAACTTGATCCGCCTATTCCAGCTGAGTTGGTTTTGCACACATTTTTTCATCCACGATAACTGATAAGTTGCTACACGATCAAACATATAATAGATTAATAGACTTTACGTCACTGTTTCTCTCCTTGATTAACCTTTACCTACTCTTCAGAACTTGATCCGCCTATTCCAGCTGAGTTGGTTTTGCACACATTTTTTCGTCCACGATAACTGATAAGTTGCTACACGATCAAACATATAATAGATTAATAGACTTTACGTCACTGTTTCTCTCCTTGATTAACCTTTACCTACTCTTCAGAACTTCCTCACAATCTCCATGCATGAAATTAGTTATCATCTTAAGGTGAACAATTACTACAGTCATTAGACCCACAGATACAGGTGCATTCTTATTAATTAGGCAGTATACAACATGTAAAATAATTAAAAACTCTGATATGCTTGTATTAAGAATTATCAACCCCGACATGACAATTCACTATTAGACACATCAACTATTCACTTTCATAATAATATACATACTCTGCACATATGAAGGGGAAGGGCTGACAATACATTGATCTAAGGTTGTAGGCTAGCATTTACAAGTCATATCTCATATTTTCCATAAACAGGTTGTAAATAATAACTATGCACTCATGGAAACTAACAGACAATGTCATATTAACTAGTTGGTGAAATGTTTAGAGCGTTGTCTAACTAACTCAAAAAAGATACGGGCCTCCTACCTGAGTCTGGTAGTTCCAGATGCAGACGCTGCCAGAATAAAGACTTGACATGATCCTGCACCGAACATAAGCCCATTATTCCAGAAACCCAACACTCGGGTCACTCAAAATGCACAGTAAATCATTGCAGCAATTAGCCAACACAAACAGGCACCAGCAAATTTACCATGGCTCCGTGGGATGCAGGTCCACGGACTTGACCCTCTCCGACCTCTGCGCGAGCTTCCTCTGACGAAGCAAAAATCCAAATCACCATTAGAGAAACGACCTCACAGCGAAAACAAAAGCCACTGCCAAATTAACCGGATTCAGCCGGGTATCCTCGGAATTACCTTGATCTCTAACCGGAGCGGCTGCATCATCATTCGTCCGCGCCAACAACGACCAACAAAAACAAACACACAGACGACAACACAAGTCAGCACACGCACAGCACGTAACACGTCCGAGCCCCAGATCCACGCACCAACCCACAGGCTCGGCCGCGGATCTCGGCTCGGGAAGCATCAATGCGATCCAGCGGGACGTGAAGTGTTAAAATCGCATCGGGATCTAGCGTTTTTCGCGAAGCGGACAGCAGGCCGGACCAGAGTTACCAGCAGGCGCGCAGGTAGCTGGTGGCGAGAGGGAGTTACCATTGCGGCGACGTCGTCGGTTCCGGCGCCGGCGGGGCGTAGTTGGGCGCAGTGAGCGTCAGTGGCCGCCGCTCGGGCGGAGGTGAGGGGCGGTGGGCGCGAGATCGCGAGTGGAGGGAAGGGTCGGCGAGGGAAGGAGAAGAAGACAGTACCAACCAGTGCGGAAGGTAACGAACGAGCGTGCGGGTAAACGGGTCTGTCTGTGTGTTTTTGTTTAAGAGCGAAGTAAGCGGGTCTCGGGATTCGGGTAGGAGTAGGACTTCGCAGTTGAGCGGTGGGTCTGCGTTTGACTTTGGATGACCTCGTTGCTAAGCTACTGAAATTTCATTTTAAATACATAAATTTACTGATCCAACGTGTAGTGAAAGCCCCCAAAATTGTAGATGGAAATAGTTTTAAGTCTAGACAATGACAACAAATGTTAGTAAGCAATAAGGAATAGAAGTTACTAAGCATTGCCAAATGCCGAAGTATTTCAAAAAATTGTTGTTTTTTATCTGAGGTCGATGAACGATCACTCTTAGGTGTTTTGTAGACAGATTTCCAAAAGAATATAATGAGGCTTGAGATTAATTGGCCACTTAGAAGAAATTTATATTCCCTTACGAGCATGGCTAACAGTGATATAGCAGGTTGATGGCTATATGTTAGTGTCATTTCACATAAAACTCATCTAAAAGCCCACCCACGTAATAGTTAGATCTCGGCATATATCAAACAATTAAGGCAAGGTCTATATCATTCTCTTATAGAAATTTCCTCCTTGTCTGAGCATAAATTTGATGTGACAACTCATGCAGACTGCTTATGTCACCTTATTATATTTGCTCTTATTGAGCAATGTAAATAAGTGTAGGTGTATAGATTCATCTTCTTATTTTAAACACCAGTACGCAATTCAAATTTAAATAGATAGAAAAAGTATATATGCATATTCCAAGCTGGTGGGTGTGAAGATGGGAGGTTCTAAAAAAATATTGTGCATCTCGAGTCTCCACCCACCGCATTCCCACATATCTATCCATGTGCATCTTGTTTTGTAAATAAGTCAATCAATCTTGAGCTAAGAAAAGGCTAGTCAATCTTAAATCTAACTAAGTTCATGAAAAATACTAAAAACAATGAAATTTGAGATCTAATTAAAGTAAAATTATATCAAAATTGACTAAGTTTATACTCCCTTCACTCCAAATTATAAGTCCATTTGATTTTTTGGTACATACATTATGTACCTAGACATACATTATATATCTAGATATATAGTAAAATTATAATAATATACTAAAAAGGTCAATTGACTTGTAATTTCAAATGAGAGAGTAGAAAATATTACCTCCACCTAAATATCAATATCTTTCTACATAAACTTTGTCGAACGTCAAAACAATAGACTTAGCAATATTTTAGTATTGTGTCTTTTTAGACAGAGGGAGTAGTATTAACATTTATGTTTCCAAAAATATAATTGCTACAAACTATATAATTATACAATTGATCTGATGATACTTATGTACTATAAATGCTAGTGTGTTTTTTATAAACCTGGTTAAATTTAAAATAGATTGATGAATTCCTAAAATTAGCTTTAAGATGTGCAATTTTTTAGTAGGTATGGCCAGATGGAAGATAATAAGGATATTCATGATTATGTATCGTATTCGGTAATGCTTTGGAGAACGGACGTTCGACGTGTCGAACGGCGCGTCCGAGCCGTTAGGCCGAGTGGGCGGCGGCCCGCGTGGCCACCAACTCCCCCCCCCAAACCCGTCCCCCTCATCGCCCCCTCGTCATTTCCGCCCGCCCCTCCCACTCTCTCACGCTCTCTCGCGTCCCCCACCTCCAGCTTCATCGTCGTCGCCGCGTCGCCGCCGACGCCGGCGGCGCGCCCACCGTGCTACCCCGTGGTCCTCCTCGCGCACTCGCTCCCTCCTCCACCTTTCCCTCGCCACACTACTAGGCTCCTCCTCCTTTTTACCTCGCCGCTAGGGTTTGCTTTCCCGTCGCGTCCGGCCATGGCGGTGGGGACGGATCCGCCGGCGGGTCGCGAATCCGCCGGATCCGGACGGCGGCGGACGCGGATCCGCCGGATCCGGCGGCGGCGGACACGGATCTGCCGGATCCGGCGGAGGCGGCCACGGATCCAAGACCATCACCTCCTCCCCCTCCCCGCCCGATCCGCCGGTGCCGTGCACTCGATTTGCGCGCCCGGCCATGGTGGCGTCGCCGGACGCGGTGTGGGTGGCCGCGGATCCACTTTCTCCTCCTCCTCCGGCTCCTCTTCCTCTTCTATGCCCTCGCACCTCCCCCCTGCGACCCAAGACGCCCTCAAGCGCCGCTTCTTCCGCGCCGGCCATGGCGGCGTCGCCGGACGGACGCGCGCGGTGACCGCGGATCCACTGCATCCGCCGAGGTGGCGGCGGCGGATGCCTGGTAGGTCTCCTGCACCTCCTCTATCCTCCTCCTCTCTCTTTCTTCCTCTCTCCTCTACTTCTCCTCCGACGACGATGATGATGTTGCAATTAGTCATGGTGCCGCTTGGCAATGTATGATGCTTCGCTGTTTCAAAAGCCCGATGTTGCGTGAAGGATTTTTTTCATCATCCTTTTTTTTAGATGTTGCGGCAAGTGCTATCCTAATGTTGCATTGAGTTCAATTTGTGTTGGCAACAGATGATGATGAATGTTTCAAAAACAACGATGTTTTTGCTAGAACAAATTCTTTCTATAGATGTTACAGCATTGGATTTTGTAATGTTGCAATGGGCTTTGATTTTTGTTGCAAACGAGATGATGAGGACTTCTTTTTAAAAATAAGTCGATGTTTGCGACGCCACCGTTATGTTTCAGCGAGCTTCGGGTTATTGTGGCAACAGATGATGCGTGGTGTTTCAAATTGGCTGATGTTGCTTTGGCAATAGATGATGCACGGTGTTTCAAATCGGCTGATGTTTTTGCTAGAACAAATTCTTTTTCTAGATGTTGCAAAGCGGGATTTTGTAATGTTGCAATAGGCTTTGATTTTTGTGGCAAACATATGATGAGGACTTTTTTCAAAATAAGTCTGATGTTTGCATACGCCCGCCGTTATGTTTCAGTGAGCTTCAGCTTTTTGTGACAACAAATGATGCGCGGTGTTTCAGTGAACATTTTTATGTGTTTCATTAACATATGCCTCAGTGTTTCATATGTTGTTGAACTAGGGTTTCAACATGATGGATGGATGTCGCGCGCCACCGTGCTATTGTTTCGTCGTATGATTCCGGCGAGGTTTTAGGATGTAGTTTTGCCATCGAAGGCAGGCGGTGCGTGGTGGGTGAGCTGGTGGCGGAGGCCCGCGCAGAGGGGGGCAGGGGGAGAAGAGGCATGCGTGCGCGCGTGTGCGAGCGAGGTGGCTAGGCGGAGTGGCCTGGGGCGTCGGGGGGCGGCCGATGCGGGGAAGATGGGCCGGGGCTGCTAGCGATGGCGTTCTATGATCGCTAGCAGCGCCCTATCGTATTGCTTCATCCCGAAGCACGCCGTGGGTGATCTTTCTTGGCGGTCTTTCTTTCAACTACCCTGGGCTGCAGCCCAAAAAGATATATGGGCTCGTCCGTTTCGTCCATTCCGTGGGCGCCAATTCTTTTACCACAAAAAAGACTTCCCGTTTTCCGTGGCGGCCAAGTTTTTGAACAAATCGGCAGCCGCCTGTTTCGCTATCCTGCTCAAATCAACGGCTCAGATGCAACCGACCCCCTCCCTGAACCTTCCAGAACACCCGAGGTTCTCCGTCCAGGAACCTTCTCGACCGCCATTGCCACCCTCCAGGCCTCTCGCCTCCACCTCTATATATCCATGCCTCTACACCTCCATCTCCTCCCCATTCCCATCAACACCGGGCACAAGGAGATCGATCGTCGGAGGAGTGGTATCGAGAAGCAACGATGCCGACGGGCAGGCTGAGCGGCAACATCACGCAGGACTGGGAGCCGGTGGTGCTGCGCCGGACGACGAAGCCGAAGGCGGCGGACCTCAAGTCGTCCAAGGCGGTGAACCAGGCGCTGCGGTCGGGCGCGGCCGTGGAGACGGTGCGCAAGTCGGCGGCGGGCACGAACAAGCACGCATCCGCGACCGTGGCGCCCGCGCGCAAGCTGGACGAGACGACGGAGCCGGCCGCGGTGGAGCGCGTGGCGGCCGAGGCGCGCGCGGCCATCCAGAAGGCGCGCGTGGCCAGAGGGTGGAGCCAGGCGGAGCTCGCCAAGCGCATCAGCGAGCGCGCGCAGGTCGTGCAGGAGTACGAGAGCGGCAGGGCGGCCCCCGCCCAGGCCGTGCTCGCCAAGATGGAGCGCGCGCTCGAGGTCAAGCTCCGTGGGAAGGGCGTCGGCGCGCCCCTCGCGGCGGCAGCCGGCGGCAAGTGATGGTCTTGTGCGGATTAATTACACCGTCGGTAGCTTAAGCTCTGCTTGCTTTGATTTGGCGGTGAATCAGTCGGATGTGCAGTTTGTGTTTGTAGGGTCGTGTGATTGGGCGGATGTGACGAATTTTCTGTGATCTCTTAATTTGTGTAAATGACAGCGGGCAAGTGGTTTCGATTTGGTCCCGTGGGTCTCTTCGCTCACAATATTTCGATTTTACGAGTGATCTGGTGAATGAATCTCTGCTTCCTCTGTTTGACAGCTGGTTTCCAAATATTAAGAACTCCTCTGCTTTCCTTTTCCCAGAATTAGAACTTGTTGTTCTTGAACTGCGAACAGGTGATTTCCATAGAGGCACCAATCAAGCCATCACGCCAGTGTAGTTAAAATTCTTAACTGAATTGCTAGTGCGGCATCCTTCCTCCGGTTGACTGTTAATAGCAGGATTGTGATTACTTTGTAGAAGGTAATCTAGAAAAAACATCTTAGGTGATCAGAGTATCAGACAAACATGTAGGTGACGAGGAGGGCGGTCACCGGTGAGCACCAGCGTGCACGCCACAACCTGGTCGACGGCCTGGCAGTAGATCATGCTTGCCCTTGCAGCCACAGCGGTCACTGCCGTGCGCAGGCTGCGGCATCATGGCAGCATGAAGATTGAGAATGGGCGAGCGTGAGGCACCTGATTGAGGTGGGTAATCCTCCATGTCCATGGGCTGAGACCCTGCAAATAGCAACTGCTGGGTGCTGGCTGTCGAGATGGCGGTGTGATCACAGCAGGCTCTGTGCCTCTGTGGTGGGCGTCTGGCTCTGTAGCCAGCTCGCTCGTTTGATTCTTGAAGAAGATGGAAACAGAATGCATGATATTGATAAGCATACTCCACTTACGAGTTACGACTCACTGACGATAGACTTGAATCGACGACCCGTGCGCCATGGAGTGGACCGTGTAACTCTAGTGCGACTAGTGGGAGTGAGATTTACTCGCAGACCGAGTGACCGTGCCAGGGAAAGTGCTGCAGGTGCATGCGCCGCTTGATCTAGAAGCCGGGCTCTGCGCTGCATGCCCGTCAGGCAAGTACTAGCTTTTAATCCTCTCTATCGGTGACGCACCAATTTCTATCAGCATAGACTAGTGTGGATCACATCATCTGCTACTTCATTATTTTATCTTTTGACCTCTGCTATTGTAGGTCTACGTACTTGCTAGTAGTAACAACATTGTGCACACGAACAAACTCGGGCCGGCCGGATCGGGACTCGGGAGCAAAAGACATGCACACGGGAGGCTGATCGATGGATCACACATTCACACAGTTCACAGGCATCAGGCATCAGCAGTCCAATTCAACCAGTCACATACATCACATCCATGGCGATGCCCGCAGCGGGGTGACGACGGACTTGAGCGCGAGGTACTTGTCGAGCGCGTGCATGCCCTCGTCCCTGCCGAATCCGCTCATCTTGCGGCCGCCGAAGGGGCAGTCGCTGCCCATGGCGAAGTAGCAGTTGACCCACACCACCCCGGCGCGCACCGACCTCACCACCCGGTTCGCCACGTCCAGGTCCCGCGTCACCACCCCCGCGCCCAGCCCGTACCGCGTGTCGTTCGCCCTCGCAATCGCCTCCTCCACCGTCCTGCAGCAAAAAAGCTTCAATATACGATGGTTTGCAGTGTTATTAAGCTAGATTCGGTTTATTACGCACTTGAACTTCATCAAGCACATGACAGGCCCGAAGATCTCCTCCTTCGCTACGACCATGTCCTCCCTGACGTTGGTGAAAACTGTGGGCTCAATGTAGTAGCCTGCTTTCTCATTCTGGCTACAGCAGGCGGGTCTTCCTCCGGTCAGGAGAGTGGCCCCTTCTCGCTTGCCATGGTCGATGTAGCTGAGCACCCTCTCGTACTGCGTCTTGTCCACCTGAGGGCCCTGGTTGGATCGAGGGTCACTGAAAGGGTCTCCCACGACCCAGCTCTTCATCCTCTCCGCCAGCTTCTCCTCGAATCTGTCGTAGATGCGCTCCTGCACGTACACGCGGCTCGCCGCCACGCAGGCTTCTCCCTGACACCGCGGATGCATCATTGATGTGCGTTCGTTTACTGAAATAAAAATGAAATGATCACGATCGTTCACCTTGTTGAAGAAGTTGGCGCTGACAGCGAGCTCCACGGCCATGTCGAGGTCCGCGTCGTCGAAGATGATCAGCGGGGACTTGCCGCCGAGCTCCAGGTACACAGGCTTCAGGTTGCTTTCCGCGGAGGCCTTCATTATGAGCCGCCCAACCTCTGTGGATCCAGTGAAAGTCACCTGAAGAAACATGCAGAAATCAAACGCCATCAAAACTTTTGTAAACGATCGAGCCGTTGTGCAGCAGCAACGATCAAGAATCGCTGTTATCAGTGTACGTACCATGTCAACGTTCATGTGAGACGCGAGTGCAGCTCCCGCCGTGGAACCAAAGCCAGGCACGACGTTGATCACGCCATCCGGGACACCCGCGCGCTGGGCGAGCTGGGCCAAATAGAGCGCGCTGAGCGGCGTCTGCTCGGCGGGCTTGACGACCATGGTGCATCCCGCGGCGAGCGCGGGGGCCACCTTGATGGCGAACATGGTGGACGGGAAGTTCCAGGGGATGATGATCCCGGCGACGCCGAGGGGCTCGCGCAGGGTGTACCCGTGGAACTGCGCCCGCATCTTGAGCGTCTCGCCGTGGATCTTGTCGGCCGCGCCCGCGAAGTAGCGCAGGCTGCCCGCGGCGTTGCCGATGTCCACGGCCTTGGTGACCGCCGGGTGCTTCCCGGCGTCCAGGCTCTCGAGCACCGCTAGCTCGTCCGCGTGCTCCTCCACCAGGTCCGCGAACCTCGTCATGATCCGCCCCCGTTCCTGCGAATAATGTGCGCTCGTTGCTATATCGTCGACGACTATCAAAGGTCTGGGAAATGCAATTGTGCAAGGTCGAGAATCTTACGGATCCAGACATGCGTGGCCATTCGCCGTGGTCGAAGGCGTCCCTGGCTGCCCTCACCGCCAAGTCCACGTCCTCTTTGTCAGCCTCAGCGACGGTGGCTATGACGTCCCCTGTACGCGGGTCCCTGGTCTCAAACGTCCGGCCTGAACAGCATCCGAACAAGTTACACACAGTTTGGTGTAAAACACACACTAGGGGCTGCTGCGGCAGGATACCCCAGGAGACGATCAAGCAGCGTGACACTATCAGAGGCCCTCAAATCGGAACATCTGAAGTTACCATTCTTTTGCTTCTTTTTATACTCTTCTCTTCAACGCTTGTAAGTTGTACAAATTCAAATTCATATGTAATTTTCCATTCATATGCAACTATATACGGTTTCCATGTTAATGAGTTTATAATACATGCCCCCTCTTTCTTGGCCCAAATATCACCGAAGCATAACTCAACCATATGAAAATTTTGAAGCACAGCGAGGAAGGAGATGGGGAGAGACACAAAGGAAGCTTGCCCTCGAACGCGTGCCGGCGTGCGTGTAGCGCGGTGAGGTGGCCAGCATGCGGACTAGGATGAGGCCACACGCCCACACACACGGATAGCGGCTCCCTGCGTGCGGTCGGCGATGGCCGCTTGGCCAAATCATTGCATCCGTCCGAACCGATTGGCCATATCATCGCATCCGTCGTCCGAAATCGAGAGCCCCGAGCCTTACTGTTGATACGTACGTTTTGTACGCACTATTGCGTCTCACATTCTCACGAAAGCACGACGGTACACGTACGTGTCACGGATGATGGATTTCACATGCGCTGACGACGAACGGCGGACACGGGAGTACGGGACAGTAGGCAACGGACGACGTCCCGGCCCATTCCCCAGCGCCCGTGGCCCTGCGGTGTCCAGTGGTACGAGATTCCCATATTTTTAACGTGGCAGATCCCTGATTTTCGTTGAGTGTACGTGTCACTGAACTATACTCCGTCACTCCGTCAGCGTCAGGCGTGTACAGGCCGGCGGTGGTATTTGTGTGATGAAGGAAATCGATATAAATTGCAAGGTTTAATTTGTGTGATGAAGGAAATCGATATATATCATGACTTGACTAGGATTTAAGGCGCCAAAAACATTTTGCCCCGAGTAATAACCGTAGCACGTGAAAATGCACGCCCGCGGATGAAAATGAAATCCAGAGCGTGGCGCTCCTCGCTCGTCATAATCTCGTGTCCTGCTTGCTGGTAATAACATTTCGCCAGCTAGAGAAGTGTGTTGATATTGCTTACTACTGTAATGCTTAATAGCAGTAAGACCAGTAAACCAGACGTCGTCGTTTAGTATGTCATTTTATTACTAATCACAGAGCGCTCGACAGCTCGTCGTGCATAGCTGTCGCGTCAATCTTTCCAAAAACGAAAAAGGACAAACAAAATTTTTGTCAGGACAGGAATAGGAACAGAGCAATCGCAATCGTCAGAGATCCAGATCGCTCGTCTCCATTCGGCATGAATCGGAAGCGATAAAACCATTCTCGATGAGCGGGCAGCGCAAGCAGCATTGCAGCGAGCAACGGGACGAAGCAGCTAGGAAGCGAGCAGCTAAGCTAGGAAGCGAGATACGCACGAGCGAGTGGGTGCTGGGGGTACAGGACAGGTACCTGAGACGGCGTCGACGAAGCAGCCGTTGATGAAGAGCTTGGTGAACCTGATCTCCGGCATCTCGAACAGCTCCCCGCGCTTCGTCTTCTCTTCCCCCACTGTCGTCCGGTCCGCACCGCCGCGATTGCTCTCGCTCGCCATGCCCGCCGCCGCCGCCGCTCTCTTGTGTCCCGCTACCCGCTTGCTCTCTTGCTCTCTCGGGGCGGGAGTGTTCGCTGTGTCAGCCTGTGCGCAGAGGGGGAGAGCGTGGGCCGGCCGGTCTCCTGGTTCTGGGATTTATAAAAGACCCCCTGCCACCAACCTCGCTATCAAGCTGTGCCGTGATCACACATCGCAAACGGTGCGGCGAAATGGGCCCCGAAGCCATCCAGGCACGTGACCCGAGCAGCAACGTTCGAGCGAGAGTCGTAGGGAACGGCGCGACTGCTATTTGTGACCAAGGCAATTTGTCGCCGACGTGGAGAGCTCCGGGCCTGGCTTTACCAGGGAAGGCCGGTTCAAGGCCACCCACTGGGTGGTATGTGGCCCATTGCCTTGAGGGGATTTGTTTTCTTCCCTTCCCTTTTTTTTTTCCTTTTTTTTTTTTTTCCTTCTTGTACGTCCGTGTGTTGTAAACTTGTAATGGCACTAGTATCAGGGCGCGCGCCCGTGTTGCTCTGGCTAGATAATGTTTTGAGTGAATCAGCAGCAATAGTTAACGAAAGGTAAAGTCATGTAAGATTATAGGTACATTACAATCCATTGTTACATGAAATTCTAATTGCAAATGTTCATACGTAGATCAACCATGAGGTTGTAAATAGGTCTCTAGCGACTAAAACCTTGGACATCAGTTTGTCCATACATAAAGTGCAGCAACAATTAGTTAGTACAGAAGCTATCTTTAAGATTAGCCTTAAAAGACAATGGTTTCTATTTGTTTTTGCTGACAAGATCATGGGTCCTAGCATTTAGGGGGAGCAGGATTCCAAGTCCAGCAGTTGCCTTGTATATCGGGAGTTTCATCATGAAGTGTATAACGTAGCTGCATATATATGTATGGGAGAAGTTAGCCTTGCTGAATTAACTGAATTGAGTGATGAAAACTTTAGAATGCATAGGTGTATACCTTGTGGTGGCGATATTTTTTGTATAGATTCAGAAGACCAGTGGAGTAATTTGCAATTGTGGTGACCAAATTTTGAACTGGATAAATCAGTTTAGTTGCTGCCTGTTTCTGCAATTCAGAAACCATAGAAAGAAACTCCTCTTTCATGTGAATAGTGTTGGTTCTTGGTGTGTTTGTGAGGACAACTATTCTTTTGGAACATAAAACTATGAAAGATAGCTATGGCAAATTTTGAGTTTCATGGAAGTCTCAATGAGAACTTGCACAAATTTTGGCTAGTAGAACTTATTCAAGCACCCATGGTTCACAAAGTCCTAGGTGTACTGGTAGATCCAACAATTTACAGTTTGAGACAAGAAAATAGGCATGACAATATCTATATATATACACAAACATCTCGTTTTAGGTATGGCAGAAAGGCAAACAACCAATATGCTCGGCTAGTGACCTAAATTACACTGTAAAACATAAAGAGGAGTTGTAAAAGTTATTCGGCACTATGTACATATGGAATATTAAATAAAGCAAGAAACCAAAGAATTCCAATCCATCAAAAACAATACAGAGGAAGATAAAAGGAGCTGTTCCAATGGTTATTAGAACATGATCGAAGTCCATGTGATGAGGGAGCATGCAAGGAACTAAGATTTAGTATAAAATTGGAATCATGCTATATAGCAATTTCATGCCATGTATATTAATACTAAACACTTCCAGCTAAAAGGCATTCATTTTTGGTAACAGAAGCAGAGCCATTAGCTAACTGTTTGGTAACAGAGGCAGACCAATACAGCTAACTGTAATAAAGATAGTTGTTATTATTTATATCAGCCTATTAATTCGCATCTCATAACTTGACAAAAAAATTGTGTCTCATATATATTTGGAGGGAAAAACGATAGGTTAGTTTCATTTAGGAACTATATGCACCAACCGATCTATGACTTACCCGATCTGCAGCTGCTTGTAAGGTCAGATGATGTCCCCGTTCCCCATATCTGCACAAAAGTGTATAAATGAATATATGGATAACCCCAAAAGTATTTGTGCATCACTCTCTACAGTGAAAAAATGATAGGCAACACAGATCTGTTAGCAAACTTTTTCATTTTTCTTTAAGTACACCTTATATTCCATTGGTCCGTAACTTTCATATCCTTCTCTGAATTCCATCAGCTGATAAGCAGGGCATCCCAGTAGGATTATGTGTTATCTGGAACAAAAGAAGAAGATTCGTCATTGTCTTCCAACTTATTTATGCATAACATTTTATCGAGAACTAAGGCTGCTGACTGAACACAAGGGGAAGGTGGAAGCCCATGTGTGTGGATCAACTTTTGGTCCTCACATAGGCACTGAAGCTGAAAACACCAAGGCAATCGAACAATTTCAAATTTCATTGAAGGACTACAAATAAATTACAAAAACCAATTACCTATATTGTTTGAGCTGGAAACCAAAATATCACTGTTGTTGCATTTCTGTCTATGAGTGACTTAGCTGTTATGTAAAGAGGAGACATTAGCTGTTATGTAAACTCTACACTAAAGGAAAGGAATTGGAACTCTTAATTCGAGGTGCACAGTCTTATCTCTCAAGGCCAATTGATACGCATGAGTACTTGAAATCATTGATTTAGAAAAGAGCGAATATGCTATGGAGTCCCTCAATTGTTGAGAGCATGAAGTGACTTCAATATTATAAGTATCATGTAAACTCTATCGCTTTTCTACAATGAAACTTAGACATGAGCAAACAATTACTTGCATTCCCTCATGAGTGAAGTGCAGAAACAAAAGGAAGCGTTTTCAACTTCCTGGACCAAAAAGCACAATTGGTAGAAAAGTAAGTTAAGTAGCTATCTATGGATTACCTTTAGTCCCAAATTTCTGAGTGCACGCCTCTAGCTCTGTTTAAATATGAGCACAAGAACAAACTTGATCTAATCATAAATTCTATGACACAAAGTTCATACCTCAGGTTCCATTTTCATTTATGCAACGCTGAACAATGATAATCTGCCAAAAATAGGATGACGAGGCATTAGGAGGAGAAAACACATGTAGCAATGTTACCCTTGGGATATAAACTTACTGGCATTCCATTTTAGGAGGCGCACCGCCGCACATTTGTTTTTGCTTCAATTTTGGCATGACAATACAAAAGGCCACCACTCTGAAATGTGGCTGCTGGTTAACTGAAACAATTCAAATGAGATTACACAGGCTGCATATTTGAGATTTGAGCAACGAACGAAAGTAACCAACAATCTTAAGCATGAAACATTCAGATTTTAGGGGAAAAACATTCTATTCTAACCACAACATTCTATAAAGAACCGCAATGTATGTTTTAGCCAACAATCTTAAGCAATGACCATAGTAAAGAAAATTAAAATTGTGTCAACAGAGATCCTTTTGAAGTATCATATACAGCTTCTTAGTAAAATTTGCATTTAACCTAGCCATAGTGAAATTTACACACAGTTGGCGATCCTTAACTCGATTCTAACCCCGCCAACTTTAGCCTAGGCAACACTAAATTTCACCTGGAATAGGGCTCTACTCTAACTATTTCCACAGTGTGGCGCAGAATTCTTGTTTTGCAGGTCAACACTGAAATACACCTAAAATGAGCCAAGAACTAGAGAAAAACTATGATATGAGAAGGTGGCCCACTTACCAGATAATTCGGGTCTCAAACATAGTCTAAAATACCAAGCATGAACCTAAGAAGTGGAAGCCCAAAACTCGGTCCAACTCCATCTTGAGCTGCAGGAGCGGGGTTGAGTATTTTGGCCATAACTCCCTCATACGGAGTCCGTTTTCAGTAAAACACCCGACCACGCGAAGCTAACAATGAGGCCCACGTGCCTGTAAAATATGGGCCCCATCGGAGCCAAACCTGGTGCGCACGCGCCCCAGGCGCGGGCGCGCCTGCGCAGGCACCGATCAGGCCCAAATTTGCCCTGGTGGCCCATGACGATAGCCCAATGCGAATGGCGGTGGTACTTCTATGAATGGAAGGTGCAAAACCGCCCTATGAGGTCGGTTTTGAACCTACCATATGATGATGTCACTTTTCTAAAGAGCCCCCTCCTCTCCACCTATAAAAGGAGGCTCCCTCCTCATTCAAGACACCATTCCAAGGATCAAGAGCCACTACACCTAGAGAATAAAGAGCCACACTCCATGGGCTTAGACCCTAGCTAGCTAGTAGAGCTTGGTAGTGGAGAGATGTGAGGGAAGAGCGGGGAAGAACTGGACTTGTCGGTCTCTCCCCCAACCTTGTACCTCAATGAATACCTGCGCTACACTTCGTCGGGTTTTCCCGCTACTTGAGTGTTCGTGTTTTCTTTGGTAATAAGTCTTTCAGTATTTATTCTTCGCTTATACTTGTTTGCGGGTTCGTCGACCGTCCTCGTGGCGGTTGCTCTAGTAGAGGACTCCCGATAGAGACGGATGTTCCTGCGCGACGCTAGAGTAGTAGCTAATAGCATAGACGTGGTGTCTAGGCTAGAACTTACCTTCGTTTGCTTCGTAGTCCACGGTTGAGGTGGTAGGCGGTAGGTGGTGACAGCCCTGTCCGTCCCTTGTAATCCCCCACGTCCGGCTATGACGTAGAGCCTTAGGCCGGCATCACCTGGCAGACCAGGTGCGATCCGGTGCCCGAAGTGAGCAAGTGTAGGTGTAGTTTATTTACTTTTAGACCCAAAAGCCATAGAATCCTTCTCTCCCTCCTACCAACTCTACTCTTGGGTTGTCCTTGGACGTATTAGCTAGGAGAAATACCTCCATTCCCTGTGGAAAATACGATACCCTGAATACTTCCGGGTGAAAGCTACAACGGTACTTTTCGTACGCTTGCGGATTCTTTCTGCACACGTTAAGAAATACCAACAAGCTTTCTGGCGCCGTTGCCGGGGATAGACTTTTTATCTATCTTTGGTGATTGCGCTAAGAAACGTCAACACACATATCCAAGCCATGGCAATATTTCATTGACCAAACCATAGTAAAATTTGCAAAATTTACGAATACTCAAACCATGACAATATTTCCATAGAAAAATTCAATCAGATTTAGTGTACCTAGCCACGTCCGCTCGTCGGCGCCGCCTGGCCACCGCCGCATCACCGTGGCTGCGTGGCCGGCCCGCCGCCACACGGCCTCGCCTCCTGGCCGGCTGCCCGCGCCTCCTAGCCACCGCCGCCGCGTCGCCTCCTCTGCCGCGCTGTGCAGCAGCGCAGACCGCCCACCCGCCGCCACCTCGCCGCCCGCCACGCTGTGCAAAGGCGGACGTCTCCAGCCTCATCGCCACCTCGCCGCCCGCCCGAACCGCCCGCACCGCCCCCGCGCCCATCGCCGTTGCACCGCCGCCACCCTTTTTTTTTACGGGCACGGGAGGGAAAGGAAAGTGAAGGGAAGGGAAAACCTAATCAGAAGCCGTGAAGCTACCCTATATTTATTCGTGTAGGTAGATTCTAAGAGAATCCTGAGTCGGGAGGTAGAAGCTGGGTAAAAAGAAGGAGAAGCAGGTAGAAGCTACTTCGGATTGCCACCTCTAGCTTCTCGATGTCAACCGTACCATCGAAAATCCAACGCACCATGTTTTCTTGTTGACGTGGCACTAACCCCCTCTCGAGGAGCCAACGGGGAATGTATTGTCTTAATTTATATTTTTATTTTCTGCTCAAAAAATATATTTATTCCCCTAAAAAATATATTTTTATTATTTTACTCTCAAAAAAACTGTGTACTTCTGTTTCCCGTATCCAATAATAAGAGAAAAAAAAATTGCTTCCAATAACAAGGAACCTGCGGCCTTACTGGTCAGTAGCCCATCGGGAAAAGGTTTTACAAAAAGATGTAGCTCTACACAGAAACAATTTGGAATCATATGTGAAATGATCAGGCATTGTAGTAGAGACAAAGCTCATACATGAACAGAGTTCACACGCAACAGTTTTTACCATTAGGCTGTCTCCAATGATGGAAAGAAATGTGTGAAATCCCCAATAGTAAATAATTATTTCATAGGAATAAATATTATACAGCTGGATCATTGAATATGGGTTTGTAAGTGTGCTGGGAAAGGGAGTGCAGAGAGTCGGGAGAGGCGGTTGTGAGGCGACGGAATAGGCGGACGCGGCGACGGCAAGCTTGCCGCCAGTGATCGTGCTCGTCGGCTCAAAAGTAGGAGAACGTGAGCGGACGACGACGGCGATCCTTTGAGGTGAGGAATCTCTCGAAACCATCCTGTGTGCGCTGAGTTCTCGCCGGTTTTGGGTTTCGTCAGAACAGAGAGCCCCTATTTTCTCCCCTGTTTTGCGCTTGTTGTTGTCTCGGTTCCTTCGCCGGAGTTCATGGATCGGAGACGGTTCACGATGGCGTTCCCCGGAGGCCCGCGGGCGGCGGAGGCGAGGAACTGGGGGATGAACTCGGGAGCAGAGGTGCCTAAGCGGCAACGAACTCTGTCGGCTTGGGAATTGAAAAGGCTTGAGGAGGAATCAATCAAGAGAGCGCTGTTTGGAGGAGGTTCTCCAGAAGAGGTGGAATCCCGTAAGCTTGAGGAGGCGGAATCCCGCAAGCTCGAGGAGGCGGCTGACGCCCTCGACCGCGCCATGGCGAGGATTCCGAGCTCGGGCACCGAGCGGGAGGTTGGGGACGACGGGTTCCCGGATGGTGGGCTGGATGGGTCTGGTGGGCGTGATAAGTCTGGTGGGCTTATTGATAAGATATCTGGAAATGGGCCAGGAAAGGATAACAGCCCAGCTAGGACGGGTAGGTCGCTCAGTGACCTGTATAACCACTCCTACCGACCCCCTCCTCTACCCATATCCAAGCGGTGGCTTTGGGTCAGATCTTCTAGGGTTTTGGAGGCGGCGACGGAGGGCTACCCGGCGAGGTGGGAGGAGGTGCGAAATACGGCGGGGGGGGGCGAAGAGGATTGCGCCGGCGGAGGTAAAGCTTGTTGACTCTCGTTCTTTTGCCGAGGTTGTTGCGATGGAGCGGAGGAACGAAGGAAGAGGTGGGGGAATCGTGAGGATTGGAGAGACAATGAGTATCGCAGGGACTAGAATCGCCAAGCCAACTGGGGTGGCCAGGGAAGAGGCCAGACTGGTGGAAGAGGTGATGGAAGAGGTGATGATAGGGGCTACAAAAGAAGGGCAGATTATGATGAGAACTATAAGAGGGGTGGTGAGGATTTGAGGTATAAGCTCGCAAAAGGAGAGTATGGGGGTGGCAATTGGAAGCAGGGGGACCCTAACAACCTGTGTTTCAGGTGTGGAGAGGAAGGTCATCATAGGTCTCGCTGTCCCAATAAGCCGCTGTGCTATCACTGTCAGGGAAAAGGCCATATGGCACCCAATTGCCCTTTCAAAGAAGGAAGAGGCCTGAAAATCTGTGGTCATGGTCTGCCAAACAAGATCTTCTACAGCATGAGAGTGCCTGTGAAAGAGGATGAGGCTACTAAAGGTCCAATCACAGCTGTGATGACTGTCCTGGATGGGGCTGGAAGTAAGCACAATGTCGAAATCATCACTACTGAGCTCAAGTACCTGGTCAAGTCGGGCTGGGATTGGCAGGTTAAGAAGATTGGTCTGAAAGACTACATGTTTGTTGTCCCTACCCTTCAAGATCTGGATGACCTAACCAAGTTCAGGGAGTTCAAAGGAAAAATCTCAGGCTTATGGTTGTCTGTGGAACCATCTAATCTGATGGTGGGGTGTACTGACATGCTTTCTGAAGTGTGGACTCTGATGTGTGGAGTTCCTCATTGGGCTAGAACTGAGTTTGTGGCTGAAGAGCTGGCTTTCTTGATTGGGGATTTTCTAGAGGTGGACAAGAGTTCTCTGGCTGGTTTGGGTCCTATTAGAATCAAGGTTTCTACTCTAGATCCAGAGAGCATCAAGGGGTCAGATAAAGTTTACTTCAATGGGAGAGGTTTCTTCATAAGCTGGAACAGGGAGACTGAGAAGGTCCAGAAGAAGACATATACTTCAGATAAATTTGATAGGAGAGGTGATGATAAAGAAGATGATGAAGATGAGGAGGACTATTATGACAATATGGATGAAAATGGAGGTGATCACTATGCCCCAAACACACAAGAGGGGAATGATGTTCCAGAATCCAGTAGGCATGGGGAACAGAAAGGGAAACAGCACAAAAGCCAAGAGGTTGGGAAAGAATATTCTGAAACTGGGACAAAAAGCCAGGAGAAATCTGACCTGCAGGTTCAGGGTAATGAAGATGGGATACAATCTGAATGCAGTGGGAAAAACACTTCATCAGGCATTGTGAGGGATGATGAAAAAGAGGTGAATCCTGGCCCTGCATTTGCTGAACATGTTTCTCTGCAGGACAACATGTCTCAGGTTTTATCAATTCAGGATGTGGGAGATGATGGCTCTGACAAAGAGAGTCCATTGAAGCTCCAGGAGGGGTGCCAGTTAGAACCACAAGATGGTGGTTTCAAAGCTGTTAGCTCTAAGAAGCAAAAGATGCAGAAGCTCCAAGAGATGGTGAAAGATGTCTCCTCCAGGGTGGTTGGCACTGGGACCCCAATACTTCTCGGAGCTGAAAGGAGGGCGGCTACTAAAGATAGCCAAGGTATCAACTCAAACCCTTTTTGTGTTCTGCAAAATATTGATAATGCTACACTTAGGTCAATAGCTTCTGATTGTGGGATTGGGCTGGGTGATACTGATGAAGAGGTAGATGGGAATTTAGACTTAATCAAAGCCAAGGAGTTGGCTCAGGCTACTTTGGCTGAAGCTGAAAAGAAGAAGCAGAAAGAGGTGGTTGTTGAAGAGGTGATAGAAATAACAGAAGATGATAATAATGATGAGCACCTGAGGGTGATTCAAGAGTTGGAGAGTGTGGAAGAGGTGTCTATTAAGAAGAGAGGTGATAAAAATAGAGAGGATACCCCCAAAAAAGTTTCCCAATGAATACACTTTTTTGGAATATAAGGGGTTTGGGGGCTAAGGGGAGGAAAGAACAATTGAAAAAGATTATCCAAGAATATCAAATTGGTTGTGTCTGTATTACTGAAACCATTAAGCAAAAGTTCACCAATAGGGAGTTGAAATCTTTAGGAGGAGGTGTTGATATGCAATGGTTTTGGGAACCTGCCACTGGGAGATCTGGGGGATTACTTACAGGTGTGGATCAAGAGGTGGTGGAGGTGACAAGTGTTGTCAGCAGCAGACATTTCCTTGCATTAGGACTAACTCAAAAGGAAGATAATTTCAGATGGAGAGTGGTAAGTGTGTATGGACCTGTGCTAGATAACCTGAAGCAACAATTCTTAGATGACCTAGAGGAGTTTGTAAGAGGTGAAAACATTCCAACTCTAGTAGGAGGGGACTTTAATTTGGTTAGAAGGGTAGATGAGAAGTCTACAGGTAATATCAATTTTGGATTAGTTGAGGCTTTCAACTCTTTTGTAGATAACATAGGATTTAGGGAGATGCATAGAGGTGGTGGGCAGTATACATGGTCAAATAAACAAATTCAACCTGTGATGGTCACTTTGGACAGAGTGTTCATGAATCAAAGCTGGGAAGATCATTTCCCACTAGTCACAGCTTTTTCTCTGACCAGAATTGGATCTGATCACAATCCCCTGGTAGTAGAGGTGAACACCACTAGAAGGGTACCATCAAAATCTTTTAGATTTGAATCTGCTTGGTTAAAGCAAGATGGCTTAGTTGAGTGGGTTAAATCTAAATGGCCTAGCGTGTGTGGAGAAAGTTGTGTGAATGCCTGGCAGACCATTGCTACTACCCTGAGGAATTGTATGAGGGGGTGGGGTAAAAACTGGGGTAGTGATGTAAGGAAAAGGAAACAGAGTTGATGCTAATGATTCAGGCACTGGATGGGAGAAATGAAGAGGTGGGGCTAGATGACAGGGAATGGAGTGTTAGATATGAACTAGAGGAGGAATTGGTCCAGATTTATGCCATGGAGGAGATGATGTGGCAGGTAAGAGGTGGGGAGAAATGGTTACTAGAAGGGGATGCTAACACTGCCTACTTTCATGGTGTGGCCAATGGAAGGAAAAGGAAATGCACAATCAAATTTTTGGAAGATGGTGAGAGGGTGATTGAAGAGAAGAAAGAACTACAGAAACATATTACTGATTTCTACAAGCAGTTATTTGGCAGTGAGCCAGGCACTACAATGAAAATCATGTCATCTCTGTGGGAGGAGTGTAAGAGAATAGATGATGCAGAAAATGAGGAGCTAACAAAGCCTTTTACAATGCAAGAGTTAGAGGTGGTGGTAAAGGAGTTGAAAGATGGAGCTGCTCCTGGTCCTGATGGGTTCTCTGCACCTTTCTTTAAAGCTTTTTGGCCTGAACTTAAATTTCATATTTTGAGTTTGTTGCATGAGCTTAAAGGGGGAGGGCTAGATTTGTTTAGACCGAATTATGGCATTATCACTCTTATTCCCAAAATTAAAGGGGCTGCTAACATCAGGCAGTTTAGGCCTATTTGCTTGCTCAATGTTGTGTACAAGATTATCACTAAAACTCTGACTTTGAGGCTGAACAAGGTTGCTGAGAAGGTGGTTAGCCAGAATCAAACAACTTTTATTCCAGGTAGGAATATTTTAGATGGATGTGTTGTGATACATGAGGTGTTACATGAGGTGGCCAGGTATAAGTCTAGTTGCATTGTTCTAAAGTTAGACTTCGAAAAGACATATGATAAAGTAAGATGGGAATTCCTAGAAGAGGTGATGAAGCACAAAGGCTTTAACCAGGAATGGATCCAATGGGTTATGAAAGTTGTTTGTGGGGGGAAGAGTGGCTGTCAATCTGAATGGAGAAGTAGGAGAGTACTTTAGAAGCTATAAAGGCCTAAGACAGGGTGACCCCCTGTCACCACTTCTGTTCAATCTCATTGCAGATGCTCTCTCAGCCATGCTAGATAAAGCTAAAGCTAAAGGCTGGATAAGAGGGGTTACTCCTAATCTGGTTGATGGAGGTTTAACACATCTGCAATATGCAGATGATACAGTCTTATTCATAGAGAATTCACCTCAGAGTATTGCAAATCTGAAATTCCTGCTGTTCTGCTATGAGGAAGTTTCTGGCATGAAAATCAATTATAATAAATCAGAGGTGTTCACAATTGGGTTAGAGGAGGAGGAGGCCAATTCAGTAGCTGATGCATTCAATTGTAAGAGAGTTGTCTTTCCAATGATATATCTGGGGCTTCCTATCAGCTATAAAAGATTAACCAAACAGGAACTGGGTGGATCAATTGGGAAAGTGGAGAAGAGACTGGAAATCTGGAAGTGTAATCAGCTATCACATGGAGGCAGATCCATTTTGATTAACTCCAGCCTAACCAGCATACCTATGTACAGTATGGGCTTTTATATGTTACATGAGGGGACACATAAGAAGATGGACACTCTAAGAGGTAGGTTCTTTTGGGAGGGGGTAGGAAACAAAAAGAAGTACCACATGATCAAATGGGATGCCCTGGCAACTCCTAAAGACTTTGGTGGATTAGGATTTATTGATACCAGGACAATGAACTTGGCCCTGTTAGCTAAATGGATATATAAGCTGGATAGTGGGGAAGATAGCATGGCTCTGAAGGTTTTAAGAAGGAAATACCTGAAAGGTAAAAGCTTCTGTCAAACTAACATAAGAGGTGCTTCACAATTTTGGCAAGGCTTATGCAAAGCTAGAGAATGGTATGAAAGAGGTGTTAAATGGAGGTTGGGAAATGGTCAGAAAATCAGATTTTGGCATGATGTCTGGATGGGAGAAGTGGCTTTTAAACATATGTTCCCCAGACTGTTTAGGATATGCAGGAACACTGAGTGGTCTGTGGCTAAAACTGCAGAGGTGGAATGGGAACTAGACTATAGAAGGAGATTTGGGGAAAAAGAGGTGGAAGAATGGGAGATGATGATGAACATGACTGAACAGGTGTCACTAGGGGAGGAGGAGGATAAGGCCTACTGGGGATTAACTAACTCGGGGAGATATACTACTAGGTCAATGTACAGGATGATCTAAGACCCTGGAGAAGTGGACTGTAAGATGGTGAGGATGTGGAAAACAAAGATTCCTTTGAAGATCAGAATCTTCTTGTGGATGCTATGACATGATAGAGTCCTGACAGGGGAGCAACTGCAGATCAGAAAAGGGAAAGGATCAGAGAAGTGCAAATATTGTGATAAAGTAGAATCGCGTACTCATCTTTTCTTCACCTGTAATATTGCTCAAGTGATTTGGGTTTGGGTGAGCATTAATTTGAGATGGCCAAGTAGGCCGACCTCTTTGAAGTCTTTCGAAGACCGTGTTGAGTTAGGAGTGGGTAGGAAGAGGGATGTGATTTCTTTGGCGCTGATTGCTAGTGTTTGCTGGAGTCTGTGGAAAACCAGGAATACCTGGGTTTTTGGCAGTAAACTCCCTAAATCGCCGAAGTCCATTGCTTACATGACGTTGGGATTTCTGTCGCAGTGGAAGAAGTTGATGAAGACGGCGGACGGGCAAAGGATGGAGGACTTGATCGGGAATCGAAGTCAATGAGCGGCCGGTGACTCAGAAGGCGTGAAAGACAGCAAGATGAAGCTGGCGCCGATGCAAGAAGCAGGCAAGAGGTGTTTAAAAAAAGATGTTTAGAGTGTGAAGGAAGCGAACTGGCGAAGCAGCTGGCTGTTTTTTAGAATTATCTCTTTTAAATTCTGCTGTATCGAACCGTGTAATGCGCTTTCTTTTGAGCTGGTAACCCCAGCAGCTACCTTTGTGAACCTTTCTGCTTTCAATATAAGCAGGGCGAGTAGTCTTTGGTCTAAAAATAAATATTACACCAATGAAGTTAAACCACTAAGTCTGAGTGACAATGGAAATGATGACATCCATAATAGTACGCATAAACTTCTGAACTCTGATTCAAGAAATTTACAGCTCTAGAAATTGATGTGGATTCCTTAATGCCAAGTGCTATGGCATCTTAACGTTGGAGATCCTAGTGAAGTATTATGGTATCATACAATTTTTTATCAGATTTTTGTATACTTCGGGCATCCACTAATAAATTAACACCACAAAAACATAATTACACAAATTTAAAATGTCTTTTTCGATATAATTCCTGATATTTCCTACCATTTTACAAGATTTGGATATAAAGCTCAACTCGTACAAGAAAATAAGGGGTATAATGGACCAACCGAAAGATTAAGAGAACGGTAAATTCAAATATTGAACACAAAAATTGCTTTATGGTTTACCCAGACAACTTTTGTGTTCTATGGAGGGAGTGATTTGTATTTTTTATAAGATATCTATATGATTGCCACCAAGAACAATAAAAAAATGTCACTGAACTCTCTAGTGGTTGAACTTTTCAAGAGTCATAGCGATTCAAAGCTAAACAAGCCTTCACATGGAGCAAAAAAAAAAAAAAAAAAAAAAAAAGCAACATAACAACACACAATCCTCCTGTATGACACATGAAAAAGGTCACTTTTTTTCATTAGGATAAACATCCAACTGTGTCATTGCAAGCTCTGTTTATAGAATCACATGAAAAACTAGCCACAAAGGGGTCCAAGAGAGTAGCCATGTCTGGCCACAAGCTCTGTTTATAGAATCACATGAAAAAGTAGCCATTGCAAGCTTACTGTGCAGAAAATCAACGACACCGATGACTCCAATGAGCACATGAGTGCTCATACCAAAGTTTTCCAACGGCTCCAAAGCTAGTCATACGACTATTTCATCAAAACTCTAGTGCATCTCTAGTTAAAGTACAAGAGAGCTCTAGTCATTACAACACCTCAAGTGTGCAGGAAAAACATTGCCGCTCAAGTCACATTTCAATTACAACACCCGAGAGCATAAATGTGCACAAATGAACTTCCCAAGTTGTTAGTCGACACGGTTCCGAAACTCTTGCGCCATCTGTCCAGTCCATTGTTGACGTCGAACCGGCGGCGACCAAAAATCTTCGAGAGGACATGCATTTTTAGAATAAATTATTGGAAAGTGTTGGTAATGGCTTCTATTTCCCTTCAATATCTATTGTGAAAGTTGAAAACTTAGATTTGTACAATTAATTTTTAGCACTACCGGAGATGCTTAGCTGGTTAATTAACCAATTAGATGCAGTATGTATGAATCACTCAGCTATTTTTTAATAATTAGCTAAAAGGCAGAAAGTTAAAGACAAAACTTGTGTGTTCTGTGAGGAGTTAGAGAGCTGCCACCACTTATTTTTTGAGTGTGTTGTAGCCAAGAGACTCTGGGCTATCATCTCTGATTTGCTAGGCATTCAAGTAGGAGATGATTTAGTTAGCATAGGGAAACTGTGGTTGAGTAACAAGAAGTTTGTTTTAGCTAATATTATTACTTCAGCTGCTTTGTGGTCGATCTGGAAACTCAGGAATGAGTTTGTTTTTCAAAAAGTTGGGTGGAAAAGTATGGAAATACTTATCTACATGCTACATGGGATGCTGGGAAGCTGGAGGATTCTTTGCCCCGAGAACGAGAAGAAGAATCTGGAGGAGTTTCTAACAAGACTGAAGCAGGTGTTGAGCAGGACCTTCTGGCTCCCCTTTACTGCATGAAGAGAGGGGCCAAATTTCTCAGAGGAGAGACGGTGAAGAACCTCAAGGCGCTGTTCTAATTCTCTGTTGAAGTGCAGCAGTTGAAAGATGAAGTTTCTGGGCACCTGTTTGGGTGTGGTTAAAAATCCTGGAAAACAGTGGTCTTGTAATAGGCTAGTTGTTTCTGGTCTGTCGTTGGCCAGTGATGTCTGAGAACCGATTGGGATGTTGCTGTGCGGTTTAGTGCCGAGGTTAAACTTTGGTTGTTTTTAGGGGGCTCGACCTGTAAGAGGTTTGGAGCATTTTCGCTGTCAGGAGACAGGAGCTAGGCAGCGCAAAGCCTGTAAAAACTGAACTCTTATGTCTTTTGAATGCAATTTGAAAGGCACGGGCGTTTCTGCCCTAGTACTCTAAATTTTTTTTTAATAATTAGCTACTATTTATTTAGACACAAATAGGTAAAAAAATAAGTTGCTCTTAAACCACACCTAGAAAAATTTTTTTACCCTAAAGCAAAACCGCGGGCGTCTTCTCTAATCCGTGGGCTGGCGAAGATCATCATTTGTGACATAGCATGTCGACATCACCGTGAACCACGCAGGCTCACCTCGCTCACCGACACTGGGCCCGTGGAACCCGCCGCGCGCGTGCTCGCCACCCGATTGGCCGGTGGGGACCAGTGGCGTGACTGCGTGAGTCACGCGCACACGGCGCACACACATATCCGTCTCTTCCGTCACTGCGGTTCCGGCAAAAGTCAAACTCAGCCAACAAGCGCCGCTGCCCGCTGCCGTCGCAACGCCGGGAGGATGCAGTCGCTGCAGGACAAGGCGTCGGAGTGGAGCGGCGTGGCGGCGGCCGACGCCTTCGCCATCGACGAGGTCAACATATTCGAGTCCCTCGGCGGCACCCCGCAGCCCTTCGTCGACCTCTCCACCAATTTCTACACCAGGTCCGTCCGTCCGTCCGTTGATTCGGTTGATTTTCCTGGTTTCATGGCCGTGTCTTGATGGATTGGATTGGATTGGATTGGATTGGATAGGGTTTATGAGGACGAGGAGGAGTGGTTCCGGGAGATATTCGCGGGGTCGAAGAAGGAGGATGCCATCCAGAACCAGTATGAGTTCCTCATCCAGCGCATGGGCGGCCCGCCTCTCTTCTCCCAGAGGAGAGGTAAAGTAGCCCGTGTCTCTGACCTGTGGGACTCCGTGTGATTTACTCAAATTGGGTGGAGGAAATGAGGGATGAATGTTACATGATTTTGGTTAATTTTGCAGAAAAGGTATTTAGTTTGGTTTTTGCCACTTAGCGTGGAAGCGGGGAAGAAAATCTGCTTTGGTGTCCTTGCACAGTGCCAGTCAGGTTCCTGAAACCTGAAATGTTACATGCGTTTTTTTCCCCTGACTCTACTTGGGGCTTATAACTCTTCTCGATTAATGAAATTGGCACTCTCTCGCGCACCCTCCGTCGCCATGCACCCACCGTCGCCACGCCTTCCATGCGCCGCGCAGTCCGCCCTGTGCCCTTCTCGGGTGCCATGGGCAGAGCGCGCTCCCCCCCTCCCTCGCCACCGCCGAACTCCCCAAGCTCTCCATCCCCATCCCCCTCGCCGTCCGTTCTGACCGATGCACCACCTTCCCCGCACCTCCCGGCCTTGAGCCCCACCCACGCCTACCACCCCAACAACATGGTCCCATCCTCCAGCAGTGCCCCTCCGCCGGCTTTTGATGTCCACATGCTTGATGCGCGGGGCAAGGGGCCGGCCTTGGCGCTGTCCAGCCCGGTGAACAGCCAGTCTGATGGCAACAGATCGCCTCCCTCCGTGGCCGCGCCGACCCCTAGCCCGCCTCGACATCTTGGGGGCCCTGGTGGGGGTCTCCAGGGGGTGGCTCATGTTGGTGTGGGATCCCCTGCGTTATCGGGTTTCCACACCAGTGACTTCGAGGAGGTGGAGAGCGACAGCTCGTCTCTTGACTGGGACGGTCGCACGATGATTGCTGAGGTCTGGGCGGGCCCTGGACGTCCGGAGGCGGACGATGTCCTCGCGTTCGCCTTCATCGTCCCTGCGGTCCACCCCACAGAGGTGTCCTTTACCCTGCGCACGGCTCTGGCGCAGGTACAACCGCTCATGCCGGTTGACCTCCTGCCGTCCTCCCACGGTGCTATGCTCCTCAGGTGTGCGTCGCTGGCCGACCGCGACACTATTCGAGGCCACAGTCCGATCCTTGTGGGGGACAACATGGTCTACCTGCAGCGTCCAGACGAGACGGCATGCCATTTCTTTCGGGTGCCGCAGTGGGTCGCCTACGTCCATGTCATCAACTACCCCAACTCTCAGTGGACTGAAGATGAGATCAAGATCAACTTCCGTGGCTTCTGCAATGTTGTAGAAGTCGACCCTGCCTGCCTGACCGGGGACAACTTTGCCCCCCTGCGCTTGTTCATTGAGATCTATGATCACAGGGACATCCCACGGGAGTTCTGGATTGGGGAACCACGTCGTGCGGGACGGGCAGGCACGGTGGCGACCATCATCCCCATCAATGTTTGGGAACGTGCGAGCCAGCTTAGGAGCGACGGGTCCCTTGCACGTTTCTTTGGGCCTCCACCGCCGCCATCGGCTGGACCGCAGTGGGGGGCCTGAGGGACCTTTCGATCGTGCACAACAGCTCCTGCCTGAGCCGCACCATGCACGCCTTGACCACCCTCCGCCGTCTAACCCCCCAGTGCCTGCTGCCTCTAGCCGCAGCTCCTCCCAGGAAACCTTCACTGCCTCCCAGACCCTTGGCATTGCACTGCTCACCCACTTGCTCACCGCTCGCGCACCATGTCATGCCTCGCTTGCACCTGAGTCTCCCATCAGCTTTGTCACCGCTCAGAGTTCCCCCTCCCCCACACCTACCATCAACTCGCCTGAGCCACGCGTGCCCTCTCCGCCTCCCGTGCTAGCTCCTGCTCCTGCGCGTCGTCGCTGTCGTCGCCGCGACACACCTGTGCCATCACCTGCCTTTGTCCAGCGCCATAGTTCCAGGTTGGCTGCTAAGGACAAAGGAATATTTGTAGATATGACGGAAAAGGCTGTTCAGCGTAAGGCGCTGCTCAATGGCCTGCAGGCTTGCTCGACGGAGCTGCAGCGACATGTCCAGCGTCGTGGCCTCCTCAACAGGACCAAGGTGTCTGTCGCTGTCCCGGCCCTTCGGAAGCTCGCCAGGGCTGCTGGACTGGGCTGTTCTACCTCCGCCGCTGTGGACGCGGTGTCGCCCCAGCCGAGAGAATGATTGGGGTCTGCTCCGACTTGTTCGACCAGCCGCGCTGTGTTTGTGTGTGTCGTGGGTCTCAGGATCGTCCTCCTGTTGTGGTTTTTTCTTTCTTGCGTCCCCTGCTTCACTCTGTTATCCCAGTCTATTTTATTATTCCTTTGAGTCTGTTGTAGTTTGTCGCGGCTGTGTCCTACCTGTGCCGATGTCGGCAGCTCTTGTTTCGGTGTGTTTTTAATTTGCAATGTCATCTACTTCAAAAAATTTCTTACTGTTTTCGTGGAACGTACGTGGCCTTGGCGACCCTGATAAGTGCACGATTGTTCGTGACGCTATTCGATCTGCTGCTCCTTCTATCATTTGCCTTCAGGAAACCAAACTAAGCTCATGTGATTTCTTCAAAGCAGCTACCTTTCTCCCACCGAACATGCACTCATCCTTTGTTGCCTGCGACGCATCTGGCTCTCGGGGCGGCATGCTGACCGCCCGGGATCCCAACGCTCTTGCCCTGGATGATCATCACTCTGCTCATGATTTTTTTCTCTCTACCACCTTCACGTCCCGCTCCTCGAGCACAGCTTCTCGGTGACCAATGTTTACGCTCCGTCGATCACCGACTTTCCCCTATTTTTCTTTCCAACATTTCGATATTGCTCCCACCTTTTCTGGCCCCTGGGTTTTGGTCGGAGATTTTAATCTAATTCGTTCGCATCTAGAGAAAAACAATGCTCTCTCCAACCCGGCGTTGATCAGTGCTTTCAACGACAAGATCAATGAGGTTGGCCTCCTTGAAATCCCTTTGTCTGGGTGTCGCTACACCTGGACGAACAAGCGCGATGTGCCGACCCTTGAAAGGCTGGACAGGGTCCTCCACAACAGATCCTTTGGCAATCTTTTCCCCTCTGCGTCCCTCCATAGCCTCCCAAGACCAACCTCGGATCACACACCTCTCCTTGCCACGCTTTCTACAGAAATTCCCAAGTCCAATGCTTTCCGTTTCGAAAATGCCTGGTTACTGAACAATGCATTCCTGCCGGCTGTACTGCTGGCTTGGTCTGAGGTTCCCCGGCACGACGATGCTGCTGGAAACCTCGTTGGGCGCCTCAAATCCATTCGGACCGCGGCAAAGGTTTGGTCACGGCGTAACAGGGCGCCTCCAGCTATAATTCCTAACTGCAAATTCATCATTTTGTTATTTGACACTTTCGAAGAAACAAGATCTCTCTCACAGGAAGAAAGGCAACTTCGGCAGCTGGCATATGACAGGCTAGCTTTGGAGCTAAAGCAGCGTGCTGCATATTGGAAACAACGGGCCAAAGTCGAGCTGTTCGTGAGGGAGACAGCAACACCGCTTTCTTCCACACTCATGCTACTGTGAAGATGAGGAAGAATGGGATCGAAGCATATCGGTTGAGGGGGTGCAAGTCACCAATCATCGGGCGAAAGTGCAGGCGCTGACTGAATATTTCAGATCAGTAATTGGCATCTCAGGCCAATCCACTTGGACTTTTGATTGCAGTGCACTGTACAGACAAATGCCATCGGCAACTGATGACCTTACTGCTGTTTTCAACGAGCAGGAAGCTGTGGTAGCACTCAAGGCCATGAACAGGTGCAGTGCTCCGGGACCGATGGCTTCGGCCCAAGTTTCTACAAGGCAACCTGGGGGACGGTGGGCAAGGATGTGATGGATTTCTTGCATGCTTTTCACAGAGAGCAGGTGGAATTAGAAAGAATGAACAGGTCGCATATGGTGTTGATTCCCAAAAAACCAGGAGCTACTGAAGCACATGCTTTCAGGCCAATCTGTCTTCAAAATTGCAGCATCAAGCTACCGACGAAAATCCTGACAACAAGACTGCAGCAACAAATCACTCGATTGGTGGATATTGATCAGACCGGCTTTATTAGGGGAAGATCAATAACTGAAAATTTTGTTTATGCTATGGAACTAGTGCAGTGCTGCCACAAGAGAAAGAAGCCGACCTTGGTTGTGAAACTTGACTTTGCTAAAGCATTTGATACCGTCTGTTGGGATGCACTAGATGTGGTCCTACAAGCGAGAGGATTCAATCCGCAATGGCGCGAGATGGATGCAACAGATCCTTAACTCATCCAAATCTGCAGTGTTGGTTAATGGCCTCCCAGGACCGTGGATAAACTGCAAGCGTGGACTGAGGCAAGGTGATCCCATCTCACCTTATCTCTTCATCCTACTTGCCGACGTCCTGCAAGTCCTCATCAGGCAGACCACTGTTATCCGTCACCCTGTTGTCGACGGTGAAGGATGCCCAGTACTCCAGTACGCGGACGACACGCTGCTTCTAATCCGGGGTGAGCTAGCTGATGTCCAGGCCCTTAAGATGGTGCTTGATCAATTCTCTGATGCCACTGGACTGAGGATAAATTACTCAAAAAGCACTGCTGTACCAATACACATGGGGGCTGATGTGATTCAGGAATGCATCTCGGCCCTTGGGTGTAGACAGGAAGGTTTCCCGCAGACTTACTTGGGACTCCCTCTCTCCAATACCAAGTTGCGCCTCAATGCTTTTGCACCCCAAATCGCGAAGACGGATAAATATTTGGCAGGCTGGCAGTCTGGACTCCTTAACCATATGGGAAGAGCGACCTTAGTGAATTCGGTGCTGGACTCTCAGCTGGTCTACGCCATGTGCGCCCTGGCCATCCCCCCCGGGGTGATCGATCAGGTTGATCGGCGCCGGCGGGTTTTCCTATGGGCCGGTGGCAACTCAACCAATGGGGCTAAAAGTCTGGTCGCGTGGGAACATGTTTGCGACACAAAGGAAGCTGGAGGCTTAGGACTCAAAGATTTGGGGGTCCAGAACATTTGCATGATGCTCAAGCTTATACACAAACTACACCAACAACAGGAGTCATCATGGGCTCGATGGGTCCCGGAGGAATGCAAGCATTGCATCGCTCACCGGAAATATTCATGGCCAACACCGGAGATGCTCCGATCCCTGCTGCCGATCTACCGCGCCATCACTACTGTTGACATTGGGGATGGTGTCACAACATCATTTTGGCATGATGTCTGGCATGGAGAAGAGTCGATGGCAGAGAGGTTCCCACAGCTGTACACGCACTGCACAAACCAGGAGATGACTGTGGCACAGGCAACACATGGCGCCATTCAGCCCACCCTTGTACAGAGACGTTCTCAGACAGCAGAGTTGCAGTTGGTTGAGCTCACAGGCATCCTTGATCGACTGCAATTGCAGCAAGTGAGAGATAAACGGCTAAGTCCGATGCTCAAGACAAATGGAGACCTGGATACATCAATGCTGTACAGAGCGATAAAAGGGGCTGAATCGGATCAGGATCCCTGGGCAAAATTCATTTGGAAGAACAAAGCACCTCCACGGGTTCAGTTCTTCTTGTGGCTACTGTCACAGGGTAGGATACAGTGCAGAACCAACCTAGTGAGGAAGAAAATTGTGGAAAACACAGAGTGTGAGGTCTGCCATGGAGGGGAGGAAACAACGGCACATGTCATCTTCGGCTGCCCGGTGGCCAAGGAGTTTTGGGGTGCTCTTCAGATCACAACAAACTCTACATGGTCAGTTGAAAAGCTGCTAGAGATCGCCCCCCCGGCACACATTCCGGCGGCACACTTCCACACTTTCATCACACTCTGTTGCTGGCATATCTGGAAGAGGAGGAACAACATTGTGTTCCGCAATGAAAGAATGACGCTGCAGGGGGCACTAGTGGCGTGCAAATCAGAAGCGAGTCTGTGGAAAAACAGGCTGCCGAAGAAGGATCGTGCAGTTGCCGATGCCTGGTGCTATGCTCTAGTTCACGCCATGTAACGAAACATGTAACAAACATTTGTAAAACAATGCTTTGTAACATTTGGCTTATGGAGCCACCAATTCAATGAAAATTCAGGTGGGGGATTCTCTCCCCCCGGTGACTGCTCAAAAAAAAAAAAAAACTCTCTCGCGCACTCTTGTGGCGGTTCGTTAAAAAAAAAAAAAAAAAAAAAAAAAAAAAAAAAAACCCCCAGGAAACCGATTACCATATGAAAAGCTCAAGTTAGAATAACTCATCCTAGTTAAGCCTAAACTTCTAGGGGAGAAATGAGTGTATGATGATTCAGCCCCAGTTTACATTCTCGTTAAGTCTCCCCTTTTGACCATCTGCAGCCTTGTTGGTTCTTTCATGTTAACCAGCAGCATACCTCCGTGGCAGTTGTACTGATTCAGTTCTTTAAACATATAGTTATCACTATCAGCAATATTTCTTTGAGTGCTTCATGCCTCACCTGAGAGTATAAAAAATGATAAAGTGTACTGTTCTTCCCATTTGTTGATCTGCTTCTTCATCAAGTTCCAAGGGGAATGGATATTTTTCATTTCAATTATTGCTTGCTTTGATGAGGGGACTGACTTTATCCTAACCTGAAGGGCCTAATTCACTAATAGTACAAGTTACAATTCTCGATTGAGGTTGATTTTGTATTCTGTAGTCACTAATAGAGTGAAAAAGATTCATCTAGCCATTTTCTGCTGTTGTCCTTTTGCATGTCTGGCTAGATGATCTCCCCAAAATGAATGAAGAAATGAGTGTCTTCATGTTCAACACCGCTATTGTTTCTGGTCCATTTTGCTGTGGTTAACATTATGTATTGACAGTGCCTATGCTTTTCTACTTGGTGTTTTCTATCCATTACTCTCAAGATAGTTTGGACTTGTAAGCCCCAAGCTGTCTCTTTTTTCTTGCAGGACACCCTGCCCTTATAGGACGACATCGACCATTTCTGGTTACCCACCAAGCTGCAGAGCGGTGGCTACACCACATGAAACAAGCTTTGGATACAACCGAAAGCATAGATGTGGACTCAAAAACCAAAATGATGAACTTTTTTAGGTCTGTATTATGACTTAATTTTCCCTGGTTTTTATATCATAATTAAACAAACAATTTCACTGATACTTTCATTTGTTTTCTTCTTCTAGGCACACTGCTTACTTCCTTGTTGCTGGCAATGAGATGACAAGGCAACAGGGCCATGGAGTAGCCTGCAAACATGCAACAAGTAAACCAGCTGAGTAACTATTTTAGCCATGGAGCTGGTAACCATTGGAATAATTACTGATAAGCCTTTATTCAGGGTGCCTTTATAGCATCCCGTATAGAATGGAGTTCAAACAACCTCCACATTCAAAGAAACAATGGCACTGACACTTTGTAGGCTTTATAGCCATTCTTGAGCAGAGAGCGTACTCAAAGTGGATAGTTGTAGCTCCTTCCAATATGTTTATCCTTCTTTGTCTCTTGTGCTTAAGAGTTATTCACAACAGTACATGTGAGATGTCTCCTTTTCAAATTCAACTTCACCGTAGCAAGGGCTGGTTTGGATGGCTATCACAGGTTACCACACCACATGTTAAGCATGCTGCACTTATTTAAGGTCACATTTTTTTAATTGCCATAAGTTTGGCAGCCAAAGAAAGTTATATCCTATTTAGTTCGCTTCTGAGGTGAGCCTAGCTAGGCTGGCAGGGACAGGCCAATGACATGCAAAAACTTGGTTAATTGAATCCAAAAGATCAGGCTGATTAGAGCACTTGTTTGGTTAGTTGCACTAGGATATGCTGAATTAAACTGAAACAAAAAACAAATTCTAAGATAACTTTTATTTTGCTTGAATCGATTGTACAGTACTTATTTTACCATATTAAGGCTTAATTTACTTCGAAATACTATATCAATATGCCTTAATTATGCTAATATACCAATACCATCACTGAGCTGTTAATACCCTATGATCTAGAGAAGTGGATCTTGGTCTTCACGTTTCCCAGGAGTTAGGCGCGGTGGGCGCTTTTGCATGCCGCTGGACTGGCCCAAGCCACACTAGTGTCTGGTAAAAGGCTTTGCCAGAGATTAATGTTGGCCTATTGTGCAGTGAGCAATTGGCTGCCAATATATTTTTTTTTGGGGGGAGATTCTGTATTGCTAGGAAAGCTTAAGTTGTGATTGGTAGGGTGCATATGGACTTATCCAGGCTTTGTTGTTCCCTTCCTCTTTCTTCCTCTCCCAGCCGCCCACCTTAGGCGTCGTGGCTAACAGTGTTCACCATTTGGTGGCCACTGTGTTTAAGCTGGGGATGCCAGGCTGCCGATGTTTATAATCTTTTACAGTGACAATACTACTTCAAGCTGGTGGAAGCTGGCCATACTACTTGTTAGGATCTGATTTTTCATCACTGACAATACTCTATCGTTCTGTAAGCTGGTGGATACCAAGGCCATCTCAGAACTAATGATTTGTTTTCATTTATTTCTTTCCAAAGTCCTTGCTGTTGCAGTGCCAGTTTTAAGGTGTAATGAGACCATTAATAGTCCTTAGCTCATTGCATGGCATTATGCTTGAAGTTTTTATTTATTTATTTATTTATTTATTTATTTATTTATTTATTTATTTATTTTTAAGTACAGAATGGGAGCTGCTCTGCCTTCGCATGGCATTTAATATAAGTAGATATGGAGAAAACAACACAAATTTACGTACAGTCTTCCTAGAAATTCAGTATGCTAAAAAAAGGAAAATAGTGGAAAGAGGTTAGCAACTGGCCTTGCTGCAGTAGATTGCAGCCATGGCCAAACCTGCATATAGTTATCTCTACAGGATATTTTCCCATGCTCTGTTTCATAGCAGACCACCAGAGTTGTATATCGCCATGCTGCTCAACCAAACATAGCAGACCACCAGAGCTTAATACTTGTTCTTATGGTCAGACTGAATGACCATTGGAAGGGTTAATTTTTTGAGCTACTAATAAGGACCAAACAATACGTGAAAGGGTTAGTTTTTGAATTTCTCAAACAGTTGCTAATGTTCAATGTCGTGTAAAATATGGTGGTTAGGATAAGAGCTATGATACTGATACCAGCTAATTTTCCTGCTACTTTACTGGATAATAACTCCTGGGAAAGGATTCTTGGGTTTGTTTGGATTCCAACTAATTTGATATTCTGTGAAACAAGCGCAACTAATATGGGGACACATTATGTCACTATAATGAAAATGGAAAAAGCATAGTAGAACTAACTAATGACACTTGTTTGTAGGTATCCTGTGTCCTAGTGAAACTGAACCTAACAGAAGTATTGGAAAGATCATTCTAAACACCAACCTAACAGAAACACTGGAAATTGAAGATCATTCTAAACGCCATTTGCGCCTTTGCCTACGAAGTCATCATAGGTCTCCTGTAGCTCTTCCACAAGCTTCTGCAAAGCCATGGCCGAAGTCCCACCGGGGCTCACCGCTGACCTCGCTGCTTGCTGCGCCCACGCAGCTCTCTCCCGCATCTGCTTCGCCGCCTTGCATTCAGCGTCCATCAGCTCCCTAACCTTCTCCTCCACCTCCGCGCTCCCAACGACATCGTTCGCGCCAACCTTCACGGCTATCCTGACGCCGGCGCCGATGATGTTGGCAACGTGCCTTGCGTTCAGGTGCTGCTCCGCTATCATCGGCCATGCCAGCATGGGCTTCCCGGCGGCGAGGCTCTCCATCACCGAGTTCCACCCGCAATGGCTCACGAACCCACCAACTGCCTCGTGGGCCAGAACGCTTCTCTGCGGGACCCATCCACGGACGATCCGGCCGTTGGGCCCCACGTCCACCGGCGGCGACCATGTGTCCGATCGGACGGCCCAGAGGAAGGGATGGCCGGACTGCACCAGCCCGCGCACCAGCTCGTCCAGCTGCGCGTCCGTGATGTGGGCCTGCGTCCCGAACGACACGTAGACCACCGACCCCGGCTGGTGCGCCGCCTTCTCGTCGAGCCAGGAGAGGCAGCCCTCGGGGTCGTGCTCCTTCTCGCCGTCCGGCGCCATGTCGCCGGCGGCGGCCAGGAACAGCGGGCCGACGAGCCAGGCACGGGCTCCGGCCTCGTAGAACGACTCCAGGGCCGGCACGTAGGCCTCGTCGAGCGCGGCGAAGCTGTTGCTGAGGACGCCCCAGCTGCGCACGTCCGAGTCGCCGATCTCGTCCATGACGAAGCGCGTGAACGGGTTGTCCGGGTCGGCCCTCTTGGTGACCCCGTCGGGGACCTCCTCCGTCCTGACCACCACGTGTTCCGGCATGCCGGGCACCTGGATCATGGCCCCGGGCTCGAATCCCCCGGCCGGCGGGCTCGCGACGAGCGCCTTGCAGATCGCCGAGGCGAAGCAGGACATGCCGTTGAAGACGACGCGGCGGACGCCCGCGTCGGCCGCGACGCGGCGCGTGAACCCGAGGAAGAAGTCGGAGACGAGCGCGAGCGGCGGGGACGGCAGCGACGCCAGGTACTCGGCGAAGGCCCCGCGCAGGAGCCCCGTCGCGTGCATGAACGTCAGGTGCAGCGACGGGCAAGGGAGCGCGTCGGTGGACTCGACCCCCGCGGGGAGCGGCGGGAACGGCGGGAACGGGAGCGCGACGAGGGACACCGACGCCGGCAGGTGGCTCCGGGCGAACGCCACGTTGCCCGGGGTGGTGACCAGGGTCACGCGGAGGCGGCGGCCGTGTTGTTGCGCCGAGAGTGCCGTGGCGAAGTGGAGCAGCGGGAGCATGTGGCCCTTCGCCATGAAGGGGAAGATGACCACGTGGTCGCGGCCTGAGGCTGGCTCGGGGACGCCGTTGCCGGCACCGTTCGCGCCATGGTCGGACGCGGGGGAGCCGGTCGGTGTGGGGGCAGGAGTGCCGTTGGTGGCGGCGGCGGCGTTGGTAGCGGCAACGGTGGCGTTGGTCGCGGCAAGGGCACCGTTGGTGGTGGTGGCGGCGGCGGCCATGTTTGGGGTGCGGCTTGCGTAGTAGCTGCAGGTATACTGTTAGTATATCTTTCCTATTTGTAAGGCCATCTCCAACAGATTCTCCAGTCCTTCCCGTGAAGATCGGTTTTCGTCCAACAGATTAGGCTTCGTTTGGCCGCGATCCACGAGTGATATGACCCATCCGACCACCCAATCCCTCCCCCACAAATCTCCCGCGCCGCGCGCACATTTTCTTTCGCGCGCGAGCTCATCTTCTAGTAGCGCAGGCCTCCCAGGACAAATCACGGTTAGGTACGAGCAGGAAAAATGAGGTATCGGCGGTATGCTGGCTGGAGATCGCCGGGGTTATCGTGGCGTCGCGGGACTGCGCGTGCGTCCACTCCATCCCCTTCCGGCCTTCCTGAACATGCAGATTTTATTTTTTGCTGATGCGGAAAAATGTGTGGTGTGCTCCGTCTTGCAATTTCAGCTGCAACTGAAAGGTTGAATTCAGTATGTGAAGTACCAGATGACATGTTCTTCCTATCTCATTACAACAACTGGGATGCAAGCGCAACAGAAATTAATCTGCAACTGAAGCAATTCCAACAGTAGTTTCAAGTCCTTTAGGAATGAAAGTTCAACAACTTTTTCTCATTTTCTGTTGACTATTGCTTGTCTGTTGGATCACCTACACTTTTGAGCTTCATTTTGTTCAAATCGTTCTGCCTCAGAACGATGGCAGCACCATAAGAGCATGCACCATAAGAGCTCAAAGAAATGAGATGATAACTGGGTTAGTGGAACATATAATTCCTCATGGAGTGGCAATCCTCCAATACGCTGATGATACAATTATGTGCATCAAACATGATTTTGGGAAAGCTAGAAACTTGAAGTTGCTGCTTTACTTGTATGAAATGATCTCTGGACTTAAGATAAACTTCAATAAAAGTGAGATTGTGATGATAAATGATCATGAAAATGTGGCTATGTCATATGCTGAGATATTTAACTGCCAAATTCTCACTTTCCTATTAGATATTTGGGGGTGCCAGTAAGTCCTAGTAGACTGCATGTGATTGATTGGCTACCATTGTTGGAAAAGAATGGGAAAAAATTGGACATCTGGAAAGGTGCTTCCATGTCCATTGCTGCTAGAGCCACTCTAATAACATTTAGTCTGAATAATACACCCATTTATCATATGTCCATGTATAGACTTCCAAAAACTGTTATTGATAAGATGGATAAGGCTAGAAGGAAATTCTTTTGGCAAGGGGGGGCACACTAAGAGGAAATACCATCTTTTAAAATGGATCAAAGTGTGCAAGTGCAAAAAGAAGGGTGGGCTGGGTATAAAAGATATAAATAAGCTGAATATTAGCCTCCTTTGTAAATGGTGGTGGAAGTTGGAGAATGAGAAGGGGCTATGGCAAGACATAGTTTCCTTCAAATATCTCAAGAGGCAATCTGTCTCTAATGTCAAGTTTAAACAGAATGACTCTCCAGCTTGGCATGACTTGCTAAAGATCAAAAATGTTTATATGCAAGGTAGAAAAATTAGAGTGAAAGATGGCAAAAACACTAGAGTTTGGTTGGATGTTTGGTTGCATGAGGAACCCTTGTGCTTGCTGTTTCCTGATCTGTTCAAACTCTGTGAGCAGCAGGACATTACTGTTTACCAGTTGGTTAATGATTTGAATTGTGTGAGTTTCAGTAGATGGCTTACTCCTGATTTAGAATTTCAATGGAATCAAATTTTAAGTGAGATCCTGAGTACTCCACTTGTGGATGAACAGGATTGTGTGGTGTGGAAATTTGGAAAAAATGGAAAGTTTTCTGTCAAATCTGCTTATAATGCTCTAACTAGTTCTGATTCTGGCCCTTCTTTCAAATACATTTGGAAAGGGAGGATACCTGCTAAAATCAAAATGTTCCTTTGGCTGGTTAGCAACAATGCAATTTTGACAAGAGATAATCTGATTAAAAGGCATTGGGATGGGGACTCATCCTGTTGTTTCTGTGAGAGGGAAGAAACTGTAGATCACCTACTGTTTACCTGCTCTACAGCTAGATGTATTTGGGGGACAAGTGCTATCTGCCTAAATGCCTCAGATATCCCCTCATCTTTTAATCAATGCTGGTCCTGGTGCTGCAAATGGCTTAAAGGGCATCAGCAGCTGCATGCTTTAGGGGTCGGGGCTGTTTGTTGGGCTCTATGGAAAATGAGAAACAATGTTTGCTTTGAAGGAAAAAAAATACAATAATCCCTTATCCATTATGAGTCATGTTTGTGCTCTCATATTGGACAGGTCTACTCAAGAAGGAGGATCAACAAGTTGTGATTGAAGGGGTCGATGCCATGTGCAAGATCGCTATGCAGTTGCTGGCGACAAGACGTGTGCAGCCTGAACAGCTGAGGATCATGGCGGCTCCGGCGTCAAGCGAAGAAGAAGTTGTCGAAGCCCAGCAGGACATCCAGCAGTCTGCAGAGGGTGGGGAAAAGGCCCTGAAGAAAGGTGCGTGAGCTTGAAGCAGCGAGGAAGAGAAAGACGGAGAGACTCCAGCCTTATGTTGAAAGTATCAGTCTAAAAAATAGGTTTCTGTGTGTTTAGACCTGTGCGTGTATGGGGTAAGACCACCTGTTGGTGTGGCACCGCTTGTTTTCTCTGGCCAACACTCTGGGCATTTCCTTTTCAGCTTCTGAACTATCTTTAAAACTCTCTTGTATTTCCGTTATGACAGTAATGGAAATGGGGATTCCCCTAGTTTGAAAAAAATGTACCAGGCGTCCATATGCCTCGTTTCTATGGAGTCCGTTCTGCGAAAACCCCCAACGAGCTCTGCAATGAATGAGGAGAAAGGAAGCTCCATTGCATGGCCTGTTTTCAGGTCTGTGAGCTGTTACCTGTTGCCTCTTATTTGTTTTCAGAAAGCAGGAGCTGTCATCATGATGTATGGCCAATGGGTACTTACGTACTTTTCAGAAAACTAAATGTCTGTGACTGTGACCATGCTGTTGCAGCCTCCTTCTCTGCTTCTTGTTGAGCCCTGTTACTTTTCATAAAACTAAATTCCTGTGACTGTGACCATGCTGTTGGCAACCTTCTCGTTGAGCCCTGTTACTCTTTATGCAGGTCGAGATCCTGTCCTTCAGGTCTTGGTTTTCCTCTGACTAAGCTTGCTAATTCTTTATGCAGCCTCATTTTAACAGCCTAAGGTAGACATGCATCATACAGGACTAAGTACTAAAGGTCTACAAGTGGCAAATATTTCTTAGATGTAGTCAGAATTTCAGTGAGAATCTTGAGAAAGTTTCCAAGAACGATTTTTGAGTCCTATCTCATCTACCTGATCATTTGCAAGAACGAGATCCTGTCCTTCAGATCTTGGTTTTCACTAAGCAAGATGCTGGAAGATGAATTGCCTGTCAACTACGAAGGTTCACTATGGCCTATGGGGCTGTTTTCACGTTGATATTTTCTACAGCTTGTTAATACTATGTGAAAACAACATTGCTATGATTGTATTATTGTGTATATGCTAGTGCCTTCTTAAGTGAGAAGTTATCGTATAAAGTGTAAAAGCTGGAATCTTTTTTCTGGTATGAAAACACTTGTTGTTGCTGCATTTTTAGAGTTTGAAACTTATTCCTTTTTCTGAATGTGAATGCCGCTGTCTGTCTGACGACTGCATACACAGTTTATATCAAGAAGCAACAAAATGGTATAGTGGGATCTTATTCTTACTTAATCATAGATTGCCGACAAATGAATAGACAGTCCATTGTACAATTTGTATGCTCAGTAATCTATATGCAGGGTGAAATGAACTTAGAGACAACAACTTGTTCGTGTGTATCCATGTGATGTCCTTTTCTATTTATTTGTTTTTTTCTTTTTTCCTTTATGTTTTCCTTTTTATATTTTTTTTTTATATTTAATTATTCTAGTTTTTTTTTATTTCACGCTTTTTTACATTTCATTTGCATTTTTTACTATATACAAGATCTATTGGGGCTATTTGTTTGAGTATTTTTTCTATAATATAATAAGAAAGGTGTACTCTGAAATATTATTGTATTATTCATGAAATGTTTCTTCGTGTATTTTGGATTGTGCATATATTATTATTGACATGTTGCTGGAAATTTTTCATAAAGTATTCATGTTATATACTCATCATATTTTTTTCATGTTTAGTACCTATAAGGTCCTCTATGGTATATTTTGGGTTGTTCACATAACATCAATGGAATATTGTTCCCTTAGTATCTATGAGATATTTTACAGTATACTTTAGGTTACTGACGTAGTATTCATAGAATATGCTTTTTATTTTTCTCATGTTATTTTATTTCCCCTTTTGTCCTTTCTGCCTTCTCTTTATGTTTTTATTTTGATTTTCTATTTAATTGTTATTTACCTTTGTTGTATTTGTATTGTATATTTCATTTCTTGTATCTACGATCTTGTGGTGACATTTACTTGAATTATCTTTCTATAATATATAACAAGATTGTTCTCATAATACATCTGACGTGTATTATGAATTATCATATTTAATTTTAATATTACTCATTGAATGTCTGATGATGTATTTTGAATTGTTTATATAATATTCATGTTGTTTGGGGTTGGTCTTGTCATACACCTTCTTGAGGTTCGGAAGAAGACTATCTCCTTCTATCTCCCCTTATCAATGCAGCCCATGGGGCAAATATAAGGGATCTCTCTCCTATTTGGGCTTGTCCCAACAGTTGGTGTTGCCCATGGTTTTGAAACGGGAATAAACAAACTAATAAAGATCGTCCGTGGGTATCGATGGAATTAACAAACTATTTGAGCTTTTGTGTGTGTTAAACCTTGTAATAAGTTTGGTAATATGATTTCTTCGACCACCCATGGCCTTGGGGGAAAATCGCCTAACATAATAGCTCCGCTTAGCACGGCTCCACTTCACTTGTGAAGTTGTTTTTTTTTGGGCCTAGGCTCCATGAATAACACTATTTGGTGGCCGATTATCGTTTGGTAAAACACCTCTTCAGCTGGATGAAGCCACTATTTTTTACTGCATCCCACCTCAAATCTCTATGAGAGCATGATTTAATGGCCTTCCTAGGTAAACCCATTTCTAGTTAGGTAGCTCCTGTGATGGCTTTGTGTTTAGTTGTAAAACATGGATGTGGTGTGGTGGTGGTTTCTTCTTTTGTAGAGCTGTGCTTTTGCACATTAACTAGTAGGCGGCTCTAATTTGTTAGCCTTAGTTTTAGCTATCATATGACTCAATGATGTATGCTAGTATTTTATTCATCTTGGCGGAAACTTGAACTGCCGATTTGAATGTATTAATGCCGGAACATTTGGACATCTTCTATATGTAGCCTGGATGCTATGAATGAATGTGCTGAACATTTGGACTCCATATATCTTTACATATATGCTATTTATTATGCGGTGATGAAATTTCTGTATGGACGGTCCATATTTAATATGATGTTGCTACCGAAATTACTGTTTAGCGGTCGTTCGCCAAGAAGACGATCGAGCGAACGATTCGGACGCACGCTGGTGTGACGGAGCGAACCATTCACACATGCATGCGGTGGTCGATCCTCATTCCCTTTTTACAGCCGCCGCTGACGTCACTCTAAAAAAGCAAAATATTTATTTTAAATTACTATAACTTTAAAACCGTGAATCTATTTGTAATTCCATTTACACCGGTATGTTTTACGTGACGAGACGAACAAAACTAGATCTCACTCGAATATATTTCGAAAAATTATTTTTTTCACTTTTTTCACTATGCTACCGTTGTTGTGTATAAGTTCTTTTCCGATGTTCTAATATCTAAGTTATACGTAAAAGTTATGTGTATAAGTTAAATTCTAAATTTGCAACGTTGTAAGATATGTGCTTCACGTAATAAGTTAAATGTATAAGTTATAAGCATAACTTAGAAGTATTGTATAAGTTTTTTGTGATATTTTAGTACCTAAGTTACACATAAAAGTTATATGTATAAGTAATATTCGAACTTTATAAATATTATAAGATATGTGTTTCATGTAATGAGTTAAATATATAAGTTATGAACATAACTTAGAAACATTAAAGATCAAGTAATTAATGTGTATAAGTTAGGTTATAAGTTAGACACATAAGTTATAGAACAGAAGTTATGCGTCTAAATTTGTAACTGTTGTTTTTTTTTTGCTAAAAATAGAAAACTTTCCAAAAAAAGGAAAGTTGTAGATATTTTTTTTCCAAAAAGGAAAGTCGGAGGTTGTCTCAAATCGTTCACTAGTTGGGCTTCGATGAACGTTCGCTAATTAGCAAAGCCCTGTTGCTACTGTTTTTTCAAATAATTATTATATCCAATTTGTTGCATTGGGTAAGTGTATATATTGTATTGGTGGTATGCTATTTTTGTTGCGTCGGCTTGACCCGACAGAATATTATTATTTTTTCTTCTGTGGGTGCAACTAGTTTTTTTGAGGGAGCAACACTAACAGAAAAACTATTTTTCCGTCAGTTTTTACTTCTTCTGTGAGTATCAACACACAAAAAATTACTTTTAAATATTTCCGAAACCAAATTTTCTGTGATTGCACAACCCATACAAAAATTGTTTCTACGGTGATCCCACGGTCATTATATTTCCATAGGTATTTTCCTATTGGCACATCATCAGAAAAATATTTTTCTGTGGGTATATGTATTTTTCCGTGGGTTTTTGCACCTACAGAACAATTCAAGTTTCCAATAGCGTCGAGAGGTTCGAGAGATCCTAGAAACCAAATTTTCCTCGACATTTTAGATGTGATTTTCATTTTTCAATGTGAACCTTTTTTTTAGTTCTCTTTTTTTCCCCGGCCTATTAATTATAGTCCTCATCGTCTATCTTTATTTATTCTTTTCTGATTCTGAGCTGCAAGGTATACGTTCGCATTCCTTTCATTTTCATGTCATCGTTTTTTCTTATAAAGAAAATCAATGACATATTCATGTCATTAAGCAGAAGAATTTTTCACCATTCGACTCCAGTTTTATTCATCATACTATAAGCACAACGGCACAAGTAGTACACATGAGATAGCTAACATGCAGTCGTGCGCGGTGCATCATCATCGTTCCATCATTGAGTTTTACTACACTTCAATCCGTATGGGCACTGCATACCATACACGATGGAGGACGCGTACATGTGATCCGAGGCAGCCATCAGTGACGTGGTTTCTCTCCGTTCAATGGGGGAATCGGTGTCTCAGGGAAGGAGGGACCAGGCCCGCCACCGCGACGGGGACCGGGACGGTAGGGACGTCCACGAGCTGGGCAATCCCCGTTGACGCATACAGCAGGATGGTTAGGGTCCAAAGCGCCGCCGCCAATGCCTAATAATAGCCATGAAAAATTGGAAATCATGTCAAATGCGTAGTTTCTCATCAGTTAGTAGGAGTACACAACCTATGTAGTCCACTGTTAGATGCTAGTATATATGCTACTGGACGAACAGTATATATAATAACTGTTATCTGAGCAGTTTAGAATAGCTAACCAGCTACGACGCGGGCTCCATGGCATACAGAGGTGGGCAGGATCACCGCGGAGACGACGAACAGTGTGAGCACGAGGAGGGAGGCGGTTTTGGTGACGGACGCCATCGCACTTTGGCTGGTTAGCTAGCTGTGTGCTGCTTGGCCCTCGGGTTTTCCTGTGCGAGTTAGCTACTACTGCTTGCTGAAGCTTTGTGATCTTGGAGGCCATATTTATAGGCATCATATATCACACGGCCGCAGCATAAGAAAAAGTGAAAAACAAAGGCATTTGTAGCAGCGGAGCCTATGTTTTCTCTTTTCTGGAGCCAGCAGTTATGTTTTCTCTTTTCTGTTTGTTTGGTTTGGAAAGCAGACCCAATAATTTGAGTTGACGCCTTGACGGCCAGCAAGCCAGTTGGTTGGCAACTTTCCTTCCTCTAATACGTAAGAAGACCGCACCGGCGAATGCAAGCGCACTGCAGAGTAGGTCTCCGGTTAGTCAAAATAAGCCAGTGCTGAACCGTGTGCAAGACCGGCAAAGGAAACTGAGATGGTCATGCATGTGCTGTACCATATAGGAGTTCGAATACAGGTAGATGAGGCTCTTAAAGGATCTAGGAACTCTACTAGATATCCATGCATATGGTGTTCCATCGGAGTTGGAATATTATGAGTACAGGTAGTACAAGATGAGGCTCTTAAAGAATCTATAGAAACTACTAGATATTATGCGAGATATTCATGCATGTGGTGTGTTCTACTGGAGTTGTAATAGACGTACTGCAAGATGAGACTCTTAAAGAACCTAGATAGAAACTACTAGTTATTAGATATTGATTTTTCCTAAGGTTTCTATCACTCTAGCCCAGCTCTAAGAACCTAGACACTACTAGACTCTTAATTCACAATTTTCAATTAAATAGAGACTCCCTCCATTCCAAATTATAAGTCATTTTATTTTTTTGGTACATTAGTTTTACTACGTATCCAGATATATACTATAACATAACATATGTCTAGACATATAGCAAAGTGGATGTACCAGAAAAAGTCAAAATAATTTATAATTTGGAATGGATGGAGTAGTTGCAACATGATCCATAAGTTTGTGGATTACAAGGTTTCATCTGAAAACACTTAGTCCTAAATATTTAATTTGAAATTCTTAGATTTTGATATTAAAATTCCCAAAAGATTTAAACGATATTGGATAGAAACAATCTCTATACCAAAATTTTTGTCCCTAATGCGATCTAAAACCTTTTAGTACAAACTTTTTTTTTTGAATCGTTTGATGGTTGAAATATTCAATATATGATTCTTAATTAAAGAGTAATATAAAAGGATATCTTATCATCATATTTCTACTACTTACAAGTTATAAGTGAGTGTTAAGTGCAATGGGTAGAGGCTGATGGCTTCAAATCGCTAGGAAGGTGCACATACTTGTATTTTGCTTGATGTGACTTGTAACTTTTTCCCATTATGCCATCTAGAAAAACTCTTACCTAGTTGTTTTAGTTTCCCTTTTATTCGCGCTATAATTTTTGCTGCTGAAAGTTTATTCTATCTTGGAGGCTGTATTTACAGTTATAGGGAACGACAGGGAAAAATAATGGGCTTGCAATCCCATCTCTAACCGTTTACCATCCTTTTGTCTCTAAAAAAAAATGGTCACTTTAGCTTCAGTGGACGGTTTGATGGATGATGAAGAATATCGTGACGAGCAGGAAAGTTGGTAGTCACCGAAGTGTGCTGGTAGTGTGTTCGAGTTTTCTTTTCTTTTTCTCTCTCTCATAGTGGAACCAGTCTGCTCCCCCTCCCCCCCCCCCCCCCCGTCGCCCTCCCGCACGGGCGACTCGGCGGCGCCCGTCTCCCACCGCCGCCCAGCGCCGTTCCTCCCCTCCCCTCCCTCGCCGCCGCCCGAGGTCGCCGGTGGCCCGCGCGGCTCCCCATGAGGGCGGCGGCGGGGATCTTCTTCAAGGCTGCGCCCGTGGCCTCCCCGTGCGGGGTGGCGGCCATGGCGGCGGCTGGCGGCGCCGCGTGGAACCCGGCCGCCTGGGCGCGGATCCATGGCCACCCGGCCCGGATCCGGCGGCCTAGGGGGTGGATCTGGCCGGCGGGCCAGGTTCCGAGGTGGCGGAGGTGAGGTGGATGGAGGGGCTGCGGCCATGGTGCGGTGGGGAGCGGCGGCGGGCGGCGGCGGTGGCCTGGCCGGCCCTGGTGGCCGCCGGCGGGCTGCTGCTCCTGCTGGGTGGCCTGGACGGCGATGCGGGCAGGCTGGCCGGCCCTGGTGGCCGCCGGCCGACTGCTGCTGCCTGCGGTGTGGCCGGCGGCGGCCGCCGGGCCGGCTAGCCGGCCCTGGCGGCCGCCGGCCGGCTGCTTTACTCGCTAGCTGGCCACCGGCCGGGCCGGGCCGGCCGTTGGCTGGTCGGCCGGGCGGACGCGGCGTGCGTGCGGGGAAGGCGGCGGTGGTCGGACCCGTCTTGGGCACGGTCCGGCGGCGTGCCCATCTTCGGTGATTGGGGGCTATCCCTTCGGCGATGCCATGGTGGTATGGTCGGTCGCGGTTCTGGTGCGCCGGTGGTGCCATGGTGGTGCTACTCACGGTGCCTGGTCCGGGTGGGGGCCGCTCGTCGCCGTTTTGGGCTCGTTGGAGGATCGTTGGGGCCGTCGCCCTTCGGGCGTAGGGGGCAGCGGCGGGGTTCCCCCCCTCTCTGCTCGCCCCCTGCTTCTTTCTTCGTGGTGGCCGTGTCACGGTGGTGGCCGGGGTTGTGCTGGCGTTGGGGGGCGGTCTTCGACTATGCCGTCCCTCCCCCATGCCCCCGTCTGTCATTGTGGGGTGGTCGTCGTGAGGACGGTGGCCTTGGTGTCTGCGGGGGTGCTGGTCCGGGGCTCTGCCCTAGACCTAGTTCCTTCGGGGCGGCGGCAGTTCCAGCTACGGGAGCTCGGTCGGCGGCGGTGGTCGACGGCGGCTACGGCTACGGCGGGTGGATGGCGGACGTTCATGGTGGCGGGAGGCTGGTGTTCGGCAGGCGGTCCGGGCCGGGTGCCGGCGCGGCTGCGGCTGCTCGCGTGGCCGGCGCGTCGACTTCCGGTGAGGCTTCGTTGGGTGCTTGGCAACGACGTCTTGATTCTCGGTGGGGTCCCGGCATCTCGTTTGTCGCACGTGCGGTGGGTTTCTTTGGGCGAAAGCACGGGTGACGGCGACACTGCGGGTGTCGTTCCCCGTGAGGGCGTCACGTCCCGGACTCTCCACGGTGAAAACCCGGGGCCCGCCCCGGACAAGCGACAGTGGCGCTTTGGCGTCGTGACCTTCTTGAAGGCGTCGCTGGGGATTTTCGGCGCGATCGTGACGTCTCGGGCATTGCCAGTTCGTCGTTTCCGCCAACTTGTTCGTGGTTCGTGCCAGTGGTGGAGTAGTTGTAGTTTTTATTGGTTTAGCTAGTCTTTAGTTTGTCAGTTGCCTCAGTTGTGGAGCTCCTTTAGTGGTTCTAAAGTGGAGGCTCGTGTCGATGACCCAATCCGACCGAGTTCTAGTGGGTTTAGAGGCTTGTGTCGATGTCCCGTCCGACTGAGCGTGGAGCTGAGTTGAGTTGAGTTGGGCGGCTGCGGCGCGGAATTGAGTTGATTTGGTACCTAGGTTTGTTCTTGGGTAGGCATCCCTCCAAATCAGTACGTGGTTTTCGCCCGTTTCCACTTCAAAAACTGGGCGGGACTTGCCTTTCTTTTTTTCTTTTTTCGTCTAATAAATTACTAAGCAAAACTTTTGCCGTCCTTTCGAAAAATAGTGGAACCAGTCTTAGTTATGAGTGTATATATATGTTTGTGGTTGTGTCAGTGTGTTTTACTGTGGAATTTGAAAAAAAAAAAAAACTATATGAGACCCCACCGGACCTCGTGACCCTGGTTCATGCTCAATGAGCACCGTACGTAGGTCGGTCTCCGTTGAGTCTGATATGGGCTGCTGTTATTGAACCAACCGTGCGAGACCGGCAACGGAAACGAGTCAACCGAGTATAGTAGGTCTTCGTCATGGAGAAATATATATATGTGCATCCACCGATCCAGCTAGCATCTTTTGCACTATGGCGCACCAGCGACGACGACGACCTTGACCGTGACTCGAGCGAGGACAGCAACTAGAAAAAGGTGATCGTTTCTAGTGTATTTGGAAAATGAGAGCTCAAGTTGGCCCACACAGCTAATATATTGGAGCAACGCAACGAACATCTATATAGCTTATAAAAGTCGAGGCTCTCCCGTAGTTCCGTATAAGACTCATATCCCTGTTACCAGAACAGTGAACGTGAGTCCACGGTGCACCGGGTGCACGCTCCCTCTTAGACTGTCCGCAGCCATGAACCTCCATTTTCTTACTCCATATGTCCTGGTCTCCATATACGTTTCTTCCGCACTCATGAACCTCCATATCTCATACTCCATTTCAACTACTAAAATCGGGCCCACTTGTCACTTTATCTAAATATATCCATTCGAGATCTTATTTCAAGTATTTATTGTAACAAATTTAATGGTGCCAAGAATTTAATTTAATTAATCAGTTTATGATTTATAACATTTTTTTGTAAGTTGAAAACACGGGGCCCGCCAAAAGATTCTCTCCCTCCCAGGCTTCGTACGCACGCCACAGGCTGCTCGATACGCCAGATTTCGCGCTCGGCCGCTCGTTCCGGAGCCTGTGGCGTACGCCGCTGCAGCTGCTCGAAGCGCCATATTCTCCGCCATATCCGAGCTGGCTTCGTACCAGGCAAGCGCTGCGGGTAGTCTTACGCCCCATCGCAATGCCTCGCGAAGCTTCGCGCGGATAGACGTCCCTCCCTCCTACGACCTACGCCCGCCGCACCGCCGGACCTTCCTCTCCATGCTGTCCTCTGTCACCTCCCTTCCGTTCAGTTCGTCACCACGCCTCCCCTGTCCACTTCACCCTGCCCTTCATCCTCGCGCCGCGCTGCCGCAGGCGGCCCACGTCGATGCGCATGCGTCCATCCCCATCCCCGGCCGGGCGCTTCCGCGCTTCACGCCGCCACAGCGGCACCGCCCATCCCGTGAACCGCCTCGTGGCCGTGCCGACCCACACACCTCAGATCCTCGGGGGCGCCGCCACGCCGCAGCTTCGCGGACGCGACCTACTCCTCCCAACTTCTCCCGTGACGCAGCAGCTCGGCCCTCCTGCATCGCAGTCGCATGTACAGGTTTCGGTTTCCTTCTCGGCAGCAGGTTTGCCCTTCTTCTTCCTCATCTTATTGTCACACTTCCTGCGTTAATACATACCCCACGATGTCCTTCCATGTGTCTGATCCCATCTTCTATTAGCGAACTCCTCACTCATGGATGATGCAGAATGCAGACCATGTGTTCAAAGATTTGCCTCTACAGCGATTTCTCCCCCGCTACCCAAATATCCATGCTTCACTTCCTGCAGCAACAATGATGAAGATGCACATATATACATCTGACAACGAGTCCAATTGTTCAAAGAAGCAAACGAACTATAGAAGGTACCCAGGCTAAAACTTTACTCAATTGCGAAAAGGTAGCTGTTCAGATAACAAAATGCGTACCTGTGCCTTCATGTTTTTCTTCCTAAATATAGGCTCAAAACGAAGTATAAAAGGTACGCAGTGATTATCATATTCACTGGACGGATTGACTTACTAAGTGATCCTATCTGCATGACTTCGAAGTTCGAATATGATATCAGGTGCACTATTTCCACCTCGGCATAAGTGTGCTTATGTGCACTTAATGAACTTCCATGGATTCCAGCATTTGAATTTTACTCAAAATTTGTGTGTCATCTCCTATGTATTGAGATTAAATATGTATAAATTCAATACAACATTCGATTCATATTGATATTTGTTCTACAATGTTAGCCTCAGAACTTCATGTAGCAGCATATATAAAAGATGCATGACCATAGTACAGGGTGCTCAACAAGCAATTCTGATGTCTCTCATAGTGTTTCTGTACCAAACATTAATTCCTACTCTCTTGCTTTGGTACATACATCATATATGCTCACAGCAATTGTTGTTCCTTTTCAATTGACCTGCAGGTGCTCACGTGTACTAACCTGCTAATTTCATACATGGTCTCAACCTCTATGTGCCCTACGTATGTATATCTGCTGCCCGCCTTTCGTCTATGCAGTGCAAGAACAAATTTTGAAGCCATCCTGTTATTATGGAACTAAAACATGCAATGCATTTCATTGCATGATCAGTCCATCGTCGTAAACATAGTTGATCAGTGTTCACATGCCTTTATTTAATATTTTGATTGACAGCGCTATACTGTACTGTGCTATCCCTGTATTGTGTTATCATTGTCCTACGAAGGTCTTAAAATGTACAAAACTTACTTTCGTTTCACTATGTAATGATGATAGAGTATTACATAGCCTGTTGCTCCTTTATCTTTTGGAGATTGAAATATCTATCGTGCAATCCCTATACTCTGCTACCACTATTCAACGAATGTCTCAAATGAGAATACATTTCTAACTAATTCTACTTATCTTTTTAAATGTATGATCATAACTTTGACTTACTGCCCCGTGCAAAGCACGGGGGTACCTGCTAGTTTCCATTATTATGTCAAAAGGTGAAGGTGACAACTAGTTTATTTGAGCATATTGTGTTACTTGTTACTTGCATTACTGGGTCCTTCATTACTCTGGTTTGTGTCACACAAACCAGTTATAATGATGACACAAGACACTACGGGTGTGTTTGGTTGGGTGCATATCTCCAACCAGGCTCCCTGGCAACGCAAAATCGCTTGTTTGGTTGCCTGACTAGCGTCTCTATGCTGCATAAGTGTATGCAGCCGTACGCCCTTAGCCAGCATGAGGTGGAACGGCCGATTCGGCCGTTCTCGCGGAAGCAGGCCAGGGTTAGCAGGCGACGCGGGTTTCGTCACCGCTCCCGCACTCCAATCACCTCCCTCGCGCACCTCCCTTGCAACGACGCCCCTCCCCTGCGGCCACGGCACCGACACCTTCTCCCTTGCTGTCGCGGCAACGGTGCCCCTCCCCTGCGGCCGCCATGCCTGAGCCCAACCTCTCCTCACCGGATTTAGGGAAGATGAGGTGGAGCAGGCCGCGCAACCTTCCCTCCATCGGAGGCGGCGGCGGCGGCGTCCGTGTGCGCAGAGCACGAACGCGAGCGGGGCGCTGGCCAAGCAGGTGAGCGGCGGCGGTAGTGGCGCCGGTGCGAGCCACGAACGGGGCTACGCGGCTGCGCAGTCGAGTTCGAAGCACGACACATCCGCGTGTGGCGGAGCTAGCGTGAATCTGTTCTTCGGTGTCTCCTGGCAAATCGAAAGAGAATGCGACTTGAGCTGCCTGGTTCCTCTCGGTGTTCTACGGCGTTCTGCGGTGTTCTGCTGATCCGCAGATGCGACTCGATTTGCTTGTGTCGTTGATTCGCAGATGCGGCACATTCGATTTGCATGTAACCTAGCTAGTACTTGATACTCCCTCAGTCTCATAATATAAGACATGCACATTTCAAAATTTAAGCTTCATAATTTTGACCAATAATTAATCTAATAATATAAAAATTTATAGTACAATATTGTCAACATTAGATTTGTCTTTACAAATAATTTCTAATGATACTTGTGCTTTCAATAAATTATATATATTAGTATAAATTAATGATAAAGTATGATCTTGAAGATCGCACCAAGTCAAATCACGCCTTATATCTTGAGACAGAGGGAGTATAAGAGATACTAAGACTTAGATTATGCATTTCATCAGGTTTACACTTTTCTTATCATTATATTTTTGTGCTAGTGTGAGGGTCTGTTTGACAGATCTGTGCTCCCTGATTTTCTCTAGCTATGTTCTCTGGTTCTCTAGTAAAGTGATTCTATGGCTAAAAGTGATTATCTTTGAATCTTTAGCATAAACTCTCAAAATCGGGATGGAGAATCACCTCACAAAATTAGGAGAAGCTACTTTTCAGCCTCTTAATCATTTATGAGAATCACTTCTTGTTGAAAAATATATTTGGCAACCCAATAGTGATTCTGAACACTTAACGCCTTAACGGGCTTCGAATATAAAGGTAACCAGTAGAGTATATGTAGACATAGAGACGAGGCCATAGGTACCATGTGAAGTTTATACACAGTCCAAAACCAGTGGTAGAGTTAGAATTTAAAATTTGTATTCTTGCGACCACATGACTTTTCTATAGCTATCGTGTAGCAATTTTTGTGTTGAGTGATTGTCAACATGCCAACACAAGTGACGTGTGTGCATGTGTCTTCCTAACCGTGGCATGTGATTTCGTGTCAAACAACGGTGTCTCTTGGCTTATGTTGTGCTGGTGTCGAGCTCAAAGACGGTGGTCGAAGGTGCAGCGAAGGTCAAGTAGAACGTGTCGTGCTGATGGACCGGGTATGGTGAAGGACGGACGTGAGGTTTGGACCGAGGGACCTTGAAGCCGGACGGCCAGCCGTGGTGGCTGACAGCTAGGACATCGACAAGGAAGGGCTACACTACTCGTGGTGGTTTGATGGTTTGCCCTTAAAACCATCGGCGATGGTTTGGTGGTTTCACCTCAAAACCATCGACTACGGGTTTCCCGAGTTTGCGTCTCAAAACCTAGGCAGAGGTCCCAATGCGGACGGATGACACGTGGCGGCATCGGAGAGATCGCGTGGAAGCGAGGCTACCGGTAAGGAGGCGCGGTGGCCGTTGGATCAAGTGAAGTTTGGGTTGGACCCTTATACCACTGGCTAAGTGATCTATCTCTTCATGTACCAAGGGCGATATGGGAATATGTAATAGGCCCTATAAAAAGGATGAGGGATTCTCTTCCCCCTTTACCTCTTCCATTTTAGTGTTTTCTCTTTGGTTTTCCCTTCCTATAGTTTGCTTGGTGAGAGAGAGGTCCATGAATCTTTGATTCGTGCTCGAATCAATATGTCAGGCAAGCAAGGCGCCTAGTTCTCGTTGTTTCCTCCGGGCTTAAATATTTGTCTGTCTCTGTGATGGATTTTGTATTCTTCCCGAGGTCCCCTCTTCCCCCTCTAGTTTTGAGTTGGGTTTCTTCGGTTCTTGAGTGTTTTGATCCGTTCTTTTTGCGCTAGATCGTTCTATAAAGTGAGTTAAATCTTTCTACTGAAGGAAAATTGCTAATTCCTCACGAGATCAAAGTTCTACGCGTTTCTTGCTCTAGGTCTCTCAAGAACGCCTTTTCGGCCCCTTTCTTGGTTTCTCTTGATTCTCTTCAAATTGGGCCTTGATCTCTTAGAGATAGCTCACGCACTGCCTATAGATCACTTATACCAAGTTTGATTGTAGGGGGTTCGGATTTGAGAGAGATCGGGTTGAATCTTTGCAAGTGGCGATTTTTGGACGATCTGTTTTCTGGCATCGTGGACTGTCCGGACCTCCCGTGCAGACAGTCCGAGCGTCGGGGTCGTCTGAGACAAATTCTGAGTTTTTATGGTGGTTTTTTACTTTTGACTTCCGGACTGTCCGCGCTCATTTTCCGGACTGTCCGCAGTAGAGTTTTTTGTTCGTCTCCAGATTCTGGACAAAACAGTGTGTTTTTCGATTTTTGACCCTCGGACTGTCCGGGGTACTGTAGCGGACGTACTGTCCGAGGACTGTCCGGTGCTGTAGCAATTTCGCTACTTGTTCTGTAACTTGCCCGTTCAGACTCCGATTTGATTTCCGTTTGTTTCGCTGCTTTTGTGGTGATCCGCTGTGTTTCTAGGGAACATCCACCCTCTCTGAATAGGGTCGTGATCATCACCGTTTTGTGTCGCTTCTTGGGGCTATTTGTCGAGCCAAAAATCAAAAGTTACAAGATAAATATGATTGAAAATGGACACCAATTTATGCCTTATTTTTATTTTTAAACTCCATTAGTAGAAGCTATTCAGTATCTAGGGGTTGCAAATACATCGTCCTGTCAAAAAAAAAATATACCATTGATTATAACTAAAATATTTTCATATATGTATTCCCTATGACAGAAACCTATGTAGTCCTCTCTCATGCCTATGTAGTCCTCTCTCATTTGCTTTAGCTTTGCCACCGTATATTACTCTGCCCGATCCAAATTATAAAGTGGTTTTGGTTTTTTCTATATATGTAACTTTTACTGCTATGCATCCAGATATAGGTTATGTTTTGATACATAATAAAAGCTATGTATTTAGAAAAACTCAGAACAAGTACAAGAACATGCATGCCATTCATATTCATGTGAATCATGCCGCTGCCGACCATCGGACTCCAGTTTTATTCTTATACAGTATTGTAACACACAGGTACGCGAGACGGTATGGTGTTCATGGATCCAACAAGATTATACCATCATATCTGTCTCGGATGTATTTAGTAGTAATTGCCAACATTTTGTTTACCGTATCGTACGAGTTCTACGTGATTAAGGAGGCAGCGATCAAGCACTTGAGGTTTCTCCGTTTTAAGGTTCAGGTGCAGCGGGTGTGGCAGGGTAATAGCCGCCGCCACCAGTGTAGGGATGGCCAGGAACTGCGCACGGCTCATGGATGCACACAGGACGGTTTGGGTCGAGGTGCCCGTAACCTGGCCCTGAAAATGCATAGTAAATAAACATACAAGTAGTCTATGAATGAAATGATCCATCATCAAATTAAATGCCACAAGACGAACAAAGGACGAGCAGTTGAGAGTAGCTAACCAACGCCTCGTGCTCCATGGCAGACGGGCATGATCAGCGCGGAGACGACGAACATTGTGATCTGCAGGAGCACGAGGAGACGGATGGCTTTGGTGGAGAACACCATCGCGCTTTGCCGGGCAGCTATTGCTCGATCTGATGAGGGATGACCGAGTGACCTTGGAGGGGCCGTATTTATAGGCATCAGATCACAGAGCAGCATAAAAAAGAAAGACATTTTATTTATTTATTTATTTTTGATAGGGAAAGGCATTTGTTTGTGTGAGCGGAGCTAGTAATTTCAGTGTAGACTACAGTCAGCAAGTCAGTGCGTTGGGAACTAACTTTTCCCGGTGAGATGACACTACAGCACGCGACTGATTTGCCGAGTGCCTGTTGCACTCAACAAAGGCCCCTTTGCGCTCGGTGAAATCTTTGTCGAGTGCAACAGTCGGCAAAGAGGTAAAGCCTTTGTCGAGTGCAACACTCGGCAAAGAGGCTCAGTCAGAAGGGCTCACGATAAAGCCAGCTTTGCCAAGTGCCGGATCTCGGGCACTCGGCGAAGGTTTTGCGCAATTATTTGATGTCGTCCGTCCGCATGCCTTTTTTAGTTTTTCTTTACCCAGTGCAACACTTGGCAATTTGTTTTTAGAAAAACCTCTTTACGGAGTGCCATAACGCAGGCACTTGGCAAAGAGAGTTTTTTTAAAAAATAAATAAATAAATTTGCTGAGTGCTGCACTCGATAAAAAAGTTGTTTTTTTTTTAATTTTGCCGAGTGCCCGCGCTGGCACTGGACAAATCTTGCCTCCAGTAGTGTGACAGATGACCGCACTGCACTGCATGCAGCGCACCGTAGGTCCGTAGCAGGTCTCCGGTTAGTCAAGATTTGCCACGGTTGACCCGTGTGTGACCGGCAAAGGAAATCGGTGGGGCGGTGGGCGATGGATCGAATCGACCAGGCGACGAGACACGAGAGGCCCAAAAAAATAGGTCAGGTCTTCTTCGTCTTCGGCTCTTCGCGCTGCAGGCAGAGGTCGAGAGGACATATGTACATTTGACGCCACGACAAACAACGACCTTGATCCTCTTATCCTGGCCTTCGCACGGCCCATCAAAATAACATCGTCTCTGTAAAATATGGCCCCGAACTAAACTTGGGTGTCAGCAGTTTCATTCGTAGCCCACGGGCCACGGACCGCAGCCCAAGTTGTTGCCTCACGCGTTGGTCAATAATTGCTTTGCTTCTATCCTCCGTCACAGCGTTGCATCAGCACACGGTACCATCAACCTGGTCATGGCGTTGTTAGCATCTCTCTGCCACGAAGCTGCCATGTGGTCGAAAAATCATAGCATCATGCCTGCTATTTTGTTCGGACGTCATGTGTTTTAGCGCCGTAGACAAAAGAATGTCTATTTTTGCAATAAGTCCAAAATAACTTCCAAAAATGAAACAAAAATAAACTTGGGACGATAGCTGGTTGTGTTTGCATTGGTGCCCAAATGACGAACTTGGTTCCTATATTTGGACGGCAGGGCCGGCGTGGAATATAATACATGCAAGTCCTTGTCGTCGTTGATGTGCTTGGCTGCCCAAAATCACGGCCACTCACTGCAATATCAAAAACGCAAATCTTGTAGAAGCATATGCAAGCGAAGGCGACAAATTGAAGTACTACAACTGGGCTCTCTGGTGGCTAAGAGTCCAAGCGCCACGTACGGTTCTCCACACACCGTTCCTGTCACCCGTATTGTTATCCGCCGATGATGTGTTATGATACATGCAAGTCGTCGTTGATGTGTTATCCGCCGATTACTCTAACCTGTCACACTTGGAATATTCACAATTATACGCAGCCACCCTCATAGAAGGAGTTGCTATATTTTATTAGTAAGAAATATAACCAACTTTTCTTGAGATAAATGTGTTATCTACTTTAATAATATATTTTAATATGTTTTATCACAGATCATAATAGATAATGTTTCTCTATGAAAGAACAAGGACAAATAAGATGTGTCTGTTGGCATAAATCACAAATAACAGATTTTAACATGTTTTAGCACAGATTACAAGAGAGAATTTTTTCTACGAAAAGATAAGGACAAATAAGAGGTGTTTATTGTCTCAAATCACAATTAACAAACTTCAAGATATATTGGCATAAATAACAAATAGCAAAGTACAAGATGTGTTAGCATAAAACACAACCTGACACACACATCACAAAACATATCGAACGGACTAACCGTCATAAGAGAGAGATGGCTGATTTCTTATGACGGAACCTTAGGAAAAGTGAGCAACAAAACCTCGAAATGCAGTACATACAACTACTTTCAAACTTTTTCACTTCAAAATTCAAACCTGACAGTTTCAAACATCAGCATTACTCATCTGGATATATAACGATCACACTATTCAAGAATAACCGGTTTGCGTATATATATGAGGACACAAGTGTACAACAGGTACCTTCATACAGTACTATTGCACTTTGACTTGCATGTATTTGTCATACCTATTTGCACTCCTCTTGTTCATCGGTCAGAGAAGCAACTGTGCATCTTTCCTTTAATTTACTCCACGATGCCATAGGTCCGTTGAAGCTCGTCCACTAGCTTCTGCAGCGCGACGCGAGAAGCTCCCCCTTCGCTCACCGCTGACATCGCCGCTTGCTGCGCCCACGTAGCCCTCGCCCTGATTTTCTTCCCGGCCTCGCTGTCCACGTCCATCAGCCTCCGGACCTTCTCCTCAACCTCCACCCTCCCGATGACGTCGTCCACCGCTGCCGTGCCGCGGGGCTTTGTGTGAATCTTCACGCCGGTGCCGACGATGTCCGCCACATGCCTTGCGTTCAGGTGCTGCTCGGCAATCATCGGCCACGCCAGGATGGGCTTCCCGGCCGCGAGGCTCTCCATGACCGAGTTCCATCCGCAGTGGCTCACGAAGCCGCCCACTGCCTCGTGGGCCAGAATGCTTCTCTGCGGGACCCATCCACGGAGGATCATGCCATGGGAGGCCACGTCAGCCGGAGGTGACCACGTGTCGGACCTCACCACCCAGAGGAAGGGGTGGCCGGACTGCACCAGCCCGGCAGCTATCTCGTTGAGCTGCTCGTCGGAGATGTGCGTCTGCGTGCCAAACGAAACGTAGACCACCGATCCCGGCTGTCGTCCTTCGAGCCAGGCGAGACAGCCCTCGGGGTCTTCCTCTGCCTCGAGCTCGACTCCGACACGTCGCCGGCGGCGAGGAACAGCGGGCCGGCGATCCACGCGCGGGCGCCAGGCTGCTGGTAGAACGACTCGAGTGGCGCGACATAGTCCTCGTCCAGCGCCGCGACGCTGTTGACCAGGACGCCCCAGCTGAGCACGTCCGAGTAGCCGACTTCGTCGATCATGAAGCGGGTCACGGGGTCCTCCAAGTCCGCAAGCTTCGCCAGCGCGTCGGGGATCTCATCCGCCGTGATCACCACGTGCTCCGGCAAGCCGTGCACGTGGAACGGAGCGCTGAGGTCGGCTGCCGCCGGTGGGCGGGTGATGAGCGCCTTGCAGACGGCCATGGAGAAGCAGGACATGCCGTGGAACACGACGCGGCGGACGCCGGCGTCCGCCGCGACGCGGTGCGTGAACCCGAGGAAGAAGTCGGAGACGAGCGCGAGCGGCGGGGACGGGAGCGACGCCAGGAATTCGGCGAAGGGTTTCCGCAGGAGCGCCGTGGCACGCAGGAACGGCGGGAACAGGGACATGGACGGGAGCGCGTCGGTGGACTCGACGCCGGCTGGCAGTGGCGGCAGCGGCGGGAACGGGAGCTCGACGAGGCGCACCGACGAGGGCAGGCGGCTGGCGGCGAACGCGCGGTTGGCCGGGGTGGTGAGTAGGGTGACGGTGAGGCTCTTGTGGTGCGCCGAGAGCGCCGTGGCGAAGTGGAGCAGCGGAAGCGTGTGGCCTTTCGCCATGAACGGGAAGATGACAACGTGGTCACGGCCAGCTGCTGGCGCTGCGCCATTCGTAGCAGGGTTCGCTGCGGTGGCAGTGGCGCCGTTGGTGGTGGTACTAGTGGCCATTGCAAGCTAAGGTGTGTTACTGTGGTTGGGTGCTGGGAGTTGAAGTCTTGATATGGGGTTATTTATAATGTACATATATGTATATATATACATATGTGCAAGCTTTCGTGACATGTTGTGTGACGCACCAAAGTCAAGAATTACTAGGCTACGGTAAAACAACGATTCTACTGGTACGTACCACACGTGTTGGGGTTTTGACAGAGGATTGGCCAGTACGCAGTGTAATTTAAGATATTGTTGCTTGCAAGAATATGATTGGCCAGTACGATGTTGTTATTTTTACTTGTCCAAGTCAAAACCGTCATAAATTTGACCAAAGTTAACTATAGAAAAATTAATAGTTATACATACAAGCTTCATGACATTCTGTGTGACCCACAAAATTCTGCACGCTTGATTTTTTTTATTTATGATTATGATGGGCCCACTGTAAGCTGTCCAAAACCTTCTCCATAGTTTAAAATCTCTCCGACAACACCAAGATATATAATTTTCCTTCATTATTATTAATGTAGCCTAGCCTGGATCGCTGTCATTTGGCACGTTCTCCGGGGACGTTTGCTTGCACGCCATAACCGGCCATGCCACAGCTCACGGCGGCCACGAATGATGCCACAGCTCACGGCGGCCATGGATGTTTGGTTTGTAACTACCTCAAGGCGGCTACAGATTTTACAGTTCATTTCTCGTCACAACTTATATTAGGTGCCAGTTTTGTGATGCAACTTAGGCGCGGTGCCGTGTAACAGCGTCGTAATGGGTGTTGGCTGGGAGCCAAACAGACCATCTATGTTATTATATGGTTGAATTTTTTACTCAAATAACACCTATATGTGGTGAGGCAGAGCCGCTCAGTAGTTATTTTCCTCAAAAACATAGTAACACGGACAGGTAACTCTAGTTTTACGGACAACTCCAAGGCTCATTTCTATCTAATATTGTGGCACATCAGTAAATTTGATGACTTGACAGATTAATTATGAAGAGAGAGACGAAGAGAGTTTCAACACGACGAAACCCGTTTGCACAATTACAATTACCAACTTCCACTCAAACTAGCCTAAGATGGGTAAGGGTCCGGTCACTTCCCATTGAAATAATAGTTAGCCATAGTTAACACTTAACAAAGTGAGGGCTTGTCCAAACTGATGAACTAGGCAATAATCTATGTCTCCTAGAAAATTTACGCAAAATGTAGGTTTTTTGGAGCTCATTTTGTTCCCTAAAAGTATTAAGAATTTTTAATGGTACAAAAGTATAAATCTGGGATATATTGTACAGAATATGAACATTATTTGGATGTCATTTACATATGTTTTTCGTGTTTATTACAATTATTGTGTTGCATGCACACCTCGCCTGAAAATAGAAATAGAGGTCGTTTGCATGTCCAGCGATGTAAACGGGCGCCGTCTCCAGAAAGGTCCGACTCTAGTATTATTTCGTCCTTTTTCTCAGGCCAATCGAGGCTTCCACGTCTCTGTGGAACCGTTTTACCCGCCATTTTCCTCTCCTCTCCCTCCATCTAGAGGAGAGGAGAGATGCAGCTCACGAGCTCCACCGAATCCTGACCTCCCAAAGCTGTGATCCATCCAAACGCAAGGAAAAATGATCAGGCGACAACGCGGCATGGCTCGGTCGTTCCTGCAGCCGCTGCTGGCCGGCGCGGCCGTGCTGCTGTTAGCGGCATGGTCGCCGGCGGCCATGGCCGACAATGACAAAGACATTGTGGACGTCGGCGTGAACTGGGGCTCGCAGCTCTCGCACCCGCTTCTCCCCGACTCCGTGGTGAAGATGCTCAAGGCGAACGGCGTCTCCAGGGTGAAGTTGTTCGACGCTGACCCCTGGCCCGTCGGTGCGCTCGTCGACTCCGGCCTTGAGGTCATGCTCGGCATCCCCAACGACATGCTCGAGACCATGAGCAGCAGCTACGGCAATGCTCGGGATTGGGTCAAGGAGAACGTCACCGCCTACGGTGACAAGCTTAAGCTCAAGTACGCGATTTTGATGCCTCTCTCATCATCCTGCAAGGCCATTCAAGAATCATGACTGACGAACGAAATTAAATGTTGTTTGCTTGATGATCGCGAAGGTATGTGGCAGTGGGGAACGAGCCATTTCTCAAGGCCTACAACGGGTCATTCATGAAGACCACCTTCCCGGCGCTCAAGAACATCCAGAAGGCGCTTGACGAGGCCGGCGTCGGCGACAAAGTGAAGGCAGTCGTCCCGCTCAACGCCGACGTCTACGTCTCCCCAGACGATAAGCCGTCGTCCGGCAAGTTCCGGCCTGACATCGACGACCTCATGACAGACATGGTCAAGTTCCTGCACGACCACGGCGCGCCCTTCGTCGTCAACATCTACCCCTTCCTCAGCCTGTACCAGAGCGACAACTTCCCCTTCGAGTTCGCCTTCTTCGACGGTGGCAAGAACATCCAGGACAACGGCGGCGTCAGCTACTCCAACGTGTTCGACGCCAACTACGACACGCTCGTGCACGCGTTGAAGAAGGCCGGCGTGCCCAACCTCAAGGTCATCGTCGGCGAGGCCGGCTGGCCGACCGACGGCAACAAGAACGCCAACCTCAAGCTGGCGCGGCGGTTCTACGACGGCCTCCTCAAGAAGCTGGCCAAGAACGAAGGCACCCCGGTCCGGAAGGGCAAGATGGAGGTCTACCTGTTCGGCCTATTCGACGAGGACATGAAGAGCATCGCGCCGGGGAACTTCGAGCGGCACTGGGGCATCTTCACCTACGACGGCAAGCCCAAGTTCCCCGTCGACCTCACGGGGCAGGGCCATGACAAGCTCCTCTCCCCAGTCACCGACGTCGAGTACCTGCCGAGCCAGTGGTGCGTGTACGACGACGGGGCCACGGCCGAGGACAAATCGAAGCTGCCAGGCAACTTGCAGTACGCATGTGCGAGCGGCGACTGCACGGCGCTCGGCTACGGATGCTCCTGCAATGGCCTGGACGAGAAGAGCAATATCTCGTACGCGTTCAACATGTACTTCCAGATGCAGGACCAGGATGTGCGCGCCTGCGAGTTCGACGGGCTCGCCAAGATCACAGACAAGAACGCCTCCACGCGCGGCTGCCTGTTCCCGGTCCAGATAATCAGCGCCAGTGATCGGGCGGCGCCAGCTCTGTTGTTGGCGCCGCTTTTGGCATTGGTTGTGATGTTGTTCGTGTAGTGTGGATTTCGTCACTTCGTGTAGAACTGTGTTCGCGTGAAAAAATTATATGCATTCCTTGTTAGCATAAAACATAACATGGGCGAGATACTGAAAAATACACCTAGGCGTGATCGAAAAAAAAACGAGACACCAAAACACTACATTCCTTGTTAGCATAAAACATGGGCGAGATACTGAAAAACGCACCTAGGCGTGAAAAAAAAAGGAAGATGAGACACCAAAACACTATATAGTATTGGTGCAGATTGTGAAACTGCAGATCACACCGTTACCGCGCTGCGAGGTAGATTTACAACTTACAAGCAAACTATAGCAAAGGGTAAATATATGACATTTATATGTGGTAATAACAAACTAAGTTTATAACCAAACTAACAAAGAACCATTAAAACTCTCCATGAAGAAACCCTATCAGGATACTAGGTCATAGTATCAATCAACAGATTAACAACGAGTAGAATTTTGGAAAGTATAGTGAAGGGGAAAAAAGCATAATAAAAAGTACTCCCTCTGTCCTGATATATAGCACATTCCTGTTATTTTAGGACAAAATAATGGAGAGAACAATAGACGCATATACCCCTCATTTACCTTCCGTATATATTGAAATTTGATCCGATTCCCATAATTAAAGGATAAAGCCTCAACCTTTTTATACAAAATAGGCAAGGAAATTAATTACTTTCTATATAGAAAAATAATTATGTACTTTTATTTAAGTAAACATTATCTTTTTGTTGCCCGGATATACTATATTTCAGAACAAATTCAAAAGCCGTAATACCCTATAATATAGGACGGAGGGAGTAAGGTAGATTAATTTGATTTGATTTGATTTGGTTGACTTTGTATGACCTTGGCATGACCAGTTTGGTAGGGTTCCGGCTTTGGCTCCTCTTGTAGAGCAGCTTCTCTGGTGGTGGTGAAGTCATTTCGAAATGTTTGGTAAAAATGGCTCCAATGACAATTTTATAATGCACTTTACACGAACAACATCACAAAAATGGCTCAAGCTCATTAGTACAAAAATGGCTGCATTTTCATGGATCCAACTCATCGGTACAAAAATGGTTTTGGCTCCTCTAGGCTCCTTGCAAGAGTCGTAAGAGTATCCCCAACCGTTTGGCAAATAGACTTTGCATTCATGTATTTACAAAAAAAAAAAGTCTAAAAAACATCTATCCAACGGTTTGACAAATAGGATTGACATTTTGGTTAACTTGGCAAAAACCTGGGGAGAACTCCCATATATGCACAGCGGGCTCGGGCTTGGCATTGCTTGCTCGCGAGAATTACTCCCCCGTGCATACTCCCGCGCATGCTTTGCGCCTCCTGCGGCCGCAATTTTCTTTATTGCCAAGTGAATAATGTCAAATCATTGGAGATTGCTTTTTTTAGCTTTATCATATTTTGTTGGGACATGGCAAACTCCCTCATTTATCAAACGAAATATTTAAAACGGTTGGGGATGCTCTAAGAAACCGGAGTCAGAGTCGAGGCCCTTGTAAGGAGGGAAGGTATTGTCGCATTAGGGTTCAAAACTCATATGTATAACATATATATGTGTCAAAATCTAGCTTCTAACTTGGATTATGCTCACAAACAACTAAGTTAGTTCACAATTCCGGCTTGCACCATTTATGCCCACAACCTAATCTCACTAAACCGAAGTGTCTTCATACGTGGCACAAACATCCACAATAATTTTAATACATCTAGAGCTTAACATGTCATTTTCACCAAAACAGAATGACGACGCTCCTTGGCAAATTTGACATCACTAAGCCTTTGATTCAATACAATGGGACTACCCTCTCACTCATGCAGCAGCATATATAGCTTTCCTATGAGGGGACTCGGACATTGTGATCCACTATCAATCCCCACATTTAATCATCCTTGCCGTCAACCCTCTATCACTCATTCTCTACTCCACAACTGAAGCTGGGCTCATCTCAAGGGGTCTTTGCATTGCAATGCACCTCCATGTATGCTAATAATGCAATATTTTCCACATGCCTATCAAGAAGGATCTACATGTTCACTTAGTCAACATCAAGAAGTTATTGGCACCTTGTTGAATTGAAATAAAGAATATCCATCTTTGATGATTTTGTTGGCATCCAACTATTCTCGAATTGATTTACTCAAGAATTCAAAATATCTGAATGCAGTAAAAGAATCAAATCCTATATTCCCATTCGAGATATTTTTGGGCTCTTAGGCGTTATTGTACCTAGTATATCGAATTTCTTCATCTTACCTAGTAATCAGGTCTTTTTAAAAAACTTGTTCCTTGATAATTTGAAACAAACCTTCCAAGTACTTGCAAATCCTAAATTGGAAATGGGGCAAGCTAATAGAAAAAGTTTGGCAATATTCTTGGTGGCAAGGGCAAAGTTTGAGAAAATGGTGCCTTTAGTCTTTAAGGCATCGCGAAGGAGCAATCGCATTGTCCAGGAAGCTCTAGAAAACAATACTTGGATATATGACCTTAACCTTACTCGCAATAGTTCATCCCAACTCTTACAAGAACATGTCCCACTTTGACTAGCCCTACGAGGGGGTTCAACTATCACCAGATATTGAGGATCAAATTACTTGGAACTAGACCTCAAACGGTGAATTCATAAAATCCTCTGCATACAAGGCATAATTTATAGGATCCACAAAATTTAACTAAGCTCCAATGTGAGACGAACCATGCCATCCACAAAAAAAACGAACGAAGCTTAAGTTCGATAGCTCTAGTGTGAGCATGTACTTTGTGGGGCCATATACACAATAGAAAATTATATATCTCTACGGAGAGAGAAAACGCTTGGCTATTTTGTATGCAGGGAGCAGCGCTCATTGATTATTTTATTCCGCTCGGTTCGAACGCTCTACAGAGTCCCCTTTTGGTTTTGACAAGCAGTGTTCGCTTGCTCCAGTGTGCACGGTTCGTTTGCGCGTCCACGTCTGCCTCCCTCGGTTCGATTCGAGTATACACTAGAGGTGCTCTAAGAGCTTACTTTGGAAAGCATGGGAGCCACCAAAGTGTAAAATCTTCGCTTTGGTTGGCCACAAAAAATGGAGTGTGGACCTCAAATAGCTTGCTAACAATTAGCTCTCTTTTTTTTTTTTGACAGAAAACAATTAGCTCTTGTATCAAACTTATCATTAGTCGCCTGCTCTTTGTTAAAAAAAAAAGTTGCTGTGTGTGGCCATGCTAGTCCAAGCGGTCGGTCGCCCACGTGAGTAAACGTCTCTCGCCACCTGCCCTTGGAATGACCGGAGACGGAGCAAGACACTGGCGAGACCATGCATGCCTCATTGCCACAATTAGGGAGAGAGAGAAACACTTGTTTCCTAGAGGGGAGGGAGGCCTTCCTTTCTACCACTTCCCGCCGGCCATTTGCTGATTTCTTGGACGTACGCCATATATCCATCTAGGAAGGCAAGCCATGGCCATTCTTTGAAACTAAACTCGCCGTAGCCCGTAGCTCGACGATCTTGCTCCGTCATTTCCCTGTTCAGTTCCTGCTGCACGCCCTTGGTAGATTGTGTTGTCTCCAATCCAACAAGATGAACGACCTGTTCTCGTCGAGCTCGTTCAAGAAAATCGCCGACTCGAGCCCGGCGACGACGGCTGGGGGCGCGGATGGCGCCGGCGGCGAGAGCGTGGTTAACCTGGACAAGTTCTTCGAGGACGTCGAGGCGGTGAAGGAGGACATGAAAGGGCTGGAGGGCATGTACAAGGGCCTCCAGTCCACCAACGAGGAGACCAAGACGGCGCACGACGCCCGCACCGTCAAGTCCCTCCGCTCCCGCATGGACAAGGACGTCGAGCAGGTGCTCCGCCGCGCCAAGGCCATCAAGACCAAGCTCGAGGACCTCGACCGCTCCAACGCCACCTCCCGCAAGGTGCCCGGCTGCGGCCCCGGGTCCTCCACCGACCGCACCCGCACCTCCGTCGTCGCCGGCCTCGGCAAGAAGCTCAAGGACCTCATGGACGACTTCCAGGTACATACGGAAGTTGTTTGTTCATGCAATGCATCATCGTCATGTCCGGCTGTCCTGCAACGAACGAATTAATATGCAATGCAGGGGCTGAGGGCGAGGATGGCGGCGGAATACAAGGAGACGGTGGCGCGGCGGTACTACACGGTGACGGGGGAGAAGCCGGAGGACAGCACGATCGAGGCGCTCATCTCGTCGGGGGAGAGCGAGTCGTTCCTGCAGAAGGCGATCCAGGAGCAAGGGCGCGGGCAGGTGATGGACACCATCTCGGAGATCCAGGAGCGGCACGACGCCGTCAAGGACATCGAGCGCAGCCTCATGGACCTGCACCAGGTGTTCCTGGACATGGCGGCGCTCGTGGAGGCGCAGGGGCACCAGCTCAACGACATCGAGAGCCACGTCGCGCACGCCAGCTCCTTCGTGCGCAGGGGCACCGTCGAGCTGGAGTCGGCGCGCGAGTACCAGAAGAGCAGCCGCAAGTGGTTTTGCATCGCCATCCTCGCCAGCATCGTGCTCATCGCCGTCCTCGTCTTGCCCGTGCTCGTCAACCTACGCATCTTGACGCTCCCAACCAGACGTTGATGATTCATTCAGTCGATCCGTGGCTCTCTCTCTTCTTCTCTTCTCTTTATATATATCCGTACTCCATTCTTTTGTAAAGGATTTCGTTTTGTTTCCAGGTTTAATTTGTACCATTTATCTGTTTTTCTCGTGGTAGAAGTAGTAGCTTTCAAAAGCATGTTTGTGCTACTTGATTGTTGAGAAGACATGCATGCATGGGACGTGTGGAGCTGTGAATTACAGTCACTTGTAACAGTTTGGTAATTTGAGATCAAAGCCAATAGGTGTGGATGATCAGCTTTTCTATTTGTTATGTTATAAGGATTTTTGGAATGTGGATTTCCATATGAATTTAGGAGCGAGTGCTATGAGATTCAGATTCCTAAGCAATTGGATATATCTTGTGCAGTCGTTGATCACCATCCACACATCGTATACTCGATGGAATACTAAAAATGTCCGCGTTTGATTACTCTTAACAAATTACTAATTAACCTACCAAAGCCTTTCCAACAAAAGCACCAGTGGTCTAGTGGTAGAATAGTACCCTGCCACGGTACAGACCCGGGTTCGATTCCCGGCTGGTGCATCTTTTATTTTTGCTGTCTTACCTATCATGCTCCCATTTTATCAACTCCGTATCACTTTTGCGCAGCCTTTAACAGGCGCCATTACCAACTATATGTCACTTTTGCTTTGGCAGCTCAGCCTTTAACAGGTCCCATTATCAACTATGTATCTCAAATTCTCAACCTTTAACAGAGAGGCCACAGATGGATCTAATGCTATCAACGATGGAGTTTATCTGAGCGTGGGAAGCTAACAGGTCCCATTATCAACTATGTATCTCAACCTTTAACAGAGAGGCCACAGATGGATCTAATGCTATCAACGATGGAGTTTATCTGAGCGTGGGAAGGTGCAGTCCCAGCAAACTTCAAATGTTTTGGTGCTTCAGCCCGGTCAAAGTAAAAAGCTCCTGAGGCTAGCTTCTCCTTAGGTTGCAACGCCAACCAAACCACTGTATCAGCTCCTTCATCATTTGTTCTCAGATTTCCAGACAACCTGAAACGATTGATTGCGCCAGGAATTATTAATACTTCCTAACACAGAACTAGTATAACAGAGCAATCATGAACAAGGACAGCAAACCCCACTTTTCTGACAATCCGGGCAAACTCTTGGCTACGCCAGGCGTATCAGCCCATCCAGGATGCATGGAGTAGAAACCAACTCCCTTGTTGCCGTATTTCTCAGCCCACCATTCAGTGAGTGCCACCTGAGAGAGATTCCATTAGCATAATAATATCTTGATCTCAGACAGAATTGGGTAGAGAATGCATAGCTCAATCTGGACAAACCTGAATTCTTTTGTTTCGAGCATATTGTTGTGTCCCATCGAAGGTGCCTTCGGTGAACTGTGGTTTTTAAGCAACGAGAGATGATGAGATTAAGTGTAATGGAAATATGATAAGACTAAGAGCCTGACATGGGGGAAAATGAGAGGTATGATGATTGACAATATCATATAGGAGTGAAAAGGAGTACATCCAAATGCTAGTTCATTTTCCGTAACAAACAAAAACTGACAAATTTCACCCTTTTTTCCCTTAACAGCTCCAATGATATAAAGAGAAGTGGGTATTCGTAATAAACCCTTCACAACATACAGAACGATGTACTTTCAATGATACAAGTGTAAAACAATCCAAAATCTGGAAGATCTCCCGAGCAATTACACAACATCCAGTGCAAATTGATGTCTTGATTTGCAGATCTGTTCACTGCTATTTCATTAGTTTGCCAGATATGCAAACTTCGCCTCGAATGAACCACCATGTCATGTTTCATCATAAACTTTAAAAAGAAAAAGAAAAAAAAAAAGGGCTTTCTTGCTCCACTCATGAACTATGGTTCATCTCTTCAGACTACAGGCTAATATAATGTAAACGAAGGCAAATGAAGGCATATAGAAAATAATAACCTGTAAGTCCTTGTTCAGTGGCTCAGTGTACATGCCTCCTGATGCAACTGTGATGACACGAGCATCTGGTGCTGCTTTCTCCAATAATGGCATAACTAGCTCTGTTAAAGTGTATGTTGCAGCTACATTGACAGCAAAATTGAGCTCCAACCTGTTCCAAAAAGGGAAAAGAAAGGGGCAAGCATATAATTATATTATAGTGATAAATTATCTAGATACATTATTATTCATATGATGTATAGCATATAATTATAGTGATAAATTATCTAGATACATTATTCATATGATGTATAAATTAATAGTCTGTTTGCAAATAAACCAACATATCACTTACCCTTCTGCTGTAGTTTCACGCTTGTGCTCTAGTAAGCCAGCATTGTTTACCTAGATGGCAAATACATAGTTTTATTCCGATATTTGGTTAATCTGATTTAGAGAAACTTTAAAGCATTGACATAAAAACTAAAAGCGCCTGGGATAGAAGCAAAACTGCAGTGTGTTTGAAACAGTGGTACTCACCAAGACATGGAGTGGTTTATCCATTGAAGTGAACTTTGTTGCAAACGATTTTACTTCATTGATAGATGAAAGGTCACAAATCTGCCACATGATAATAGTATTGAGTCTTATTTTCTCATAGCCAAGCCAACACACAATGTCATCAAGAACAGTTGAATCTTCCAAGCATGTAGGAGAATGAGCAAGTATCATACCTCCAGATGGACATTTGTGTTGCCAGTTTTAGATCTTATTTGGTTGAGAGCAGCCTCCCCTCTGTCCTTGTTACGACAGAGCATATAGACAGTAGCACCACTGCAAGAATACAAACCATTAGTTGTTATAGGGAACCACGTAATGAAATCAGTAAATTGACCATTTCATTTCCAGAACAAATCATCACTTTAGAACAAGGAATAGATCCATACTGTGAAGCCAAACCCTCAGCTGTAGCAAAACCAATGCCAGAATTCGCTCCAGTTACCAGACAATTCTTCCCATCCAACCGGATCTGCATATCCTCCTCTCTGAATTTCTTTGCGTGCTCCCTGTAATTAAAGTAAACATTAGCCTGATCATGAAAAAATGGCCTGTTCGTTTCAGAGGGGAGTGGGCGTCAGGGATCTATTGTGCTGCCAGACACTACACAATTTAATTGTTCAGAGTGCAGAGTTTTGAACACCATAATCTTGATGACAGCTTTCGGCCAATTTTGAGGATCAGGTTTTGCTGATCCAATCTTTTCACAAAAAAAAAAAAAAAAAAAAAACTTTCAGTTACTGTTTGAAAATTGGGGGTTTTAATCCTGGTGAAATTAAGCTAAACAGCCAGTGCCATGCTAAATTTTGGTTCCAGAGGGGCGCTCAGCTTAGCTATCCTAGGCCAAATTCAATTTAACGAACAAATCAATTCCAACAAAGCCGGACTCGCAAGAAACTAGCATTCGACAGCAACGAACGCGGTCGCACAAAATTGTGCGAGCAGCAGAGAAAGGATGGATACTGGGGACACGATTGAGGGGCGGAATGAGGCTCACAGGAAACCGGATTTGGTGAACTGGGTGAAGCCGTAGAGCCCGAACGCCGCCGTCCGCCATGCCTGCGGCGCCCCACGAAAACACAATCAACGCAGATCACACACGCGTCAAAGCAACCAGAGCAAAATCATGCCTCCTCGCGCATTATCTGCACGATTAACAAGGTTTGCAGAAATAGTAATCAGTAATCACCTTCTGGATGAACATCTTCGTGTTCCCCTCCCTCCGTCTATCCCTTCCTCTTCTTCTTCCGCGCCAAGAAACGTGGTCTGGCTCCCCGCCGGCCAGGTCCCCGTTCTTTGTAGGAGTAGCACTCTGCAGTTTCCTTCGCTCCGTGGCCGGCCTTCTGGAAGGCGAGGACGGAGAAGGCTGAACAGCAGAATGGTCAAGAGTCAAGACTGAAGAAGCCGCGCCTCGGTGGCCGATGCTCCGCCGCGCAAGATGGCAGGGCCAGGCCGCCGTCTCCACCGGCCATGGGGGGTGCCACGGCGTCCGTCGTGCTGGTGGGCCGCTGATGAAGCTCTCAGGTGGGCTGGCTGGGCTCCACGGGTGTCTTGCTTGGGTCTCGTTTTGGATGGGGCAAGCTGAGTTTTTTTGGGCCACGCCGCTGGGTAAGGGGAACTGGAGGCCCAGTAAGTAGTTCGGTGCCACGCCGCTGGGTAAGGGTAGGAAGAAGTCCTACTATCGATAAAGTCCGATTTTGCTCCCTTAACCGCAAAACGGAAAAAAACGCTCCTCCAACTTCTAATACCGTTCGCTTTTGCTCCCTCGGCGGTTTCTAAACTGGTTTTGGCGGTGGCGCAGCAGAGGCAGCTGCTTCCCGTCCTCGTCCAGCCACAGCTTCCTCAGGAACGTCTGCTTCCTGTGGCCCGGGTCGAAGAAGGTCTTGGACCAGTACACATGCCCAGCCGCCGCCAGACACGCACATCGTCGCCACGCTCGGGCTCCATCGCCGCTCGCCGACGCGTCGAGCCCAGCGTCCGGCGTCATCGCCGCGCACCGGGAACAGGTCCGGGCACTCGACCACGCCCGCGACGTGCGAGGCGTGCAGCGACGCGTTCCCAGCGGAGAAAGCCGAGGAGGATGGTGGCGGAGCCCGACTAGCGGCCATTGGCATCGAAGGGTGAGGGACGCCGACGTGCGGCCTCGCTGTCGGCCGTGCTGGACAACGGCGGCCTGCGCACCTTGCAGGCCCCTTGTTTGAAGCGAGCGAGATCTCAGATTCTCTAGCCGGATTCCTTCTCTGTCTTCTTGATGAGCATCTTACTGAAATTTCTAGACTTTGGGTTCATCCCCGTCACTGATTTCAATCTGGCTATGCTCAATCCTCAAGATTCAATGCCATTCCCCAATTTGACTGCGCAGTAATCCAATCCTAAGACCAAACGACGAGCCCAGACCAATGCGGGATCTAGGCTTGAGCTCCGGCTGCTAGTTGCTGGGGCCATGCGCTGATGCGCGTACGTGAATAGCGCCAAGAAAAAGATAAACTGGATGGATGAGAGTGAGCAGCCGCAAGATGAAGGAGCCATATAAAAAGAAAAAGAGGCAGCTGCTTCTCATGAACTAACTGACAGGTTAAGCGGTTTGGAACTGTATAAAACCAGGGTTGAAACCGTCAGGAGGAAAAGTGACTGTATGCTAAAAGTTGAGGGAGTGTTTTTATCCTGGTTTACGCTTAAGGAGGAAATCAGACTTTGCTGATAGTTCAGGGAGGAAAAGACTTCTTCCGTAAGGGTAAGCTAAGTTTTTTGGGCCACGCCTGTTCGATGCCACTGCAAGACCCACATCTAATCTTGGGCCTTTTTTTCAAAAATAACAGGCTTCTGGGCATATAGCAAACATTGGTTCTCTCTAAAAAAACAAGCATTGGTTCCAACTTCCAATGGGCCGTTGACTTGCTATTATCCTGTTCCGGCTCCACAAAAGTACATGAAAAAATGGAAAATAAACAACAAAAGAATATAGCAAAAAAAACCGTTGATTAGTTTCGCTCATGCCTTCAGAATGCGGAGTAGTACGTAATCAATAGACAGGCGGTACGGTTAAAAACGATGAGAAAAAAAACAAATCTCCTGTATGTTTTTTTATTTCGAATCCATGCCTAAACTTCAGCGAACGAATATCTCATTGATATACGGAGGATTCACATTGGTATGATGGTATCCCAAGCCGCTGATGGTACGATCAGAGGCAGCGGCAACACTAGGGTTTGGGGCTCCATGAGCAGCACAGTAGCATCCATAACTACTTGCGGTACTGGTAGGCTGTCCGATCTGCAAAACAAACCCATTTCTCACCGCAACCAAAGCGGCTGGGCTGCACAAAAAGCCAAGTAGATATGTACTCATGCTTGCATTGCACAATGCTTCGCTTATTGTTGTTAGACTTTACTCTTTTGAGAACCCCATATTAAGCTTGTTTAACCTACCTCAGTTAGGGAATACAATACCTATGGCTACGAGCTTACTCACTGACGCCTCTCACAAGTCACACACTCACACTGCTTATCGTCCTGCTGCAGCTGCAGCTGTATGGCTTGGGTGTCTCTTTCGTTCTCGGTTTGCTCCAAATGATGCCTTAAGTACTGTCGCCAGCCATTTTTCTATATGCTGCCGTTTGGATAGATAATTGGCCATCATCGGTTTCTTAAAAGAAAATTAGCCGCCACGTCGATGCGGTACACTGACATCGGGACAAGAGGAGAGTAGTACGTACTTGTACTATAGATTATGGCCGTTGCCTTTGCGATTAGGGCCGCGGGTAATTATTGTTAGCGCCGCTCGAGCCGCGCGCGCGCCCCTGCCGGCTGCTGCCAAGCGGCAGTGACTGCGCGTCTCCACGCGCGTAAGCCGCGGTGCGCTGTGCTAGTCTGTCGTGCAAGTCACCGGGGGAGCAGCGTAGACTGCATAGTACGGCTTGGTGCTGAGTTGGTGTAGGAATCTCTTGTGGCGTAAGCTACATCCGTCCGTGGACTCGATCGTCAGGAGGGTATACATCGACTGCTTGTGTGATTTGGTTTGCAGTCGTGCCAACCACTAATTTGATTGCGTCGAGATTAAGATCATGTTTACATACATACACATGGCTAGTTATTAGATGGGGCTAAAAATTAGTTCAAAAATTCAAATTAGCTATGATCATAGCTATCTAATTGGCTAACAACTGGTTAGATTCTTAAAAAATCATCTTACCTACTATTGCTCTCCTGTTTAGATGCACTAGATCTAATTTTAGCCCGTGAGTAATTGGCCCTTGTATCCAATCAAGCCCTAGCTGTGATTGTTCTTAAATTATGAGCATTTCAGTCTACTAGGACATGAGCTCCAAATAGGTCGTCTGGTTTGCTGGATGAAGTTATTCGGTTCATCATGGCTCCAAATGAGGTGGCTCCCGTTTTTCAAGCAAATGAGTTGATTCCAAAAGAATGAACTGCAACCTTAACTAGGAAGCGCGAGATGGCATCATTCCACACCTTAATCAAACATTTTGATTGGTTTGGATGTAGGTTTTTGGATGGCTTCGCCAATCCGTGACACAATCCAAACACAATGCAAAAGTCCACATGAAACAATGTCCTAGTGTATCTTAGGACAAAGCCGGATCTCTTATGTTTCGATGGATGGAGTAACTTAGCATATGTTAGGGTTCGACCGTTTGGATCAGGATAGAGATAAATAAAAAATCTAAGTTATGGATACGTAGTATAAAATCTAGATAGTGAAAATGTATCTGGAGAATCCGAAAGGGTTGTTTGGTTGTTTCCTACTATCCCTTATGTCAAGAAGCTATTGGGTTCAAGAAATTGTGGTGGCGGCATGCAAGTATGTAGTATTCGAGACAAAGTGATTTAGCATGAAGAGTAGATGATTGTAAGCTCACCCACTGGCACCATCTCTCATGTCAAAATTTCTTACTTGAAATCGTCGAAGAGTGAACAACCAAAATATGGCAGGGTGCTACATATGACACTATCTTTTGGTTGTTAGGTTGTGTATGATTTCAAAGTTATTATGTGATCTTTGTTGGCATGTATTTTAAGATTTAAACTTGACTACATAATTATGTGAATTTGTTGACTTATTTATGCTATAAGTTTGGTACCAATCAATGTACACGTTTTGAAATAATTCTCATAATTAGGATTTATAGTCATGAACAACCAAAATTTTCACCTGATGCCAAAAAGAACAAAATTTTACTACGTACTGGTTTCTTCTAGGTTTAGACCATTAGATCCAAAGTGGAACCGAGAGCTCTTATTATTTCCGAGCGTAGTAAAATTTCACGCTAAGAGCGAAACACACAAAGGGTGGTTTCATTAATCTTAGAATCTATACTCTATTCTCTTGAAGATGCTCATTAAAAGGTTGTACGTGTGTGCGTTCATATGGATGTAGATGTGTATACATATACATGATCGTTCACATCTTTACCTTTTTAGTTTTTTTAAAAACACTCCCCAGTGTTGTCACACTAACACTCAATCATCGAAGCTCTGTTGCGATCGACCGTTAGCCTAGTACGCAATACAACTTCAATATTCACCAACGCTCTGGTTTGCTGCACGAGCAAGTCAAGTGCTGGTTCGTTCTCTCGATCATAACCCAACGCGGATGACCGGAAGGCCAGGCGCGGGGACAGCGACCACGCCGCCGCAGTGAAAACCAGCATGAAACCTCGTGCCGGCGACGCCGATCGAGCCAAGCCAGGATGGGAGCGAGGCGCTGCTGCTCCTCTTTCCTTGGGCAGGAGGCAGGAGCCACCAGCGTGCAGTACCAACTACGGCTGACACTGGGCCGAAGGGGAGAGGCGGCCAAGTTTCAATGACTTCTGCCGCAACCCGAAGCCCCATGGCGTGCGGCGTGGCGACTGGCGAGCTAGCTAGTGCCCACGGGACCGGCACACGCTGCCCTCACGTGCGCCTCCGAAGTTCCCGAGGATCACGCCGCCGTACGACCGGGCGCAGATGTTTATGCGCGCTCTCACGAGCGGTAGGGCCGACCGGTTGGTCACTGACCGAGTGATCACCGACAGCCGCCTGGTCCAAGTATCACCCACGCACCCACGTCCCCATCCGGGTTCGGATCTTGAGCCATTTCCGAGTTAGGTAGGGTCCATCGATGTCTCCGAGGCCGTTGAATGGCTTGTTGGACTAATCATCGTATATACTCCCTGTCCAAATAGTCAAATTAAACCAAATTTTTGTAGAGATGATTGAGTTTAGCTAAACACGTTTGTTAATTTCCAATGGAAGCCTACACAAATCAGAACAAAAGTTCTATGCTATGCATTCTTTTTGTAGTACTCCGAAGGTCTAAATCCAATATAGAAGGTTCCTTACTCAATTGATACTTAGGTTAGTTTCACTAAAAAATTCACTCATTTATTATCGCGCCACATCGCAAAAAGTGATGAGGTGGTATGGAAGAAATTGGGGAGAGAGATGAGTTCCATCCCCATTAAACACAAACCACAATGTGTTCCAAGTGAATGAAACTCCAACAAAAACCTGTATTGAGCTTGAGTTTCATATGAAGATTGAAGGAAATTAAGTTATTTTTGTTGACATTTTTATGCTAATACTTAATTAGAGAGTATGCAAGTAGTTATGTTGTTCAGTGGCACATCTCGATCAAAATGAGACTATTTCACATCCCGATTTCCAAGGCTACCGTGTCATGGAAATAGAGACGCGAACCTCCCGCGATACAAACCTAAGGGCAAGCCCAATAATATAGTCAAGTTCCAAGTCATACAAACAAAGTGGTCTCTTATTTGTCTATAAGAAAATTATTTATTAGTAGTTTTACCAATATCATACCTTCTCTTTCTTAACCCTCCTCACATTCACTTAATATTAGCCCTACAATTGTACATGCTTTCGTGCCCAGCTTGTTGCTTGCATGAGAACGAAGCTCTCCTCTCTCTCCTCTATTCTCGCCTACACATCAAAGATTTGCTTGGTTATAAGCCGATTATTGTACTTGCTATAATTAGTTTTAGATAAAAGAAGGATAACTTTCTATGGGCTCTAACTCGATACAAACAATCATTAAACTCATAAACAAAACTCCATATCCATATGAAGTTTGGAAATAAATAAATAAACAATGCACGGTATGCTTATATATTCTATTAGAAGGTGGTTGTAATGCCCTAGCTCATTGGTATTCTGGTTGGGCTCTTGTGGTCCATGTGTTGTATTTTGATAGAATTAGTCACATATTAGTTGTTTACATAGTTTTAGGTTAGCTTATTATAATTCTCATCGTTTTAAATATAGTGTCTCTAGGTTAACCATTTGCACGAAATAATGATGAAAGTGCAAGTGAGATGCCATACATATGCATACACATTCCACGTTAGAGTTAGGCAACATGCAAATTTAGTTTGAATTTTAGTGGCGAACTTGGGATAAGTTGATTATAAAGCCTAGATTTTTTTTCTCAATCATGCAAGAGGCTTGCGCGTTTTTTCATTAAGAGAAAAAGGGAGTTTGTTACAACGGGTTTTCCTTTGGATATGAAATCAACGCATGCCCCACCACTTGCTCCTAACCAATTACTCGCTGAAGAAGGCAACCTAGGTGCCGGGCTCCCGCTAGCCCGTAGCTCCGCTTGTTGTTTGATCATGGCCATGATTGCCGGAATTTGAGTTGTCGACCCATGGAAGCAGCGCGTTGCACTCTTTTCCGACTTCCTGTGCGATGAGCGCCAGCAGTGTGTCCGCCCCTTTGGTGTGATTTGGCCATAATGTCCTCCACTCGCCCACCGATGATGGTGCCGGCAGCAGCCGGGCGTGGTGAACCCCCATGGCCGCCGCCGCTTGGAACCAAACATGCCTTGTGTAAGAGCATGCCACGACGATATGGTCAATTGACTCCGGCTCCTGATCACACAGGTGGCACATATCGCGGGTGGTCAGACCGTGTCTTCTCCGCCCGTCCGTCGTCCAGTGGCGCCGTGCGGATAGCCAAAATCAAATTATCTACAAATATATCAATGGGGCCGAGGCTGATTATTTGCATTTCATTTAAAACTTAGAAACCATTATGGAGTATAAAATATGTCCGCCACCGCATTTAGTGACTACTTCTACACAGGGAAATACACTTTGGTCAACCTGATCAACTCTTGGTATTAGAAAACAAAGCTATAGACGGGTTGGGTCTGATGGGGCAATGTGCGAGTACAAACCTGACCCACTATCTGACACTGCAGTGTGGGCACAGTCAAAAAAGGATAAGAACAACCTTAAATAAAGTCATTTTCAAACTAAAATATTATTTGTCAGATGCTTAACACACTGATCTTCGAGCCAGGTCCTGTCAAATTAGTAATCCATTTTTCATCGTGTATTTGTTCATAGTTTTAAGTAATCATGTCAATGTAGTATGCACTACCCTGAGAGTAGTTGTCCAGACACCCTTCTGCACGTTATTACACGTTATTATGATTGTCGAAACATAATTATTGTACTACTATTCCTAGTAATCCCATGACTTTGATGACTTATTTGATAGTACACCTGTGTTTAAAAAGTATACAATTTTGTATTTTCCATAAATAATATTACTATTATCTATAAATATATTAGCATATTTTGTGAAATGCTCTCTAGCCTAGTGGTTAGAGCACCCGAGTAGCACCCGCGGATCTCAGTTCGACCTCGTGAGCGAATTTAAACAGATCTCGCATTATAAAAAAAAATTAAAAAAATAGGTCAGTTTCCTTGCTGATTTCTATTCAAAAAAATATTAGATATTTTCTATAAGATAGTAAAATTTAAGTAATGTTGAAATATAGAATTGTTTTTTAGGGGCCGGGCTAGAGTGTTAATAAAAGATCCATTATCCATATTGTTTGAGTGGTTTGATCTTGCTGACCACCAAATCAGTCATATACATATACTAGTATAACAAAAACACATCAGTATTCCCTGAAAAATCATTTGTAGGGCTTTATTTCAAACATGTATAAGGATTAAGGACTTAAAAATGTCCAGCATAATTGACATTGTTTTATCAAATATCGGAGTACCTTAGGGGAAATTTACGTTAGGTTAAGAACTTCAGGTCAAGCACTCCTTACTGATAGAGCAGTTCTAAAAAATTCTGGATGAAATTTTAACGGTGTCTATGACTCGTTTTCACACAAAGCTGAAACATGTGAGCAGAGAGCAGCGACATGTTAAGTACAAACCCCTGCAGTTTCCTCTTTGTTTAACCCAATTCCCCAAACCCACCCACCTCCTGCCCCTTGGAAACCCCAACCCACAATTATAACCCTTCCATCTTTTTACCCTGTTCATTCACAGCACGGTAAAAAAAAATCCAAACCAAAGGCGTCCACTCATACCACAGAGGCACAGCAAGAAAAGAACAGTGAGATCGAGAGAGATTTTTTCTAATCTAAAAAAATAAAGGTGCAGTAAATGTCACCAAAGGCATCCACCACCACACCGGCCAGCCCTGGCTTTAGACCGAAACCCAACGGAGACGGGGTTAAAATTTTAACCACCGTTTAAGAATCCCAAAACTTAGGAAAGGGCGCTTGCTTAGCCGCTTGCATTTGCATTTCTCTCTCTCATTAACCACTTTTACTTTAAACACGGTGCCCCATGACTGCCAGTGCTCGCTTGCCTAGCTCCCAATATCATCAAATTCTCGGGCTTCCCAAGGATTCTGACCCGAGGCGGGTAGGAATGGACTACAATGCCCTTGGCGTTTGGGTAGGGGCCTGTGGATCTGGCCTAGGTTTGGAGGGCAGAGTTGGGAGCTGGGGAGAGTGCGTTTTGGGATTTGCACGGTTGGGATTAGCGAGGGGGATTAAGCGAGCGAGCGGCTTTAAGTTATTGGTCGGACGGCATGGGCTGCGTGTCACCGCGATCCCTATGGGGGTGGGAGGCGTCCGTGGGCTTTGGTCCCGCTGTTGGGCCTGTTTAGTTCAAGGCCCATCGTCACCGATGCAAAGGTTTTGTTTGATTTAATTTTTTAGTAATGTTTTAATTTTTTTAATAATGTATACAAAGTGGGAGAAAATGATAGTCTTTTTCCACTCATTTCCACACCAGACATACCTTTGAGCATCCTTGGTACTAAAAATGTTAAAGAACTTCTAGGCATCAAATGCTATGGTCCTTTGGTCAAATACTTGGCTTCAAAATTCAAATAATTGCCCTTTTTCGTACACCTGCACTGACAAGCATCAAATACTGTTTGTATGCTGCTTATAACAGATACGACCCCTATTTCCCGGAGCCGCACATTTGCACTACTACTAGTACTAGAACTCCCAAAAGAGTTCAAATAAAACAAGGAAAAAATGCTAAACTATAGTACTGTAGTACATAATTATCCACTAGCAAAAAGTAGCGCTGGCTGGCACTCCATGTTTTGATGTGATCGAACGTTGTTCACCAATAATTAGTGGTGACTTGTGATGGAAAGTAGTATATACAGTGGTCAAGTAGTTCAATGCCAAACATCTCATTCAAGCCTAAAAAAGAGCAGGAACGGGCCCTTCTGAAGAGACTGACGGGTGGGCCCTCCGTTGGAGAACGGACGAGAGAGTAGTGATCACATGGCGCGGCGCCGGCTGTGCTAACCTAGGTATGCGTATGCTCGAGCCGGATATTATGCCCGACACGATCCCACACCACAAGCCTCCTGTTTTGCCTTGTCATTAGTGCGGTTTTCACGTGTCTGTCCCTGTAATCTTCATTCACCCTTTCCATCTCCCCTCCGTAACAGCTGGTAAATTGCTAAGCCAAACTAGCCTAAAAACATGTTCCTCGCTCCTCTCTATTGTGAATATTCACCAAAATTGCTCTAGAATCATTTCTCATCCATTTTTTTCACTCTGTAACCCAACCTGAATCTCGTGGAACTATAGTTAAGAATCAGATAGCAGACCTCTACCTCGTCACTTGCACTTTCCATGTCTTTTCGTGTTGAAACGGATGATGCACCAGATAATGCAGCACTCCAGCCTTTTTACTTCTGTTTTCGGTTACGAAAAGTGGCTTTCAGGCCACAAGCAAAATGCAAAAATCACTCAACTCACATGGAAATGCAAACGCTATGCGGAGGAGGAAATTAGGGGGCCTTGAAAATAAGTCACAGATTTGAATCCAAGCAACAAGTGACCAAAACTGCAATTAAACAAGTAAAGCTCACTCAGCAACAGTGACACTTGCAGGCAGCCCAGCCGGACCTAAGTTGAGAGGACCTGTCATAGCCACCCATTAAATACACCGCTCCATCTCCCAAGAACCGCAGATAAGACCAAAACGCCCGGGGTTTAACCCTGCCCAAATCAAGGGTTTAAGCAACCAATCTTACTAGTCCTCCTACCACACTCCATAATCCATCTCCTTGCTTGCTGGCCAGTCGGCGTTACTGAAGTGGAGGAGGAAGACGGAGCTGGAGAGAACTGCCAGTCATATGCTTGTTGTGTGCGGCACAAGCAACTACGGCAGCTGCTGAAGCTGAAAGCGAGCGACCGAGAGACCCCCGCCAGTCACCACTGCCCCTCACGCGGCGCACCCGGCACATGCCTCGGCGACCATCGCGTCCTGCTCCTCCTCCTTGCTCTTCCCAGTATCAAGCGACCGAGCGCGACCTTGCCGGGGGCGCGATGCGGTGACCTCGTGCCGTGCCGGGCGGCCGCGCTCTCGGTTGGAGGGAAACAAAAGTCGTTCTTGTTCTGATCGAGGCGGTTGTCGATCGATCGATAATAATGGCGGGCGGCTCACCGGCGGGCCCGGCTCTTCTTCTGCGCTCGCCGCCGCGCTCGTGGTGCTGCTGTCGGTCGGGCCGGCCGCGGCGCTGTCGCCGGACGGCAAGGCGCTGCTGTCGCTGCCCCCGGCGCGGGCGCGGCGCCGTCGCCCGTGCTGCCGTCGTGGGACCCCGGCGGCGGACGCCGTGCTCGTGGCAGGGGGTCACGTGCTCGCCGCAGAGCCGGGTGGTGTCTCTGTCGCTGCCCAACACCTTCCTCAACCTCTCCTCGCTGCCGCCGTCGCTCGCGGGGCTTCCGCTGCAGCTGCTCAACCTCTCCACCTGCAACATCTCGGGGACCATCCTGCCATCGTACGTCGCTGGCCGCGCTGCGCGTGCTGGACCTGTCGTCGAACGCGCTCACCGGGGACATCCCCGGCGAGCTCGGCGCGCTGTCCGGGCTCCAGTTCCTGCTCCTCAACTCCAACCGCCTCACGGGGGCCATCCCGCGCTCGCTCGCCAACCTCTCCGCGCTCCAGGTGCTCTGCGTCCAGGACAACCTCCTCAACGGCACCATCCCGGCGTCGCTCGGCGCGCTCACCGCGCTCCAGCAGTTCCGCGTCGGCGGCAACCCGGAGCTGTCGGGCCCCATCCCTTCCTCGCTCGGCGCGCTCTCCAATCTCACCGTCTTCGGCGCCGCCGCCACCGCGCTGTCCGGCCCCATCCCGGAGGAGTTCGGCAGCCTCGTCAACCTCCAGACGCTGGCATTGTACGACACCGGCGTGTCCGGGCCCATACCCGCCGCGCTCGGCGGCTGCGTCGAGCTGCGCAACCTCTACCTCCACATGAACAAGCTCACCGGCCCGGTGCCGCCGGAGCTCGGCCGGCTGCAGAAGCTCACCAGCCTGCTACTCTGGGGCAACGCTCTTCCGGGAAGATCCCGCCGGAGCTATCCAACTGCTCCGAGCTGGTGGTGCTCGACCTGTCGGGCAACCGGCTTACCGGCGAGGTGCCCGCGGCGCTCGGGCGGCTCGCCGCGCTCGAGCAGCTGCACCTGTCGGACAACCAGCTCACGGGGCGCATACCGCCGGAGCTCAGCAACCTGAGCAGCCTCACCGCGCTGCAGCTCGACAAGAACGGCTTCTCGGGCGCCATCCCGCCGCAGCTTGGGGAGCTCAAGGCGCTGCAGGTGCTCTTCCTCTGGGGCAACGCGCTGTCCGGCGCCATCCCGCCGTCGCTGGGCAACTGCACCGAGCTGTACGCGCTGGACCTGTCAAAGAACCGCTTCTCCGGCGGCATCCCCGACGAGGTGTTCGCGCTGCAGAAGCTCAGCAAGCTGCTCCTCCTGGGCAAACGAGCTCTCCGGCCCCCTGCCCCCGAGCGTTGCTAACTGCGTATCATTGGTGCGCCTCCGGTCGGGGAGAACCAGCTCGTCGGCGAGATACCCAGAGAGATCGGCAAGCTGCAGAACCTGGTGTTCCTGGACCTGTACTCAAACAGGTTCACCGGCTCGCTGCCCGCCGAGCTCGCCAACATCACGGTGCTGGAGCTGCTGGACGTGCACAACAACAGCTTCACCGGTGGCATCCCGCCGCAGTTCGGGGAGCTCATGAACCTGAGCAGCTCGACCTGAGCATGAACAAGCTCACCGGCGAGATACCGGCGAGCTTTGGCAACTTCAGCTACCTGAACAAGCTGATCCTCAGCGCAATAATCTGTCCGGGCCATTGCCCAAGTCGATTCGGAACCTGCAGAAGCTGACAATGCTGGACCTGAGCAACAACAGCTTCTCCGGCCCGATACCGCCAGAGATTGGCGAGCTGTCGAGCCTGGGCATCAGCCTGGACCTGAGCTCGAACAGGTTCGTCGGCGAGCTGCCGGACGAGATGTCCGGTTTGACGCAGCTGCAGTCACTCAACCTCGCGAGCAATGGCCTCTACGGCAGCATCTCGGTGCTGGGTGAGCTCACCAGCCTGACATCCCTCAACATCTCGTACAACAACTTCTCTGGCGCCATCCCAGTGACACCGTTCTTCAAGACATTGTCGTCCAACTCCTATATTGGCAATGACAACCTTGTGAGTCCTATGATGGCCACTCCTGTGCGGCGGACATGGTTCGCAGGTCTGCCCTGAAGACGGTCAAGACCGTGATCCTCGTCTGTGGCGTTCTGGGGTCAGTCGCGCTGCTGCTTGTTGTGGTTTGATTCTGATCAACAGGAGCAGGAAGCTAGCTGGTCAGAAGTCAATGAGCATGTCAGGTGCTGGTGGTGATGATTTCTCCAACCCCTGGACGTTTACGCCGTTCCAGAAGCTCAACTTCAGCATTGACAACATCCTGGCATGCCTAAGGGATGAGAATGTGATCGGCAAAGGTTGCTCTGGGGTGGTGTACAGAGCTGAGATGCCGAACGGGGACATCATCGCAGTGAAGAAACTCTGGAAGGCCGGCAAGGATGAGCCCATTGACGCCTTTGCTGCTGAGATTCAGATTTTGGGGCACATCAGGCACCGGAACATCGTGAAGCTACTTGGGTACTGCTCCAACAGGTCTGTCAAGCTCCTGCTTTACAACTACATCCCCAATGGCAACCTGCTGCAGCTCCTGAAAGAGAACAGGAGTCTGACTGGGACACGAGGTACAAGATCGCCGTCGGGACAGCGCAGGGGCTGGCTTACCTGCATCACGATTGCGTTCCAGCGATTCTCCACAGGGATGTCAAGTGCAACAACATACTGCTCGATTCCAAGTATGAGGCCTACTTGGCTGATTTTGGGCTGGCCAAGCTGATGAACTCCCCAATTATCATCATGCCATGTCGCGCATTGCCGGTTCCTACGGATACATTGCTCCAGGTAACAAGCTAATCCTTTTGGTGTTATTATTAATCAACATTTTGCTGTTCTTATTTCTTCAGCAACTATTAGACTGTACTATTAGTGTAGAAGAGCAGCAACCCCAATTAATGTCACAGATCAGTAGTGCTTTGGTAATGCTGCTGCTAAGCGAGAATCTTTGACCTGTGGTTGCTTCTAGCAACTTTAACCATGTTCTTCATCAGTTGCTTGTGGCTTAAGCTGGTAAGAGTGATCACTCTGTCTCTGCACTAAATGAAGTTTGTCCTAATCCAGCTAGTACATACCACTAGTTCCTCACATCACAAGTATCCTTTTTGTCGATTGGAATCTGTTGGCTTGATATTGTTTCTACAGTTTCTTAATGCAGTATAATACTGTTACATTGCTTGATCACAGATACGACTGAATGGTCATTTTCAAAAGACTCTGAATTTTGTTAACATATCTGTGATGTACTTATTTCAGAGTATGCGTACACGAGCAACATCACGGAGAAGAGCGACGTGTACAGCTACGGCGTGGTGCTGCTGGAGATCCTGAGCGGGCGGAGCGCGATCGAGCCGGTGGTGGGCGAGACAAGCCTGCACATCGTGGAGTGGGCCAAGAAGAAGATGGGCAGCTACGAGCCGGCGGTGAACATCCTGGACCCGAAGCTGCGGGCATGCCGGACCAGCTGGTGCAGGAGATGCTGCAGACGCTGGGCGTGGCCATCTTCTGCGTGAACGCGGCGCCGGCCGAGCGACCGACGATGAAGGAGGTGGTGGCGCTGCTCAAGGAGGTGAAGAGCCCGCCCGAGGAGTGGGCCAAGACCTCGCAGCAGCCGCTCATCAAGCCCGGCAGCCAGCAAGGGTGACCATAGCGTACCGACGGCATTAGTGTCTGGTTTCTCTTTTGGATGATTTCGCATCGCATCGTTGGTGGAGCAAGAGGCTCGAGAATTCGTTGTAGGGATGCAGATTGCAGCAGGTAGAAGAAAAAGAAGGGAAGCGGAGTAGGTTTTTGATAATTCAGGGGCTAGCTTAGCTTTGGTTTAGGCGATTCTTGTACAGTTCAGGATGGTCTCGCAGCCCGTTTTAGGAGAACTTGATGGATGAAAAAATTTTCTTTCAATACACGAGTCATGTTGGACACAATCTCATATGGAAAACCTGGGCTCCTCTGCGCATAAGATCTTCCTCTGGCCCATCTTCAAGCGACGACATTGGACGGGTGATAAGCAGTGTTGACACGGCCTAGATGCCTAGGAACGATGCTATCTGTGTGATGAAGAGGCGGAAACGATCAACCACATCATGGCGTAATGCCTGGTCACCAGAGTCTAGAGAGATTTAGTTTTAGGGTCTTTGGACGCCAGTTGCCGTAGGCGACGAACAAGACACTACTGGTGGAAGCGGCTTCGTACACTCTTCCATGGTGATCAGCGCGCAGGTTTGGACTGCCTCTTCCATGCTCATATACTGACTCGTCTAGAAAGAGCGCAACGCGAGATGGTTCAGAGATGCGGCGATAAGTATCGTAGAAACCTTGCAGCTCATCAAGACTGAAGCGGATACATGGATGGAGGCAGACACGTAGGCGTTGATGGCACTGGCGCGATCTAACTAGGCTTAGTGATCATGCTCTTGGATGTTTTTTTTGTTTAAGATGTAGCCCCTCAATTTTTTTGTAACGCGTCTCTTGTACATACAAATTCTATTCTTCTAATACAATGATACTACATTCATGTGTATATGAAAAAAGAAGTAAATGAGCCATATGTTGGCTTTGCATCCTATATGCAAAATGCTACTCACCACGACCTGTCAAACTACAGGTTTCTTACCCACTGATTGAATTTAAGTTCTTTTTTTTTTTTTTTTGTGAAGGCACATCAACAGGTTTTTCAGCGAAAGAATCCAGGTTTTTCTCTCATAATAAATCAGCATATCAAAGATAAACTAAATTTCAGTGAGTGAACAGGTTTGATGAGCAGCTAGCTGCGCTGTCCTCGGTAAAAATAGCCGAATCTAAGATTTCGTCGCTGTGGATTCTCAAGCGATATCAGGCCTGCTGCAGTCACTAAATGAGCCTTAATGTATTGGCTTCTAGTACGTTGAACAGGCCCAAAATCGATGCAGCCTGCTAATAGTTTTATCATTCCAGGGCCCAAACCAAACAATAGTCAGCAGCAGCCATCGTCGATGTTGCGAGTCACGTTCCATCTCCATCGGTCGGATTTCCTCAAAAAAAAAAAAAAATCTCCATCGGTCGGATGAGGAGGGGAGACGAAGAGAGGGTATGATTAAAAAAAAAATATATCGCAAAAAAGGTAATCTACTACTATATTTAAATAGGAGCCCCCACTTCTACTACTATATATGGAGACCTCCACTACCGCATTTATCTACAATCTCATTGCACATCATCATCTAGCACCC